>CM076991.1:94219509-94819509 GCA_039090855.1 Macrothele yani
CTTTTTTCTTTTTAAATAACGATGTGCCTGCCTTATGACGTTTGGTAAATGCATCACGATTTGTTTGTTCGTTTGCTGCGGGAACAAATGTTTTACTCTCATGAATGAAGTAACTGCAGAAAACTCGCTCGCAAAAAGTGGAAGAAAGAAGTAGGGGGGACATGTGCAAAAGTGGGTTGATATATTGTTAAAATGTGTAACCTTCCCCTGAAAACTCTCTAACCAGGGTGGTGAGCCATATCATCTTCCCAGAATTGTGCCTCAAATTCCGCCCACATTTTACGGAAAACTGCCGCAAACAACATTGCAAGAGCCAGCTACAACAATAAATAGTAGGTTCACATTTCCGCATGTGGGCGCATCCTCGGAAAAGAAAAAAACATTTTTTTAAATTTATACACAAGATAGATAGGTATACAAAAACTGCAAATATTCACATAAAAATCAGGGGGTCAACTTATACACGGGATATACAGAAACTGCAAATGTTCAGATAAAAATCGAGGGGTCGACCTATACACGAGTATATACGGTAGACTATGGTCGCTATTTTTGCAAAATGTGATGCCTTAATCCAAAATGTGAGAGAAAAATGAGTGTCCATAGCAAAATGGCACTAGCAGTTTAAATATCAACCCATCAGCAGATTCTGCTCCAACTTTTCTATTTCTGTGAAAATTAGTTCCCGAAATTTTGACCACGATTCGCACTTCACTAATGTCATTTTCTTAATCCTTAGGATATGTTCCTACAGCATCTATTAGCTCAATCACCTTCTCCCCTCTCCATAAATGGTAAGGTAAGATTATATAGGCTAGAGGGATTAGACCGCTTCCCCGATTCAAAGTTCAAGTTTAAACCTGAGTTAACTGTGACATCTCTATGGCATTCCCCCACGGCCATAAACATCAGTTTCCCACTGATGTCCAAAGCATTGATTAACTGAGCGATTCAGCTGATGTTATGATTTTCCGAGCAACAAAAGCAGCTATCTTTAGCATGTTATTATTGACATATTTTCTCTGTATTCCATGTAACCACTTCCTTCAGAAAACTTTAAAAATTTCATCGTCCTGGAGAAAAACATCGAAACCGCACCTCCTGATTTCTGGTCAAGCATGCTAGTCATTACACTAACCCAAGGACAAGGAAATTGCAAGCAACTGAAAGTAGATATCTGAGAACCTTCAGATTTGCACTAGTCGAAGCTATTCCTGCACCATCGTAGCATCTCACGACCTTTACTCACATCCAGGGTCGGATGTAGATCGCCAAATTCCAGTGACAAAAGTATACAATTAGGAAATGTATTTCCCCGAAGAAAATTCTTCATACTTTCCTTGTCCTGGGTAGAGAATGACTAGCATGCTCAACCAGAAATCGGAAAGTGCAGGTTCGATTCCTTCTCCAGGACGATGAAAATTTTCAAGTTTTCTGGAGGAAGTAGTTACATGGAATACAGTGAAAATATGTCAATAATAGCAATACAATGCCTACCATGTATTTATGAAGAATTATTTTTTCGGGGAAATTCGTCTACAAATTGTATATGGTTGTACATGGCGTATCTTTAGCATTTTGCTACAACCCCCCCTGTAACATTTTTTGAGCCCAGCTTAAACTCCGGGCTGTAATCACTGCCTTCCTAGAATGTGATCTCTCATTGTTGACCAGGGTCACTCTAGGGATTTATATAATAACTATGACCACAGGCATCTTCCACAGAGCTCAACAATGAAACAAATGTAAAATATGATGGCTTTTCACTTGTGTTTGGAATCTGAATGGAAAACTTGTCGATTTCGTAAGCAGTAAGCCTTATTGCAATGTATCACATTGAGACAAATGCAATGGAATGTGGGAGGTAAGGCTGAAATCCTGATTACAAAACAGGGCCTTTCTTCTTAGAAGACTGTGGATGTTTGGATGTTCTATTCATTGATCAGCAGGCATAGGATACAAAATGACATACAAAATTCATAAATTATCACAAATTTATTCTAGAAAATTTATTTTTGTCTTTATTTTAGCAATTATTTTGTTGCAATCCAAATCTTCACCTAATGTATGTTCTTTTGACAGTAAAGCCAAATAGATAACCTTTCTTGAGTCATCATAGTTCTCAGATAGTTTTTTTTTATTAATTTCAATGTACGTAGAGAAACTTTGCTCTACTAAAGCAGTAATGCTTTAAGAATTTTATTGACAACTGTATTGCTTTAAGAATTTTATTGACAACTGGAATTGTCAATAAAATTCTTAAAGCAATACTGAAATTTGGAAATGAATCAGTATAAAAAACACATACGAGAATCTGAGGCAACAGAAATCCGGTGCTATTGGTCTAATTCGGGACAACTGGCTGGCATAATTTAGGTGTATTCAGATACTCACATAACCCAAACAGTATAACCCATAGAAATAAGGTAACAATTGTTTGGTTGTGCAGGTCATTCATAATTATTTTGTTTTATTCTGAAAATTATTTCATTTTTATCTTAATAATTATTAAGGTTATTATTTGTGCTTCCCATAGGCACAAAAATTATATGGTAAGCGGTATCTTCAAAAGCACTGGGTCCCCCTGAAGTTCGGTACCCGGGGCAAATGTTCCACTTGTTCAGGTCTAAAGACGGTCTTGCTTCTTGCAGTCAGTGATGGATCTTCACTGCCTGCATTTTCCGTGCCCAGAGAAACCAAATCGCTGCACATACATAGCTTGTCCCAAAACAACTGAGAATGTTTTTATAAAAAATGTACAATACTGTGTTTGACCTTGGCACAAGTCTCGAAAAAGCAGTAGTCGTTGTAGTAACCATAGTAACCGGCCACACCTGTTCATTAAGCATACATCGTTGGTAGTGTGCAGTTTAATAAGTGTTGTTTCGTGAACCCTTAACAAGTATTTTCGCACTGTGATTTTTCGAAAAAATGAATGCGAAAGAGGAAAAAACATGCACCATTAAATTTTGCTGTCGACTTAAAAAGTCTGTTGGAGAGACTTTCCGTCTTGTGCAAGAGGCTTATAAAGATGAATGTCTAAGAAAATTAACAATTTACAGATGGCATAAAGAATTTTTGGATGGTCGTGAGTCAGCGGCTTTAATCGCACATGGAGGAAGACCTTCAACGAGTGTTTCAGAGGTAAACATCAATACAATAGATGTTATTATACGGAAAGACAGACACTTATCAATTAGAGATATCAAAGGTATGTTTCACATTTCAAAATCATCAATTCACAGAATTTTAACTGAGAATTTGGGCATGAGACAAGTTTGTTTTGTTCAACTTGGGTTCCCCATTTCTTTTCATGTACAGCCCAATGCAAGGGCACACATAGCCAGTTCTGCCATTTCTTATTTGGAGAAAAATGAAAATTAAGTAGATGCCCAAATCTGCATATAGCCCAGACTTGTCACCACGTGACTTCTGGTTGTTCCTCATTTCATCAATTTACATATCCCTAATCCACCACAAAAAAGTTATCAGAAGCTATTTATTGTTCATCCTACACAGAAGAGCTTTTCACTTTATTTCTAAAAATGCTTTAGTTGTTCATCATTAAGACAAAAGAATGAATAAAAAATATGGATGAATGATAAAAGAATAGCATGAAATAAATACTTAACTACCTTTATTTTGGAGGCTTAAAATATTTTTTTCATGTAAACATTCCTGCCAACACTGGTAAGAGTCTTGTCAGTAGTAACTAGTATTATTGCGAGGAATGCATAAACGTAGGAGAGTGGGAACATCATGGGAGGGGGCGATTATGGGAGAGATCTTTGCTCCGTCAGACTTCCGGTTTTGGAATTTTTCCCCTATTTTTAAGCTGAAATTCAAATACTTATGCAGTGAAACGTTATTTAACAATAATACTGGACAGAGGTAATATCGCGAGAAAAAAGAAATCACGATTACGGAAAAAATCTGAATTCCGTCGTCCTTCCGGTTCCGAAAGATTCGTAAAGATGGAATTCCATCCTACGAACATCCTCCCCTGTCGCCATCAGCCCCTCTCCTTCAAATTTCTGCACACTTGGGTGTTGATCGTGTGAATGACCAAAATAATAATGAAAAAGGTGGAATTCCTTAAATTCACGGAAGAATCTTATGCCTGAAGATTACGGGGAAATTTTTGCGGCGTGTAACTTCCGTTTTCGCGAATTGCTGCCTACAGCTTCAAGGTGAAATACAAACATTTATACAATGAAATGCTATTTAAAAGAATACTGAACACAAAGGCAACACTGGGAGAGAAAAAACTACGATTACGGCAAAATTTTTTACTCTGTTTAACTACCGTTTTTGAAAGTTTTGAAACACGAAATACCGTCCCCAGATGGAAAATGACCCCCCCCCTAAAATTCTCTGAATGTTTACATCGATCTTGAAAACAATCTAAATGATGACAAAAAAAAAAAAAAAGTGGGATTGCACAAATCAGCTTTAAGAATCTCATGTGTTTCATAAAATAATATCAAAACACACACAAATATTTAAAAATGAAAATTCACAGAATCCGTAGTCTCGACAGTGAGTTCCGTAGTCAGACAAATAAATACGTAGAAACTACGGACATTCCGTAATAATTGGCAGGTATGTGTAAATATAATATGAATTTAAAAGTAGCTGTGTTGCATAATATTTTCATGCTTTTGTTTGCAAGGAAGTATGAATGATAGATCAGATCTCTCTCTCTCTTCCTTTCTCATTCTCTCACCTGCCAGAATAACATGATTGGTTAAAAGCCCCAATCTTTGCCACTAGTGAAACTACTTTTCAGTTGGACCAAAGGTGATTTTATTTGGATCTAGATGTGAAGCTGGCTTGTCCTTAGAGAAATATTTGTTGAAATCAGGTATTTTTGTTACCAATAAATAAAACTAAGTGACATGAGTTTTAAAAAAAATAAAAATAAAATAAAAAATAAATTTCCATTTACTGCTTCTTGCTTTGATAGGGAATAAACAAGCATTGCTTGATAATATTTCATCTCCTTAATTTCAGCAGCTATTAGTACAAGATTATGCTTCTCGGATTTGTTCCTGATACATGAGTTCCAATGATCTTTTCATGCTTTTCCCAGGCCTATTACTATAATAATTAACTATAATATACAACTACTTCAAAACATGCTACTAATCAATTTACCACAGCAATCACCCCTGGGGATTATTGTGCACCTATTTCTCTAGATCATACCCATTGTGACTGAGTTCATGGATGAGAAAGTCAATAAATACACAGTACATTTAAAAGTTCATGACTCAGGGACTATGGTTTTACTACAATAAATAATGGAAACTTCTCTTTATAAACACAAGATGTTTTTACTGTGATAAATAATGGAAACTTATGTTTATAAATACAAGATATAATTACAAAAGGAATATTACCTTGCTTAATTCTAGCTCTCAAGCTATACTTAGATGTTTTACTAAGTGGTTTGTCATTCCCTTTCTGTTGTGGAATTGATTTCTTTTCTGTGTTTCTGGCTTGATGCTTAGAAAGGGGTATTTTTCCACTTAAAACCTTTATTTTCTTTTTGTCTGTAAAGAAATATTAGAAGAACAAATGGAGGTGTTGTGTGAAACTTTGTCATTCTTTACAAGCTTAAAAGTTAAATAGTAGCACAGAATGTACACACACTGGACAAATTGAGTATGAGAAACATACAACTAAATCTACTGAAAGGGGAAAATAACATAAGTACTAAGAACTGTATAGGAGGCTTACAGCAGTAATAAATTCATGTACATTTTTTATCATTGTTTTGTGCCACAGAGATGCTGGAATTAACTTTAAAAACAACCCCCTAAGGGAGAGCATTATACCATTCAGGATATTCCTAAACACATCAATAAATGCAAGAATTTTAGGGTAATACATTTACTAACCTCTGAAAAAAATACTAAACTGCAACTGCTGAATTTTTATTTCACCTGTTAATGCTGTTATCCAGTTATTAATAAGTTTACATTCATCCTAATTCAATTATATCAAGTAGCATCCACTGCACATGGAACATACAAAATGGAACTTCTAATACAAAGGCTGGAGGCATGGTTCTTCACTTGTTGTCAGGTATTTTTTGGAATGCTCTGTTTTCCTTATTTTTCCCTGTGATGGCCCTACCATCACAGGGAAAATACTTACCTATTTAGGTAATCTTTTACAAGTTAGACATAGAATTCTGATAAAAACTTACCAATGAACTGTTATATGATCATGTCAAGTATTGTTTAATGCACAAGGATCATACAAAATGGCACTTCCAATATAAGGTCATGGGTTGTTCCACACTTGTTTTGAGGCTTGGTTTTTGGAATTCTCTGTTTTCTTGCAAGTACTCCCTACCATCACATGAACAATGTTTACTCATTTAGATAATCTTTTAGAAGTTAGACACAAAATTAGAAAAAATAGCTTACCAATGAATTATTCATTTGGGTTTTTTTAGGAATTTCCTGCATTGGTAACTCTGGGAAATTAATTTTGTAGTCACTAAGAAAAAGGGTATAACTTTACAGTGGCATTCATTTGCAATAATAGAATGATATATTTAACTGCAAAGATATGCATCACTTCCACAGAACCACATAACACTTTGTTTTGTTTTTTTATATGAAATTTAAAGACTACTGTGAGCTATTCAATGCTATAAGCATTTGCTCTTTCCGTATTTAGGGCCACTGGCTCCAGGAAAAGAAGAGAACCACTGCTGTAAGACAAACACACCATCCATGCCTCACACAGGATTTGAACCCAAACACATCTCAGCTGATTGGTCAGAAGCCAATGCTTAGACTACTGTGTCAATGGGCAGCCCGTACGATACTGTTGTCTAGTACAAGCTCACTGGCCATTCCATCAATCATTGTCACTCCTCATCATGAATTTAAATACAGCAACTTATACAAAGCAAAGATCACATAGTTCATACCCCAGCTCCTGTAACAATTTTTTCTTTTTTTTTTTTTCCAGGATATACCTTTAATATAAAGCAATGGCATTTACACGGGACAAAACCAAAACAAAATGAAGAAAAGAAAAACTATTTACAATATGTACAGTGGGAACTCAACCCCAGGTTTCAGAATGCTCTTAGCTGAAGAGATGGTGGAATTGCTAATTGATGCACATATGTGAAAAAGAGTCTAATGGACAGAGTGAGTGACAGTTTTTGCAAGAGTCTTATGAACTGAACCACAGGATAAAATCATCAGAGCAAGGTGAAATGGCCAAAATAGTTGAGTTGCTACTCGGTCAAAACAGAAGTTGAATTTTATCATTAGCACCAGAAAGCCAGCATTGATTTTATGCCTAGTGCTTAGCCCTAGGAAGTGCCAAAATGTGGCCCAACACTGTGTGGCTTTGCTTCTGCACTGCAGCATCCCAGTTCCAGGAATATTATTCCCAATGTAAGGAATGATATTGATACAAGGTTTGTACTGAAAGTAATGCAAAAGTGGGCATAACTTTTTTATTAATTGACAGAGGTTGCTTAAATTGCACATGTTATTAGAGTAACTTTTCCTCTATAGTAACATTTCTTCTT
Source organism: Macrothele yani (assembly GCA_039090855.1). NCBI lineage: Eukaryota > Metazoa > Arthropoda > Arachnida > Araneae > Macrothelidae > Macrothele > Macrothele yani. Next base: position 94,227,074 of record CM076991.1, read on the forward strand.
CATTGCAGGTAAATAATGGATTCCAAGCAGAAGCAATGTGCCGTCATTGAGTTCTTGACAAAAGAAGGGTGCAGGTTGTTCGACATCTACAGAAGGCTACAGAATGTTTATGGAGATGAAACCATTGACAAGAGCAATGTGCACAGATGGATGAAGAAGTTTAAAGAAAGGGAAACCAGCAATGAAGACAAATCACGCAGTCAGAGACCATCAACTGCGACCACTGACACGAATCGTCAGTGAGTGCATGAATTGATTAATGCGGAGAGATAAGTCACAATCCGTGAGCTTGTCACACAACTGGAATGTAGTCACAATGCCACACAGAATATGGTGGGAGACTTAGGGTATCGGAAAGTGTGTGTAAAATGGGTACCTAGGCAGTTGACACTCAATTTGAAGGAGAGAAGGGTAGAAGTCTGCTCTGATATGCTGGAAACATCTGAAGCCAATGAAGACATGTTTTTTTTTCGATCTGGTGACAGGGAAAGAAACATCTTTATGATTCGGAAACGAAGAATCAATCCATGGAATGGCATCACACCTCTTCACCAAGGCCTAAAAAGTTTAAGAGCCAACGATCCGCACAGAAAGTTGTGGTGACTGTTTTTTGGGATTCTTGTGTGTCATTCTCCTTGATTTTCTGGAAAGTGGCCATACCGCAACCAGAGAACAGTACATTGAGACACTCACGAAGCTTAGATAAGCCATACGGAGGAAGAAATTAAAGAAAAATCTGAAAAGGATCCATATTCACCACGACAATGCGAGATAACACACATCATTGGCAACAAATTAGGTGATTAGCAAATTGTGCTGGTCAGCCCCCTCCCCCCTTCCACTGTACAGCCCAGAGCTACTGCCCTCTGACTTCCACCTGTTTGGTCCAATAAAGGAAAGTCTCTGGGGACAACAATTTGATGACACAGATGAGGTAAAAGTGGCTGTGAAGAAGTGGGTACAACAGTCCACACCTTAACTTTTTCAGAGGATTCTAGGGTTGAATTTAACAATGGCACAAACGCATTGCTTGTGATGGAGACTATGTTGAGTAGTACCTTTGTATATAGAGAAAGAGTTACTCTACCAACATGTGCAATTTGAATTATCTCTGTCAGTTTATAAAAAAGTTATGTTCCTTTTTGTATTACTTTCGGTACAACCCTCATATTATTATTCCCAATATTAAGAAGAATGACACTGATATTATTTCCAATATTAGGAATATTTAATATTTATTTAATATTGAGAGATAATAATAATAATAATAATAATAATAATAATAATAATAATAATAGGAGTGTTACAAATGACATTAATACTATTCCCAGAATTAGGAATGTTATTAGTACAAACAAGAATATTAGGAATGACAAAATAAAAATGTTAGGAATGACAATGATGCTCATTCCCAATATTAAACATGAGTGTCAATGCAAAATACACTGCTGGCCACCCAAAATGCAACACCAAGAAGGAAGCATCCGAATGGCCTGAAATTCGCAGCATGCCTCGCCCGCGAGAGGACATGCAAACTATTAGCATTGCAGGGCATATGCAAATCATGTGCGCCCGGCACGCCACCGAGAAGCACTATAAGAAGGGTGTACAGAAGGCAGGGTGTAAGTAGTGGAAATGGGTTGTGCTGCTGGACCTGTGCGTGGGAAGCTTCCTGATGCCTCATCGCAGAATACAAAGTCATTCCAGCACGTTTTGGAGTTCGACAGAAGACGAATAGTGGCTTATCGCGACAGTGGTTTATCGTACTGAGACATTGGCGCCTGTGTGGGACAACATCCAGCCACAGTGAGGCGAGTATGGATTCCGTGGGTGCAGGAGATGGATCGATTGCCGCAGCCGCGGCACACCACCGAATGAGAGGACCGGCATGTTGTGCGGCGGGCATTGACGGCTCGCACCGCCACACCACGAACATTAGCGCAGGAATTAGGGTGTGTTGCGCAACAACCTGTGTCAGCACGTACCGTTCGATGTCATCTGCAGGAGCGGGGACTTGTCGCACGGCGTCCATTGCTCCGATCACCATTGACGTTACACCACCGGCGAGTGCGGCGGCACTGGGCAGTTGAACGCCGCACCTGGACTACGGAATGGCACACATTGTCTTCTCCGACGAATCCCGCTTCTGCCTGCAACACCACGGTGGTCGGATCCGCGTGTGGCGGCACCGCAGCGAGAGACTGTATAACGCTTGCATTATGCATCGCCATACCGGTCCGTCACCTGGTGTTATGGTTTGGGGCGCAATTGGATCTGACACCCGCACCTCTCTGGTACGCATCACCGGTACACTCAACAGCCACCGCTACATCTCTGACGTTTTGGAGCCTGTAGTCCTCCCTTACCTGCAGGACCGGCCAGCGGCCACGTTTCAACAGCACAATGCACGCCCGCACGTGGTACGCATCGTGCAAAAATTCTTCACGGCCCACCAGGTGTCACTGCTGCCGTGGCCCGCCTGTTCTCCCGATATGTCGTCCATCGAACACGTCTATTCGCTGATCAGCAACCGAGTGGCATGGCAAGCACCACTTGCGGCTACGCCTGATGAACTGTGGCAACGTGTGGAAACAGCCTAGACCGACATACCCCAAGCCCACATCCAAAGCCTCTTTTGTTCGATGCTGCGGCATGTAGCGGCCATTATTGCCAGCCATGGGGGCCACACGAACTAGTGATGTCTGCGTGTTCCGCAAGTCGCACGGGCCTGTAAGCTCAATCGTTTCATCTTTGTATCTTGTTATGTGTCCGGTAAATCTGGCTTGGCTATCTCGTGCCCTTCTTGGTGTTGCATTTTGGGTGGCCAGCAGTGTATAACCTTTTCCCAATGATCACTAAATTCATTTCTCAGAGTCCTAAGTGCAGGAAAAACCTAAAATCTCTCTCTCACACACACACATACACATGCAAATTAAGTTCAGTGAATTTCCTTTTAAAAAATCAGGTGTGTTCAACTTTCACAGGTTAACAGCAGTGCTTTGTGAGCATCAAGCTCTCTTCATGACTTGGAGAAATAAATTTTTGGAAGTTTCATCCTCACAAAAATTTATATTTTCTCCAAGTCATGAACATCTCTTAGCTGGACAGTCAGTGGCCAAAAGTGTGAGGATCTCTTGATTGAGTAACTTCACCATATCAAATCAATTTCTGAAATGCTCTCTACCATTTTGAAAATTTGTCTTGAAATGCAGTTTTGTCTGAGAAACTGTTGAGCAAACAAAAACGGATTCTCAACAATAATTCTGTTGCTTTTCACAGTCACACTAAACACTAGGAACTACTTTTCATAGTGGAGATAGCAGTGCCGTACTTTCACATTAGTATACTTTTAGGCTGACTCGAAGTATAGAAGTACTGTAAAAACAAGCACTTGAAATGAGATATGATTGAAGTATGAAAAATAATGTAAAAAAATTCAAGCGTGGGGGAATTTTGGATAAAATATTTATTTCCCAATTTACCTGAAAGTTGGAGAAGCAGTGCTAAGTATTCTGTTTTCTGATGTCCCTCTATGAAAAAAAGCTTTTCAATTTTGCTCGCAATTAAAAGAAACAAAGTAATCTACTGGATGTCGAAAATGACCTATGCAGTGCACTTTCAAGCCTAGAACTTTCCAACTGCTGAAGAAAGTGCTGCAGCATCTTTCACTTTGAATTTTTGTTTCTGCCGCTCCTTAATCTAAATCACATTCTTATTAACTTTTCTGATAAAAATATTTACACTTAATTTTAGTTTTATGAATCGAATTTTTTGATAAGAGAAGTTTGGATGGTGGTAAAGGAGAAACAGGGAGGTCTGAGGTTTCTTCAGAACCAAAAGGGAAGCATGATTCCAAAAAATTTGAAAATTTTTGATGTAAATAAAAAAAATTGATTGTCCTGTAAATAGTGTCTACTAGTAGAATGGTCATCACAGATACCTGCTGCTAACATGTCACTGGAACATGTGGAATAATATTTCCATTCATCTATGGTGGGAGCTGTTGCAGTACACTATGCATACACATATTCGTGGTTACATTTTCAATGTGGAAAACAGTTTAATGGTGAAAGCTGATTAAAACATTTTTTTTGTTTTTTTAATTCGGGGATTGACGAACACCACGAGCAACTCAGTGGGCTATAAGCAGTTGCTCGTCCTTAATTTAGGGCCACTGGTTCCAGGAAAGGGAGAGAGCCCGTGCTGTAATACAAACACAACAATATCCATGCCTCACCAGAATTTGAACCCAGACCCATCTCGGACGAATAATCAGAAGCCATCACTTAGACCACTGCACCACTAGGATGGCAATTAAAACCCATATTTAAAATGCTTTGCTGCACAAATTTCTGAAAGAGATAAATACTATGCAGGTTTGAAGAAACGTATCAATGTGTATGGAGAATGCTATTTGTAAGAAAGAATTCACCACAGGTGATTTGAAAAATTCTGATCCTGATTGCAGCCCTGTAATCCCAGCAGACCATGGTGAGACATAGTAAATCCATCCAATTCAGATCAATCCATTCAACCATCTATTGTTATCTTCTAAGCTTGATTGGTGGATTCCTACAGAAGCTGTAACCAGAAAACCACATGTACAGTAAGTGAAACCTTATACTGCAAAGTGTGATTTTCAGATCACACAGTTACCAGGATCAAAAAAATGTGATCCTTCACACTACCAATATGCATAATAGCAAGGAACTGATCTAAGTTATTTAACACCCAAGTAAAACAGAAGCGGTTTACATCCACAACTCATACGCAGTATTTGGTAAGACTGTGAAACTCCAATTTACAAGTGGCGTGAATCGAACTCACATCCTTCTGCACCTGAGCCAAATGCTTTATTCCAATTAAGCTATAGTGGCAAGGGCTTATCACTGCTACTTGGTCTTGACATGTGTGACATCTCAGTAGTACATCACATATACACTGAAGTGCCAGAAAAACTGGTACACCAGTCTAATATTTGGTAGGTCCCCCACGGGAGTGTAGGACTGTAGAAATACCATGGGGCATGGACTCCACTAGCTTCTAGAAATATGCTGAAAGCAATGCACACCATACTTCCTGCAGAGCGTTCCACAATTCGGGTGTATTCTGAGGTCTCGGATTCCTGTGTTCGATAGCGCGTTGCATGGCATCTCAAATGTGTTCAATCACGTTCAGATCTGGGAATTTGGGTAGGAATGGCCGAATGGCAACACGCCAAACTCAGATGAATGCTCCTCCAACCATAATGTGCATCCCAACACTTGTGTGGAGATGCATTGTCCTGTTGGAGCAGGCCCAACTCATCAGCATGAATGCAAGATATGAACGGGTGTACCTCGTCAGAAAGGATTCACAGATAGCGTTAGCCGGTCACAGACGTTTGTAGACGTACCAGGAGTCCCAGTGAAGTCTAGCTAAACACACTCCATACCATTACGGACCCCCCACTAGCCGGTACAGTTCCCTGTTGACAGGCGGGATCCATGGCTTCATGGGGTTTGCGCCACACACGAATTCTTCCATCTGCCCGATACAGTTGGAAACACAACTCGTCAGACCAGGCTACTTGTTTCCAGTCATCAAGTGTCTAGTGGCGGTTTCGCCGTGCCCAAGCGAGGCGCATAGCTCTGTGTCGTGCACCTACCAAGGGGACTCGAGTTGGGCGTTGGCTCCCAAAGCCCATATCCTGCAGGGTATGTTGCACAGTTTGGACGCTGATGCTTGTTGAGGCTCCAGCATAGAATTCTGATGCTACCTGCGAGAGTGTCGCGTGAAACGATTCTTGACAACCAATGATGGTCACGTTCACCCAATGTCTTTTTACGGCCACACTGGTATCGTAGGTTGGAGGTTTTGCCAGAATTCTTGTAGTCACGGTACACCCTTGCAATGGTCGTTCGTGAAAATCCGAACTTCGTTTCTACCTCTGAAATACTATGGCCCATCTCACGAGCGCCAACTATGACACCGCGTTGAAAATTGCTTAAATTGTTATTACTTGTCATTCTCATGCCGAAAACAGCTCTGACAGCTGGCAAGGATGTCTATCGCTTTATATACACACTGGCGGACGCAACCGAGTACGTGCATAGGGGACGTTGTTATGTATTTTGCATAAGCTCGTCTGTACCAGTTTTTCTGGCACTTCCATGTATGCCCATCTTAAGAAAAAGCTGGGACAGAATCATAGTTTCCAGGTCAGCCAGCAAACCATACTTGATGGAGATCGCTGTAAAAGAAGGAATGCTAACTAATTCCAGACGATGTGTAGAAGAAACATCACACATCTTTTGAAGCAAAAAGGAATTTTCATTAATTCCAGATGATGTGTGGAAGAAACATCATACATTTTTCGAAGGACGTAAAGGCCAGTAGATCCATTTTTACGTTCGGGCGCCAATGTGAAATTCAAATTTGCCCTCCATCTGCCGGCGAAAACACTTGAACCCACATCCTTCTGCTCTGGAGTTGAATGCTTTCCCAATTTTGATGAAGCTTATCACTGCCACTTTGCCATCTTGACCAATGTATCATTGCTGTAGTATGTTACACATAACCCCTCCTTGAGAAAGGCAGGAGCACAAAATCACAGGTTGACTGAAGTAACTCTCTGTAGAAGAAGGAATTCTTACAAATTCCAGAGGGTTAGTGAAAGAAACATCACACAGTTTTCAAAGGACCTAATGGGCAGTAGATCCATTTTTATGTTCAGGTGCCAATGTGAAACTCAAATTTACTGGTGGTGGAACTTGAATTCACATCCTTCTGCTGTGGAGCAGAATGCTTTCCCAATTAAGCTATGCTGGCAAGGGCTTTTCACTATTACTTGCCATCTTGACATGTACATCACCCATGTAGTACATCACAAGACACCAAAGAAACTGTCCTTAGCCTCTGACCTTGGTACTTCAGTGGCCCTAGGCAAAGATTGACTTTGTCATCCCAGTGGACAGAGGCATAGATTTTTGGCTAGTTGTCTCAGTTGGGCTTAGGTTGAAGCACCGATGAGGCAAGGGTGTTGTGTTTGTCTGATGTTGGATCTGTCTCTTCCCTGGAACCAGGAGCCCCTAAGTATGGGTGGATTACTGCTTATATTCTTCAGAGATGCTGATAGTGGTTGCAACCCTTCCCCCTCAAATGATAGCCGCTAACAGTATTTTTGACAGAAAAATGTGCATGGTACATGGTACGCAAGGTACAAAATTTATTTTCAAATTTATTACAAATGCTTTCACATAGTTCCTAAGTTTGCATGTATCACTGTACCATGTTTACATACAGGCAACTTACACCCACAATCAACGAGCAAAGGAATTAGTTCAGGATGCATTTTATGTGAAATTTTTCTTGGAGAACAAATACATTAGATGCTGTGCGATGAATCAGATGTTTTGAAAAGGGGAAACTGGGAATGTACTTGATGAAGAAAAGTTATCAAATAATAGTACAACAAACTTTTGCATGAGTGCAAGAAACAGCATTTAGATCCTTTACAGGAGTTAATTCAAGTTATTTGATGTACAGAGTTGAAAAAATGATTCTGAAAGATATTTAAGAATGGATTGCTAACCACCTGTGGAATTGTTCTACTCTTTGCAAAATTATTATTGTGCGGAATTTCTTTTATGCAGGAATTTGTAGCTGCAGAGAACTGAAGGAAAGTGGAAACCAGCAGCTGATCAGAACGAATGGACTCGTGGACAACATTTAACCAAATAAAACATGGGCTTTATTAATATTCTGTATTTATTTATTATAAAACCAGTTGAATTTTTGTGTCATAAAAGAAATCTGAATTATTAAGATGTTGAGATTATTATTTTGGTTTGTAAAAACTGTTGGCATGTAACTTATATGGAGCTACTTCCTTCTCTTGTTGATTGTGGATGTGTTCCGACTGCATATAAGCACACTGCAGTGATGCACATAAACTATGTGAAAACATTTGTAACTGGAAGGCCATCCATAAAAAATTTTCAAATTTATTTCAGTAACATACTTCTCCTGAGTGTAAAAAAAAAAAAAATGCACATTAGTTATTGAATATATGAACCTATCTTTTCAGGGTAACTCCAAGTATTTCTTTTTTTCTCAAGAATATCAGATTGAAAATTAGATGTTGATAAAAAATCAACATGCAATTAAAATTTGCATTCCCAGGATAATTGCCTTACCAGCCTATGGTGAAGGTTTTCGATCGCCAAGGGCAGAACCAGAAGCTTACCTTAGGAGGAGAGGTTACTCCAGTTTAATAAAAAGAGAGAATTTGTGGACACACACAATTAGATGTTGATAAAAAAAAATCAACATGCAATTAAAATCTGTATTCCCAGGCAGCCTTACTAGCCTATGATGAAGGATTTCGATTACCAGAGGCAGACCCAGAAGCTTACCTTAGGAGGGGAGGTTACTCCAGTTTAATAAAAAGAGAGACTTTGCGGACGGACGGACACACACACACAGTAATGGATGTCTTTAGTGGTTGCTGCCACTAAACACATCCATTACTGCTGAAATTTGCTGTCATCCACCTGAGTTCCTGAATCAGAGGTCGAATTTATGGGGGTGGGGGGCACTACTGATACCCTTAAAAATAAATTTTGTACCTTGTGTTTGCTTTGCTTACACTTAATTTTCACAGATTTAAAATAACATTTGCAAATAGCAAGCAGGAATTTTATTTTCTCTTGCTTGAGTGTTAATAAATCTAGCTATTTGAAAATTCAGTCCAGTCTTCTGTGCAGAAGAATTCTTTGTTGCTTTATTTTCTTTCTCTTGGTGATTGCTTCTATAAACCTGTAAAACAACATGTGGTATTGTATTTGTGGCTGCACTTCTGAACTGCTACGGGTTGGCAGGTTTGTTTACGCTTCTCATTGCGACTCTATATATCACACGATATAAATAGTTCCATAATAAAATCCAAACAAGTTAGTAAAATCATGCAATCCATTGATAATACACTTTTCATCATACCAGAAATCACAGGAAAATGCCTTAGTTTTGAGGGGACTAAACTATGGTATAACGTTTGAGGTTCACATATACAGCTGTATCATAATTAAATCTCTTTGTGCCCATGTTACCTATTTCTATTATCAAGAGCTAAAACACATAAGCTGTTTTATAATTAAAAATCCTATCTAAATTGGGCAGTTTTCACGGAAGTTATCATGCGAAAATAATAGCTAACGAATCTCATGCATGCGCACTGCCCGCAATTGCTGACAAAAAAAACATTTTTGGCGGAACTGCTTCCAAAGTTGTTACAGAACAACATATTGTATTCCGTCGCAGTTGAAGCATTTTTACGTAAGTTATGATGCATAAGGGCGATGGAATGGATCCTGCTCCTATGTCCTGACCTTTGACCCTATTCTTCCCATTTTCAATACGGTTCGTCACCAGGTTGTCCCCTACCACATACTAAAATTTCATTGAAATCGAACCATTTTTACGCGAGTTATCGTGCGGACAGACAGACAGATGAACAAAGCTGGAGCACATATGCTTCTTCAACCTACGGTTGGAGAGCGTAAAAAAGAATGCACGGGTGTGAGTAGAACAATAACAAACTTTCAAAGAGTCAAATAGTATATTTTGTTTGATCAGATGGTTTTTATGTAAATGAACTGACTTTCTAAAAACTTGCTTGCGTTTAGGAGACGGTGATGGCATCCTTTCACAATGTGAACAATATTAGCCAATAGCATTCTTTGTTGGTTCTAACTGTCTGCACAACATAGTTTACTGAATTGATAGATATAACTAAAATAAACCACCAGCATATTGCAGTTGGTTAAACCACTGTGCACCATGTGGGAGTGGGGGTGTGAATGCGTAGATGGTTCTCTGCGAAGTCAGCCCCAGAAGCACTTTGTCCCTTGTCCCGATATGCAGCAGAGGAGTGGCGAGCCGGCTGCAATAATTCAACAACATCCTCATAGATGGAATATTCATCTTTGAGGAACTGAACCCGGCCTGAGTGGAAGAGGTAGATGATGGCGAACTAAAATAACTGAATGGAAGAAATAAGAAGGTTATTGTTATTTCATATATTTGTTCAGTTGTATTTTGATTCATGTTTGATTGAAATATATTGCTTTACTTTTTAAAACAAATCTTTTACTTATGTCTTAGACCAGAGGTTCCCAATCTGTGCGTCGTGACTATAAGGAAAAACTTAAACTTATAATTTATAGTGAAATGCAACATGCAAATTTTCAATACGTGTACTTATTTGTAAAGAATCAATTGTAAGAAAGAATGTTAAAGAAAAAAGAAAGCAAATAATTTTTCTTGTTGGGAAAGTACTCCCTTCATCTGAGTTCCAGATTGTAAGGCACTTTGAAAACTTGGCATGACGTCGTGCTGATCTTGCTCCTCTTGCAGTCTGAAAATGGAATTAGCCACGTCAGGTCAAGCAATAACTTTTTGTTGCTGCATTTTTGGGCGCTTAGTTCACTATGCAGTCTTCATTTGATGCATATGTAGCATGTATAAACATTCGTTAGAACTGTGCTGCTGTGTTTTCATAACTCAGAATGTAGTTATTTCTATGCGAGTGTGTGTTGGTTTATGATAATGGAGAAGTTTTTAAATAAAAAACATGGTGTAAAAGAAGTTTCAAGTAGTTCTAAACAGGCTAGAAGGATCAAGTCCACAAATTATGATGATGCATAGTTGGATTTCAGTTTCACATGCACTGTTGTTAAGAAGGAAGAACGTCCTAAGTGTGTAATCTGCCTGAAAGTGTTGGCAGCTGAGAGTGTGCATCCAAACAAACTAAAACGTCACCTGGAAACCATACACAGTAGTTCAGTGGGTAAGCCCAGAGATTACTTTTCACCCAAGTTACAAGAAATGCATGAGCAGAAGACTCATTTCCGTAAGATCCACGTAGCTGTATCGAACATTGCAACATTGTCTCCAGATTCTATGTTTCGTGTGACGAGAAACAAGCTCTCCCATCCCATTAAGATGCAAATACCTCTGTTAGGTAGTTTCTAAAATTACTGTAAAAATGCCAAAACCAAATGAAGTTTGTTACCATTGTGAAAATATGCCTATCTCATCAATTTCTTCTTATTCAGTTCTGTAATTTTATCCTAATTTTTTTTATTTTTATATTAAAAAAAATACAAGCTAGTAATGTAAATGACTATTTTCTTTTAAAAAATAAAAAACAACAACACCAAATTCGAATTTAGGGAACTTTTTTTAATTTTGGGTAGAGGTGTGTCGAACGGAAAATGTGACATGTAAAGGGTGGTACAGTCTCAAAAAGTTTGGGAACCAGTCTTAGACCAATGCCATCTTGCTATATTCTTAGCGGTGTCACCCCCATCCCACAGGAGAAAGTGTGCCACAGTTGAGGATATAACTCATCTCAAAACGAGTAACCCACGGTTTAAATCGCAAACAAACTAACCAGCAACTGCCATGCGAGAATTACTGCGGTAGTATTTATATCACGATAATTCTGAAATGCTGGTGCCCACAATCGATGAACTCAAACACCACAGAGAGATATCCATAGAGCTTTGGAAATACTTCCATAGTTTCTTCTGAGCAAATGCAAATACTATGAAAGGAATGGTTTTCTGGGCATACACCCATTCTAATGGAGCCTACAACACAAAATTACAATAGAAAAAATTTACATAAAATGTTCTGAAATTGCCAACATTTCTGCCACATAAATATGAATAATTTATAAGTTGAAAGTTTCATTCATACCATACTAATGAAAACGTATTTAAATAACTTTTTCCTGAATATGTGATTCTGTTGTAATCTTTTTTAATTTAGTCTTTAAAAACATCGTATACAATTGGGAAACGAATTTCCCCGAAGAAATAATTCTTCACAGATACATGATAACTTACGAACTTCCCATAACGTCAAGAAAGCCATAACTAATGTTTCGTTTGCACTACTAAGAGCTATTATTAAAGATACAAGAAAAAAATACATGGTAGGCATTGTAATGCTATTATTGGCATCTTTTCACTGTATTCCATGTAACCACTTCCTTCAGAAAACTTTAAAATTTTCGTCATCCTGGAGTGGGAATCGAACCTGCACCTCCCAATTTACAGTTGAGCATGCTAGTCATTACACTACCCAGGCCAAGGAAATTTCAAGCAACTGAACATAGATATCTGAAAACCTTCAGATTTGTACTAGAGGTGATTCCATGCCAAATCAACCAGTCACTCAACCTGACCATTTCAGATTTCAATGAAACCTTCAGGGACCATTCTCCCTAGTGATATAAATGAGAATATATTTTTAAATTGTTTTTATCTCATTGGGTTTTCGTGTAATTAATTTTTAAAATTTTGAAAAATCGTCGTTTTTTGGCTTGCATAAACTTTTTCAATCTTGAATTTCTCAAGTTCTATAAGGCCTAGAGAGTTGTTTCACACCTCATTTTAAAGAGAATTTCATGTTTTAATTTGATATGCAACTTGACTATGCTTGGTAAAAAAAAAATAATTAAAAAATATATATAAATTTTTTTAAGAGTGGGTTTTTATAATTTTGAAAAAATATATGTTTTTTTGTAATATTATAAGCTTTAAATCCTGAAACTTTTAGAGTGGGATCTCAATGGGATCAGGAAACTTTTAGAGTGGGATTGCCCAGGAAGGCTCAGTTTGAAGAAGCTTTTGAGCTTAATAGCATTGAAAATGTGAGTTTCAAACAATGGATGCAGATTGATAACAAGTGTGTCCTGAAAACTATTATAAAACCGACAGAAGAGCTTTTGGATTATTTGTTTCAGAGTTTGCCAAAACTTATAAGACACTCTTTCATTGCTACTCAACAGTCTTCCTGTTTGCGACACTTGAAAAAAAATCTACCTACCTCAAAACCAATGCATTGTACTTTGTGATTTTGCTGAAAATTATGCATTTGTGCTTCAAGATTCTGCACAAGGCTTTCATTGGAACAATGCTCAAGCAACAGTACATCTGTTTGTTATATACTACATTGATGAGGAAACCAAAAGTTGGCGCACTTGAGCTTAGTTATTCTTTCTGATTGTATGGTGCATGATACAGTTGCTATTCATTTGTTTCAACACCTCATGATTGACTTTCTTAAACAGAATCTGCCCCATAAACCCAAAAAGCTGAATTACTTTACAGATGGAGCATCATCACAGTACAAAAACAAATCAAATTTTCTCAATCTCTGTCATCATGAGAAAGATTTTGGCATCAAGGTGGAATGGAACTTCTTTGCATCGTCACATGGAAAACATGCATGTGATGGTGTCGAAGGAACTGTTAAATGATTAGAGGCATTGGCCAGTCTATGAATGGTCTACAATGATCAAATTATGACCCCTCACCAACTTTATGATTGGGCTAAAGACAATATTGTCAACATCAGCTTTTTGTATTCCACTACAGACGAATACGAGGCAGAGGAAAAGACCTTGAAGAGTAGGTTTGAAGCAACAACAACAATAAAGGGTACTAAACAATTTCACAGTTACAATCCTGTGAATGAGACTAGAGTTTTAGTGAAAAGCTACTCATTTTCAGAAGAATCAAGTATAGAAATAGTTTCAGCTGATGATGATCTAGACATTAATGACATTGTTGGCTTTGTTACATGCCAATACTCAGACAAGTGGTGGTTAGGTTGTGTGTTAGGAATAGAAGGACATGAAGTAAAAATAAGTTTTTTGGAACCACATGGCCCTTCTCTACCTTTCAAATACCCACAATTTACTGACATACTAATTGTGCATAAAAGTGAGGCTTTAACAAAAGTTGATCCTACAACAGCTACAGGAAGAGTTTATCAATTTACAGACTCAGAAAACAAAAAGGCAAACAAGAAATTATTTGTCAAATTAAAGAATAACTCAGAGGTCGCTATTTTGGCGTAACTACAACTCTGAGTGCTAACTAAAAAAACTTTTATTAATTTTACCAGGTAAAACTTTTAGCCTGTTGGGACTATCCTTTCCTTGTTTTATGTTTGACTATGTATTAGTATGATGTATTATGTAGATTTTAAAACTCAGTGTCTGTTATCATGTAAACACACTAAAACGAGAATTATAATCCATTATTACTTGTAAAGTAACTTTAAGTTTTTTGCCATAGCTCCCGATTTTATTGAGATCCCACTCGTAAAGTTTCAGGATTTAAAGTTTATAATACACTGGCTTGCAAAAATTAAAGACGAGGCGGTTTTTCGAATGTAACGTCGTGCAGAAGTGTTCCACATCGACTGAAATCATACCATAAGATCCCCAAGAAGTAAGAATATGGGACAAGTGAGCAAAACCACCCAAACAAGGAATCCAAAGGCGCTTTATTGAAAAGGTAGCTTCGAGCACAACTGGACAGAAGACAGAAACGTCTAACGTCTATGTGACAGGCCGCTGCCAAGAAAAATCTAGTCTTTAGTAGGGGACATGCAACTTGACTTGCAGGACTTAACACCATGTGTCTATGCTGAGGACGAGGTTGTCAAGGAGCTGTTGAGGCATTGCGGCCCATTCCTCTTGAAGCGCCAATGGCAGCTGCGGAATCATTGCTGGCGGCTGGTGACATTCTGCCAAGCGTCTCCCGAGAAGGTCCCACATGTGCTCGATTGGATTTAGGTCCGGGGACCTTGCGGGCCAATCCATGCACTGAATATCTTCACTTTCCAACAGCTCTGCGACAGCCACTGTATGATGAGGTGAAGCGTTGTCGTCTTTTGTAGCACTGTGAAAACGTGCGAAATAACCCCACGCACATTGCCTACCCTTTATATCGCCTGTACGTGGATGTACAAGTAAGCTTTGTCAGTTTGTAGGAACGACGATGAAATTTCACATAACGAAGTGTGCTTCCTTCGCAGCACATTTCTGGCCATAACTTGAGTTCTGTTAAAGATATTCCCATTCTGTAAACTGAGTTGGCTTCTACATGAAATGTGCTTTAAAATGACATATATATTGTGAGTATTACCTGAATATTTACCTTTGTAGCAACATTGAAAACCAAAAAAATGTCAGAAATTTTCAGAGTTGCTATTAATTTTTCCATAACTGTACATGCTAGGCATTGTAATGCTATTATTTTTTCTGAAGTGGTAACATGGAATACAGTGAAAATATGCCAATAATAGCATTACAATGGTTACCATGTATCTATGAAGAATTATTTCTTTGGGGAAATTCATTTTGCAATGTACATGATGTACTTTCATCATTGGAGTTTGTGACCTACATCCGACCCTGGGTGTGAGAAAAGGTAGTGAGCTGCTATGATGGGGCATAAATAGCTCGACTAGCGCAAATCTGAAGGTTCTCAGATATCTACATTCAGTTGCTTGGAATTTCCTTGTACTGGGTACAGTAATGACTCTCATGCTCGACCGGAAATCGGGAGGTGCGGGTTCGATTCCCGCTCCAGGATGATGAAAATTTTCAAGTTTTCTGAAGAAAGTGGTTACATGGAATACAGTGAAAATATGCCAATAATAGCTTTAAAAACATATTTTGTTAAAGCAATTGATTTGGGTAGTCCGGCTATGGAAAACAAATTAATACAATTAACATACAAGCTACTAGTTACGTAAAGCAGAATGTGCATTAACAGCAATTATTATTTTATAGCAATATTAATAGCAATACGACTTCATCCTGATAACATTACCCCCCCCCCCCAATAAAGATAACCTTATGTTTCAATAAAAATAAATGATAGCAAATTAACTTTTAACTTATGGAAACAGGAAATGTTTTCTGAAAGGGGCAGCAATTCAGTTCAAACCCTGGGCATATGACATAATCTGGATATCATCTTTGGTTTGCACTACAATAGGAAGTAATGTTTCAACAGGACAATGCTTTAATCCATGTGACAAAGACTGTTCAAAATTGAAGAATTTTGACTGGAAAAAATTCCTCATTCAAAGTACTCACTGCAATCTGGTGTGATTTTCTTATTTATTCTCAGCGTTAATAACCCTTTGTGGAGGCAACTTTCCAGTTTTCTCCACAAAGGCAATCATCCTTTTTTGGCCTTCAACTGGCCGTGTTTCAGCGACGTCGCTAGACTTCTAAATCAGGATGGGCGACGGGTGGGCGAGCATTATTTTTGGTGGGGCAAGCTTGATAGCACCTTTTTTTTTTTTTTTTTTATGAAACACTGAAAGAACAAATGATTAATGGTTTTTTTCTTTTTTAACTGAAGGTTAAACGACCACCGTGAGCAACTCAATGGGCTATAAAATAAGGTCACTGGTTCCAGGCAAGGGAGAGAGCCAGTGCCGTAAGACAAACACAACATCCATGCCTCACCGGGATTCGAACCTAGACTCTTCTCTGACGAATGGTCATAAGCCAGTGCTTAGACCACTGTGCCACCGGGGTGGTTTCAATGCTTCACACTACGGGCTACAAAAGATTTCGTGCAACTCCAAACCCCTCCACCTGCACACACATGCATGCTTGGACCCAACTAGTTACGCCACGGGTGTAAGTGTTGGTGGAATGTCACCTTCAACTTTTTGCTTGCTCTTAATGCATTATCTTTTCAAAATTTTCTATTTCTGCTTATAAAAATAGTACTGTACTTGAACAATTTATTTAAAAGAAAATGTTGGGTTTTTTTTTATCTAAATAAAATTTCAACATTGTGCAATACCTCACCCTTCCTTAACTTCCTTCCAGTCAGCGACTTTGCCTTGCACTCCTCTCTTACAAAGCAGTCGCAGCCACTTTCACTGTCCCAGAACAGTCTTAAGGACGCTAGCGTAGCTTTAGACTCCACTTTTCGTGTTGGAATCCTCTATTTTGTAAAGAAAACAAATGGAACAATTAGAAGTGACCCCCTCATTAGCTCCCTGGTCAGACAAACATGAAAAAAAGGCTGAAACTAAGGAATTGGAAGAGTGGAGAACAACTGAATTTTCATGGCCCTGCGGTGCTATTTTGATAAACTTTTTTGGAGACGTAAACAACGCACTTCCTACGGGGAAATACGTAGGGATACATGAAATAAAACACAAGACTTATTGCTTGGCAAAGTACAGATTATATTTTAAAGTTAAATATATTGAAAAATTGCACACTTTGAACTGGATGGGTGGTAGGGTGGGCTCCTGCCGTGTTTTATCATGTACAAGACCGTAGCAAGCTTTTCTTATCTGGGAGGCAAGGCTTGAAATTATGCTCCTCAAGTTCAAAATTGTGCCCCTTCGCATTCCACTCAAATAATATGTAGTTTTTACTTTCTTACACACTGCCGTTATAGGAAAATATGATCGTTCAAAAATCGCACTTCAGAATTTTGACAATTTTATAAAAAATTAAAAACTAGGTAAATACCCAAGAACCACAGGTGCTAGATACCAAGTAAAACATAAACATTATGTGTCAACACAACACTCCAGAGAAACGCAGAACAAAAAACAAACCAGCACAGAACGAACGAGTGTCGGATAGTAAACGTAGCGATATTAAGAAGCTTTAGGGTTAGGGCTTGGAAACATTCCGTTCAAGGTTTGACGCTTAGAGAACTTTCTTCAACAGAGCACAAATGCCAACGACATGTTCCGAAAGGTCATGGAGGTTAGACATATCAGCACATCGTTTTAGTTATGCCTCTATTCACTTAACACAGACATTTGACGTGCACTAGGAACATCAAACAGAAGTCATCCCTCTTTCCACGTTTATAAGTGAGTCACAGAAAAATTCTCACTGGCCGTTCATCTTATTCCGTTCATGGATATAAGATGTTCACACCTCATAGTGTAGGCTACTCTGTACCTTGGTTAGCTGCATGGAATACTGTTCGAGACTAAAATCTTTAAAAAGAAAATACTGAAGGGTGTTACCTTTCCTTTTTAGTTACAATTTCTCTTTTTTGGATCCCTCAGAGAATGAATTTACGCCCTTAGATTGACCATTCTGAGAGGGTAACCGCCCGGCCTGTAGCTACGGACCTGATCACGTGGAAACTGAAGTTGGTAAGATGACAAAAAGCAATCCATTCTGCTTTTTCAGACATCTACATTTTTTAAATGCCATATGCTCCTTAAAGTTCGAATAAACCAAGTATTTATACGATGAATGACAGATGAGCTGAGTTACTCCATGTTTTAAATGTGCCAGTTATATTAGATAACTATTGTTCCCTCTCTCTTCTCATAAATAATGTCATTTAAATTAGTGTATTTTTAATCCAAGAGTTGCTGGCATTTAAATCTTCGTGATCTTCAAGAGTTTATTATTTCTGCTAGTATTTGCTGTGAATAGAATAAATATATTCATAAACAAAAATCCCGTATTATCACAAAACATGCCAAAGGTATGAATGTCAATAACGTATATTTTTAAATCACCCAGAATAAAGCAGACGATACAAATTTTAAGAAACTATCAATTGAATTACCAATATTTTTCTGCTTAGCACTTCTAGAATTTTTGATAACATCTCCATCACCAACATATTTAAGTACAACAGATTTCTTTTGCGCAAGCCTTACTGCCATCTCAGTTCAAAAACAAACACCACATTTACCTAAACATGAACACCATTCACCATGCATCCATACAAAGCGCCATGCGACTTCACTTTGACTTGACTCTTAAAACTTACCTGTGAAGCAATTTAAAGAGGACTACAGCGAAGATTTTGAAAACTAGTGGAAATGAATGTCATTGATAATATGGTAAAAACTAAAAACTGCCGTATGTTTTTATAGTTAATATTGTTAATTTTCTATGAACTCGTGAACGTCTTGTTATTCCTGAATTACCTCAGACCTGATTTCAAAAGTTATGTAACATATATGACTGAGAGAAAAGTTAAAAATTACAAATCCATGTACATATCTACTATCACTGGCTGAAAATCATATTCGGATTTATTTTATTTATTTATTTATTTATTTATTATAACTCTTTTGCTGTTCAATATCACAATACATTACCCAAAAGAACAGCTCAGAAAAAAGTTTTCTGAGCTGACACCTTTTTCTTTTTCTTATTTAAGTGATTACATCTTCTGAGAAGTAAATTTTTAGCCACGCCTCTAAAGAGTGGCAGGAGATGTAATTTGATTTTAAATTAGTAAAAAACAACAAAATAACAACAACTGAGGAATCGTGAAAGATATATAGATTTGAAAGTTTTAGGTGAAGATACTGTTTAAGCCTGTGTTACATTAGAAACCAAAGTTTAAGTAGCATTTTTTTTTTGAAAATTTAAGGGTCACCTTGAGCAACTCAATGGGTTGTAAGCAGTCGCCCGTCCCTAATTTAGGGCCACTGCTTCCAGGAAAGGGACAGTGCCTGTGCCGTAAAAAAAACAGAGCGTCCATGAATACCGAGATTCGAACCTGGACTCTTTCTCGGACTAATGGTCATAAGCCAGCGCTTAGACCACTGTGCCAACGGGATGGCTTAGGTAGCATTAGCAAGTACAGTATACTAATCATGGGAGCTCGTAACATAATGTGGCGTGTCTGACTGTGTTTCCCATTCTCTGTGGTGTTTCCTCTCATCGTCAAGAGAGGGGTCCACAATGCAGTACGAAGGAATGAAAGAGACGAGATGCATTCTCCATCTATCGTGGCGAGCAAGCAGCTTGATGAAATATCTTGTATGTTTTTGGCAAATAGACTGGCAAAGAGCAATGCACTTCGGGCGTAAATTGAAATCCGCCACTGTGGGGAGTAGTTAATATGTTGACGAGTTTGTGCGCACTAGAACTTAGAATTTAGTGTTGCTACACAATGCAGGGTTAAAATTGTTGTCAACTTGCCTGTGGTTTTCACGCAGAAAGTAAAAGTACTTGAACCAGAAAATAATAAGTGCAAGACTTCTACAGGTAATCCGGTTTTTATAAGAGTAAAATGATCATAGAATATCTGCTAAGCTTTCATTCACCAACGGGCGGCTTTTTCAAGGCACTAGAGACTAGAACAACATAGACTAAAAACTGAAAAGAATTAACAGAACAGAGGTTTAAATCAAATACAGTAAACAATGGTCATGTGATATAACATACCCAAACACCGAAAACAATTGCTAATGTAGGATAAGCAATTAATAATTAAGCGTTAATTATCAATAATTCATTATTTAGAACAATTATATAAGTTAATTAATAAATTAACAATTTTATTGATAATTAAAATACTGATTTACAAAATTTTGATACAAAGCCATATGTAATGTGGAGGGCTATGTATTTATTAAATATGGTTAACGTAAAATAGAGTACTTTTCTCCCAGTATTCAATTTCTCGGGGTTATTTATAAAAGCGCAATTTTAAAATTGGTTATTTTATGAAAATAAATTATAGTGCAGAATATTGAAAATGTAAAATTTTGCTAGTACTTTAATAAAATTGTACTTACATATCTTAGCATCATTGTACAAGGAAACTGCGCTTCTACGCCATCGCTTTCAAAATGTGGATCTTGTTTTCACTTCCATTTCTCGATGAATGTTCAGAAATACAAATCCAGAAAGTCGAGAACAAATACCTTGGAGGAAAATGGACTCGCCACCCCGGTGGCGCAGTGGTCTAAGGCGTTGGCCTCTGATTATTCATCCGTAAGGGGTCCGGGTTCGAATCCCGGTCAGGCATGGATGTTGTGTTTGTCTTACGGCACTGGCTCTCTCCCTTCCCTGGAACCAGTGACCCTAAATTAGGGACGGGCGACTGCTTCTAGCCCATTGAGTTGCTCACGGTGGTCGTTAAACCTCTAATAAAAAAAATGGACTGGCCGAGACCCTCGTACATACTGTAGGATATGACCTGTCCAATCTCGGTTGTCCTACGGAAAAGAGTGCCCGCTTCGTTGACTGAAAGTACGAGCGCCACTCGTCGGTCTGTAGCTAATCTCGAGTAATAGAATAATACTTCTTACAGCGCTTTTATAACTAAATTTTGAGTTCAGAATTTTAACAAATCTCGTCAATAACCCCAAAAAGAGGCTCATCAGCACTTTTTTACCGAACACTAACATAAATTAATATAAAAAGATATGCAGTAGGTTAGGAACAGCAAACGGAGGATTCGATTACCCTCTATCTAAAAGTGCTAGGCGGCTATCAGAAATTTATGTTTAAAAAAATTAGTAAAAGTCTCATGTATCTTCTAATTATTATTACAGTTAATCACGAAATAATTCTAGCAGTGGAATTTGTCTTTTAAACAAGCGAGATGCACTGCTTCTTAGTAGCAAAATGCTTTTCATAGTTCATCAGAGACACAGTGTTTAACACATTAAAAAAAATAATTCTCAGAACTTCTTTTTTATTTACAATAAACTTTTATTTATTTTAAGGAACCGTTTTGTAGTATCAAATATTTATCAGGAAAATACTATCATTGAGGCTGAGCTCTATCACTTCAGGACTCCAATCTTAAAACTTATATGTATTTTCAATCAATTTAATGCCACTGAAGTTCCTAAAATTCAGCTCCTCCCCGGAATAACTCTCACTGCGATTGCTTAGCTGGTGACTCTACCAGGTACTACTTATGCTATACTGTGGGATAAATGGCACGGGCAGAAGCCCCAAAGGATGGGGGGCAACACTGGCTGAGCCCCTGCTGGAGAGGTAAAGGTCTCCCTCAAGGTACATACAGAAGTTTGAACTTTCATTAGATTCACACTTGTGTACATTTATCACATTAAAAAGCTGTTCACATTACGGTCAGTGGGTAAAACAAGTTCTGAACCAACTGAATGTTATGTTAATGGACAGAAGAACTCAGAATGAAATTGCTTGGAACATACTAGGGGTGTTCAAATGAAAAGGTACGAAACGTCATAAGAACGTAACCGTTAACATATTTGCCTATGCCACTATGGGAGAACGTAGCGACACATCTAGGGATGCGATTGGAGTCGCCGGCGTGGATCGGAGCTAGCGCGGGCGCCCGCATGCGCAGGAGAGAGCAGAGGCTCTCATAAAGAGCGCCGTCCAATTGACGCGGCAATGCGTGTGAGGACAGGATGGCGTTCACATTGCAAAATTCGACGATTGAGGAGCAGCGAGGCGTTATCCGATTTCTGACAGCGGAAGGTGTTAAACCGGCAGGTATTCATCGCGGAGGGTGTGGTTATGCTCCATGATAACGCGCGTCCACACGTCTCCAGGGTCACACACTCGGAACTGGCCAAGTTCCAGTGGGAGCAGCTTGACCATCCGCCCTACAGCCCGGACATGTCGCCCTGCGATTTCCATGTGTTTGGTCCCCTGAAAAAACATCTGAAAGGGAAGCGCTTCCACTCTGACGACGAACTCAAGGACGCTGTGCATGACTGGGTCTCGTCACGGCCACAGGAATTCTGGGAACAAGGAATCCTTCGGCTTGTTAATCAATGGGATCGTTGTGCTACGGCCTATGGTGTATACTTTGAATAAAGTCTTCATTTATACCCACAGTGTCGCTTCGTACCTTTTCATTTGAACACTCCTTGTACATTGGTAAGGCTTTTAATCTGAATGTACAAGCATATGCCTTGAGAAATGACTTTTCTGAGCAAATTGCTTAGAGCACACATTACATTGATCAGGCTTCCCCCCTGTGTGCATAGCCATATGCTGTGAAAGATGACTTGTTGGAGCACATTGCTAGGAACATACATCACATTGGCAATGCTTTTCACCAGTGTGCATAGCCATGTGCTCTGAAAGATGACTTTTCCGAGCAAATTGCTTGGAACATACATCACATTGGTAAACGTTTTCACCTGTGTGCATAAGGATATGCTGTGAAAGATGGACTTTTTCGAGCAAATTGCTTAGAATTAATATGCATCAAATTGGTAAGGTTTTTCACCTGTGTGCATAAGCACATGTTCTGAAAGATGACTTTTCGGAGCAAATTATAATTTTTTAGAAAAGATGACCTTTTCGAGTTTCAATTGGAATTTTTTCCTTTGTTAGGAGAGCAAAATATGTTGTTCTGTTCCAATCTGTCAATCAAAAAGGGAAAATTAAGATGGTCATGATTGCAAGGAAACTCGTGAAAAGAAATTTGACGTCCTTAACTTTCTTTTTTTTTAATTTGATTTACAGAAAAACGCTGAACAGCGTAACATTTTGTTGTGCTAACAGTGGAAGTAAATCTAATAGAAATTGATAGAAACTAACGTTTAACGCACATGCGAGCTTCTTAGAACCGCCGAAATGCAACGCAATCTAGGGCAAATTTATTCGCAAGGGCGGTCATGGAGCTGCGTGAAATGGACAGGCCATATCTATGTACGCTGGCCTTGAGACTGGCAAACGCAATGCTAACCCTTCCGAGGCCACGAGCAGCAATTGAGATAGCAGCACCATCTATAACTACGAGGAGTTAGTGAGAAATACGTAGCTATTGGTAAGGTACACACAGTGTTTGATTCAACTCATAATACATCGTATAAATAGCGCAGATGGAATATTCGGGTGCGAATGTGAACCAACAAATATCTAGATCAAAATTTCATTAGCAAGTTCTCAATTTCGATGAAAATCAGCTAAATAGAAAATACGCCGCCACATACAACGAACACCTGATACGTAAAGTTGCAGCAATGCGAATTTAAATATACCGCATTGTCCTTCTTTCATGTTACCCTTAATCAACCGATTTTGTTCCTCAAATTATTTAATTGAAAAATATTTTTACCCTATGAGCTCATGAAAAATGAATATCGCATAAAATAAAAAAGGGAATCTACACTCTACAGATATCATGCTTATTAAGCTATCACGACTTTCCCTCAGACATGCAAAGCTCTTTATATCTATTATTAATTGCAGGGCCATATTCACACTCAATAAACTAATTTTAAAAGCTACTCCTATATATAATCTGAAAGAATAACACAGCACTTTATCTCATCTA
The DNA here is from genome assembly GCA_039090855.1 of Macrothele yani. Classification (NCBI taxonomy): domain Eukaryota; kingdom Metazoa; phylum Arthropoda; class Arachnida; order Araneae; family Macrothelidae; genus Macrothele; species Macrothele yani. The sequence continues at coordinate 94,250,962 of CM076991.1, forward strand.
ATTTTTTTAACCAAGCACTCCGGCTTATGCCTCAGTAAACACTGCATGTATGTTCTTATGAAACAAATGAACAATTAACACATCACTCCCTCTAACTAATATATGCATACAAAAATCATTTTCTTACTTTAATTTTTTCTTTGACGAAAGACTTGTGTGACCTTTTTTTTTTGCAACGAACAGATGACGATGAAAACATTTTTTCAAATTATCTTGTAAAAGATCAAAAAGGAGAACATAGCAGAGGATATGCACTGAAATAGTCGTAAACAAGTTTTTTTTTCTGCAATCATGATTTAGTCAAATGCTAGCTTTAATATGAACTGAATGTCAACAAACTGAATTCAGTGTAGTAGGATCGACATAGCAGAAGGGAAGCTTTTTCTTTCTTCTTGTAAATGTAGCTTAACAATAAGTTAAAAAATGTATTTCCAGCTACGTGATTGACATTAACCATTATCATAACAACAGTACCAGCTTCACTGTTACAGAAACACGTCGTCTTGATATCCCTTTTATGATATTTTCTGTTTTATTCTTTCAGTGGTGAAATGCCCTTATTCTAAAATATTTAAGCATTATCTCTTTCAGTAAATTTGTATAATAGCTTAAATACTCATCATAATGTTGTTTGAAATTTAGAAACAAGTTTTTGTGTTGAAGTCAGTGCCGGCTTTATAAATGGGCCCGTGCCCAGGGCTCCAACTTTGAGAGGGCGTCAGCCAATTCGCGCACTTTTTTCTTTTTCAGTTTTTAAAATTTCTCTTCGACTTCGCGGAATTTTCTGCGACCGAAAGGCGAAAGTGCGGACTGCGGTGACAAGGACCGAGCCATTTGGCCGTAGGGATCTGGGGAGTTTAGTTTCCTACTTTCTGGGAGGGGTGGGGGTGTTCTTACTTTTCTGCCATGAACGCACTGCATTCCAATAATCAGCTCCAGTTTGAAAACCGGTTTCCTGCAAGACTCATCTTGCCCTCCCCGAGTGCTCTCTATTCTTTGTCACATAGACATCGGAATCCGGAACTCGTGGCTAGGGGGTGAAGGGCTGACCTTCGCAGCTATTGGTCGAAGTTTTGACCTGCTTTCGGATGGCTGTGGGGGGTTGATGTGTGTCATTCACATTCACTGATAGCTCAAATCAAGAAAGCAGTTTATTTCCAAGGAGGTTAGAAGTAGGAGGAGGTGGCAACAGCAACTCTCCCTGTGCTTCTGGCGTGACGCCACTTCTTATCAGCTGACTACGCCAATGCGCCCAACCTGAGGATCTCCTGTATATCTCTATGGGGAAATCGCGATTTTGAACTGGTTTTTCGGACCCTTACTCTACCCATACAGGCATGAAAAAAATTGAGGCGGAAATATTCATTCCCATAATAAAAAAATTCCAGAAAAAACAGGAAAATATGTGTTGGTATTTCTTCAAAAAATTGAACAAAATAATGATTTTTTGAGCCGAAGTGCATAGTGCGCATGGTTACTTGCATACTGCCCATGTGTGTGCCGCCCCGGTGGCGCAGTGGTCTAAGGCGCTGGCCTCTGATCATTCGTCCGTAAGAGATCCGGGTTCGAATCCGGGTCAGGCATGGATGTTGTGTTTGTCTTACGGCACTGGCTCTCTCCCTTCCCTGGAACCAGTGACCCTGAATTAGGGACGGGTGACTGCTTATAGCCCATTGAGTTGCTCACGGTGGTCGTTAAACCTCCATCCAAAAAAAAAATACTGCCCATGTGCAAGTAACCATGTTTAAAATATAACCAAAAGCCTAATGTTAAGAAATAAGAAGTCCGAAATATTTCTTCTTTCCATCCTTGGTTTGCATGCGCTAAGTAAAACTACTTACGCCACAGGAAGTAACGTCACGTTCCCGAACTCTCGCAGCGCAGACTCCCACCACCTCAGAGAGAGGACAGAAACAGCTGATCTGTTTTGGCGTCACTCAAAACGGGTCCCTTCACTTCCTCTTCTTCTAACCTCCTTGGTTTTTTCTCAGTTCTGTTCAGTCCGCGATCGCGAATTGGATGTGGTGATGGAGTATATGCTGTAGGGCTATTTATTTTGGTAACTTATTCTTTATTAATTATCGTTTTCTTAGTAGTAATTGTTTTTAAATGAATAAAAAACCAAGTGGAGCGGAATGTAGAAAGAAGGCTTCCAAAAAGCAACTTGATGAGGCCATATAGGGTCGTTTTTTCGTGCTTCAAAGTCAACTTGAAAATCAATTGAAGAGAATGAAGATGTTGAGCCTCCTTCACATTGAAATGGTTTTTCTCTACTCGTGATGATCATCAAGAAACTCTATCAAACTGTGAATCACATGCTTGCAAATCTATTCCAAAATCCCTTCCAGGTCCAGAAGAAGTGTGTCATAAATAGGTCAGTGTGTGACGTACCTGCCAGCAGGACGCACATGACATAATGGCAGATAGGAATCAGAATAAATGTCTGCGTAGCTCAGTTGGTAGAGCTGCTTGTTCCGGAATAAGCGTACTCGGGTTCGAATCACGGTGTAGACCAAAAATGACGGAGAAATTTACTTCGTTATAATGGCGCCCGAACTACCCGGATGACCCGACCGTTCAAAATCTCGCATTGGTATGATGTTATTTCCACACCGCGAGATAGGAAAAATCAGAGAATCCCTTCTCCAGTGCTTCGAAAAATAAATGTGTGTGACGTTGTATTCCACACACCAGATTGACTGGGAGTTCTCAAGTGCACGTTCTACAGTGGTTGTCTGCCTGCAGCGATTCATGGTCACGGCTGATCCGTGGGCCATGCCCCCGGCCCTCTTTCGGGGGGAGATGTGACGTACCTGCCAGCAGGACGCACACGACATAAAGGCAGAGAAGAATCAAAATACATGTCTGCGTAGCTCAGTTGGTAGAGCTGCTTGTTCCGGAATAAGCGTACTCGGGTTCGAATCCCGGCGTAGACCAAAAATGACGGAGAAATTTACTTCGTTATAAGTGAGCATGCTGAATCATTACCTGATGTGCAAGAAGAGCCTACTTTGAATAAAGACTTACGAGAAGTAAGTAGTCTTAACTTTTTATTGCATGATCCAGCAATTTGAAATGCAAATAATGTTACAAAAGTTCAAGAAATTCTTAAAAATCTTCCACAGGAAAATTTACATGTTAATTTTTCTAATTCTAAGCTTGTTTATAGAGACAAGAAACGTATCATTTCAAAAAATATATTTTCTACTAAACTGCCCAATGAAGAAATATTCGTTAGAGACTAGATTTTATACACAGAATCCATTGGAAACATTTTTTGCGTGCCATGCCTATTGTTTCAACACATTAGCAGGAGAACAAGTTTTTCAACTGGATTTAATGATTGGAAACAGAGTAACTTAGTTGCACAGCACGAACAATCACCTGGTCATAGAAACAACATGCTTACGTTAATAAGCAGAAGAAAAGAAGTAACAAACATGAATACGCAGTACGATAATGAAGGGAAGTACTGGCGTGATGTTTTAACAAGAGTTGTTTCTGTGGGGAAATTCCTATCAGTAAGAGGTTATCCTTTCAGAGGAGATGATGAACAAATAGGTTCCACCACAAATGGATTGTATTTGGGATGCCTTGAACTTATAAGTGAATTTGATCCATTTCTTGCCAAGCATATACACTGGCGGAAAGTGAAAAAGAACACCAAGAAGGAGACGTCTGATACCAACGAAATCTATACAGCATAATAACGGAATACAGAGGATAACGTGATCAAAACATTATGGCAAAATACAGCTGTATTTGATGGTAAACTGAAAAATAACATTTCCATGTAACATGATTAGCACGAGGTTGAACCGCCATGAACTGCGTCACACTGTGCAATTCTGGCATGGAGTCTGTCGTACAGATGTTGGATGTAAGTTTGGGGTATTGAGTTCCAAGCATCCTCAACCTGGGCGCGTAAATCGTGGATGGTCGTGACTGGCCGTGGAGACCGGATAAGTCGTTGTCCCATAAAATCCCACACGTGCTCAATGGGGGACAAATCCGGTGAACGTGCAGGCCATGGAAGTTGTCGCACACCCTGAAGTGCATGTTGCATTGCACGTGCCGTGTGTGGGCGTGCGTTATCTTGCTGGAAAACACCACGACGGACCGACCTTACAAATGGCACAACAACGGGCTGAATGATGTTGTTGATGTAGGAGGTGCTGTTTAACGTACCCGGTACAAACACTAGTTGTGTACGGGAGTGATAGCTGATCGCTTCCCACACCAGGAGACCAGGTGTAAGCCCTGTGTGTCGCTGGAGGATGCAAGAAGGGTGGAGACGCTCCCCTGTGCGTCTGCGAACGCGCATACGGCCATCGGAGGCACCCAAGCAGAATCTACTTTCATTGCTGAACACGACAGATCGCCATTGTGTTCTCCAGTGCAGACGTTGGCTACACCACTGCAGCCATTCCTGACGGTGGGTTGGAGTCAGAGGTACACATGCCAGAGGCACCCGTGCACGTAGTCCTGCATCCAGTAGACGGTTGCGGATTGTTCGCACAGTCACCTCAGGTGCAACGGCAGCTCGGATTTGTGTCGCAGTGGATGTTCTGCTTGACAACGCCGCTCTTCTTATGCTTCGATTGGTCCGCTCATCAGTCCGTCTGTGACTCCCGGTTCCACGCCTTCTCGTGTGGGAATGTTCCTCGGACCATCTACGCCACCATCGTACCACCACCGATACTTCTCGTCCAATTCGCTCCGCAATACGACGATATATATAACCATCTTTTTGAGTTACAGTTTCTGGTAAATTTATTCACATATTGTGCATTTAAATTTTTTAAGGTCCTCAGAGCATGAATTTACTGATATAACCATTCTGGGAGGGTAACGGCCCTCACGGTAGCTATGGCCCTGCTTAAAACATAGCAATGCAGCTCGTATATCAACTTGTCGCTATGACTTCCACGATAAAGTGTTGAAATCGTACACCGTACCTCTGTCCGTTTTCCCGTACTCATTACGATTATTCATTTGCGAATTGATTTGCATTCAAAGAAGTCCACGGCAAAAGTTCAGGCACAAAACAATATCGATGCTAGAATGTAAAAATACAAAGCAAAGGAACGCAAACATTGAAAAGCAAGTTAAACACTTCAAACTGTGTCATACTATGCAACGGAAAACCAACACACGCAATGGGTATCATTATACTATAGTTATGGCGTGAAAGGAGGTAAATCCACACGTCTCAAAAGATTAGCTCCAACAGAAACATAATGCAAAGCATTCCGTTATTCGACAAACATGTATGCCATTTGCAGACACTTGTATCAGTTGAAAAACACGTATCTCCGTAGAATAAATTAAATTCTGTAGAGTTTTGGTGGTTGTCAAGGAGAGGCTGTGATGTTACGCATCACCTGACCATCACCATCACCTGACCTCACCTGACCTTACATCCCTATATATATATATATATATATATATATATATATATATATATGTATATATATATATATAGGGATGTAAGGTCAGGTGATGCGTAACATCACAGCCTCTCCTTGACAAATGTCAACCCCGCCTTCTCGTGGGGCATCCTGTTCCCACTAAAGGGGCTCTGACGACCGCCAATAGCGGTATAACTATACCATCGGGATTAGAGGAAATGCTATCCCACACTCACCAACCCGCTTGGCCAGCGTGGTGAGTTATGGCCAAACCCCCCAAAATGACTCCACAACTTAAATCTTGGCCCTCAGTCTCCGGCAGCTGGAATGTACCTGGCCAAGGCAGCGGCCAGTGCGACATGAAGGCAGAGGGTGCTAAGAATCCCCGGAGGACCGGACTAGGCTGCCATCTGATGCTAACCTTGGCTACGTACAACGGACGCTCCCTATCTTCTGATTCAAGGCTTCTTGAATTGGAAGAGGAACTACAAAGGATCAAGTGGGATATCGTCGGGCTAAGTGAAGTAAGGAGAAAAGGAGAAGATCTCATTGAACTGAAAAGTGGACATCTCTTCTACTATCGTGGGACAGATACTGGCAGAACTAGTGGTGTTGGATTTATAATAAACAAGAAACTGAAGGATAAAGTTGTAGAAGTTGAAAGTTCCTCTGACAGAGCTGCACGACTTGTTATCCAACTCTCGAGAAGATACCAGGCTCAGATTATTCAAACTTATGCACCCACCACAAGTCATGCTGAAGAAGAAATTGAAGAATTTTATGAGGAAATTCGTGATCTAAATAATAAAGGTAAGCAGCACTTGAAGATAATTATGGGAGATTTCAATGCAAAAATAGGGCAACGGCAACAGAATGAAACTTCAGTAGGTAAATTCGGTCACGGCAACAGAAACCAGCGTGGAAATACTCTCGTTGAGTTTGCAGAGGCAGAAGGGTTTTTCATCTTGAACTCCTTCTTCAAGAAAAAGCCACACAGGAAATGGACATGGAGACATCCAAATGGGACGACAAGTGAAATTGATTTTATAATGTGTAACAAAAAATTCGTCATAGAAGACTGCAGTGTGCTAAACAAGTTCAACACAGGCAGTGACCATAGATTGGTGAGATGTAAGATGCACCTCAACACTAAACTCGAACGTAGCAAGCTCATAAGACAAACAAAATGTATTGACATAACCAACCTTAAAAAACACCATAATACCTTCAAATTGGAACTGAAGAACAGATTCTCTGCTTTAGAAGGCCTAACATCGGAAGAGGTGGATATTTCTTAAGTTAACAGAAAAGTAACCAAAGCTCTTATGGAAACAGCAACAAAATTAGCTGGGTCTAAGAACAAATTGCATGTGAACAAATTATCAGAAAAAACCAAAATGTTGATGCAAAAAAGAAGAGTGATTAGGACAACTAAAGAAGATGTGACTTCCAAAGTGGAATATATAGAGCTATGCAAGACAGTACGATAAAGTATCACTGAAGACGTAAGGAAATTCAACTGTGAACTAGTAAGGAAAGCAATTGAAAAGCAACCAAAGCCTAAAGATAGCAAAGGGACATCTCAGTAAGGGGAAAAAAACAGATTATAGCACTGAGAAAAGAAGATGGTTCTGTAACAAGAAACAGAGGCGAAATTTTGACAAGAGTGAAAGATTTCTACTCCAAATTATATGAAAGGGATGATACATGTACTCCAGACATCATGAAAGGTACCAGTACCAGAGTTCTTCCAGTCCTTCCAGCAGAAGTTGCACATGCAATCAAGAACATGAAGCGGGGAAAAGCTCCAGGAGAAGATGGAATTACTGTAGACATCATACAAGAAGCAAGTGGAGAAATCGAAACAGTACTCGCCCAAATTTTCACTCGATGCCTTAATGAAGGGAAAATTCCTGAGGATTGGAACAACGCTACAATGATCCTGCTACATAAAAAAAGGTGACATTGAGGATCTCAGGAACTACAAACCTATTAGCCTCCTATCAGTGGTTTGTAAAATCTTCACTAAAGTTCTTTCACACCGCTTAAAGGTGACACTGGACATGGCTCAACCGAGAATACAAGCTGGATTCAGGAGTGGCTACAGCACAATAGATCATATCCACGTACTGAGAGAACTAATTGAAAGAGCGAGGGAATATGAGCTTCCATTGTGCATGGCTTTTATCGATTATGAAAAAGCCTTTGATTCGGTGAAACCATCAGCAGTTGCAATGGCTCTGAAATACTGCGGTATTGAAGATGCATACATTAATATTATTAATAACATCTATGAAAATGCAAGTGCAAAGATTCGGCTGTTTGAAAATACAACACACATAAAAATTGGAAAAGGAGTGAGACAAGGTGACACCATATCTCCGAAGCTCTTTAATGCCACATTGGAAAATGTCTTTCAATCACTGAACTGGGAAAACAAAGGGATAAAGATTAATGGAGATTATCTAACCCACCTTCGTTTTGCTGATGACGTAGTCATTTTTGCAACTACCCCATCAGAGCTACAGAGTATGATCCAGGAACTTGCTGACAAGAGTAAAGAAGTGGGATTAAAAATGAACTTTCAGAAGACAAAAGTGATGTACAATGCTTTTACAAGAAATGAAGATTTATCGATTGATGGAGAAAAGCTGGAGATAACAGACACGTACATTTATCTTGGACAGCAGATATCAAGTGAGGGTCACATTGGTGAAAAAATTAATCGGCGTACAAAACTTGCCTGGAGAGCTTTTGGAAGAAACAGCATAATTTTCAAGAGCAATATGCCATTATGTCTTAAAAGAAAAGTGTTTGATCAATGCATCCTTCCAGTGCTTACGTATGGTGCAGAGACGTGGACCTTAACTAAAAGAGACATACAAAGGCTGCAGACAACTCAAAGCAGCATGGAGAGGTGCATGCTTGGTGTAACCAGGAGAGATAAGAAGAGGAACACGTGGATCCGAAAAATGACAAGAGTGGAAGACATCATGATCAGACTTAAATCCCTGAAATGGCAATGGGCTGAACATACTGCCAGAAGAACAGACCATCGATGGACAGCCGAAATTTTAGATTGGATTCCAAGGGACAGGAAAAGACCCAGAAGAAGACCACATGGAAGATGGGTGGATGAAATTCGAAAGTATGCGGGAGTGACATGGAGGAGACTGGCACAAGACAGACCGTTGTGGAGGAAACTTCGGGAGACCTTCGTCCAGCAGTGGATTGATAATGGTTGACAATGATGATGATGATGATATATATATAATATATATATGGATGTAACGTCAGGTGATGCGTAACATAATACAGCCTCTCCTTGACAAATGTCAACCCCGCCTTCAGAGCCCTTTTAGTGGGCTGTCGTCAGAGCCCACTAAAAGGGCTCTGACGACCGCCAATAGCGGTATAACTATACCATCGGGATTAGAGGAAATGCTATCCCACACTCACCAACCCGCTTGGCCAGCGTGGTGAGTTATGGCCAAACCCCTCCAAAATGACTCCACAACTTAAATCTTGGCCCTCATTCTCCGGCAGCTGGAATGTACCTGGCCAATTCAGCGGCCAGTCCGACATAAAGGCAGAGGGTGCTAAGAATAACCGGAGGACCGGACTAGGCTGCCATCTGATACTGACCTTGGCTACGTATATTGGACGCTCGCTATCTTCTGATTCAAGGCTCCTTGAATTGGAAGAAGAACTACAAAGGATCAAGTGGGACATCGTCGGGCTAAGTGAGGTAAGCAGAAAAGGAGAAGATCTCATTGAACTGAAAAGTGGACATCTCTTCTATTATCGTGGGACAGATATTGGGAGAACTAGTGTTGTTGGATTTATAATAAACAAGAAACTGAAGGATAAAATTGTAGAAGTTGAAAGTTCTTCTGAAAGAGCTGCATGATTTGTTATCCAACTCTCGAGAAGATACCAGACTCAGATTATTGAAGCTCATGCACCCACCACAAGTCATCCTGAAGGAGAGATTGAAGAATTTTATGAGGAAATTCGTGATCTAAATAATAAAGGCAAGCAGCACTTGAATATCATTATGGAAGATTTGAATGCGAAAATAGGGCAACGGCAACAGAACGAAACTTTAGTAGGTAAATTCGGTCACGCAACAGGAACCAACGTGGAAATACTCTCGTAGAATTTGCAGAAGAAGAAGGGTTTTCATCATGAACTCCTTTTTCAAGAAAAAGCCACACAGGAAATGGACATGGAGGCACCCCAATGGATTGATAAGTGAAATTGATTTTATTATGTGTAACAAGAAATTTGTCATGGAAGACTGCAGTGTGCTAAACAAGTTCAACACAGGTAGTGACCGCAGAATGGTACGATGTAATATGCACCTCGACGCTAACCTCGAGCGTGGCAAGCTCATAAAACAAAGTGCATTGACACGACCAATATTAAAAAACATCATAATACCTTCAAATTGGAACTGAGGAACAGATTCTCTGCTCTAGAAAGTCTGACGTCGAATGAAGTGGACATCTCTGAAGTTAACAGAAAAATTGGCCAATTCTCTTGTGGAAACAGCAAAAAAAAAAAAAAAAAAAAAAAATAACTGGTACTTAGAATAAGTTGCATACGAACAAATTATCAGGAAAAACCAAAATTCTCATGCAAAAAAGAAGAGAGATGAGGCCAACTAAAGGAGATGTGACTTCCAAAGTAGAATATTTAGTAGAGCTATGCAAGACGGTACGAAAAAGTATCACTGAAGATGTAAGGAAATTCAACTGTGAACTAGTGGAGAAAGCAATTAAAAGCAACCAAAGCCTGAAGAGAGCTAAGGGACGTCTGAGTAAGGGAAGAAAACAGATTACGGCTCTGCGAAAAGAAGATGGTTCTGTAACAAGGAATAGAGGTGAAAATTTGACAAGAGTGAGAGATTTCTACTCAAAACTATATGAAAGGGATGATGCATGTACTCCAGACATTACGACAGGTACCAGTACCAGAGTTCTTCCAGTCCTCCCAGAAGAAGTTGCACATGCAATCAAGAACATGAAATGGAGAAAAGCTGCAGGAGAAGATGGAATTACCGTAGGCATCATACAAGAAGCAATTGGAGAAATGAAACAGTACTCGCCCAAGCTTTCACTCGATGCCTTAATGAAGGGAAATTCCTGAGGATTGGAACAACGCTACAATGATCTTGCTACATAAAAAGGGTGACATTGAGGATCTCAGGAACTACAGACCTATCAGCCTCCTATCAGTGGTTTATAAAATCTTCACTAAAGTTCTTTCACACCGTTTGAAGGTAACACTGGACATGGCTCAACCGAGAGAGCAAGCTGGATTCAGGAGTGGCTACAGCACTATAGATCATATCCACGTACTGAGAGAACTAATTGAAAGAGAGAGGGAATATGAACATCCATTGTGCATGGCTTTTATCGATTATGAAAAAGCCTTTGATTCGGTGAAACCATCAGCAGTTACAATGGCTCTGAAATGCTGCCGTATTGAAGATGCATACATTAATATTATTAATAACATCTATGAAAATGAAAGTGCAAAGATTCGGCTGTTTGAAAATACAACACCCATAAAAATTAGAAAGGGAGTGAGACAAGGTGACACCATATCTCCGAAGCTCTTTAATGCCACATTGGAAAATGTCTTTCAATCACTGAACTGGGAAAACAAAGGGATAAATATTAATGGATATTATCTAACTCACCTTCGTTTTGCTAATGACGTAGTCATTTTTGCAACTACCCCAACAGAGCTGCAGAATATGATCCAGGAACTTGCTGACAAGAGTAAAGAAGTGGGATTAAAAATGAACTTTCAGAAGACAAAAGTGATGTGCAATGCTTTTACAAAAAAATGAAGATTTGATTGATGGGCAAAAACTGGAGATAACCAATACGTACATTTATCTTGGACAGCAGATATCAAGTGAGTGTCACATTGATCAAGAAATTAACAGGCGTATAAAACTTGCCTGGAGATCTTTTGGAAGAAACAGTATAATTTTCAAGAGCATTATGTTATTATGTCTTAAAAGAAAAGTGATTGATCAATGCGTCCTTCCAGTGCTTATGTATGGTGCAGAGACGTGGACCTTAACTAAAAGAGACATGCAAAGACTGCAGTCAACTCAAAGTGGCATGGAGAGATGTATGCTTAGTGTAACCAGGAGAGATAAGAAGAGGAACTCGTGGATCCGAAAAATGACAAGAGTGGAAGACATCATGATCAGAATTAAATCCCTGAAATGGCAATGGGCTGGACATACTGCCAGAAGGACAGACCATCGATGGACAGCCGAAATTTCAGATTGGATTCCAAGGGACAGGAAAAGACCCAGAAGAAGACCACATGGGAGATGGGTGGATGAAATTTGAAAGTATGCGGGGGGTAACATGGAGGAGACTAGCACAAGACAGACCGTTGTGGAAGAAACTAGGGGAGACCTTCGCCCAGCAGTGGATTGATAATGGTCAGCAATGATGATATATAAACATACATATCTATATTGACAAAAGTCACCGGACACCTAGAAGAGAAACAAGAAGGGAAACACAACATAACATTTATTGACATACCTTACTTAGTACGGTGTCGGTTCACCTTTGGCCTTAATGCATGCACTGACCCTTCGAGACATTCTTTTGACAAGGTTTTGGAACACAGGGATAGGTAAGCGCTTTCATTCAGTACATAATGCTGCCACTAACTGTTGCTTAGTAGTAGTCCTTGGTTCCAAATTTCTTACATGGCGCTCTAAATCATTCCACAGGTGCTCTATGGGATTAAGATCAGGATTTTGTGCTGGCCAGTCCACACACGATGCGGAATTACCGTCAAACCACGCCGTAACAATCCTTGCTTTATGGCTATGTGCATTATCCTGCTGGTACCATTGTATTGCCACTGAGTTGGTAGGGCGTAATTGTCCTGAATATCGAGGTAGACGTGCTGGTTAACAGGTTTGTCCACGACAACCAATGGGCTGGGACCATACCACGAGAAACACCCAAACACCCCCACGCGAGTACACTGCCAGCTCTAAACCTGACCGTAGGAACAGTACACTGTGGTAAATAGCGTTCCCCCGGCTCCCGACATACGCACACACGGCCATCAGACTGATATATCGTGCATCTGGATTTATCAGTACATAGGACCCGTTTCAATTGATCTACGGTCCACGATAAATGCTCTTTGCACCATGCTAAACGGCGAGTAGCATTCCGAGTGGAGATGAAAGGCTTATGAGCAGCCTCACGACCACAGTAACCCATGGAATGAAGTTCTCTGCGAATGGTACATGAACATACCGAGGTTCCAGCATTTTTACTCACCTGTACACTGAGGTCTTGTGCTGTACTCCGTAGATTAGCTGTAACGACTCCCTTGGGGCTTCGACGTCCTCCATCACTGATATTCTTTGGTCTGCCTGTTCGTTTTGCTGCTTTAGTCACGCCATGTGTCTTCCACTTATTCACTACACCCAAAAAAGTTGATTTGGGTATGTTTAAACGCCTCTCGGTTTCTCTTATGGACAACCCACTAATATATCACCCAACGATCTTTCCTTTCTCAAAGTCAGTTCCCTTCCGCCGCGACATTTTCACTCAACCTCACAATGCGATATGATCGCGGCCAGATGCAGGCTTGTTTTTATACCGTTTGCAGCTGTACCGCGCATCTTAACAACGCAGCGGATCCGTTTATTTTCTTTCAAAGGGGTGTCCGGTGACTTTTGTGAATATAGCGTATATAAATAACGAAATTTCTTCAAGCCTTCCCTGAAAGTTGCCACTAGCTATTGCCCTGATTCCACATATTTGTTAAATTTCGATTATTGAGAAAAATTATTCATGTTTATTCTGCACACCAAGGAACTAACCTAAATAAGTGAAAGTAATGTGAAAAAGCACTTCACTTTTTGTCTTTTTCATATTTCATTTGCTGAACTGCTACTTATTCATTAGATTCCAAAACTTTCGGAAACAGCTGCTGATTTTGAATTTTGGGTCTATACAGGAACGCAGCAAGCTTTTCTTACCTGGGAGGGCGAGACTTGAAATTACGCTCCTTTGAGTCCAAAAGTTCCTTACTTCCACTCAAATAGTAAACAGTTCTTACTTTCTCACGCCTTCGTTATAGGAAAGTATTACACTGCTGGACAATTGCTAAGGACGGATCATAAACGGCTATATAGCGCATAAAAAAGTGAGTGTGGTTGGATGCCAAGTGAAATAAAATAATGTCAGAATGCCAGGACATTACAAGAAAGACAATTTATTGTGCTTTGAAATCCAGAAGGCTTTGGAACGTGTTCAAGGGACAAACAGGCCATTTTGTGCAGAATACGTAAACGTGAAAAAAATGCAATTACCGTCCGCAGGCGTTCCGGCGTAAGATGTCAATACGGGATATGGCCACCATGGAGGGCGATGCAAGATTCCACACGTCGTGTCATGCTTTGCACAACATTATCAAGTAGCTGTTGGGGTAATTTATCCCATTCCTCTGTCAGTGCACGGATGAGGGTGTCCTTGTTTATTAGAGGGCATTGGCGACCAGCAAGACTCCTCCCCAAAGCATCTCACACATTTTCAATGGGATTCAGATCTGGAGAACGTGCTGGCCATACGAGGCGTTGAATATCCTCGCTCTCAAGACACTCCTGGACAGCGACTGTTCGATGACATGTTGCGTTGTCGTCCATGAAAATGAATCTATCACCGACAGCACCACGGAACATGCGAACATGAGGTAGCAGAACATCATTAATGTATCGTTGGCTAGTCATAGTCCCAGTTGGAAGCACATTGAGGGACGTACGGCCATTCATCATGATGCCAGCTCATACCATGACACTACATGTCGGATATCGGTCCCTTTCCTGTATGTTTGCTGGACAATATGCAGTACCACTATCACGCCAGATCAGTTGTCGTCGACAATCAGACGATAGACTGTATCTACTCTCATCTGAGAAGAGGACAGCAGACCAGTCGTTATCAGTCCAATTGCGATGTTGATGGCACCATTGCAAACGGGCGGTACGGTGACGTCTGGACAATGGGATGCATACAACAGGACGGCGGGCGTATAGTCCTCCTTCATGCAAACGTCTGGCGACAGTTTTTCGGGAGATCCGCTTGCCAGTAGCAGCCATAAACTGATTTGTTACCTCACTACCTGTGCTGCGCAGGTGTCTTTTTGTTGATAGCACTATGTACCGATCTTCTGCAGGTGTCGTACTGCGAACACTACCTCCCCCGTGAAGTTTGCTACACTCTCCATTTGTTTGAAATGATTTCCAAAGCCTTGAAACAACACTGTGGCTGACGTCGAACTCCCTGGCAACATCTGTTATTTTTCGCCCTTCTTCAATCTTGCCAATAATACGGCCACGCGTAAAATCATCTAGGTGATGTCGGGAAGACATACTGAAAATTGCAAGTTCGTCAATTGATTCTTTCCCTTTCATCTTTGCGTTTGAACAACAACGGTCAATACGCGCCAAATCATTTATATCTCTTATCAGCGCTATGACGTCAGGAACAAGTTCGGCAATCCAAAATTTGCAAACGCACAACACGTCTTACTGTATCCCGCACTTATGCTAATTTCCACATTTTCCTGCCTTCCATTTTATGGTTGCTATGGTTGCTATTGTCATCCGTCCTTAGCAATTGTCCGGCAGTGTATAATAATGATCTGTTTCACCTACTAATTCCGGAAGTTTACCAAAGGACCATGATTTTATTAACTTGAATAATCGCTACTGCTTAACGCAGTTGCA
This sequence comes from Macrothele yani, assembly GCA_039090855.1. Lineage (NCBI taxonomy): Eukaryota > Metazoa > Arthropoda > Arachnida > Araneae > Macrothelidae > Macrothele > Macrothele yani. Next base: position 94,266,166 of record CM076991.1, read on the forward strand.
TTCATTGTTTTATTTCGAGTAAGTAGATAAACTGAAGTAGCAAATTATTACTACCTGATAACGTGTTGAACCACCTTTGGCTTTCAAAACTGCCTCCATTCGATGGGGTATGGATTCAACGAGGTGCTGCTATCGTTTGATGCAGTTGCGCACCTACGATTTTTTTATGGAGGTGGCTCAAAATATTGAGTGTGTAAATAAAAATACCCCGGGAAAATCTTTCAAAATATTGGGAAACGATAAAAATATCTCCACCTATTAAATTACGTTTCCAATGATTCGTAAAATATATACACTATCTACCAACAAGTAATTGGACACCCCTGCAATCGACGATATCTGCGGTCCTGACACACGTCACTGCCGCCGCCGTCAAATATCGTGTGGGAAACAACAACGCAACCAGTCGCATGCAAGATGCCACGCAGCTCGGAGCTATCTGATTTCGGGAAAGGTGTAATCGTCCGGTATCACAGAAATGGCCGATCCATACGTGACATAGCCGCCCCGGTGGCGCAGTGGTCTAAGGCGTTGGCCTATGATCAAATTCGAACCCGGACCATAAGGGGTCCGGGTTCGAATCCCGGTCAGGCATGGATGTTGTGTTTGTTTTACGGCACTGGCTCTCTCACTTCCCTGGAACCAGTGACACTAAATTAGGGGCGAGCGACTGCTTATAGCCCATTGAGTTGCTCACGGTGGTCGTTAAACCTCCAAAAAAATACGTGACATATCCAGCGAGTTGAAGTACCCAAAATCGACAGTTGCCTACGTGATTGGCAAGTGGAAGATGAGAGGTGACTGTCGGAATGTGCCCCGACCCTGCAGACCCACAAAACTGGGAGTTAGAGACCGACGGGTGCTGGCCAGAGAAATTCGGAAGAACCGCACTAAATTCGATGGGCCACATCCGCGAGGAGTTTCAACAGGCATCCGGGAGTGTTCTTTCGATGAATACCATCCGTTAGGAAGCACATCTGCTCGGTTATCATGGACGTGCTGCCGCCCACAAGCCTTTGATCACCAAGTCCAATAGCACTGCTCGGCTAACGTGGTGCAAAGAACGTCGACAGTGGACCGTTGAAGTTTTACGGGGTGGACCCATGTTACTTTCAGGATGACAATGCCACCTGTCATGTTGCGAGGTCCACCATGGCTTGGTATGGTGACAATGGGGTTAATCGAATGGACTGGCCTGCGCAGAGCCCGGACCTTAACCCTATCGAGCATCTCTGGGACGAGTTGGAGCGTCGACTTAAGGGGTGCCCCCACCGTCCGAAATCGGTGAAGGAACTGATCTGTCTTCTCCAAGCCGAGTGGAAGAAAATACCGCTGGCCGTCGTACAACGCCTGGTTGAGAGTATGCCCCGGAGGGTCGCTGCTGTAATCGCCGCTCGTGGAGGCTACACCAATTATTGAATGTGAATAAACTTCGTTTTCCTTTGCTATCACATGTGTCCAATTACTTGTTGGTAGATAGTGTATTTAAAAAGATACACAAATAAGTATATTTAAAAGTAAGCAGCCGAAGGACCATGCGATACCTCATGGGGTGGGCCCGGACCTCTGAGCCATCCCCACTGAGTGCGCCCCTGGTTCGACGGACATGTTCAGCCAAGAGGATGATGTAATCCGGTCCGAATGTTCGCTGGTAGACTTCTGTTATGAATAGCTATCTCAATCTCATACCATAGGTGTTCAATTGGCTTACAGTCTGGGGACTGTGAGGCCCATTTTACCCGTTTGTAAGTGATTGTGATGCTCCGCCGGGATCCAATGTGAAGCGGTCCGAGCCTTATGAGATGGAGCATTATTATGCTGGAAGTAGCATTCTCCATCGGGAAGCACCATGAATATACACTGACGGAAAAAAAAAATCCCAACACCACGAAAAAATAGTTGTAGAGGAATGAAATGGCGGCAATACATTTGTATAGGTAACATATTTAATCGATTAAGGTTTAAAGATCACAGCTTATTATAAGCGCGAGAAGAGCCATTTTAAATGTGAAATGCTGGTACATTAATAACCGGTGTAACCGCCAAAATGTTGAATGCAAGCACGCAAACGTTCATGCATTGTGTCGTGCAGGTGCTGGATGTCAGTTTGTGGGATGGAGTTCCATGCCTGTTGCACTTGGTCGGTCAATACAGGGACGGTTAATGTTGGTTGGGGTGACGCTGGAGTTGTCGTCCAATGATGTCCCATACGTGCTCGATTGGTGAAAGATCTGGTGATCTAGCAGGCCACGGCAACATGTCGACACTCTGTACAGCATGTTGGGTTACAACAGCGGTATGCGGGCGAGCGTTATCCTGTTGGAAAACACCCCTGGAATGCTGTTCCCGAATGACAGCACAACAGGTTGAATCAGCAGACCGACGTGCAACTGTGCCGTCAGGGTGCGTGGGATAACCACGAGAGTGCTCCTGCTGTCATAGGAAATTGTTCCCCAGACCATAACTCCAGGTGTAGGTCCAGTGTATCTCGGCCGCAGACAGGTTGGTTGCAGGCGCTCACCTGGCCTCCTTCTAACCAACACACGGCCATCACTGGCACCCAGGCAGAACCGGCTTTCATCAGAAAACACAACAGATCTCCACTCCGTACTACAATGAGCTCTAGCTTGACACCACTGACATCGCAAATGGCTGTGGTTTGGAGTAAGTGGAATGCACGCTACAGGGCGTCTGGCTCGGAGCTGTCCTTCAAGTGACCGATTTGTAACAGTTCGTTGTGTCACTGTGGTGGCAGCTGCAGCTCGAATTGCTGCCGCAGACGCGGTACGATGCGCCACGGCCATACGCCGTACACGGCTGTCTTCCCTCTCAGTAGCACCACGTGGCAGACCGGAACCCGGTCTTCTTGACGCAGTACCTTCCCTTGACCACCGCTGCCAACAATCATGCACAGTGGCTACATTCCTGCCAAGTCGTTCTGCAATATTGCGGAAAGAAAATCCACCTTCTCGTAGCCCTATTACACGACCTCGTTCAAACTCCGTGAGCTGTTGATAATGGCTTCTTCGTCTTCTTAAAGGCATTCTTGACTAACATCAACACCCTACGTCAAATTTTAACGAAAACTAACGCTCACGAACGTTACAGCGCGTATTTGCATGCTCCGAGGGGCGCTACTAGCGCCACACGTATGCGCCGAGCGCGAAATTTGCATAAACGTCATCTTACAGATGTACTCTCACCGCCTACCAACTGTCGTTTATCTAACACAACCCCTTCTTGGTGTTGGGATTTACTTTTCCGTCTGTGTATGTGGGTGTGCCTGTTACCTCGTGGTATTAGAATGGTGTTCGAGAGGTGTTAAGGAACCCAATCAATGCCTGCCATGAAAATTGACATCATAATATTAACCCCCCCGCCTCCTACACCAGCTTAACACTAAGCAGATGTGGCTCATGGATTCGTGCTGTTGACGCCATATTCTTTTTCCCAACCATCAGCATTTATTAAATGGTAATATGATGCATCAGACCAGGCGACCTTCTTCCAGTTCACGAGGGTCCAGTTTTTGTGATCCCGTGCTCGTGGTAGATTAATTTAGCGAATTTTAGCAGAGATTTTCTTTTTTAGATTGGGGGTTTAAAAAATTATTTATTGAACTTGGGTGACATACACAGGCATACATATTTATTGGTCTTGGGTAACACATACATCTTGAAGTCACACACTGGTCCTGATTAGCACATACATGATCACAGAAATACAGTATTGTGCGCCACAGGAGGGTACAACAATTATGCAAGGAATGAACATCATCAAAGGACAAATTGAACATGTAATACAGTATGCCATAGTTTCAAATGACAGAGAGAGCCAGTGTCGAAAGACAAACACAAACATCCATGCCTCATCGGGATTCGAACCCGGACCCAACTAGGGCGAATGATCTGATGCCATCACGAAAACAACTGCGCCACCGGGGCGGCGATTTCAGCAGAGATGAGTAGCACACGAAGATAACGGCCGCTGTTGTAGCCCAGTTGTGCCATTGAGCTGACTGTGTATGAAGAAATTTCCTTCTCGATACCGCTGTTGTTCTGCGCGATTACTGTACGCAATAGATGTCGTCTGTTACCTCGTACAATCCTCTCCAGCCGCCGTTGCCCTCGACCATCTACCAGTCGTCTCCATCCATAGGAAGACCGCCGCCCACTTGTTTTGTTGCTTGTGCACCACTCACTGCACACCCGCGATACATTTGTTCTTGTATAGCCCAGAAGAGTTACCGTTTCTGAGATCCTTGACCCTTCCCGCATAGCTCCAATCATGCCTCTCTCAAAGTTGCTTTAATCACCAGTTTTTTCCATATTACCGCTATCTAGGCTTCGTACATGTGTAAACCGTTTGCAGTGAACTGTTTATAAATCCAAGTCAACGTCATATTTGCGTACGTATGTGAGAAAGACACGTGCCTGATTGCCATCGGGTGTTCTTAATAACTTGCTGCTTCAGTTATAATAGCGAAAACAAAAATCCAGTTTGAGGGAGCGAGTAAATGTTGATGTAGTACGACATGGAAGTGCATATTTCTGAATGGATATTTTGAGTAGGATTGCAGATTTATCCTTCGCCTGGAATGTGTAGTTCACGGATATTTAAGTTTAAAAAGAAAAACACTTTTTGGAATTGAGGCGCGGATGGCTTAGTGGTTAGCGAGTCAGACTGTCAATGCAAGGTCCTCAGGTTCGATCCTGGGCTGATCTTTCAGAGATGGTGTGATTTACTAACAATTGCTGAATATCCGCCGTGCATCGGACGAGCACGTTAAGTGACGCCCCCAGGCTGGACCCACTGGTTAAATGGGTATCCTTTCCTATGCCCCCCCTGAAATTCTCTCACCACTCCATGTGCAACATCGTACTTGTACGGTGGCGCCATCTACTGTACTTTAATCTCACTACAAACTGTTCTGTCAAAGTCGCTAGACTTGCTCTCATTCCTTCCGTTTCTGTGTCCTGCTCAAAAGGCGATCTCGCTGTAGGTGGCTGGGACCTAAACTCTACTCACTGTGGACGGAAGTCCTACAAGAAAATGACAAATACTAATGTAATCACTTTTTGGAATTCCAATATAACAGCGGGAAAGTACAAACATTAGTCAAGCTAATGTTTCATATAGAGAAATATTTACAGACCAGCCATAACTACAGCTCCGAGTACGAGAGTATTCCTTCTCGTTGCGGATCAGCTGTTCTCATCTTGAAAGACGGTGATTTAAAATATGCAGTAAGAGTTTAATACTGCGCAGTGGAATCGCACGCGAAAGTAATCGCAGTTCACATTTTAATTTTCAATCAGCGTTAATACATACCGTACCTAATGTCTCTTGAGAATGTGGATTCACCTTGTGCACCTTTGGACTGGCTGTAGAATGGAGTGAACAAGATTGCCAAAAAGGGGATTTGAATTTCCTACATCAAGTTCTGTTTTGACCTGTCAGTTTTAATGGTGTTCACCTGTACCAATGTCTGATTTAAGTGGTGTCAGTAAAAGAGGAATTTTTCGAACTGGCAAGTAAAAGAATGAAGATTTTTACCTACTATTGAGTAAAATACTTATTATCGTATGAAAACAAAGCAAAGCAAACTGGTAACAGCATCGGTCAAGATCTAAATCGTTACCTTGATGTGAATTCGCGCTGCGAAAGGAAATATGCAATCTTGCAAAATTAGTGGTTGAAGGTCAGGGACGGAGTGGCTTAACGGGGCAGGGGGCGTTTTCCTGTGGACCACTCGAGAAATGGTCCACTTATATTTTCTTTTTTTGTTTGTTTTGTTTTTGTCTTTGGAACGAGCGAATGATTATTTTGGTGATCACGAACAATAATCGTTAATCTCATTTGAGCTACATTTCGGTCTGAAAAATTATCTTGTAAAAAAGAAAAAGTTTTCTTCTATCTGTGTTGGACGTCATATGTCGGAGATTATTACTATAATGACATGGCAAGAATCTCTTTACTTATATCAGAAAAGTGCTGCCGGACCAAGCACGTTGTTGTAAATTTGTCAATCTAAAGCAAACTATAACTTAGACGTACCACGTACGCATACTGACCACCGGATTAGAAACTTTTATTCAGTACCAAGTTGAACCTCCTTTAGCCTGAATTACAATACTCGTTTGGTATATACTCCAAAAGGAGTTGCAGTGCATCTACGTGTACAGAATACCTGCCAAGCATTCACCAGACAGTTCTTTAACTACCTCAGATTTGACAGACGGGGACTTTGCTCACGAATCTGTTTTTCTAACATGCTCCATACTTTCTCAATGATGTTCATATCTGGGCTTTGTGGTGGCCAAGATAATGGTGGAAATTGCAACCTGCTCACTGAATCACTGCTGAACAGATCTTGCAGTGTGGGCAGTAGCATTGTCGTCCATGAAACAGCCGTCACCTGCTGAATAAAAAGTCAACATGGCAGGATGGACTTCATTAGCAACAATGTTAAGATAATTCTTGGAGGACACCTGACTTTCCAGCAATATCAGGGGACCTGTTCTGTACCAACAGAACGTGCCCAACACTATGACGCTATCTCTAGAACCTTGAGTTGTGTTTACAAGGCAAGCTGGGTGCATTTCTTCATGGGACTCCCGCCAAATTCTCTGACTACCGTCAGTAAACAACAAGGTGTATTGTTCATGACTTTATTAAAATCTTTCAGGGTCCAGTCACGATGTTCCTGACACCACTGTAGGCGAACTTTCCGGTTCTTCGCAGAAATCAGTGGTTTCCGTATAGTTATGGACTGCCAATACCAATCCATCCAATTCCCTGCGCAGAGTTCGCTGAGATGTGGATCGGGAACAGCCTTCAGTGAATGTTTCGGGGAATTTCTGCATACAGGAATTCTTGTTTCTCCGTACAAGACTTCTCAGACGACGGCCATCTCGTTCTTGAAAGATTGCGTTCTCGCCACAGTTGCGCCTTTTAGACAAGCAATGTGAGTTATTTTCCCACTGATTAAAGACCCCGGATATCTCACCTTTTGGGAAACCAATCAGCTCTGCTGTTTTTAAAAGTGTCGATCTGGCCAGGCGGGCGCCCACAATATGCTCTTTATCGACCTCTGAAAGATCCTTTGCTTTTCTCATTGTGATCAACACTACTGACGAATACTGACAAGCAGCAGTCTTAAGTAGTTGCCTAGATCACATGGTGAAGCACATGACCGACTACTTTTCATATACGAAGTGACATTACGAAAGTGACGTAAGTAGGACATTCGTAAGTGACGTTTACGAACATCTGCATGAAGATTTCTAATTCAGTGGCCGGTGTGTGCACATAGGAATACCTTATAAATTTCCTCATGAAAAAAATTCTGTCAGACTCTGGATGAAAGGGAATTGTTGAAACATACGTTTAAAAACGGATTCAGTTGTGAAAAAGTTTCAACAGGAATTTAATGGTGAAAGAACTTTAGAAATCCGCTCATCATTGAATGTAGTAACAAACTTGATCGGGGTGGTGTACAAGATAAAACATAATTAGTCTTTTAAAAGATTTGGTTTTGGCAAAGAAAAAAAAAAAACGATCAGAGGCGTAGCCCCAAGGGGATGGGGGTCCTTGGGTCCGGACCCCCATTGATGGGTGATTGAGTACAGTGGCGCACCCAAGAGAGTGGCCGATGGGACGGCCACTGTCTTGGGTGCGCCACTGTACTCAATCACCTAGCCTAATGAAGGGGGGGGCAATGGGACCAACTCCCCCCATTAGGCTGACAGAACGGAAAAAAATATTGCGTCGAAGTTTGAAACAAAAAGTCATTGTACGTGATCTACATATACTTCTTAATCATGTACCGTATAATTATAACATACAATAATTATAAAGGAGCAGTTCGGTTATATAAATTTAGAAATATCTATCCAGGAAAAGAATTTCATTTACTGCTTCTTCCAATAATTTAACTTTCTTGTACTGCAACATTACTAGTAACTGGATAAGAATAAATGTACAAAAGTCAACCTCCTTCTTAATTGTTATAGCACCTGACTATTTTCCCCGCTAAATTTAGGGGGTCACCCCCAACTTCGGAAAATTGTGTGTGTCACGGCCCACGACCCTCGGTCCTCCCCCCTTGGGAAATTTCTGGGTACGCTACTGACTGAGTACGAATTTAAAGCGATATACATATATGTATATATACACTGGGATGTAAGGTCAGGTGATGCGTAACATCACAGCCTCTCCTTGACAAATGTCAACCCCGCTTTCTCGTGGTGCATCCTGTTCCCACTAAAGGGGCTCTGACGACCGCCCATAGCGGTATAACTATACCATCGGGATCAGAGGAAATGCTATCCCACACTCACCAACCCGCTTGGCCAGCGTGGTGAGTTATGGCCAAACCCCTCCAAAATGATTCCACAACTTAAATCTTGGCCCTCAGTCTCCGGCAGCTGGAATGTACCTGGCCAAGGCAGCGGCCAGTGCGACATGAAGGCAGAGGGTGCTAAGAATCCCCGGAGGACCGGACTAGGCTGCCATCTGATGCTGACCTTGGCTACTTACAATGGACGCTCCCTATCTTCTGATTCAAGGCTTCTTGAATTGGAAGAGGAACTACAAAGGATCAAGTGGGACATCGTGGGGCTAAGTGAGGTAAGGAGAAAAGGAGAAGATCTCATCGAACTGAAAAGTGGACATCTCTTCTACTATCGTGGGACATACTGGCAGAACTAGTGGTGTTGGATTTATAATAAACAAGAAACTGAAGGACAAAGTTGTAGAAGTTGAAAAGTTCCTCTGACAGAGCTGCACGACTTGTTATCCAACTCTCGAAAAGATACCAGGCTCAGATTATTCAAACTTATGCACCCACCACAAGTCATCCTGAAGAAGAAATTGAAGAATTTTATGAGGAAATTTGTCATCTAAATAATAAAGGTAAGCAGCATTTGAAGATAATTATGGGAGATTTCAATGCAAAAATAGGGCAACGGCAACAGAATGAAACTTCAGTAGGTAAATTCGGTCATGGCAACAGAAACCAGCGTGGAAATACTCTCGTTGAGTTTGCAGAGGCAGAAGGGTTTTTCATCTTGAACTCCTTCTTCAAGAAAAAGCCACACAGGAAATGGACATGGAGACATCCAAATGGGACGACAAGTGAAATTGATTTTATTATGTGTAACAAAAAATTCGTCATAGAAGACTGCAGTGTGCTAAACAAGTTCAACACAGGTAGTGACCATAGATTGGTGAGATGTAAGATGCACCTCAACACTAAACTTGAACGTGGCAAGCTCATAGGACAAACAAAATCTATTGACATAACCAACCTTAAAAAACACCATAATACCTTCAAGTTAGAACTGAAGAACAGGTTCTCTGCTTTAGAAGGCCTAACATCGGAAGAAGTGGACATCTCGGAAGTTAACAGAAAAGTAACCAAAGCTCTTATGGAAACAGCAACAAAATTAGCTGGGTCTAAGAACAAGTTGCATGTGAACAAATTATCAGGAAAAACCAAAATGTTGATGCAAAAAAGAAGAGAGATGAGGACAACTAAAGAAGATGTGACTTCCAAAGTGGAATATATAGAGCTATGCAAGACAGTAAGAAAAAGTATCACTGAAGACGTAAGGAAATTCAACTGTGAACTAGTGAGGAAAGCAATTGAAAACAACCAAAGCCTAAAGATAGCAAAGGGACATCTCAGTAAGGGAAGAAAACAGATTATGGCACTGAGAAAAGAAGATGGTTCTGTAACAAGAAATAGAGGCGAAATTTTGACAAGAGTGAAAGATTTCTACTCCAAATTATATGAAAGGGATGATAGATGCACTCCAGACATCATGAAAGATACCAGTACCAGAGTTCCTCCAGTCCTTCCAGCAGAAGTTGCACATGCAATCAAGAACATGAAGCGAGGAAAAGCTCCAGGAGAAGATGGAATTACTGTAGACATCATACAAGAAGCAAGTGGAGAAATCGAAACAGTACTCGCCCAAATTTTCACTCGATGCCTTAATGAAGGAAAGATTCCTGAGGATTGGAACACCGCTACAATGATCCTGCTACATAAGAAAGGTGACATTGAGGATCTCGGAAACTACAGACCTATCAGCCTCCTATCAGTAGTTTATAAAATCTTCACTAAAGTTCTTTCACACCGCTTGAAGGTAACACTGGACATGGCTCAACCGAGAGAACAAGCTGGATTCAGGAGTGGCTACAGCACAATAGATCATATCCACGTGCTGAGAGAACTAATTGAAAGAGCGAGGGAATATGAACTTCCATTGTGCATGGCTTTTATCGATTATGAAAAAGCCTTTGATTCAGTGAAACCATCAGCAGTTACAATGGCTCTGAAAACCTGCGGTATTGAAGATGCATACATTAATATTATTAATAACATCTATGAAAATGCAAGTGCAAAGATTAGGCTGTTTGAAAATACAACATACGTAAAAATTGGAAAGGGAGTGAGACAAGGTGACACCATATCTCCGAAGCTCTTTAATGCCACATTGGAAGGTGTTTTTCAGTCACTGAGCTGGGAAAACAAGGGGATAAAGATTAATGGAGATTATCTAACCCACCTTCGTTTTGCTGATGACGTAGTCATTTTTGCAACTACCCCATCAGAGCTGCAGAGTATGATCCAGGAACTTGCTGACAAGAGTAAAGAAGTGGGATTAAAAATGAACTTTCAGAAGACAAAAGTGATGTTCAATGCTTTTACAAGAAACGAAGATTTATCGATTGATGGAGAAAAGCTGGAGATAACAGACACGTACGTTTATCTTGGACAGCAGATATCAAGTGAGGGTCACATTGATGAAGAAATTAATCGGCGTACAAAACTTGCATGGAGAGCTTTTGGAAGAAACAGCATAATTTTCAAGAGCAATATGCCATTATGTCTTAAAAGAAAAGTGTTTGATCAATGCATCCTTCCAGTGCTTACGTATGGTGCAGAGACGTGGACCTTAACTAAAAGAGACATACAAAGGCTGCAGACAACTCAAAGAAGCATGGAGAGGTGCATGCTTGGTGTAACCAGGAGAGATAAGAAGAGGAACTCGTGGATCCGAAAAATGACAAGAGTGGAAGACATCATGATCAGAGTTAAATCCCTGAAATGGCAATGGGCTGGACATACTGCCAGAAGGACAGATCATCGATGGACAGCCGAAATTTTAGATTGGATTCCAAGGGACAGGAAAAGACCCAGAAGAAGACCACATGGGAGATGGGTGGATGAAATTCGAAAGTATGCAGGGGTGACATGGAGGAGACTGGCACAAGACAGACCGTTGTGGAGGAAACTTGGGGAGACCTTCGTCCAGCAGTGGATTGATAATGGTTGACAATGATGATGATGATGATGATATATACACTGAGTGGCCACTTTATCATGACCACTGACAGTTTTAAGCAAATGAGCTATGTCTGCACGTTGTTACCACCAGAGGGCGAGGCTAGTATAAAAAGGGAAAGCTTAGTGCTTGCGACAGTAGTAGAAGTGATTTTTGGGTGACGAGATGGGTAAACAATGCGATTTGACGGACTTTCAACGTGGGATGATTGTAAGAACTCGGAGCCGTGGAGCGAGTATCACCGAAACCGCCGCATTCGTGAAATGCTCCAGAGCAGCTGTTGTTAAAGTGTTTGAAGACTGGACTGTCAGCCAAAAAACTGGGTCTCTACGTGCAACGTGTGGTCGTCATGGACTAGTGACTGCTCGGGCGGAACGGAGAGTGTCCAGACTGATAACAGACAACAGAAGGGCAACAGTGCAGCAAATTACAGACAATCTTAATCAAGGATCCCCTCAAATGATCTCTGCACTCACTGTTCGCCGTACACTGCATCGGATGGGATATGGCAGCCGAAGGCCTGTTCGAACACTTTTGCCTTCTGCAGTTAACAAGAGAAAACGTCTCCAGTTCGCACAGGAGCACAAGGATTGGGCAGTCGATAATTGGAAACAAATTATGTGGTACGATGAATCACGTTTTCAGTTACACCATGCCGATGGCCGAGTGAGAATTTGGCGGAAACAGCACGAAAGCATGGACCCCATATGCATTGCTACAACCCTTCAAGCTGGTGGAGGCAACGTTATGCTTTGGGGAATGTTTTCCTGGCATGCTTTGGGCCCTTTAATTCGCGTTGATCAACGTCTGACTGGCACATCATATCTAAACATCGTGGCGGACCAAGTGCATCCTGTCATGTGGGTGGTTTATTCCAATGGCGATGGCTACTTTCAACAAGATAATGCGCCCTGCCATAATGCTCGTATTGTACAGGATTGATTTCAGGAACATGCGAGTGAGTTTACTTTGCTTAGATAGCTCCCACAATCTCCAGATCTTAACCCCATTGAGAATTTGTGGGATGTAGTTGAACGAGCCATCAGACAGCTGGATCCACTACCCTGCAATCTCACACTTCTGGAAAGAGCTATTCATCAAGCATGGTCTCAGATTCCACAAACCACCTATCAACATCTCGTGGAGTCCATGCCACGAAGAATCGACGCAGTATTAAAGGCAAAAGTTGGCCCAACGAAGTACTGAGGGGGTGGTCATAATAAAGTGACCTCTCAGTATATATATCGATTGTGACACACAGAATACATAAAAAAGGTGACATTGAGGATCTCAGGAACTACAGACCTATCAGCCTCTTATCAGTAGTTTATAAAATTTTCACTAAAGTTCTTTCACACCGCTTGAAGGTGACACTCGACATGGCTCAACCGAGAGAACAAACTGAATTCAGGAGTGGCTACAGCACTACAGATCATATCCACGTACTGAGAGAACTAATTGAAAGAGCGAGGGAATATGAACTTCCATTATGCATGGCTTTTATCGATTGGAGATGCTTACATTAATATTATTAATAACATCTATGAAAATGCAAATGCAAAGATTCGGCTATTTGAGAATACAGCACCCAACAGACTTGGAAAGGGAGTGAGACAAGGTGACACCATATCTCCCAATGCCACATTGCAAAATGTTTTTCAATCATTGAACTCCCCTTGTTGTCCCTTGAATCACACACTTTTCTTCCAGTTCCTGTGTTTTGCTGCTGGTAAATTTCCCACTGGACAAGCATAATTCACAGAATGTATTATTCATACATAATTATGAAAGCAGCCTTCGGTACAACTGTTTAAATAATAAAAGACACCCAACACGTTAACTGAGTTTTATAGATTTTATGTGAGAAGAATGTTTAATTGTGTACTTGCATAAACACCTGAGATAAACTCGCTGATGAACCATTGAATGTTTTAGGAATAACTTGAAGCGGTGGACTAAATACAAATTGAAGTTCCTTTTGAAACCAATGACAGTCATACGTTATGAATGTATGAACTAGCACTTAGAAGAGAAATCATTGGCAGTATTGTTTACATATGATTCAAACTGATTTTTTTTCGATTAAATTAACCCTTTAACCGGCAGGAACGAATTAACTCTGGGTCAGCAAAAATTGGCCGAAAAATCAGCTCGAACGATTATATTTGCTGCCAAAGAAGTGGGGAAAATGCGGCTGGAACGAACGAACCTGCGCATCAGAAAACATTGCTTAGCTTTGTTATGCAAAGTGGTCATTAACGGGGATGATTGACATTAATCCTTTCTGACAGATTGCCTGCTAAAAGAGCTACGAACCTAAGAAAGGAGAGAGAAGATGTTTGAGTTACTTGTTCCTACACAGTTGCATGATGTCCGTGTCAGGGGGACCAGGCCTTTTCCATCATGACATATCTCATGGAGCAGACAGAAAATAAAGGTCTAGAAGTGAGTACTTATCACTAGTGACAGGTTTAAGGTCTGTAGTGTGAGCGGAGAGGAGGAAAGGAATTGTTTTTCCGTAGCCCTCGTAAAACCCGGCTGCTTTGTGAACATTTCTATTTGGGAAGTGCAGAACGTTTTCAGCACCATTTGGTTCAAGTACATTTGCCGTTTGAAGGGTTAAATCTCAGTACGAATATAAAAGTTGAAGCTCTGTTTTGAAAGATTTTATTGGAGCCTGCATAATTAAAACACAAAACTAATTTTGTTGGGAAGCAGGCAACGGTGATTTCACAGCTGTTGCCTTGGAATTTAGTGATTTAACAGGACTATTTTGATGAAGAAAGTGTTTTAAAACCGTGCAATGCTTCCGGTATTCCGGTATCATCATCATCAAACATTATCAATCTACTGCTGGATGAAGGTCTCCCCAAATTTCTTCCACAATTGTCTGTCTTGGGCCTGTCTCCTCCACGTCACTCCAGCATACTTTTGAATTTCATCCTCCCATCTCCCAAGAGGTCTTCTTCTGTGTCTTTTCCTGTCCCTCGGAATCCAGTCCAAAATTTCAGTTGTCCATCGGTGGTCCGTTCTTCTAGCAACATGTCCAGCCTATTGCCATTTCAGTGATTTCACTCTGGTCATGGTGTCGTCCACTCCTAACATTTTCCTTATCCACAAGTTCCTTTCTTATCTTTCCTGGTTACACCAAGCATGCATCTCTCCAGGCTTCTTTGAGTTGTCAGCAGACTTTGTATGTCTTTTTCAGTTAAGGTCCATGTCTCTGCTGTATACGTAAGCACTGGCAGGATGCATTGATTAAACACTTTTCTTTTGAGACATAATGGCACACAGCTCTTAAAAATTGTACTGTTTCTTCCAAAAGCTCTCCATCCAAGTTTTATACGCCGATTAAATTCTTCACCAATGTGACCCTCACTCGATATCTCCTGCCCAAGATAATTGTAGGAATCGGTTGTCTCAAGCTTTTCTCCATCAATCGATAAATCTTCGCTTCTTGTAAAAGCATTGTACATCACGTTTGTCTTCCGAAATTTCATTTTTAATCCCACTTCTTTACTCTTGTCAGTAAGTTCTTGGATCATAATCTGCAGCTATGAAGGGGTAGTTGCAAAGATGACTACGTTATCAGCAAAACGAAGGGGAGTAAAGTAATCTCCATTAATCTTTCTCCCTTTGTTTTCCCAGTTTAATGATTGAAAGACATTTTGCAATGTGGCGTTAAAGAGCTTGGGAGATATGGTGTCACCTTGTCTCACTCCCTTTCCAATTCTTATTTGTGATGTATCCTCAAATATCGGAACCTTTGCACTTGCATTTTCATATATGTTATTAATAATGCTAATGTATGCATTTTCAAAACCGCAGAATTTCAAAGCCATTGTTACTGCTGATGGTTTCACAGAATCGAAGGCCTTTTCATAGTCAATAAAAGCCATGTGTAATGGGAGTTCATATTCTCTTGTTCTTTCAAAAAGTTCTCTGAGTACATGGATATGATCTATAGTGCTGTAGCCACTCCTGAATCCAGCTTGTTCTCTTGGTTGGACCATGTCTAGTGTTACCTTCAAGCGATGTGAAAGAACCTTAGTGAAGATTTTATAAACCACCGAAAGGAGGCTGATGGGCCTGTAGTTCTTGAGATCTTCAATGTCACCTTTTTCATGGAGCAAGATAATTGTAGCATTGTTCCAATCCACAGGAATCTTCCCTTCATTAAGGCATCGAGTGAAAATTTTGGCGAGTACTGTTTCGATTTCTCCACTTGCTTCTTGTATGATGTCTACAGTAATTCCATTTTCTCCTGGAGCTTTTCCTCGCTTCATGTTCTTGATTGCATGTGCAACTTCTGCTGGGAGGACTGGAAGAACTCTGGTACTGGTACCTTTGATGATGTCTGGAGTACATGTATCATCCCTTTCATATAGTTTTGAATAGAAATCTTTCACCCTAGTAAAAATTTCGCTTCTATTTCTTGTTACAGTACCATCTTCTTTTCTCAGAGCCATAATCTGTTTTCTTCCATTACTGAGATGTCCTTTTGCTCTCTTCACGCTCTGGTTGTTTTCAATTGCTTTCCTCACTAGTTCACAACTCACAACTGAATTTCCTTATGTTTTCAGTGATACATTTTCGCACTGTCTTGCATAGCTCTATATCTTCCACGTTGGAAGTCACGTCTTTATTTGTCCTCATCTCCCTTCTCTTTTGCATCAACATTTTTGTTCTTCCTGAAATTTTCTTTAAATGTAACTTGGTCTTAGTACCACCTATTTTAGTTGCTGTTTCCATAAGAGCCTTGGTGAGTTCTCTGTTAACTTCAGAAACATCCACTTCTATGTTAGGCCTTCTAAAGCAGAGAATCTGCTCCTCAGTTCCAACTTGAAGGTATTATGGTGTTTTTTAAGGTTGGTTATGTTAATATATTTTGTTTGTCTTATGAGCTTGCCACGTTCGAGTTTAGTGTTGAAGTGCATCTTACATCTCACCAATCTATGTTCACTACCTGTGTTGAACTTGTTTAGCACACTGCAGTCTTCTATGACCAATTTTTTATTATACATAATAAAATCGATTTCACGTGTCGTCCCAATTGGATGTCTCCATGTTCATTTCCTGTGTGGCTTTTTCTTGAAAAAGGAGTTCATGATGAAAAACCTATCTGCTTCTGCAAATTCTACGAGAGTATTTCCACGTTGATTTCTGTTCCCGTAACCGAATTTACCAACTGAAGTTTCATTCTGTTGCTGTTGCCCTACTTTTGCATTGAAATCACCCATAATGATCTTCAAATGCTGTTTGGCTTTCTTATTTAGATTCCGAATTTCCTCGTAAAATTTTTCAATTTATTCTTCAGGTTGACTTGTGGTGGGTGTATAAGCTTGAATAATGTGGGCCTGGTATCTTCTCGAGAGTTGGATAACGAGTCGTGCAGCTCTTTCAGAGGAACTTTCAACTTCTACAACTTTATCTTTCAGTTTCTTGTTTATTATAAATCCAACACCACTAGTTCTGCCAGTATCTGTCCCACGATAACAGAAGAGATGTCCACTTTTAAGTTCAATGAGATCTTCTCCTTTTCTCCTTACTTCACTTAGCCCGACGATGTCTCACTTGATCATTTGTAGTTCCTATTCCAAATAAAGAAGCCTTGAATCAGAAGATAGGGAGCGTCCATTATACGTAGCCTAGGTCAGCATCAGATGGCAGCCTAGTCCGGTCCTCCGGGGATTCTTAGCACCCTCTGCCTTCATGTCGCACTGGCCGCTGCCTTGGCCAGGTACATTCCAGCTGCCAGAGACTGAGGGCCAAGATTTAAGTTGTGGAGTCATTTTGGAGGGGTTTGGCCATAACTCACCACGCTGGCCAAGCAGGTTGGTGAGTGTATTATAAATAAATAAATATCCTTTCCACAGTTTCTTCGCATTTCGTCGTGTGCGCATGTGTCTGTGTGTGTGACTACTATTAAGCGCGGTTATGTGATGCTTAAGGAAGTAGCAATTTATCGGGTGAAGTGACTGAAGCGCTATTTCACCTAAAATTAAAAAAAAAAAATCTTCGAATGATTTAGCTGATTCTTAAAATTAGTCGCCTTTCCAGAGGCGTAACAAGGGCAGGGCAGGAGGGGCGGGACGCCCCGGGCGCAGCTTAAGAAAAGGCGTAATATGATGTAAATCGGAACTGAAACTTTTGCACCAGATCCTGGTACAGTGTTTACGCTCCATACTTTATCGTTTGTCCATTTACAGAATTTGCTTATGATATGTTTCACCAGTTTCAGTAGCATTAGCAACTTAAAATAGACTAGCTGTTTAATACACTCACGGACAATGAAATTTGCGCACCTAGAAGAAAACATGCTACAACCGCGAAACATTGCAAATAACTAGAGTGCATGCTGGTATGCAAATGATCCACATTTGGTGCGAGTGCGCATGACCGCACAACCTGTGGTAGCGCTGCAAGCACGAATGGCAGCATTATAAATCGGCGTGTAGTCGATGCCCCATGAAATCGAAAAGCACCGGGCGACCCAAGCAGGAGTACAGAGTGACAAGAATGTCGGGTAGACGCCAGAGGCATCGAATTACGCAACTTACGGACTTTGAGAGAGGCCCGATCATCGGGATCAAACCGCAGGGTGGTCCGCGTGCCGTTTAGGCCGCCACGTGGATCGTTATGACCATACCGTCTGACTATGTTGGGAGCAGTGGCCACGCGACGGCAATGCCACACGGCAAGCGGCTCCGGACGGACCAGGAGGACCACCGGTAGAGAGGATCGACGGATCGTGCGCCAGGCACGAACGGATCATTTCCCGACGACTCGCGGAATCGAATCTGCGATCCCAGCGCCCCTTACGTGTGCTGCCATTAACACTGGAACATCGTCGGCTCCGTCCGTGCAGTGGTGCCAGGCCAGAGCGACGTGTAGTGTTTAGCGATGAGTGCCTCCCGACGTAAAAAATACGGAAAAATGCCGTGGGATAAGAAATTACATCTATTGTAGCTTCATAACACTCTATTTACTGTATCATACCCCAATAAAAAATACTGAAGTGCTAGTTTGTTAAACTACACTGGAAATAGCAATGAGGGCAGCGGTAAATTCGCAAAAATGTTCTTGTTCTCTGGTTCTCCGAAAAACTAGCTGGTTCTTAAAATCAAATGCATAACCGTTAATGATTATTAGTTAACAATTAACTACAAAAGAATATGACAAATGAAAAAAATATAAAATTCAGTGTGAAGTGAAATGTCTGAAACAACTCAGTGGCTAGTGTTAGTTGTTTTGAAAAATTGTAACTTCATATGCATGTGGATGTTAAATAAAGCAAACTTCTGCGAATGAATAAATGTATTAATAATAATTAATAAATGTCTGTATTAATTGTTCATTCGACTTCTAATTATTTCTTCAGTTGCTGCTTACCATCTTTGGTGAATCCCCAGCATTGTGCGGGGCTCCAAGAAGCAACCTACCAAATTGACTTGGCAGTTTGTATGTGAGTCCGGAGGAATTCGAGGCTGCTGTGGTGCAGTGGAAGCATATCCGGCGCGTAACTGGAAGACCCTGGGTTCGATTCTCGGTGGCGGCCAATGAGAATTTTTCCGTGACTCACTTATAAACGTGGAAAGAGCGAAGATCTTTGTTTGAAGTTCCT
The DNA here is from genome assembly GCA_039090855.1 of Macrothele yani. Taxonomy (NCBI): domain Eukaryota; kingdom Metazoa; phylum Arthropoda; class Arachnida; order Araneae; family Macrothelidae; genus Macrothele; species Macrothele yani. The sequence continues at coordinate 94,285,147 of CM076991.1, forward strand.
GGTCCACGTTAAATGTCTGTATCAATCGTTCATTGACGCCATTGGTTGCCATAGCAAAACCCTTATTCAGTAAAGTCTTGGTTCGGACTTTTCGGGTTGGTGCAGTTTCTTTATTATTCTCCGTCTGCTCTGGCTCCATGTTCCTGTTAACACCCCCCCCCCCCCAAAAAAAAACCAAAAAAACCCGGGAAATGATACAGTGTACACGTTGTTGCAGACGTATAACGTGCATAAAGATGTATTCCAAGAAATGCATAAATTGTTTTTTTCTAGTTCTTATTTTACCCTCAACCATACCAGTAGAAAGAAGTTATTTCTGTTTGAAACGAATAAAAAAATTACTTAAGGAACACTATTTCTCAACGAAGACTATCACGCTATACCGCGATACAAACAGAACTTCTCTCCGAACTCGTAGTTAAACAGGCGTTTTACGATGACATCATTGACCACGATTCTTCCTTGAAACGTAGAAGAATTGACCTTCTTTAAAAGAAACAGATACATTTTTTCATAGGTTCTGATTTTCCAACACTTCCCCTGTTTCTCTGGTCACCAATCACCACTGGCTTAAGGGCCCATGACGTTAGTTAGGGGTCCCAAAGAGGAGTAATAAAATATTAACTTAAACTGACCGATAAAAAAGGAAGATGAGGGATGCGGAGTAAAGAAAATAACTGCAAACACAACAAGATAGAGGAAGAGAAGAGCTACTTTCAATTCACTCTTCTGCTATGGTGAATGCAGTGCAGGGATAGTCCTTGGCATGGTGCCAAACCTTGGATTACAGATTTAAAAGAGCTGAAGAATCATTCAAGGTAAATGTGTTTTATAGAATTTCTGACATACGCTATATTGACAAAAGTCACCGGACACCCCTTCAAAAGCAAATGAACGGATCCGCTGCGTTGTTAAGATGCGCGGTACAGCTGCAAACGGTATAAAAACAAGACTGCAGTTGACCGCGATAATATCGCACTGTGAGGCTGAGTGAAAATGTCGCGGCGGGAGAGAACTGACTTTGAGAAAGGAAAGAGTGTTGGGCGTTGTATTAGTGGGTTGTCCATAAGAGAAACCGAGAGGCGTTTAAACATACCCAAATCAGCTGTTTTGGATGTACTGAATAAGTGGAAGACACATGGCGTGCCTGAAGCAGCAAAACGTACCGGCAGACCAAAGAAAATCAGTGATAGAGGACGTCGAAGCCCCAGGAGAGTCGTTACAGTTAATTGACGGAGTACTGCACAAGACCTCAGTGTACAGATGAGTAAAAATGCTGGAACCTCAGTATGTACACGTGCCATTCGCAATGAACTTCACTCCATGGGTTACCGTGATCATGCGGCTGATCATAAGCTTTTCATCTCCACTCGGAATGCTATTCGCCGTTTAGCATGGTGCAAAGAACATTTATCGTGGACCGTAGATCAATGGAAACGGGTCCTATGTACTCATGAATCCAGATACACGATCCATCAGTCTGATGGTCGTGTGTGGGTATGGCGGCAGCCGGGGGAACGCTATTTACCACAGTGTACTGTTACTAAGGTCAAGTTTGGAGCTGGCAGTGTACTCATGTGGGGGTGTTTGAGTGTTTTTCGTGGTATGGTTCTGGCCCATTGGTTATCGTGGACAAACCTGTTAACCAGCACGTCTACCTCGATATTCTGGATAATTATGTACTACCAACTCCGTATCAATACTATGAAACCGAGGCTTGTTGATACCAGCAGGATAATGCACCGAGCCGAAAAGCAAGCACTGTTACGGAGAGGTCTGACGATAATTCCGTGTCGTGTGTGGACTGGCCAGCACAGAGCCCTGATCTTAATCCCATAGAGCACCTATGGGATGAATTAGAGCGCCGCATAAAAAGTTTGAAACCGAGGACTACTACTAAGCAACAGTTAGCGGCAGCATAATGTACTGAATGGAAGATCATAATTATCGGTGTGTTCCGAAACCTGGTCGAAAGCATGTCTCGAAGGGTCAGTGCATGCATTAAGGCCAAAGGTGGGCAGACACCGTACTAATGTATGTCAATAAATGCTATGTTGTGTTTCTGTTCTAGGTGTCTGGTGATTTTTAGCAATATAGTGTATGTTACAAATTAGAAAAAAGATTTATCAGTATTAAAAAAATGGTCAATAATTTAGCATCTTTGGAGCTTCAGAATTTACTTACACTTACAGAAAGTGATGTCATGAAATATACAGACAATTTGCAAACAATATATGATAAAGATCAAAGTAAAAAGTTCTCCATTCAACTTTTGCAAATAGATTCAAAGAGCTTTATAAAAGTAGAAATTAAACCAATAAATTCAGCAACAGAATCCCCATAATTGTGAGCAATAAACTTAAATAATTGTTATGTAGTTAACCGGACGTCACTACAGTATTTATTATATACAGGGCCCGGACTTTGATGACTTTTGGCGTTTTTTGTAGTTTTGTGCCTTTGTTCACATTTAGTGCATTTTTTTTTTAGTTCTTGAGGGAATTTTTTGAGGTTTTGGGGCATTTTTTTATACTTTCGGAGCACTGTTTCAGGTAATTTTTATGCATTTTTCGGTCTTATTTTTACTAGAAACTTTGATTTTTTATAATTATTATGCTTTCAAACTGCAGCACTCAAAACCAGGATTGTCAGATGACCAAAGCAAATACCTTCAAAAGTAGCTCATTCTGGGAACTCTGTTCAAGATACTCTTTGGTGCTATCCGGTTTTCAGGAAAGAGAATTCCTATTGTCCACTTCTGAAAGGGACGGGGAGGGGGAGGCAGTGAACAAAGGAATTCAAATTCAGAGCTTCTTATCTTGTACTGTTGCTGACATTCCAAACCCTTTATGTATTAACTGACAGGTATTTACTTGCTTCCTCCTTTTCTTCTGTTGTTTTTACGCGCATTTTATTAAAAAAAAAAATTGCAGTTTATGAATTGTCTAAGATTGAAGTCATTTAATTTATAATTTTGAAAAATATAATAAAAACTGTTTTAGGGGCTTCTCTTACAAATATTAAGAGCATTTTTCGATTTTTAAGGGCTTTTTTAGGAATTTTTAGGTCATCAACACCTGGGTCCTGATTATACAGTATATCTAACACTACCTGTTACAGTAGCTACTTTTGAAAGTTTATGGCCAGTAGTCAAAGCGATGACTTATGACAATTCATTCGAGAAAGGGTCCGGGTTCGAATCCCGGTGAGACATGGATGTTTGTTTGTCTTACGGCACTGGCTCCCTCCCTTCTCTGGAACCAGTGACCCCAAATTAGGGACGGGCTACTGCTGAAAGGGACGGGGGAGTTGCTCACGGTGGTCGTTAAACTTTCAATAAAACAAAAATTAAAAAATTCATTCAGCAAGCTCAAAATAGTACGGTATTATATTTATTTATGAAATACAATGTGTCAGGAACAACTGAAAAAATCTTTCCTTAACTGCCAATGAATCTCAGGAGGTGGATAAATTAAATACCAAAGATTTAATTGAGAAACTTTGCGAATGCAAAAAGTAGAAAGAAAGATAATTTTATCTGAATATTTATAATCTATCATCATCATTCATCTTTGTCAACCATTATCCCTCCACTGCTGGACGAAGGTCTCAACAAGCTTCTTCCACAACGGTCTGTTTTGTGCCAGTCTCCTCCATGTTACTCCCGCATACTTTCGAATTTCATCCACCCATATCTCATGTGGTCTTTTCCTGTCCCTTGGAATCCAGTGTAAAATTTCAGCTGTCAATCGATGGTCTGTCCTTCTGACAATATGTCCAGCCCATTGCCATTTCAGGGATTTTACTCTGATCATGATGTCTTCTACTCTTGTCATTTTTCTGATCCACGAGTTCCTCTTCTTATCTCTACTGGTTACAACAAGCATACACCTCTCCATGCTTCTTTGAGTTGTCTGCAGTCTCTGTATGTCTCTTTTAGTTAAGGTCCACGTCTCTGCACCACATGTAAGCACTGGAAGGATGCATTGATCAAACACTTTTCTTTTAAGACATAATGACATATTGCTCTTGAAAATTATACTGTTTTTTCCAAAAGCTCTCCAGGTAAATTTTATACGCCGATTAATTTCTTCATCAATGTGACCCTCACTTGATATCTGCTGTCCAAGATAAATGTAGGTATTGATTATCTCCAGCTTTTCCCCATCAATCGATAAATCTTCATTTTTTGTTGAAGCATTGTACATCACTTTTGTCTTCTGAAAGTTCATTTTTAATCCCACTTTTTTACTCTTGTCAGCAAGTTCCTGGTGGGGTAGTTGCAAAAATGACTACGTCATCAGAAAAACGAAGGTGAGTTAGATAATCTCCATTAATTTTGTTTTCCCAGTTCAGTGATTGAAAGAAATTTTCCAATACGGCATTAAAGAGTTTGTGAGATATAGTATCACCTTGTCTCACTCCCTTTCCAATTTTTATGGGTGCTGTATTCTCAAATAGTCGAATCTTTGCACTTGCATTTTCATAGATGTTATTAATAATATTAATGTATGCATCTTCAATACCGCAGGACTTCAAAGCCATTGTAACTGCTGATGGTTTCACCGAATCAAAGGCCGTTTCATAATCAATAAAAGCCATGAAAAATAATAGTTCATATTCCCTCGCTCTTTCAATTAGTTCTCTCAGTACGTGGATATGATCTATAGTGCTGTAACCACTCCTGAATCCAGCTGGTTCTCTCGGTTGAGCCATATCCAGCGTGACTTTATTGAAGATTTTATAAACCACTGATAGGAGGCGGATAGGTCTGTAGTTCCTGAGATCCTCAATGTCACCTTTTTTATGTAGCAGGATCATTGTAGCATTGTTCCAATCCTAAGGAATCTTCCCTCATTAAGGCATCGAGTGAAAACTTGGGCGAGTACTGTTTCAATTTCTCCACTTGCCCACACTCACCAACCCGCTTGGCCAGCGTGGTGAGTTATGGCCAAACCCCTCCAAAATGACTCCACAACTTATAATCTATATATCTATAAAAATGTAAGGATTTCTTTTAAGGAGTTTCCACCTAAAATCTCTGCTTTCTGTTTCCAATGGTAAAACTTCTTTACATATTTTCTTCGCAATTAATGTATTCCCAAGGATGAAAATTTGTATTTCAATAAAACTAACTTTAAGTTATAGCATGAGATGCTTAATACTTGCAAAAACATAACCATAATTATATTAAAAATCAATCATGTTTCTTTCAGTAATGTTCAGACCTGTTAATAGATGGCGCAACCTGTACGTTTATTACGTCAGTAGACAAACAAATGTTAGATTGCTTACTTATGGTTATGTTTTAGCAAGTATTAAGTATCCCATGCTATAACTTGGAGTTTGTTTTATCGAGGTGCACATTTTCCTCCTTGCGAATACATTAATTGCGAAAAAAATATGTAAAGAAGTTTTACCATTGGAAACATAAAGCAAAGATTTTAGGAGGAACCACCTTAATGAAATAAATGTTCTTACAAGTTGAAACATGCGTACTTTTACTTGGATTTTCTTCGTTAGTTTTGCCCATAGAGAGGAAGCGATGTGTGTGTGTGTGCGCGCGTTGTTTAGGCTTTTTAAAGTTCTATTTAAGAACGAAAATGAGTAGTTACGCCACTGGTGTGTGTGTGTGTGTGCGTTGTTGTTGTTGTTGTTGTTGCATAGACTGGAGTAATCCCTACCCCGTAAGGCAGTGCTGAGCAACCGGTGGAGGCACAGTGGTCTAAGCGTGGCTTATGATCATTCGTCCGAGGTGGGTCGGGGTTCGGATTCGGTGAGGCATGGATGTTGTGTTTGTCTTACGGCACTGGCTCTCTCCCTTCCCTGAAACCAGAGGCTCTAAATCAGGGACGGTCGACTGCTTATAGCCCATTGAGTTGCTCACGGTGATCTTTAGCCCGTCCCCTCTCCGGTGGGCCGCGAAGCAAACTTTTTCTGCCCTCGAATGAAAAATATATCAAATTTCATTTCTACCGAAAAGAGATGATATCAGATGTGAAATATTAGATTTTTTTTTTTTTTGATTGGAGGTTTAACGACCACCGTGAGCAACTCAAATGGGCTGTAAGCAGTCGCCCGTCCCTAATTTAGGGTCACTGGTTCCAGGGAAGGGAGAGAGCCAGTGCCGTAAGACAAACACAACATCCATGCCTGACCGGGATTCGAACCCGGACCCCTTACGGACGAATGATCAGAGGCCAACGCCTTAGACCACTGCGCCACCGGGGCGGCAAATATTAGATTGCACTGTACACTAACGAGCATTATGTAGGTCTTCTGGAACTATCAAATGCAATGCACAAGGTTCTGAAAATAACATATAATTATTCGCCGAAACCGTGCTTTTGTGTTGTGTAAACAAGTCCTTTTTCCCGGTAGTGAGATTCGAACCTACGTCTCCTCGCTCCGGAGTCAATTATTCTCCTGACTGAACTTCACGGACCTTGTCTTATCGCTGCAACTTGCCGCTTTGACTCTTGATTCACCTCAATGGTACGCCACATATCCCTCCTCCTCTTGAGAATGGCCGGGGCCACGAAATCGCAGGTTTTGGGTCAGCCGCAAACCATGCTTGAAGTAGCTGCTCATTGCAGACGAAGGAATTTTTATTAATTCCCAGACGACGTGCGGAAGAAGCGTCACGCACTTTTCGAAGCGTCGAATTTCCCGTTAAAACCTCTTAAAAACGGCAGTTTACCGTTAATGTACGAAAGGAATTGCGAAAAGGTTTCTGAAAATTTAGAATTTTCCGGGCGTACGAAAAATCCGAGTTCAGCTTTTTTCTTCATTTCACGGAAAAGGATCAGGAATATGCTTCTTTAATTCACGAAACGAATTACATGACCCAAGGCATGACGTGGAATTGTTTGATTGAAACACCCTCATACGGGAGTGTTAAGTGGCTCACCCTCGAATGGTAGTGTTACATAACATTACTCCCTCGAATGGTAGTGAAGTATGGCATAACCGCGTATGGTAATCATAGATGGTATCAACTTGTACCGTCGTGCTAGGTTTAATAACCCTCGTACGGCCGTGTTAGGTAGCATCACTCTCGTATAGTAGTGTTACAAGGTAATCACCCTGTGGTGTTGTAGTGCTATATGGCATTCTATGGCGGTGTTAAATGGAATCACCCTCGTAAGGTCATCATAGGTGGTAACATCTTGTACCGTAGTGTTAGTGTAATCATCATCGTATGGCAATGTTAGGTAGTTCGGGAGTTTTCACTAGAATTCTCACCGTATGGCAGTTTTAGAATTCTCACCGTATGGCACCTCCTAAAAACAGCAATTTTTCGTTAGCATACAAAAGGTATTGCCGTTTTGCTAAGGAAATAAATTTACCGTCTTATGCACGATAGGTTAAAAACTTTAATTAAAATATTTACAGGCTAAAAGTAGTTCATTACATTACTAAATAAAAGAACTTTCTCACAGTTAAAAACACAACGTTAGAACTTTCAGGCCAGGCCTACTTTAGGCCCTTCTTCAGACGAATTTCACATAAATACTAAGATCTTTATATACACAGGGTAATACAACGATTTAGGTTTACGCATTTGCGCATGTGTTAAAAAATTTGTGAAGACTAATAGGTTAAGCAAGTGGTCCTTCATTGTCCAACAACTGTTGCCATGGTTCCGCAATAACGCACACACCTCCTGAAACGACAATTCACGGTTAATATGCGAAAGAAATTGCGGAAACGTTTCTGAAAATTCAGAATTCTCCGTTCACAACTCCTAAAAACTGCAATTTACCGTTAATATACTAAAGAAATTGCGGAAACATTTCTGAAAATTCAGAATATTCCGTTAATACCTCCTCAAAACGGCAATTTACATTAATATAAGAAAGCAATTGCGGAAAGTTTTCTAAAAATTAAGAATTTTCTCTTAACACTTCCTCAGAACGGCAATTTAACGTTAATATACGAAAGCAATTGCGGAAAGGTTTCTGAAATATTCCGAATTTTCCGTTAACACCTCTAGAAACGCCAATTTACCGTTAATATACGAAAGGAATTGCGAAAAGTTTTCTGAAAATTCAGAATATTTCTGGAGTAAGAAAAATTCGTGAAATTCAGGGTTTTTTCCCGTCTTTTCGCGGAAAAGGTTGCGTCAGCAATATGTTTCGTTAATTCACGAAATAATTCACGGAAAATAACTCGTAAATTTCAGAAATCTCTAAAGAATTTGGACTACACTTCCTTAAGGTACAGTATGATCCTGAATCAGTTCCTTCTCGGAAAATCCAGATTTTGTTTAATCTGTTCAAATTTAACGTAAGAAATGTGCGTTTCATAAAAAAAAAAAAAAAAAAAAAATCCAAAATGTAAACGTAAAAATTCGTGCCTCAAATAAAAGCTAGATAGGCTGGTATACTTTACGCCATCCAGACTCTCTTCAAGTTGTCTCGTCTGCCCTCCTTATGAGCGCTTTGAAATATAACGGCCATCTGAGTGCTTGAGAGATTTTCTACAATTTGGAAAATGCAGCTCTCAGAAAATGTTTTGAGCAACAACAAAGGAGTTCTTTTGAAGCAGGAAGTACTAAACAAGGTCAGGAAGAAACGAAATCCTGAAATTATGCTGAAGTCGTCATACAAGATTTACCGTGCATGTGATATGCATGCCAACATTTTATTTTCCACGTATGCTCCAATTTTGGAAAATTCCTTTTTTTATTTGGCTTCGCGAATGAAGAACATTGACTGTATATTTTCACATTCAGTGTATCCATTAATATTGCAATCGAAAAATCATTTCGCTTGCCATTTCTTATCTCAAAATTAGGAAGCAGATGAGAAAAAGCGTGCAATTTTGGAAGGCCGAAAAAGCAAGGTCGCTGGCCATTCGAAAACACGGAGCCAGGAGCGAGCAACCAAGTGAAACGGGTGCGGGTAAGATTTCATTGGTTAACGTATTATGACGCAGGTCTAGAAACCAGCTAACCCAGTTTGCAACCCGCCGCAGAGTGTCGGACTCGGTTTTTTGGCGATATAGGCCCAATACCTGACTGGAGTAGATCTCTGCAGGGACAAGTGGCTATGCAGCTGAGAGAGGTACCTCTTCATTAAGACGGGCCTTAATAGCGGATACTGACTGAAAAATATATTGCCGTAAGTAATTTTAGTACCCGCTTATTATTTTCGCTGTGAAGTATTACGAGGCATTGCATTCCAAATGAAAAAAAAATTAATTCTTTCTAAGGAACTTAACATTTTTTTCTTCTTTAGAAAATTCACGACACACTTATCCACAAAAGAAAGTTATTTAGTTTCATTAAACTTTAAAGAGAGCGCGAATGTGAATTCATCATCCTGTAGAAATAAGAAAACGTTTTGCCTCATTCAAATTAATCTAGCACCACGCACATGGTGATAGGAACATATGGGGATGTATAATGGAGTATTAAAATAGCATTAATATGCATTTTTACTTGCTACTTCATTTTAATTTTAATAAGGGCTCTAGGGGATATTACGGCATCAGAGTAAGAATTCGTTTTGGGAAAACCCTTGTCGCTAGCATTTGCATTTAATCTGAGTAAATCTTAATAATTAAACGATACGAGATACTAAATTCAAACTTCGGATGAACTTATATTTTCCCAGCATCAATGTTAGCTGAAGACAACCATCGGAATGCAATAGAGATTCAATACTGACCAGTTTTCATTTTTATTTTTAAGTAACATTAATTGCCGGAGGAGTCATCGATTGCTGACACCTGCGATAACATCTTAACACCAATTTTTCCTTTTTAAATTGCAGAAATCGCAAATAACTGACTTCGGGCACTTCTTCACTTTGTTTTCAGATTTCCACTAAAATATTTACAGTGGATAAACTTTGCTGTGTTTTCGGAAGTGAGGTATTCCTCGGAATATAGTTTTTTCTCCGTTTTTTAGCACCACTTCAATTAAATGATACATTCAAACAGCGCACATAATCTGTTCTTTGTTGAAAAGAAATATTCTATGATTTGTCACAATTTAATAGATTTAGATGATAAAGGTGACCATAACAAGGTTTATACCACTTAAATAAACTGCTTTTGTGTATTCCCATATATATCTATCCGTTGAGACGCTGGTTAGCTGTTAAAATTTCCTGTTTCTTTGGTGTAATCTGCAATATAAATGTTGCACAAGTGCTTAAAATTCCTATGATGCGAATTTGTAACAACACAAATGTATATGCTTGTGGTTTCAAAATGTTACAAATGTTATGCGAACAGTGGAAATACTTTTCTATAGATAATATAATTATTTATTTATATACAGAATAAAAAAAATACACATGACATTTTTATAGGCAGCCCAAAGAAGAATATCGCTAGTAAGCCAACAAATGTTGAGGAGCAAATCCGGTGGTCGTGTGGTATAAGTCTTTGGCTTCTAACTATCCAGGTCCCGGGGAGGACCGTAGTTAGGTCCCAGAACGGGGGAGGGGTGAAAAGTCATCTGGGAGACTGAAGGGTTATCATGGGGTGGGGATGGGAGGCTCCGTGTTCAAATACAAACTGCATTTTCCCACGAATACAGACGAAGTTTTGCTTTGTTTTTAATCTTTTTTGTTAACTTATTTCATTAGCAAATAATTATGCTAAAAAGTAAAAACAATTAGATCAAATACAAAACATGAAATGAAAAGGGGAGAAAGAAGCAGAACTCCCTTGAAATATAAAAAAAAAAAATCACATTCTATGAGTTTACTTGATAGTGGTTGAGTTGCACGTTCCTTATCGCTGGATTCAAAATTACTCCCAGCAAACGTGATATTTTTTTTTTTTTTAGTTTGCTGTTCTAGTCTCTTTTCTGTGGATCCATGCAATGGTATCGAGGATCTACTGATGTCGTATTTCAAATTTTCATACTTCTCTTCTTCGGTTTCGCTTTTTTTATCCATCTTCAATTGTGTATTCTCCTTAGCTGGCATTCGGTGGTAGCTACTTCTTACCGTGGTCAATAGCCACATTCCATTTCCCTCTCAAAAACCAAGAGCACTAGAATGATGCCGAAAAAATTCCTTTCTCCAGCACAAACACTGTAAAACCACTCGTACTGGAAGAAAAACAATGAACCAGATGATGAAAGCCCTTTCGCCCTCGCACTCGCAAGGATTTCCCTTTAGCACTATTTTCAAACGCGTAGAGGGATGCGTTTAATTAAAATGTTCCCACGACAGCACTTCTGTATAGGCAAGGAATTACCTGAAGGCTTTTAAACTGCAGCCAAGCATGTCATAGTCATTTACACAGTGACGGACAGGGGTTTAGCCTTCTGCCCAAATACTCCTCCACCTCCGTCACTCTTTCTTTCTATCTTCTTTTCCTTTATTTATGTTTTAACGTTCTTTAAAATGTTACGTTTCCCCGAAGAAACAAACAACCCCCCCCGGCATTTCTTACTTTCCTAGCCAAAACACCAACAAGCCCTGTCATCATGTGGCAGAGAATCAATGGCGCGTCTGCTCCTACTGATTCACTTTTAAAAGCAATTTCTCTGTAGTTATTCATCGTTTGTGCAGTACCACTTCAATTGTTCTTGTTTTTAAAAAATGTAATGCCCGAAAAATAAGGAAAAGCATTTATGCTTATAATGAAATACAAAAGTCATTTTCACAAACCAACGAAAATAAATGTTCAAAGAATTTACAACAACGTGTATTTTCCAGGGGACCAGTTTGCGTCGCAAGGGGAGCTGAGCCCCCTCTAGCACCGTGCTAGTTGCGGCCCTGGGCATGAGTAGTGCGTTTGTCTAACGACGCTAACTCTGTTCCTTACCTGGACACAACGGCTCTAAATTAGAGACTGGCGACTGCTTAAACTGCGAAACAAAAATTAAATGTTGCAGAAATAGTGGATTAGACACAAATAGAAGATTCTATTGAAACCAGTTACCGAAAGGGTCAGAGGCATTGTCTACTGGTAAATAGTCCGAGATGGGTCTGGCGTCGAGCCCTGGATGAAGCAGGTGTGGTGTATTGTCGAATGGCGGTGGTTTTGCAACTTCCCTGGAACCAGTGACCCAAAATTAGACACAGGCTACTGCCTAACTTTGGATGCCCACAGGATAGGGAACGCTGAACACCGAAAAGAAAACCAGAATGGTTACCGTATAATATGGAAATACAATCGAGCACTTTGAAGCGGAATTTTCATTCCTATTGCTTAAGTTCAAGCCGGAATATTTTTTTTTTCATTTGTAACGTACCAGGAGATGTGACGTACCTGCCAGAAGGACGCACACGACATAAAGGCAGATAGTAATTAGAATCAATGTCCGCGTAGCTTAATTGGTAGAGCAACTTATTCCGGAATGAGTGGACCCGGGTTCGAACCCCGGCGCGGATAAAAATGACGGAGAAATTCACTTCGTTATAATGGCGCCCGAGCTATCCGGATGACCCGACCGTTCAAAATCTCGCATTGGTGTGATGTTATTTCCACACCGCGAGATAGGAAAAATATGAGCAGCACTTCGAAAGAAAAATAAGGGGGAGATGATGTAACGTACCAGGAGATGTGACGTACCTGCCAGAAGGACGCACACGACATAAAGGCAGATAGTAATTAGAATCAATGTCCGCGTAGCTTAATTGGTAGAGCAACTTATTCCGGAATGAGTGGACCCGGGTTCGAATCCTGGCGTAGGCCAAAAATGACGGAGAAATTTACTTCGTTATACATTAAGTAACGCAATCGGAACATATAGGAGTCGAAACTTTGTCTTGCCGATTTGTGTGTGTGTGTGTGTGTGTGTGTTTTATGGGGAGGGGGTGTGTTAGTGACCTGGGCCGCGGATGGCTCAGTGGTCAACGTTCGTGACTGCTACGGAGAGGTCTCGGGTTCGATCTCAGCAGATACGAACGCTCGAACCACTAAATATGCGCCGTGCGTCGGATGGGCACGTTAAGTCGTCGGACCTCGGGTACTGTCCTACCTCCGCCCCGGTTATAAATAACGGCGTCTTCCACCCGCTTTCTACCTCGCTTCCGTGTAACTTTCCTGTCGGACAGTCTAGCCGAAATCTCTCAGCTTCCTACTTCTAAGGGTTGTTTAAGACCTGGGGTCAGACCCTCCCTTCCTAAAATCCTTTATATCTGATCTGATCTGTTAACGACCACCCAGAATTGTGCTGGGGGGGGGGGGGGTTGGAGGTTTAACGACCACCGTGAGCAACTCAGTGGACTATAAGCAGTCGCCCGTCCCTAATTTAGGGCCATTGGTTCCAGGGAAGGGAGAGAGCCAGTGCCGTAAGACAAACACAACATCCATGCCTCACCGGGATTCGAACCCAGACTCATCACGGACGAATGATCATAATCCATTGCTTAGACCACTGCGCCACAGGGGCGGCGTGTTTATTTGGGGGTGAAAATTAACGACCATTCAACGAGCTATAAGCAGGGGCACTGGCTCCGGGTATGGGAAAGGAGGCCAGCGTCGTAAGACAAACACACTATCCATGCCAAGCTCGGGATTCGAGCAAGGATCCATCTCGGACGAATCATTAGTAGCCAACGCTTCATACCGCTCGGCCACCTGGGAGGCAGACTTGCATTCGGAAGTCCACATTCAAAATTTATCAAGTTCCTTTTCTCGAAAAGCGGGAAATCAAACGCCATGAAAATAATGACGGTTTTTCAGTTGTTATTTGTATTTCGGGATTCGATAGTTTTAGTATGATCTTTTTTAATGAAAAAAGTATATTTAAACAATATCAGCTAGGGTTAGCATTGACCCTCCCCCCCACACGTACATGTATGTGTGTGTGTGGAAAAGAGTTGTGTGAATTGTATCACAATATTTATCTGGGTCGCCCCCAGCGGCCGAGTGGTCTGAGGAACGGGTATCTGACTATTCGCCCGAGATTGGCAAGGGATTGAGTTTTGAACGAGGTATGGGTGGCGTGTTTTCCCTATGACGATGGCTCTTTTACTTCCTCTGAAGCGATGGACCTAAATTTTGGACAGGTGACTGATTATTGCCCTTGGAGTTTCTCGTGGTGGTCGTTAAACCACGGGACAAATAAAAGCCTCATTTTTTATTTTGCAAACCGGAACAATTGCAACACTTCTCTTCAAGGTAAACTTCACGACGCTCCATTGTGATCATTGATGGTGCAGTTATTATTGTCTTTTCAAGATTGGTCCTCTAACCACAAGGAAAGCGGGAATAATTTACTGCCGATGAGATACAATAATTGAATGAGGTGTGAAGAAACTGTGAAACACAAAGGGGAAAGAAAGGAAGAAAAAGAAATAAAGAACACTGTAAACAATTGCAGGGTCAAATTACGGTAAATACACCAGCAGCTGAGTGGCCAGTCAATAAACCGTAATTTCACAGTAACATACCGAAATGTCCATTAACAGTCAATGACTGGGAAACAAAAACGTTTTGCCCACAGAAGTGTTGCTAGTCGACTGATTGCACGTGAAAAGAAAGATATATAACCACTTTAAGAAGAACGCTGCCAGATTGTCAAGATTAAAATACAGTAACAGTGCAAACAATTTAAACACCGTGAACATGTAGTTTATCAACCGAAAATTTACGGTTGACCGCCAGGTGGCGTGTTTACGATCTGTAAACTGTCTTAATCCGGGTGAAACACTGACTCTTCAAGACAGTTTTTTTACAGTGAATTACGAAGACGCGCTTTGATGTTATTTTATTCAACGCTATGATAAAGAACTCGAGAAATTCTGCTGCGCTGGCTGCTACGTGAAGCAATAAAATAGCGAAAGCATTTCACACAGCAACATTTCCCTTTTTTCCCCTTCCAAATTCAGATGCAAGCAGTAAGGGAAGCCGTGAAATTTTATTCAGTGTTGACCAAGAATTTTTTTGTTGAAGACTATTTTTTTTAAAACATGACCGAAACTGGACGGCAATCGAAATAAAACATCATCAGTTGCGTTTCGCATGAAATCATTTTAATCGCGAACCACGTTTTTTGCACTGTTAAAAATAAGAGATGTGAATTCACGAAAAATTCCTAAAGATAACATTAAACTAAGTTGCCGGAAGGTGTCTGTATTTTAGCAAAATTTCCGTTTTTAAAAGTCTCCGTTTCTTCTAACTTCAGTATTTCGACCGATTTTCCATAGTCAGTAATTTAGTTTATTTTAAAAGAGTCGGTTACGGGGTTTTCCGTATTTATACAGAAATTTTACTAAATTTTAGTAGATTTTTACTGTTTCTGTCCGTTTACCAGACGTTCTTCTTCTCCCAACTTACGGAGTTAACGCATCTTTTCCCCCTAGTGGATTTTGAACCATGGACACTTTCAACGGCAGCCGAGCTTGCTACCTACCGCTGACCCGGGACGGTTAACCCGCAGTCACGTATAAGTTTGAGCACTAATCGCGCGACGATGAAATGTCTTTTGCTATTGATGCGGGTGAATTAGTAATTTATTTTCTGTTGGAACTTATTATTTTTCTGAACAGGTGTATAATAATTTATTTTTTTCTGGGGAGGACTTACTACAAATTACGAATTTTTTTATCGTGATTTTTCGAAGCAACTGAATGCTTTGGAACTTCAACTTTTAAACCGACAATGATTTTCAATTATCTTTAAGAAAAGTGCAATTTAGTATTATTTAACAAAACTTTTAAATTTTAAATTTACTCTTGATAGCTATAATAGTTTTTGCCTTAAGGCGTCTACAGACTGGTACATAGACATCATACAATCACCAGCACAATAACTTAAGCACGCGTTTTCTTACGGCAACACAAATAATAGCTGGTACACAAAATGAAGAAGAGGGTAAGGAATATTCCGTGCCACAGTAACCAAAATGTCGTGTGATATGTTATCCACAATATCCGATCTCGCTACAGAACTTCAAAATCAGGTCCTTGGATAGACAACTGAAATTTTATAGTTAACGAAACCTCAAGTATTACCGCAATTCGCTCCTATTATGGGAAATTTTCCGTCATATAAAAAGTGAGAACATAACTTTCCCGTTAATATACGAAGGAATTCCGAAAAGGTTTCTGAAAATTCAGAATTTTCCGTTAACATCTCTCAAAATGGCAATTTACCGTTAATATGCGAAAGTAATTGCGGAAATGTTTCTGAAACTTCAGAATTCTCAGTTAGCACCTCTTAAAAATGGCAGTTTACCGTTAATATACGAAAGAGTTCCTGAAAGGTTTCTGAAAATTCAGAATTTTCCGTTAATACCTCTTAAAATGGCAGTTTATCGTTAATATACCAAAGGAACTGCGTAAAGGTTTATGAAAATTTAAAATTTTCCGTTAATACCTCTAAAAATGGCAGTTTACTGTTAACATACGAAAGGAATTGCAGAAAGGTTTCTGAAAATTTGGAATTTTCCTGGCGTACGGAAAATCCGTGAAATTCAGTTTTTTTTCGTCATTTCAAGGAAAAGGTTGTATCAGGAATATGCTTCTTTAATTCACGAAAGGAATCACATGACCCAAGGGAAATTGTTAGATTGAAACACCATCATACGGGAGTGGTAAGTGGCGTCACCTCGAATGGTAGTGTTACATAGCATTACTACCTCGTATGGTAGTGGTGTATAGCATAACCCGCGTATGATAGTCATAGGTGGTATCAACTTGTACCATCGTGTTAGGTTTAATAACCCTTGTATGGCCGTGTTAGGTAGCAACACCCTCGTATAGTAGTGTTACAAGATATCACCCTGTGGTATTGTAGTGCTACATGGCATCACCCTCCTATGTCAGTGTTAAATGGAATCACTCTCGTACAGTCGTCATATAGGTGGTAACATCTTGTACCGTAGTGTTAGTATAATCACCATCGTATGGCAGTGTTAGGTAGTTCGGGAGATTTTAGTTGAATTGTCACCGTATGGCAGTTTTAGGTGGCATGGTAGAGTTTTATGGCATTCCCCTCAGAGTGTTCTGTTACTTGGCATCACCCTCTATAGAGTTTTGCTTTTTCTAGTTGTGGTTTTACTAATGAATTAAGTAGATAGCTAGTTGACTAATGTTCTTAGATCATTTTGTAGCACTTAAATCACACTTTAGGAACAAGTAACGTAGAACGAAGCATCTGTTCATGCAATTCCAACAGTTTATTCTGTAAGCACCTGTACTTGAGGGCATCAAATTAATTCACAGCCAGAACATAATCTCTCTGGCTTCAACACAGACATCAATCTTGATACAATGACACTTGTTCGTCGACCACACATATACCTCAACAGGTTTTACATCAACGTTTAACAATCTGCTCAATATCTCTCGACATCAGTACAACTCCATCAACTCTGCAATCTCCATTCTATACCATGAGATAAAGGCAGATAGCAGTGAGACCGCATGTCAATGTAGTATAGTGGATAGCACTCGGAGCTTCGGAGCTGAGAGTTTCAAATCCGGCCACCGGCATAAAAATGATGGAGAAATTTACTTCGTCATATTAGCGCCCGAACTTCAAGGATGACCTGGCTGATAGGTTTCTCGCAATGGTGGGATGTTCTTTCCACACCGCGAGATAGGAACTCACGAATGTCGAAGAACACGATGAACATGCTTTGGTTACGCTCCGGACCTGTCGGACCTTCTTCGGTCGTGGAGATGCCGGGCTCTTCCACTGCGACGACTGTTGTTTGGTCTCCGGGTCGTAACCATAGACCCAAGTCTCGTCCCCAGTGATGACCCGTGACAGGAACGTTGGTTCATTCACCACCTGCTGACGAAGATCTTGACAGAGTTCGACACGGAGCACCTTCTGTTCGGGGTTCAGAATCTTTGACACAAACTTTGCAGCAATGCGGTGCATGTTCAAAACCGACGTGAGAATTTATTGCACTGTACCGTATGACTCATTGATGATGGTAGCAATGTCTTGAATGATTCTCCGACGATTCTCATACACCAGTTCCTTAAGTTTGTCCACATTTTCGGGGGTTTAGCTCGTTGACGGTCGCTCTGACCTCTCGTCGTCTTCCAGTGCCGTTCTGCCGCTCTTGAAGCGTCAGTGCAACTTAAAACACCACGCACGACTCATTGCTTCATTGCCATAAGCGTGCCGCAACATTTCATGCGTCTCCGTTCCCGATTTGCCGAGTCTCACGCAGAATTTGATGTTCGCTCGCTGGTTTGCAGTCCATACCGAAATCTCAGCTGTGTTCTGCACGTGGTCACCAAATATCATGTAGCCCAGCTCCCGATGTTCGCAGAACAACGGCAATCGGCACAATGACTCATAAAGGTCACTACCCTCGACCGCTGCTCGCGCCTCCGCGTACTGCCATCTGTTGGCGCGCTACGTACCTAGTCTCGGAACTTTTTGATCGCACTACGTACATTCAGCCTTGTCGTTTTTATTTTGCTCTGACTCGCCGTCAGTGTTGCTAAAATGTAAAAGCTGTTCGGTGAAGTAATGTACCGTTCAGTGAGAAAACGTTTACACCAAGGAGTAACGAATTTTATATAAGAAAATAGGAATTGAGAAGGAAGGTTATTTACACTTATACGTCACATCTCGTATGGTAGTTCTAAATGGCATCACCCTCGTTTCGTAGCATCACGTGGCATCACACTCGTACTGCAGTCGTAGGTGGCACCATCCTTTCATGGCGATGTTAAATTGCGTAACTTTTGCATGGTTGTGTGAGATGGCATTACCCCTGGATGGTATTACCCCGCCCTTGTTTCGTAGTGTGTAACGCTTAAGTTCCTGAATGCAGTGATTGGAAAGCTACTTTTTTGAAATAGCTAGCTAATACTACGACTAATTTTTCTGAAAAGTAGTTAACTACACTACTTTTTCCGAAAAGTAGCTACTTTCGCTTCTTCTTAGCTACTTTTTTATTTAGTCTTAAGTTAAAAGTGCCATTTATTCTGAAGGTGATCTTTATGTGTAAATTCTTACATACGATATTCAAAACTAGATTGGGAAGGCGCTGCCCGTAGGATGGTGTATCGCTCCAATCGTTGCGCCAGTTGTGAATAAGACTTCAGTATACAAAGTTGTGTCTACGTTTGCTGGCTATACTTTGTTCATGTTACGAAAAATTCTGCCTAGAAATGGTGAAAGAAAGTGGGTCAGGTCAGACCACGCGCAGCGACCAGCAATCCTACGTTAAAATGAAAACTTTGCGAGGAAAATCGCCTACCGAAATTCATAAAAGCTTTGTGAGAAGTTTCTGGTGTTAGTGTAGTCTGTCGTAGAACAGTGTCACCGTGGGTTTCTCGTTTCCGCCAAAGTCGGAAAAGCATCGAACACGACCCAAGAAGCTGCCGGACATCAGATACAACGGACGACATTTCTGTGATTATCGTCAACAGTATTTTGGAAGAAGATCGACGGAAAACATGTGAAGAGATTGCATATGAAGCAAACATGTCTACCGCTTCGGGTTTCAGAATCCTAACAGGAAAACTACAGAAAAAAAAAAGTGGCTTCCAAATGGGTTCCCTCATAATCTGAGTGAAGAGCAGCTCGCAGCTCGCAGCTCGCAAAGTGATCGCAGAAGAATTGCTTCAGCGGTACGAGACAGAAGGCGAACAGTTTTTGGACAGAATTATTGCTATAGACGAAACCTGGATATGAGATTTTGGACCAGAACTGAAATGTCAGTTCTCTTTGTGGAAACATCCAGAATCACTTCGCTAGAAAAAGTTCCGCCTCCTACAATCGAAGGTTAAGCTGATGATGATTATGGCTTATGACAAGGTTGGAGTGATAGCAACAGACAGAGTGCCCGAGGGGACCGCTGTAACAGCGGAGTACTACAGAAGGTTTTCTCCAAATGTTTTTCTCCCAATGATTCGCCAAAGAAGAGCCTGACATGCTTGAAGCTGACGTCATCAGTTTGCACGACAACGCGAGGCCGCATGTTGCCCTCACATTAAGAGACATTCTGGAAAAGTATGGATGGGAATTGCGTTCCCACTCGCCATACAGTTCTGACATGAGCCCACCAGACTATAACTTTTCCCCAAAACTGAAGATGCCACTCCGCGGGAAACGATTCAGGATGTTTTTAATGAAGTAACCCGAATAATCCGACGCCTCAACAATGGAGGTGTCCTGACTAGAATACAAGACTTGCCGAAACGTTGGGCCGCTGTCATAAAGAAACATGGAGATTACTTCGAAGGCCTGTAAAGGTATGTTGAGGTGACCCGAGTAAACCGATGCCTCAACAATGAAGGTGTCCTGACTGGAATACAAGACTTGCCCAAACGTTGTGCCGCTGTCATAAAGAAACATGGAGATTACTTCGAAGGCCTGTAAAGGTATGTTGAGGTGACCCGAGTAATCCGACGCCTCAACAATGGAGGTGTCCTGACTGGAATACAAGACTTGCCCAAACGTTGTGCCGCTGTCATAAAGAAACATGGAGATTACTTCGAAGGCCTGTAAAGGTATGTTGAGGTGACCCGAGTAATCCGACGCCTCAACAATGAAGGTGTCCTGACTGGAATACAAGACTTGCCCAAACGTTGTGCCGCTGTCATAAAGAAACATGGAGATTACTTCGAAGGCCTGTAAAGGTATGTTAAGGTATGTTGAGGTGAGCTACTGACCCTGATATACAAGACACCAATTACGTAGGATCCACGATTCGGACTGTTGCTACCCGTCTTTCTGAACACAAGTACAATGTCCGGACTGGATCGGGTACCACAGCTTTATCCCGACTAGTTAAACAAGGCCAACACATTCCGGACTGGAACAGTACCAAGATCTTAGCAACACCTACAACTAAGACTGGCTTATTATTCACCGAAAACTTGTACATAGCTCTATTTGCTAACCAGTGTTGTAATGATGAAATGCCGTCGACACTACCCTCATCATGGAGACATTTTATTTTACAAAATTGTATATTTCATCATATTCCGTAATTGTGTTTCTTGTAGTTTTGTAAAAATTTGCGTGTTTATTTTTTCTAACAAGTGCGCATGCGTGGACAGGAGCGGCGCCTCCATGCGGTTGCATTGTGGGTTGATTTGTCCGGCTATATAATCCCGGAACCACCCCTCTGCGGTGCCTGATGATGGACACATTGTGTGTCCGAGAGATCTCGCGTGTGTATATATGGTTTTGGATTGTAAATAAAAGTTCATCTTTTAATTTAGCAATTATCTTCATTGTTTGGTACCGTGTCTAGACAGCATCCTCTCATTTTTGGTGTATTTAGTTGGCACGAATAGCACACACGTTTGGACAAGTGATCACGTTCTCACTGAAAATTCAGATTAAAACAAAAATTAGAATCTTTTCAAAACTTTCAACCTTTTTTAGAAAAAAGGAGAAGTGAGACATTTCTCTGGTTTCTTTCCTGAATGAGGCTCTCTTACGAAACATCATTTTTTTACGTTTCACTTGATTAAAAAGCCGAGGATTCTGCCTTTTCGTTTACGTTTCAAATTTAGCGGAAATCCAAGCAACCGTGGACACCATATTATACGTAAGCGACACTTTTAATCGCAAAACCTTTTTCCTATTTTTTTTTTTTTTTACTGTCTTTGGAATTTTACTTTTCCATCAATTTTTTTCTAAGACTACTCAGAACCTTTCCCTTCGGTCTTCAATCAAATCAGTGTACCAATTGCCAATTTCTTCTTTAACCGTGAAGTAATTTTTTATGACAGTTCTACAGGATTTCCGTGGTTGTATCCTGTTCCAATTTTAGATGACTACTGATTAGCGGAAATAAAAATAAATAAGTAAATAATACTAATTTTACAACTCCTGTAAATCGCGAAATTCTCTCCTTTATTGTCCTATTTAAGTAACCATCTATTCATCATTTAGACTTGTTTTTTCTCTATTTTTTTTATTAATCATTCATGTCTTACCCACTTTGCTTCTTGTTATTCATCGATTTTCCTGGTGTTCTTCAGTAATCATGTATTTGTTTACCATTTGGAAAACAGAATCATTTGCCTTCTAACGTTGTTTCATATTCCTAGCACATCAATTTTCTCTTAGTTTCCTCGTGCTACAGCATGCGCATCCAAAAACTGCCTCAGGAAAAATGATTAAACTAGAATTTCTTCAACCAGTTTCTTTCATTCTTCTCTTCTTTGTCATTTTAAGAGAGAGAGAGAGAAATCTGTTGCGTTCTAGGCAATTGTGAGTTCTTGCTGATTTCTTTATAACTCCTCACTGACATCCATAAATCACAACAGCGAAATTAGTAATCTAAAACTACGTGTAGCCAGTTGCTTTATTCCTCGGACCAGAGAAACATCCGTGATAGTGAAAACTGTGATACAGTTATTTAGAATCATCAGCTATTTTTTTTTTTTTTTTTGATTGGAGGTTTAACGACCACCGTGAGCAACTCAATGGGCTATAAGCAGTCGCCCGTCCCTAATCTAGAGTCACTGCATCCAGGGAAGGGAGAGAGCCAGTGCCGTAAGACAAACACAACATCCATGCCTGACCGGGATTCGAACCCGGACCCCTTACGGACGAATGATCAGAGGCCAACGCCTTAGACCACTGCGCCACCGGGGCGGCCATCAGCTTGTCATCAAGTATTTTTGAAACCAATGGCGAACACAATCATTCATAGGAAAAATTCTGTCTATTCTTCATAGCTGTACCAGTACAGGCACTCTGGCTTTAATTTCGAATTTATCACAGGTTTAGAATCTCAAATTAATAATTCCAGAACGGCTTACAAGGCCATTTACAGGGTTTCTTTCCTGCTGTACTGTAGTGATGGACCATTCATGAACGATTCGTTCACAACGAATGCCTCTTCACAGTGAATGGTTCACTCTCACGGCTATCATTCACATGTGAATGATCGTTCAATCTGCCACTACAGCGACACACACTGATGTCGGAGAACGTTTAACTTTATTCCGCCCGCATGAGTTCGGATGACTCTTTACCGTGAATGGTTCGCTCTCATCGTTGTGAACGATCATTCAATCTGCCATTCTGCGACACACACTGAAGTCGGAGAACGTTTCAATTTATTCCGCAGACATAAGTTCGGATGATTCTTCACCGTGAATGTTTCGCTTTCATCGTTGTAACTGATCACTCAATCCGCCATTACTACGACACGCACTGCAGTCGCTGTGAATGATCCTTCGATCCGCCATTACTGCGACACATATTGAAGTCGGAGAACGTTTACCTTTATTCCGCCCGCATGAGTTCGGATGACTCTAAATCTTCAATGGTTCGCTCTCACCGCTGTGAATGATCATTCAATCCGCCATTACTGCGATACACATTGAAGCCGGAGAACTTTTAACTTCATTCAACCCGCATGAGTTCGGATGATTCTTCACCGAAAATGTTTCACTCGCATCGTTGTAACTGATCATCTAATCCGCCATTACGACGACACGTACTGCAGTCGTCGTGAATGATCTTTCGATGATCCGCCGTTACTGCGACACACACTGAAGTCGGAGAACGTTTAACTTTCTTCCTTCCGTATGAGTTCGGACGACTCTTCATCTTGAATGGTTCGCTCTCACCGTTGTGAAAGATCATCCAGTCCGCCATTACGGCGACACGCACTGAAGTCAGAGAACGTTTAAGTTTCTTCCGCGCGTATGAGTTCAGATGACTCTTCACCATGAATGGTTCGCTTTCACCGCTGTGAATGATAATTCAATCTGCCATTACGGTGACATACATTGAGGTCGGAGAACGTTTAACTTTATTCCTCCCGCATGAGTTCGGATGACTCTTCACCGTGAATAATCTGCTCTTACCGCTGTCAATGATAATTCAATTCGCCATTAAAGCGAATGCACAGTTAAGTCGCGGCACGTTTAACTTTGTTATCCCCCGTGAATTCAGAAACGAATTTCCAGTGTCGAGAATTAGCAAGCGGTAGCCGCAGTGTGAGCAAGCAGTCACTTAAAAAATAAAACGGAACTTAAGAATAAAACGTGGCTGAATTGTTCTAGAGAGATGTGTTAATTGTGAATGTGTACACTCCTGCTCTTTTGAGCCGTTTGCCAGATTCCGCTGGCTTCTCAGTCACTTTGGGGTAAAGAAAGATTTTCCCAGGGAGCGTAGTGAGACAACCGGGAGTGGAAAGTGGATAACTATTCGTTTAAATGATCATTTGTGAATTCCTTTTTTGCGTGAATGATAAATGAAGTCCCAGGAAGGATTGATTTGTTCCATCACTACTGCATTTGGTTCGTCAAGCCTTCGCTGCTGAAAGCTAGTTAATCAAATCCACTGATTTTTGCTGCCTTCCCTTGAAGTTGAAAAGAAGGAATTGTTCGCTATTAGGACAGTATACTATTCTAAGTATGGAATATTTATTCGCTCAGACAGGTGATCACTCTTCGTTCGCCACGGTTTCGCAAGCTTTTTTTGTTTTACTCTACTTGCTGAGATCTAATTTCCGTCAACCTCTTTCTTTACCCCAAAGCGACTGAGAGAGAGAGAGAGAGAGAGAGAGAGAGAGAGAGATTTCTACTCGTCTTCCCTCTAGGACCAGAATTCATCTTCCCTCTTACCCTCTGAGAGAGAGAGAGAGAGAGAGAGAGAGAGAGAGAGAGAGAGAGAGATTTCTACTCGTCTTCCCTCTAGGACCAGAATTCATCTTCCCTCTTACCCTCTGAGAGAGAGAGAGAGAGAGAGAGAGAGAGAGAGAGAGAGAGAGAGAGAGAGATTTCTACTCGTCTTCCCTCTAGGACCAGAATTCATCTTCCCTCTTACCCTCTGAGAGAGAGAGAGAGAGAGAGAGAGAGAGAGAGAGAGAGAGAGAGAGAGAGAGAGAGAGAGAGAGAGAGAGAGAGAGAGAGAGATTTCTACTCGTCTTCCCTCTAAGACCAGAATTCATCTTCCCTCTTACCCTCTGAGAGAGAGAGAGAGAGAGAGAGAGAGAGAGAGAGAGAGAGAGAGAGAGAGAGAGAGATTTCTACTCGTCTTTCCTCTAAGACCAGAATTCATCTTCCCTCTTACCCTCTGAGAGAGAGAGAGAGAGAGAGAGAGAGAGAGAGAGAGAGAGAGAGAGAGAGAGAGAGAGAGCGATAAAGGTTCCTACTTCGTCTTCCCTCTAGGGCCAGAATTCATCTTCCCTTTTCTCTCACCTTCCCTCTGACCCTCTGAGAGAGAGAGAAAGAGCGAGAAAGATTCCTACTTCGTATTCCCTCTAGGACCAGAATTCATCTTCCCTTTTCTCTTGCCTTCGCTCTGAGAGAGAGAGAGAGAGAGAGAGAGAGAGAGAGAGAGAGAGAGAGAGAGAGACAGAGACAGAGACAGATTTCTACTTCGTCTTCCCTCTAGGGCCAGAATTCCTCTTCCATTTTCTCTTGCCTTCCCTCTGAGAGAAAGAGAGAGAGAGAGAGAGAGAGAGAGAGAGAGAGAGAGAGAGAGAGAGAGACCGATTTCTACTTCGTCTTCCCTCTAGGGCCAGAATTCATCTTCCATTTTCTCTCGCCTTCCCTCTGTTCATTTGTGTCCCCGACCCAGTTACCTTTGCTGTCACTCCTCCTCTCAGTCCTTTCCATTATTCTATATTTTGCGCCTTTTTTTCACGTGTGAGCTACATCATCGCGTTTGCAAATCCTTGCGAAGAAGGGATAACATTTTCCTCGTTTTGACTATGAACTCTAAAATTGGGTGTGATGTGTTCAAAGCTTCTTCCACGAGGTGATGGGCTTGCAGAACAGTTCACTATAGTGAAAATGCTCTCTCCGGAATCCGTGGCGACTCCCCAAGACCTCATTAGCAGAAAATATCGACTAAGGGACCATCTTCAATTTCCCAAAGACACCAACGAAGAAGAGGTGCCGTCACGGCAGCATTCGCATGTCTTCTGTTAGGTGTTAGGAGGTGCTTACTGTTTTGACACGGAGGATTTTGCGTGAACCCGGTTAATACATAATACAACAGGTCGCTGTCGGTGTATCTCCAGAGACTTCCGTGCACTTAGATGCCCCACTGATTTGTCGAGCTCCCGCGGGAGACATCTGGGAGAAATTTGTTTTTGTGGTGAAATTTGGGACCCTCAACCCACCCCCTCTCTAAATCATCGCGTTCATTGTCCCCCAGGAGCTCAAAGTGATGCCCGTGTGTGGTGTTTTACTCCAAGAACTGAAGTGGCTTGTTTTTTAGCTTAAGGTCACTTTCGAGTTTGGGGTCTAATTGGTCCGTCAAACAATTCAGCGCCGATTTCTTCCCCAGAAGTGAAAATCCTATCGAAACAGCGGACAGCTGGCGGAAAAACAACTTTACATTACCTTTGGCAACACTGCAGTAAAATGTCAAATATTTCGGAAATGGTTCGTTTCCGGACCTATGTTAATTAAAGACAGCCACAGACACATACATTTGAAAGACACGTTTCAGTGTCATGCCAGCAAACTGGGGAGTTTTGTGCCTGAGGCGGCATGTAGCGTAGAGTGAAGAGGATTTCAGGCAGACGTTGAAGAGCTTCACTCTTGCTTCACTACTCCCCATTCGCTGACGTGACACTCAAACATGTCATTCAAACTGTGTGTCTGTTTCCGCCTTAAGACTTTTTTCGTTTGTTTCGATGAGTAGTACACATGCTTTCATTTTATATATATAGATAAGTTTCGCTAAGTGTATATGCATTTCTGAATTTGGATTTTCAGCTAATGTTGGGTGGTTGAAGTTGGAGGTTTATTTAAATATTTATTGCCTATATATCTTCTTTCAATGTTTGTAGCATTGCGGAGCATTGAAGTGGATCTATCAGTATATATATCTGGCTATATCTTTGTGTATATGGCATATCTCTGTGTATACCTGTATTTGTGTATGTATTTTGGTGAGGCAGTAAAGCTTTTTCTATATATATATATATATCATCATCATCATCATCATTGTCAACCATTATCAATCCACTGCTGCACGAAGGTCTCCCCAAGTTTCCTCCACAACGGTCTGTCTTGTGCCAGTCTCCTCCATGTCACCCCTGCATACTTTCGAATTTCATCCACCCATCTCCCATGTGGTCTTCTTCTGGGTCTTTTCCTGTCCCTTGGAATCCAATCTAAAATTTCGGCTGTCCATCGATGATCTGTCCTTCTGGCAGTATGTCCAGCCCATTGCCATTTCAGGGATTTAACTCTGATCATGATGTCTTCCACTCTTGTCATTTTTCGGATCCACGAGTTCCTCTTCTTATCTCTCCTGGTTACACCAAGCATGCACCTCTCCATGCTGCTTTGAGTTGTCTGCAGCCTTTGTATGTCTCTTTTAGTTAAGGTCCACGTCTCTGCACCATACGTAAGCACTGGAAGGATGCATTGATCAAACACTTTTCTTTTAAGACATAATGGCATATTGCTCTTAAAAATTATGCTGTTTCTTCCAAAAGCTCTCCAGGCAAGTTTTGTACGCCGATTAATTTCTTCATCAATGTGACCCTCACTTGATATCTGCTGTCCAAGATAAACGTACGTGTCTGTTATCTCCAGCTTTTCTCCATCAATCGATAAATCTTCATTTCTTGTAAAAGCATTGAACATCACTTTTGTCTTCTGAAAGTTCATTTTTAATCCCACTTCTTTACTCTTGTCAGCAAGTTCCTGGATCATACTCTGCAGCTCTGATGGGGTAGTTGCAAAAATGACTACGTCATCAGCAAAACGAAGGTGGGTTAGATAATCTCCATTAATCTTTATCCCCTTGTTTTCCCAGCTCAGCGACTGAAAAACACCCTCCAATGTGGCATTAAAGAGCTTCGGAGATATGGTGTCACCTTGTCTCACTCCCTTTCCAATTTTTACGTGTGTTGTATTTTCAAACAGCCTAATCTTTGCACTTGCATTTTCATAGATGTTATTAATAATATTAATGTATGCATCTTCAATACCGCAGGTTTTCAGAGCCATTGTAACTGCCGATGGTTTCACCGAATCAAAGGCTTTTTCATAATCGATAAAAGCCATGCACAATGGAAGTTCATATTCCCTCGCTCTTTCAATTAGTTCTCTCAGCACGTGGATATGATCTATTGTGCTGTAGCCACTCCTGAATCCAGCTTGTTCTCTCGGTTGAGCCATGTCCAGTGTTACCTTCAAGCGATGTGAAAGAACTTTAGTGAAGATTTTATAAACTGCTGATAGGAGGCTGATAGGTCTGTAGTTTCCGAGATCCTCAATGTCACCTTTCTTATGTAGCAGGATCATTGTAGCGGTGTTCCAATCCTCAGGAATCTTTCCTTCATTAAGGCATCGAGTGAAAATTTGGGCGAGTACTGTTTCGATTTCTCCACTTGCTTCTTGTATGATGTCTACAGTAATTCCATCTTCTCCTGGAGCTTTTCCTCGCTTCATGTTCTTGATTGCATGTGCAACTTCTGCTGGAAGGACTGGAGGAACTCTGGTACTGGTATCTTTCATGATGTCTGGAGTGCATGTATCATCCCTTTCATATAATTTGGAGTAGAAATCTTTCACTCTTGTCAAAATTTCGCCTCTATTTCTTGTGTTAGAACGGTTGACACTATTTCTTGTTATAGAACGGTTGTTATAGAACCATCTTCTTTTCTCAGTGCCATAATCTGTTTTCTTCCCTTACTGAGATGTCCCTTTGCTATCTTTAGGCTTTGGTTGTTTTCAATTGCTTTCCTCACTAGTTCACAGTTGAATTTCCTTACGTCTTCAGTGATACTTTTTCTTACTGTCTTGCATAGCTCTATATATTTCACTTTGGAAGTCACATCTTCTTTAGTTGTCCTCATCTCTCTTCTTTTTTGCATCAACATTTTGGTTTTTCCTGATAATTTGTTCACATGCAATTTGTTCTTAGACCCAGCTAATTTTGTTGCTGTTTCCATAAGAGCTTTGGTTACTTTTCTGTTAACTTCAGAGATGTCCACTTCTTCCGATGTTAGGCCTTCTAAAGCAGAGAACCTGTTCTTCAGTTCTAACTTGAAGGTATTATGGTGTTTTTAAAGGTTGGTTATGTCAATAGATTTTGTTTGTCTTATGAGCTTGCCACGTTCAAGTTTAGTGTTGAGGTGCATCTTACATCTCACCAATCTATGGTCACTACCTGTGTTGAACTTGTTTAGCACACTGCAGTCTTCTATGACGAATTTTTTGTTACACATAATAAAATCGATTTCACTTGTCGTCCCATTTGGATGTCTCCATGTCCATTTCCTGTGTGGCTTTTTCTTGAAGAAGGAGTTCAAGATGAAAAACCCTTCTGCCTCTGCAAACTCAACGAGAGTATTTCCACGCTGGTTTCTGTTGCAATGACCGAATTTACCTACTGAAGTTTCATTCTGTTGCCGTTGCAATATTTTTGCATTGAAATCTCCCATAATTATTTTCAAGTGCTGCTTACCTTTATTATTTAGACGACAAATTTCCTCATAAAATTCTTCAATTTCTTCTTCAGGATGACTTGTGGTGGGTGCATAAGTTTGAATAATCTGAGCCTGGTATCTTTTCGAGAGTTGGATAACAAGTCGTGCAGCTCTGTCAGAGGAACTTTCAACTTCTACAACTTTATCCTTCAGTTTCTTGTTTATTATAAATCCAACACCACTAGTTCTGCCAGTATCTGTCCCACGATAGTAGAAGAGATGTCCACTTTTCAGTTTGATGAGATCTTCTCCTTTTCTCCTTACCTCACTTAGCCCCACGATGTCCCACTTGATCCTTTGTAGTTCCTCTTCCAATTCAAGAAGCCTTGAATCAGAAGATAGGGAGCGTCCATTGTAAGTAGCCAAGGTCAGCATCAGATGGCAGCCTAGTCCGGTCCTCCGGGGATTCTTAGCACCCTCTGCCTTCATGTCGCACTGGCCGCTGCTTTGGCCAGGTACATTCCAGCTGCCGGAGACTGAGGGCCAAGATTTAAGTTGTGGAATCATTTTGGAGGGGTTTGGCCATAACTCACCACGCTGGCCAAGCGGGTTGGTGAGTGTGGGATAGAATTTCCTCTAATCCCGATGGTATAGTTATACCGCTATTTGCGGTCGTCAGAGCCCCTTTAGTGGGAACAGGATGCACCACGAGAAGGCGGGGTTGACATTTGTCAAGGAGAGGCTGTGATTTTACGCATCACCTGACCTTACATCCCATATATATATATATATATATATATATATGCCATTATGCCTTAAAAGAAAAGTGTTTGATCAATGCATCCTTCCAATGCTTACGTATGGTGCAGAGACGTGGGCCTTAACTAAAAATAGACATACAAAGGCTGCAGACAACTCAAAGCAGCATGGAGAGGTGCATGCTTGGTGTAACCAGGAGAGATAAGAAGAGGAACTCGTGGATCCGAAAAATGACAAGAGTGGAAGACATCATGATCAGAGTTAAATCCCTGAAATGGCAATGGGCTGGACATACTGCCAGAAGGACAGACCATCGATGGACAGCCGAAATTTTAGATTGGATTCCAAGGGACAGGAAAAGACCCAGAAGAAGACCACATGGAAGATGGGTGGATGAAATTCGAAAGTATGCGGGAGTAACATGGAAGAGACTGGCAGAAGACAGACTGTTGTGGAAGAAACTTGGAGAGACCTTCTTCCAGCAGTGGATTGATAATGTTTGACAATGTTATGATGATAACACAAAATTTGTCTAATAGTTAGAAAGTTTAGTTTCTTTAACTATTAGACAATAAATATAAGAAGGGAAAGTAGAATCGTAAAAATATAAGAAAGGAAGGTAAAACCATTAGAAAAATATAAAAAAGGACGGTAAAACCATTAGAAAAATATAAAAAAGGAAGGCAGAATTGTTGTAGCAATTAAACATGAAAATAAAATATAGTGTATTTACTAGGATTCGCAACCATTCCATATTGAGCATAGCAATAGTGCTCAACAGTGGACGGCTTTTTTCGTTCTGTCCTTTCATATTTGAAATACGAACTACTAGTTGAAGAGACATACTTTTCAGAGACGGACGAAGCGATGCTATAAGTACGTACTTTATATTTTACAAAAGAAAAAAAGAACCTGCTAAAACGCAAAAATATTAGGAGACGTTCGTTTATCAAGCTCCATTTGTGTCACACGACTAGATCAAATAAATTGCAGATATGATATCTCATATCTGAAGGGGATTAAGTCTTAACGCCAGAGTATCAAAACGATTAAATATTTTCATTCCCATGACATTCATTCACAAATTTGGAGTCTAGCATGACTAATTCCATCGTGCCAGCATGAACCACATTCAATCTCAGTTTTCCCAGAGCTCAGATATGCGTTTATCCGTTCATTTTATCTCCGGTGTATGACTTTGTAGGTAACAACAGAATCGACTGACGAAAGGATCATTTAATGCTGTGAAAGTGAGCTCAGAATTAATCTGAGATTTAACTTCCGAACAGTGCCACTTCAAACCTTCGTCTTGCGACGTTAAATGAACCGTTATCAGTCTCTTCCTGGTCGTTAGGTTGTACATGGAGGTGAAAAGTTTCCGGGAAGTAATTCTTTTGCAGTAAAACCGCCTTCAAAAGAGAGGAAGGGCATAGATCGTCGTCCTCGCTGGCGATCGAACGAGTCTTCTGTCAAAAAGCAGTGAACGCAAAGCGATTGCAGCTAAAGAACTCATCCGGAACTTCTGCTATAGCTTCTGCAGGTTTCAAGGAAAAGTACACGACAGCACATTAAGGTTTGTCAGCCTCACTTCACGGTTTTCCTTCTGTCACGAAAATCGCGGAAACCAATTATCCTTTTTCAATAAAATCTTTGCGGAACTTTGAACAATGTAAAAGCATTTAGCTGTTGACACAGAGAAAGTTCATCAATCATTTTCTACTCGATGACAAAATAGCCTTGAATAATATGCTGCTCGGTATATATCAAGACAAACATTCAATTCGGCCAAGGGCGCAATATGCAAAATAAAACGAAGGGCAGGTTTCACTGCTAAAAGTATGGAAATAGGTAGGCCACGGTTAACCGTTCAAATTGCACACTTCCATAAAACTAAATGACCAATTTTGCGGTAAACAAAATATTGCATCAAGTGTTGATTTTTTAAAGCAGTGTTCTGTCAGTGCCACTTTGGGACAGATTGCCGCATTGGCTTTTTTGACGCCAAATTCCCGAAATCTGGCCTTTTCAGTTTAGTTGGCGTCAGAGAATTGATTTAGCTTGTTTAGCTTTTTCTTGGCTTTTTACATTAGTTGCACGTAAATTACACACCATTCTACTTTAAAATAATTTTCCTTTAAAAAAGTTATTTTTGTTCCAAAATGGTAACATCTTAAAGACAAGAGTGGCCAGAAATCGGAATCTACGCAGTTCAAACTTTGATTGACTGTTGACTCGAAGTTCCAGGAAATGTTTAACATTTTGATAAACTGGGAAGAGCGAAAGGCTTATTTCAGTAATGTGGAATTAGCCCAATCAAAGTTTGACACAAAATTCAAAGCAAGACTGTTGAAGGAAATGATGGCAGAATACAAAAATACTTTTTTTTTTGTGTTTGCGACACCTGTTATACAGGAATTTGAAAGACTGAATAGCCTTTTGCAGCAAATCAAAGCCGATCCTCATGAAATGTACTAAGAATTATTTTTACACCAGAAAAGTATTCAGAGCAGACTGTATGATGTCAATGGGAAGAAAAATATATTAAACAATTTGACTTTGGATTTACATTTTTAACAGAATGTAGTATGTTCCTAAAGAACAACAACAGCAATGAGGCTCATCTAGAAATAAAAAAAGCCAAAGAATGTGTATGCTAGAAGAATCTCTCAGTCAAGTTACAAGTAGACTTTCTGCAGCGAGAGATATATTTCAAAATCTATAAAAATTGAGACATAAGGTCATTTTAAAACAAGTTTCAAGGACCGTGTTTTCAAAATTACTCTTTATACACCTTTCAGAAAACAACATCAGCACTATTGAAGAAAATACAGAAAAATCTTTTTTGTCGTTTGGAAAGAAGCTCCATTTAAGAAAGATGGACTCCCTACAGTGAACAGTTTTGGAATGGCGTGCTTTAACATCAGGCATTTAAAGAGCTCGGCACTTTTGCCCTTACTTGTCTAATAACCACAGTTAGTAACGCCGTAGTTGAGAGCATATTCTCTCTTGTAACCTCAGTTAAAACAAAACGTAACTGAATCTTCTTGATGCTATTGTGAGAATCAGAGCAGAACTATTGCTTTCAAACAAATGTTGTAAGAACTTCACTTCATCTGCAAAAATTCTGTAGACTGTACATCAAGGTTTATGCATTAAGTTCTCTTTGTTCCAGTGAGGATGCCAGTAATAAACTGGATCAAGAGCTTTTTTTTTTTATTGGAGGTTTAACGACTACCGTGAGCAATTCAATGGGCTAGCAGTCGCCCGTCCCTAATTTAGGGTCACTGGTTATAGGGAAGGAAGAGAGCCAGTGCCGTAATACAAACACAACATCCATGCCTCACCGGGATTCGAACCCGGACACCTTTCGGACGAATGATCAGAGGCCATCGTTTAGACCACTGCGCCACCGGGGCAGCCTAGAGCTTTTAGTGTCATATGAGTGTGAAAGATATGTTTTAATAATATTTGGCGTTTTTCTAGCTTTTTTCTAGTATTGTTCGGCTTTATATCAAAATTTTTATCTGGCAAGCCTATTTGGCGAAAGTGGTGGACTTAAATAAATTTGACATTTTGTTCACGGGCCTTCCACAATTATCCCGTTTAAGGTAACGTGAATATGTAAAACAAAATGTAAATAGTATAAGTCAAAATATGTAATATATGTAAATAATATAAATCTCTTTATAGAAGACGCACTTATTTTTTCCGAAAGAAACATTTTTTAGTGAGAAAGAAATCCTAAATCGCCATATCACAGCTGTATTCTAAATTTGAAACACACGCCGCTTTTTAAAAAAAGATAAAGAGGGGAGCGTATTCGATAGACACCCCCCCCTTTTAAAAAATAAGAAATAGTCACAGAAATTTGTGTAATTCATGCAGCATTGTAATGAATTTTTTTCGTTGCGGTGCTGTTTAAATTGTTTTTAACACTGGATTCGAAACGCGAAAATTCTTTCTTCGGTATAACTCACTTTGTATGCGAAAAATACAGATTACGAAAACCGATATTTGCAGAACTCGGGTATCGATTAAAGCAAAATGAGAACAATCGTTCAGCTAAATAGGCTGCGATGGGAAATATTGAATAAAAGAAATTAATGTCAATTATTTGGCTTCGCATACAAAACAAAATCATGCGAGGTAATCATTTTCCAAAACATCGTGGCTTAAAGACAAGGAATGTTAATGCGTTACTTGCTCAAAGAGCGCGCGCGCGCGCTCACGCACCCTCACACACAGTGGCTCTGTTAGTAAATCTGCATAACAGTATAAAAAAAATTATTTCTGCATTGAAAGATTGTCTGCATTAGAGAAAAATAAGAATGAACTGTAGAATTGTAAGAATGCGTAATAACATGTTTACTTGTTCATTTACATTGTTGTGCGACACATTTTCCTGTAATTTAATCGGATTAGTGAGGTGAAACAAAAAGATTTGCTATCGAGCTGAATTTACCTTTATTGCAAAAAAAAAAAAAAACACGCAAAACAAACAGACACGGATTTAGAACACAATTTGAATATTTTCCGTTGACAATTTGCCACGATTTTGTCCTCTGACCGTTGTTTCCGTGCCGAAATTTTAATCCTATAAAATTCACCACAGTATATGCCTTTAGATATGAAAAAGTAATGTGTTCTGCAGTCTTGAACAATTACTTGATTTTTCACCAGCAGAAAAGAACGCTGAACATTTCTGTGGTTAATATCGCATTCGTACAGTTTTTATTATTCTTCATTTTAAAGAGATATTTGTATAAATAATATATAATCATCATCATCATCATCAACAACAACTACAACAACTGTTATCAATCCACTGCTGGATGAAGGTCTCCTCAAGCCTTTTGCACCACTTTCTATCTTGAGCCAGTCTCTTCCAAATCACACCAGCGTGCTTTCCAATTTCATCCATCCATCTTCCAAGGGACCTTATTCTATATTATTCACTCTCCCTTGGTATCCCGTATAGTAATTCAGTTGAATATGCATCATCATCATAATCAATAACCATTTTCAATTGATTGCTGGATGAAGGTTTCCCCATGTTTATTCAATAATTTTCTGTCTTGAGCCAATCTCCTTCATGTCACTCCAACATGCTTTTCAATTTCATCCAATCATCCCCACGTGATTTTCTTCTAGGTCTTTAGCTGTTCTTTGGTATCCAGTCAAGAATTTCATGGTCAGTTCTTTTAGCAATATTAACAGCTCATTGCCATTTTAGGGAGTTTACGTCATCAACTCTTGAAAGTTTAGGGATCATGACGTCATCAACTCTTGAAATTTGCCCCCCTGCTCCATGAGTTTTTTTTTTTTTTTTGGTTGGAGGTTTAACGACCACCATGAGCAATTCAATGGGCTATAAGCAGTCTCCCGTCCCTAATTTATGGTCACTGGTTCCAGGGAAAGGGAGAGAGCCAGTGCCGTAAGGCAAACACAACATTTTTTTTTTTTTTTTTTTTGGAGTTTTAACGACCACCGTGAGCAACTCAATGGGCTATAAGCAGTCGCCCGTCCCTAATTTAGGGTCACTGGTTCCAGGGAAGGGAGAGAGCCAGTGCCGTAAGACAAACACAACATCCATGCCTCACCGGGATTCGAACCCGGACCCCTTACGGGCGAATGATCAGAGGCCAGTGCCTTAGGACCACTGCGCCACCGGGGCGGCCAAACACAACATTCATGCCTCGCCGGGAAAACCCGGACCCCTTTTGGATGTATGATCAGAGGCCATCGCTTAGACCACTGCGCCACCGGGGCGGGGCATCCACGAGTTCCTCGTCCTATCCTGCCAAGTTATAGGGAGTTTACGTCATCAACTCTTAAAAGTTTAGGGATCAAGACGTCATCAACTCCTAAAAATTTAGGGATCATGACGTCATCAACTCTTGAAATTTGCCTGATCCACGAGTTCCTCGTCCTATCCTTCCAAGTTATGCCAAGAATGCCTTTCTCCATACTTCCTTCAGTTGTTTGCAGCCTCTGAATGTCTTTTTTAGTTAAGATCCACGTCCTTGATCCATAAGTAAGAAACAGAAGGATGCGTTGATTAAAAACTTTTTTTTTAATACATAATGGTAAATTACTCTTGAAAATTGTAATTTCTTCCAAATGCTCTCCAACTAAGTTTTATACGCCTGTTAATTTCTTCTTCGATGTGGCCTTATCTTGATATCTGTTGTCGAAAGAACACACATGTATATTAGTTATAAATTACGAGGGTACAGAAATTGGACATACTGACTATTTAAGTACAATATGCTTGAGGACTGAGTAAGGTTACCTAGACAAGGGAAGAGGTTTGGTTTGCATTTGACTTAAAAAAAAAAAAAAAGTCATGAGCAGCGCCATTGATTTGCAGAAAAAGATGCAAAAGATTTTGCACTTCCGTTTCTTGACTTCCACTTGCGTCGTAATCCAAACACTCAATCAATCAGCTATTCAGTTTTCTGAAAACCTTCTTTCTGCCATGACTTGATTTCTAGGAGTTCCGCTCACACCCTCTCTCATAAATTTTCTTCACTACATTTTCTTTTGCGACGAGCCGTACTTAACTCATTCATCTTTCCACGGTCTCTTTCGTAAAGAATTGAAGAAGATAATGACGTTGGCTGAATCTTTCGGATATTCTAGATCAGGTCAATCGAATCTTGAAGGTGATTAGAAGGTCAACATTCACATCTTTAACTAGTGATCAGCAAACTCGGAAATTTGTGGGAAGCATCTCATTCATTCCTAACATTATACCAAGGTTAAAAAATGCTTGTTGAAGAAATACAGTTGATTTCTGTATCAAAAGCACTAATACACAATCTTTGATCCGGAAAGACCGGAATAGCATACCTATGCATAACAGCTATAGTGTATATACTCTCCTGATGAAAGCTGTGGAACAAAACTGTAATGATCAATTACATATGGGCTCTACCTTGAGAACTTTAAAAACACGAATCACAGAGCATATGTATAATGTAAAAACTGGATTGCAAAAAACTTCCCTGGCACGATTTGTGAATGCAGGAACACAATACCTTAAGGCTGTACGAGACCAGCCTACTTGTATTGCTGCCTTCTCTTGTTATCCAATGGGCAAGCGTATTTCACAAATTGCTCGGGCAATATTGCACATTTTGGAACAGCGTTTGTGGCTAACGCAAGATATATGATAAATAAAGAGTTCCCTGGTTTCAGATTTTCATTTTGGACTCTTTAAGTATTTTTTAATAAAACTATGGAAGACGCCTTGGTACGACTTTCGCTGCATATAAAAAATGAAGGGAAAGGTCAATAAAATTTCTGAAACCAGGGAACTCTTTATTTATCATATATCTTGCGTTAGCCACAAACGGTGTTCCAAAATGTGCAAAATTGCCCGAGCAATTTGTGAAATACGCTTGCCCGTTGGCTAACAAGAGAAAGCAGCAATACAAGATAGCGGGTCTCGTAGAACCTTAAGTCGGAGGATGCTTCCATCCTCACAAACCCACAATCCAAGTTCACAATCCCATTGTCTGAAAGTTTACACATTTTGAGTAATCTAGAAAATTGCTGTAAGGATGAAATTCCTTCTAATACCCCAAATCAATGAAAACGGTTAATTACTTTTAATAACCGTGTAGATAGAATACTAACTACAAATATACCAATGCCACCGAATCTGATAGACTGATTTTACTCAGCACCCGTCAATGTTCTGAGCATGTGCGACACATTCCTATTACGTCATCTGTCAGAATGACTCGACTAATGTAAAACCCTTACCATTGTTAAGTACACCACATCTGATGATGATTCCCGGTTCCGGAATCGAAAGATCTCATGGTTTAAAATCTTTTACTTTTAAGTGTATTAAATTACTTTAACTTGCCACAATGTCAACTGTGATATGTTTTTAAATCGTGTGTAGACGGATTATGTCTCCTTTTAATTGATGCTCAGCACGAATGAATTCTTCATTTCAGATGCAAAAGATCTTCGATTAGAGAGACAGCTGATGTAGAAATAATAAAAAAAAAAGTTATCTTTCCGCACGCGTATGAAATAATAGTAATTCATTCAAATAATTTTGCTCATCTTTATTTTAAGATGGAAAAGACATAATATTTAAACGAGCACATGGTTAGCCGGCTTAATAATACGACTAGACGAAACCCGTCGGAATCGACGGTTAGTTTTTTTTTTTTTTTTTTCTTTTGAAGAGAATAAACTCATGTGAAACAACAAATGTAAACTTTATTAGATTGACAAATTAATTCAATCACTTCAGTAAAGTCCAGGTTCGTGATGTTTTTTTTTTACTGAAGTTTAACGACCGCCGTGAGCAACTCAATGGGCTATATGTAGTTGTCCGTCCCTAATTTAGGGTCACTGGTTCCAGGGAAGGGAGTGAGCCAATGCCGTAAGACAAACACAACATCCATGACTCACCAGGATTTGAATTCGGACCCTTCACAAACGAATCGTCATAAGCCAGCGCTTAGACCACTGCGCCACCGGGGCGGCCAGGTTCGTGATGAGCATCACGACTGCACCCCTTTTCAGTCGTAAAATGTGAGGCGGAAGGCCACTCATCTCGATCGTGTGCAAAAATTCAACTGGATAGCGCGCTCTTTCACTTTCATCTTCAGTCACAACTGTGTTTGTAAATGTTGTTGGAATGAGATTCGCATTGCGAATGCTCTTCACCCGTTGGAATCGACGGTTAGTTGTTGTTGTTTTTTTAAAAGAATAAACTCATATGAAACAACAAATGTAAACTTTATTTGATTGACAAATTCATTCAACCACTTCAGTAAAGATAATAGTCGAGGTTCATGATATTTTTTTCTTTTTGACTGAAGGTTTAACGACCACTGTGAGCAACTCAATGGGCTATAAACAATCGCCCGTAATATTTTCCCTAACAATGGTCAACAGAATGTTTGTTTACATCTTTACATAATGAGAAACGTCTTACCTACGTGAATAAACCGGATCGAATGAACATTAAATTGTATATATACATCACACAGTCCAACGGCATAACGCAATCAGGTCTTCGAGAGTGTTTGCTGTTCCGATGAGAAGAACTTTGCTACCAATGCTTGGTAGCGTTGTTTTGCGCAACGGTTGGCTCAGAAAAGAGACTTCGGACTTTAGACTATCTCAGTCCCTCCATGCTTCCACCTTCAACAGCGCGTGAGTCAACCGCAGGGGATCGAATGTAAATCGCACGCTTCTCCCATAGACTTTACATGGGAAATTTGCCGCCCCACAACGCCCGAACCTTTGCCCCAATCTCATTTTTCTCTTCGACTGGCACATCTACATGGTAAGACCTTTATTTTGATACCTCAACCATATCTTTACGTTCAGTCGTTCTCTCAAAATAGGACTCACAGTAAAAAACCTTATAGAATTAATATGTATATTGCAAATATCATTTCAGAGAAACCGCTGGTGGCCTAGTGGTCAGCGTTCGTGACAGCCATGGAGATAACCTCAGGTTCGATCCTGGGCAAGTACGAGCGTTCGAACCACTAAACACCCGCCGTGCGTCGGATGGGCACGTTAAGCAGTCGGACCCCGGGTACTGGTCCCCCGGTAATAAATAAGGGCGTCTTTTTCCCTCTTTCTACCTTGCTTCCGTGTCACTTTCCTATCGGGCACTCTAGCCCAAATCTCTTAGCTTCCTATTTCTAAGGGTTGCTTAAGACCTGGGGTCAGACACTCCCTTGCTAAAATCCTCTACATATGATATGATCTGATCTGATCAGAGAAACTGGAGTTAGGCGCAGTGGCCTAAAGGCTGGTCTCTGACCGAGCGGGCCGGTGTTCGTGACCCGGATAAGGCATGGATGGCGTGTTTGTCTTAAAACACTGGCTCTATCCCTACCCTGGAGACATTGATCCGAAATCAGGGACGCGACATTGCTTATAGCTCTTAGAGTTGCTTTCTGTAGTCGTTAACCCCAGCCCGCTCCACATAAAATTGCTTAAAATAAATCGACACTTGCTTTAATTGTAATGTTCGTGTATGTATAGCTCACTGAACACTACATAAATCAGTTCTCAAAAACTTCACCTACAGTGAAACAGGAGCCATTCAGAAAAGCGTCGAGAAAAAGTTACTTACAGTTAGCTTTATACAGCCAAAACTCCTTTGGCACAATTCACTCTTCAACAATATTATTGACGCAATCCAATTAATGTGAAGAAATCATGAATAAAATACGGGATTACACCATAGAATACAAATTTCGAAGACGACAATCCGTTTTTTGGTGTAAATATGACAAGGATGGTAAGTCAGATAACATCCGAAAACTTGAAAATTTCGTCGTCCTGGAGCGGGAATCGAAACCGCGTCTCCCAGATAGCGCTCGGGTATGCTAACAACAACACCACCCAGAACGACAAAGTCTGAAGTTTCCGATTAATTTGAATATAACCATCACAGGATTCGCTAGTCAAAGCAACCGGCATTCATGTTTAGCGAATCTGGAGGTTAAGAATCTTATCCCGTGATTGGCCGGAGGAGCAGATAAATCATGAATGAAATACGGGATTAGACCACATAATACAAATTTAGAAAATGACAATCCGTTTTTTGGTGTAAATATGACAAGGATGGTAAGTCAGATTATATCCGTAAACTTGAAAATTTCGTCATCCTAGAGCGAAATCGAATCCGCCGCCCCGGTGGCGCAGTGGTCTAAGCGATGGCCTCTGATCATTCGTCCAAAAGGGGTCCGGGTTTGAATCCCGGTGAGGCATGGATGATGTGTTTGTCTTACGGATCTGGCTCTTTCCCTTCCCTAGAGCCAGTGAACCTAAATTAGGGACGGGCTACTGCTTATAGCCCATTGAGTTGCTCACGGTGGTCGTTAAACCTCCAACCTAAACCTAAATCGAATCCGCGTCTCCCAGACAGCGCCCGGGTATGCTAACCATTATACCACCCAAAACTTGGTCAATGAAAAACAAAACACCAACACTTAAAGATAATACGCAGCCGTCAAGAAATAACAACTTCAAGTAACTCAACTTCCGCAACTACTATTGTATCATCGTACTACCATCTCCGCACTCCTTTGCTGCTGCTCACATATTATATGTCTTCAAGTTCTCATCGCCGCCCCGGTGGCGCAGTGGTCTAAGGCGCTGGCCTCTGATCATTCGTCCGTAAGGGGTCCGGGTTCGAATCCCGGTCAGGCATGGATGTTGTATTTGTCTTACAGCGCTGTCTCTGTCCCTTCCCTGGAACCAGTGACCCTAAATTAGGGACGGGCGACTGCTTATAGCCCATTGAGTTGCTCACGGTGGTCGTTAAACCACCAATAAAAAAAGAAAAAGTTCTCATCGGACACATACACAGGTCATATATTCCGACCTCAAAGTATTGCCACCCATACTCTTGCGAGAGAGAAGATACAACGTTAAGTTTGAAAAACGTTAAGGAAAATGAACTCAAATTTACATTGAAAAAGTAACTAAAAAGGAAAGTTAAATTAGAGTGTGCGCCACATAATGCGTGCAATTTTAATTTAGAAAACAGATGATGACCATGTTACAGTTTGTATACTGTGTCACTAACACAATTAAAAGGAAGATTAATTTAACCTCCTCGGTTCTCGTGTATCACATGTGATACAATGGTTTCACAATTTTTAAAAAATGCCCAATGGCAGAAAATCTTCCAGAACCGGTTGTATCACATGTGATACAATGGTTTCACAATTTTTAAAAAATGCCCAATGGCAGAAAATCTTCCAGAACCGGTTGTATCACATGTAAAACTATGTAAAATACTTTGCTAAATTTTCTCTTATCGTCAATAAATGGTTGCACGAGTCAACTTTCGTGAATTGCAGCGGCGTCATGTATAAGAAAAACACGATGTCTTCACATGGTTCTGGTAAGTGTTTTATAACTACTTAATTAAAAAAGTTATATCTATTTAAGTATATACATTCCATTTTGGTAAGTATAAGTTAGTTATTTAAAGTAAAGAAGTTCAATTTCGTCAACATATTAGATAGTAGTAACTTCTTAAACATTTTTTGTATCACTGGTGATACAATGGTTTCCAATTCTGTCGGAAAAAAATTTGTGAGTTATTTTTAGCGGGTGTTTGCATTTGTATTTACTAAATATAATTTAAGAGAAAATTTCAATGATGTTACCATCATTACTTGAAAATTTTACTTATAATAATATTATTCATATTTTCTGACGAATCCTCAGTTGATAACAAACCACTTCTTAAACGTAGGATTATTCCTACATCTATGCCACATGATTGAGCACGAAATAAGCATGTTATAAGACACATGGCTGAGATGACTGGAGACAGCGCCCACAGAAGGAGATGCCGAAATTCAAAGTGCAATGAGTTAAATACAGTACGGTCTTCAGACTGTAAGGTGTTCGTGTGTCTCAATGGCTCCAGAAATTCTTTCAAATTGTTCCATGAAAAATAAATTATAATATATTATTATATTGCATAATATAACTTGAAAATCGGTTAAATAAACCAGTAATTTTCTAATTCTTTAATATTACAATTACAGCATCTCGGTCGTGATGTATCATGTGCGATACAATCTCCATAACCCCCTCCTTTCCATGAAAAATTAAAGATTTTTTTTTCACTTTTCAATGCAGTAAACAACAAATTTCAAACCTGTTTAAAAAAATCAAGTGTTTAACTTCATCGCAGGTCTGAAGAGGTTAAACATAACTGTCAGTTTAAGCATAGGGTAGGATAGTTTTATCTGTTCTTATCCAAGAGTTGCAGCATCACAACCTTAATTTTAAAAATAGGCTATCTTTACTTTTCAGTCGAGCTACAACTTAAAGTCCTCACCAGACTGATTAAACTTTCATGAAAAAAAGTGATGTCAAAGTGCTCATCTCTCCAACGCCTAACTGTACGGGGCTTGTATACATCGTGCACCAGTTCCGCTTATGTACTCATAATAGCTTCTGTGATGAACAGGAGAGTGATCTAGGAAACATAGTCTGTCACACAGCGAGAGAAAGATCAAGAGATAGCAGATTTTTTTTCCCCGATGAAAGCAAAAGAAAAGATGTTCTGCTTTCATTTTTAGGTTCCCTGACACACACGAGAAATGTATATTTAGCATTTGATCTGATTATTCTCCGTAGAAAAAATACAACAAAAATAATTTAGTCTAAACTCAAAAGCTTTTCACGTAAGAGATGCTGTTCGTAGTAAAAACCAGTATAACTAGTAGAAATATTTCTGTTTCAGTGCGAGAGGCAATTTCTTTGAAATATGAATGAGGAGGCATTTCGAAGCAACTTGAGGATGTCAATAGTTGATTGTTGCCAGTGTGGCAGTCTGACCGGCTACCTGCTGACCTAATATGTGAAACTGCACCTCGTTAATTGCACGTTCCGTGAAGGAAGAGTGAGAGTTGCTAAACTAGTTCTGTTCAAGATGCCTGTCATTCTTTTCGCCTTTAAAGCTTTGCTTCTCTTTTGTGACAGGGGAAGATCTTTATAATAATGTTTTTAAAGACAGCTTTTTTAAAGATACTTATTCGGCGCAGGCTATCAAGAATTTTAATCTCAATGAGGCCGTCTCACTATTGAATCGTGAATTATTCAAAATGCGTACAATAATTCATAATAGCTTTACATGAAATTAGTATATGGTATGTATATAAATGATGAAAGTAAAAATTATCGTGCTGTCTTCTAATTGGAAAAAGATGCCGTCGTACACGATTGGTGATATTAAGCGTATCTACACACAGATACTTAAAATAAATAAACTACAAGATCTTTCAGAGTGCCCAGCACTACATCCTCAGCTGAAAAGACCAGCGGTAGATCAGATCATATGTAGAGGATTTTAGGAAGGGAGTGTCTGACCCCAGGTCTTAAACAACCCTTAGAAATAGGAACCTAGGAGATTTGGGCTAGTGTGCCCGATAGGAAAGTGACACGGAAGCGAGGTAGAAAGGAGGAGGAAGACGCCCTTATTTATTACCGGGGGACCAGTATCCGGGGTCCGACGGCTTAACGTGTCCATCCGACGCACGACGGGTATTTAGTGGTTCGAGCGTTCGCACCTGCCTGGGATCGAACCTGAGGTCATCTCGGTGGCAGGCACGAACGTTAACCACTAGGCCACCGGCGGCCAACAGACCAGCGGTACATAAGATCAGATCATATGTAGAGGATTTTAGGAAGGGAGTATCTGAACCCAGGTTTTAAACAACCCATAGAAATAGGAAGCTAGGAGATTTGGGCTAGAGTGCCCGATAGGAAAGTAACACGGAAGCGAAGTAGAAAGGGGAAGGAAGATGCCCTTATTTATTCCCGGGGGCCAGTACTGGGGGTCCGACGGCTTAACGTGCCAATCCGACGCACGGTGAATATT
Source organism: Macrothele yani (assembly GCA_039090855.1). Taxonomy (NCBI): domain Eukaryota; kingdom Metazoa; phylum Arthropoda; class Arachnida; order Araneae; family Macrothelidae; genus Macrothele; species Macrothele yani. The sequence goes on from CM076991.1 coordinate 94,329,573, forward strand.
TAGTGGATCGAGCGATCGTACCTGCCTGGGATTGAACCTGAAGTCCTTTCCTTGACAGTCACGAACGTAGCCCACTAGGCCACCCGCGGTCCAGACCAGCGGTAGAAACAGACACACAAATTATATACACAAAATCCCAGATATCAATGACGTAACGAGGTGAGTGTACGCAGGCGTGAATCAAAGTCTCATAATCGATAACGGTATTGAATTGGTACAAATAAGAATATAGTCTTAATCGAATGAGTGCAAAAGAAAAAAAACATGTCACAATAAAAAACTGAATATATACGTACATGACTAATAAGTCCACATCCAGCGAAATAATCCTGTCCATTTCAACGGTATAAAGCGTGGAGAGTAATCGTTGCAACAACGAGGACCATAGGCGTGTATGTACAAACTTTCCTTTCAGTCAGTAACAGGGATGTACCCGTAAATGGTGATGCCAAAACAGCCACCTGGTTCCAGCCCATGTAGTGAATACCAGAATTGACAATGCGAGCTAGTGAAGTAGTCTCTAAGTTACTCTTTATGGAATACTTGTGTTCGGCAATGATTCTCCACGTTTTATACCATTGGAATGGACAGGATTATTTCGCTGGATGTGGACTCATTAGTCGCGTATGTATATATTCAGTTTTTTATTGTGATACGTTTTTTTCCTTTTGCACTAATTCGATTAAGACTATATCCCTGATTGTACCAATTCAATACCGCTATCGATTATGAGACTTCGATTCACGCCTGCGTACTCACCTCGTTACGTCATTGACATCTGTGATTTTGTGTATATAATTCGTGCGTCTGGTCCTACCGCTGGCCTTTTTACCTGAGGATGGAGTGCTGGGCACTCTGGAAAATCTTTTAGTTTATCTATTTTAAGTAATTAAACGTTTTAATATGTGTGTAGATACCTGTAATATCATCAATCGTGTGGGACGGCATCATTTTTCAATTAGTGTATACTAATGATTTGAACAATTCAAAAAAAAAAAAATTTTGTAGAAGAGTATAAGGCGCACAAAACTAAAAGCCAGACCAATATACAGAACAACTGAAAGATTATAATACCATACCTAAATGGAGTTCAGTGTTGCCAGTGAAATAACTTCATCTCTCTTTGTTGCTTGACACAATCAAGGAGATGGCGAGCTTCGTGACAGACATTCTCCAGCACGTAATCAGTTTTGGTAACGTTGTTCCTATGCGAATTCTCAAGATATCTAGCGATCTAGCGTTGTATGCAGTGGATGATAGCACACCTCGTCTTTCAGAAAGCTCTCTAAGAAAAAAAAACGAGCGGGATTGGACCTGGAGATCGTAGTGATCAAGAAATGAACCCCCTCAATCGATCCGGTTCCCTATCACTTTGTCAGGGTTCATTTTGCCCACGTTCACTTGGTCCATTTCATTGCGTCCAGGATTTACCTTGTCCACCGTTCACTTCGCCCGCTGTTCATTTCGTCCACTGCTCACTTTGTCCACATTCATTTCGTTCTCAGAATGAATAATACTAATTTCAGGTCCAGGCACTTTGTTCCAGTTCACAAACCGCCACGCTTATATTGTTAACGTTTACATAACCAGTCAGGTTAAATTATGAATGGAATACGGGATTACACCAAACAGTACAAATTTTGAAGATGTGAATCCGTTTTGTTTTTGGTGTAAATATGACATGGATGGTAAGTCAGATAATATCCGAAACCTTGCAAATTTCGTCGTCCTGGAGCGGAAATCGAACCCACGTCACCCGGATAGCGCCCGAGTATGCTAACCACTCACCACCCAGAAGGACCAAGTCTCAAGTTTCCTATTAATCTGAATACAACCATCACTGGATTTGCTATAGTCGAAGCAACCGGCATTTATATTTAGCGAGTCTGGAGGTTAAGAATCCTATCCCGTGAGTGCCCAGAGGAGCAGATAAATTATGAATAAGATACGGGATTACACCAAACAATACAAATTATGGAGATGTAAATCCGTTTGTTTTTTGGTGTAAATATGACATGTATATTAAGTAAGATAATATCCGAAAACTTGAAATTTCGTCGTCCTGGAGCGGGAATGGAACCGGCGTCTCCCGGATAGCGCCAGAGTATGCTATTATTATTATTATAAATGCAATAATAAAATGAATTAAGTATTAACTAAGCAATATTATGTTTTATACGACAAATCAGATTTGTAAAACATTCATCCCAATGGCCATAAATGTGTTGGATTGAAGATGAAAATTTTAGACCCCCTTTCTCTTTTATGTAAAAATTCTCTGTTTTTCTTCTCTCACACTGCAAATTCACAGTAACTATCAATCTAAAAAATTTTTCATCATTGTAATTTTATGGAGCTTTTTCTCACGTTCAATATTTATGACAAATACAGAAAGCATTATGTAGTTCATTCGCATGAAAATCAGTAATGCGAAAATTATAAACAATTAGTAATCAAAATAAATATATTGAAAAGCAAAGAACTATATGAAAACAATATACAAGAATGTATGAGTAAATAAATCCATCGCTCTTTCCACGTTAAGCAACGAACAGCAACCGAAAGTGCGTTGCTTAAATTGGAAAGAGCGATGGATTTATTTACTCAACTGATGCCACGTATTTAGGTGATTTTCACCTTACAAGAATGTATTTCAAAACATTAAAAGATTTTTTGTAAACCTTTGATTTATGACACTTCAAAGTTCAGTCCTCATTTTACTTTAAATAACATTTAAAATCGTTGTATTTTAATCGAAAAACTTAAACAGAAAAAAAATTGCATGTAAACAATGCCCGCTGACCTTTTTTTCTGCCTAGTAACAAAAATTCCATAAAAACAAAACAAAAATCACGGTATTTCATGCATTCTGAGGACGAAATGAATGTGGACAAAGTGAACGGTGGACGAAGCAGACCGTGGACTAAATGAACAGTGGACAAAGTGAATGGTGGATGAAATGAACTCGGAAAAAGTGACCCGTTACCAATCAATCCATCGCTCGGGCAACTGTCTTTTTAAAAAGTGTGTCCCCCCATTGTGAATTTGTGATGATGTTCCGTGGCAAAACCACGTTTGGTTTTTCTTCAGGTAGCTTAGGTATTAATAGATGTCCAACATGTCAAGGTAGATAATTCCAGCGACTTTTTTTCCGGGAAAAAAAAAGGCGCAGACACTTTATGACAGGCCACAGCACAAAAACAAACACATTCGGGATGTCTCTTACGTTCTCAACTACATACTTCGTCAGGCTGTGCGTTGCTCCACATGTGGATGCTAATGTCTGTGCATCTTTTCAGAAACATGAAACGCCGCCCCGGTGGCGCAGTGGTCTAAGCGATGGCCTCTGATCATTCGTCCGTAAGAGGTCCGGGTTCGAATCCCGGTGAGGCATGGATGTTGTGTTTGTCTTACGGCACTGGCTGTCTCCCTTCCCTGGAACCAGTGACCCTAAATTAGGGACGGGCGACTGCTTATAGCCCATTGAGTTGCTCACGGTGGTCGTTAAACCTCCAATTAAAAAAAAAAAAAAAAAACATGAAACGTTATCTAGTCGCTAAACCCGATGTAGGACAAAAATGTTTCATCTGCTGCATTGGGATTCAACATGGCGAAAAATTCAAAATGTAACAACCAATCGTTTGGTGATGTTATGTGGTGCAACAATTGGAGTCGAAAAGACCTGAAGAAAATGTCATCCCGGTGCCCGAATGGCTTGACGCGCTGGCTTCTGACTAATCCCTGAAGATGGATTCTGGACCGAGTGCTTTTGATCTATTGCTGGAGATAAATCCCGGCCTGAGCGGTCTGGAGATAGACTGCTGATGGGTTGTCGCCTTTGTGAAATACCAACACTTCTTAGGCTGTGTACATATACAGAGTCGTATCTGAATAATATGAACGCCTATCTAATAATGGGAATAACCACCGTTGGCCCGGATGATAGCGGCGAGACGGCGTGGCATGGACGCAATGAGGCCCTGGAAGGTTGCCCGAGGCATACGTCCCCATTCGGATTGCAGCAGAGCACAGAGGTCCCGGAGACGACGTGGTTGTGGGTCGGCATGTCGAACCTGTCAATCCAAATAGTCCAACAAGTGCTCCATGGGATTGAGGTCGGGTGATTTGGCCGGACAAGGGAGAACGGAGACATCGCTGTCATGTTCCTGGAACCAGTCACTCACCCCCTTAGTGACGTGACACGGCGCATGGTCCTGTTGGTAGACACCATCACCACCAGAGTAAACGTCCAACATGAAGGGATGAAGCGAGAATGAACAGATAGCCATTGGCATCAGGGATTCATCCAGTGGTAACGGTGGTCTAAGGTTATACCAGGAAAACATCCTCGATACATGAACACTGCCTTGACCAGCTTGTACTTGACCAAGAAGCGTGACCGGGTGTTGGTTCTCGTGTGTCTGCCACCGTATCTGCCACCGTATCTGCCACCGCCCGTAACTTTTGTGGAGTAGGAACCTCGTTTCTTCGGAGAAGGTAACCTTTTTCTACTCTTCCAATGTCATATGACGGTAGTCCCATGCGAACTGCAGGCGTCGTTGCCGATGGGCCTGGGTTAACATGGGCGCCTTGACGCAGGGTCGACTACGGAGACGCATGCGTAACAGGGTTTGTTCTAATGTTATCGGGAACACGTGCATGGGTGCCCTAGCGTTCATTTACGTGGTAAATTGCTGCACCGTTGCGCTTCGATTGCCCTTTACCAGTTGACGGAGGCGCCCTCTGGGGTCAATAGCCTTTGGGTCTCCACAGTTATGACGTCGGGAGGTACTCGTTGTACCAGCGGTCCATTCATGGCACACCCTTACTACAGCACCTCGCGAACAGCCATCTTCTGTATCTGAAATGTCCCCGCCCTTGGCGCAAATACTATACAAAAAACTAGAATGATTCGTCGACTTATATTGAAGAGAAGTTTTAAACAGGACGCGGTAATGCTGACACACTGTCATTTTAGGGATGGGATCCTTTGGCAATTTTTCCTAAAAGAGGGTGACAGAAAATAGATTCCAAGGCCGTTTACGGATCGCCAGTCTACCACTGACTCGCACCGATCGCTCTCGTAACAAATCTCTCCAAGCTTTCTGAACCTCACTCTCTCTCTCTCTCTCCCTTTTTCGTCGATAAAATTGCAAACAGCTTTCTTATCACTATCACGTCATTCACTTTTGACCTAACATCAGGTTGCCAAAGCAACATTTACGGGGAGATAAAATGTAGCGTTAAGATTAAAAAATGCATAAGAGGAATAAACAAAAGTTTTCGTAAGATAACAGGAATCAAACCGGAAAGTTAAATTAGAGTATACGTTATAGAGTGGCATGGAAGAGAACTGTTTAAGGCAGAGATTTGTGAAAGAGACTTGGGGAGATTTTCAACCAGCATGGATTGAAGATGGTTGTTGAAGATGATGATTATAAGTAATCAGATAAGTTGAGTTAATCTCGGATATTTAATAAAACTCTACTTTGGACCTCCACCAGAAATATTGTTCTAAACGTTTTACTGTATGTACTTCATGAAAACAAATTCATATTTGATTAGCTTTTGATGACTTGTACTAGACATTAGCTCTTTATCACACTACCGCAGTCTTAATTTTACTACTTCTATGAAAAATGACTACAGAGTTTTTAGATAACTGGTAGAAGTCGAAGCTATCTCTAAAGATAACATTTACCTAAGAAATTATGAGAAACAGGTCCGTATTTGAGAAATTCACAAATTTGCAGGTGGCCGAATTCGAATTCTTCTACTCTGGAGCCAAATGCGTTCCTTAATAAGCTATACCAACGGAATTTATCGCTGCAACTTTGCCGTTTGTGCTTCATCTCTGTAGTACGTCACATTTATCACCCTTGAGAAAGGTGGGGGCACGAAATCGCAGGTTTTAGGTCCGCCGCAAACCATGCTTGAAGGTACTCTCTGTAAAAGAAGAACAACCCAATAATTCTAGGCGATATCTGGAAGAGGCAGCACACATTCTAGAAGCGAAGAAGGAATTTTTCATTAATTCTAGACGATGTGTGGAAGCAGCATCACACACTTTCGAAGATTTTAAAGGCCAGTAGATCCATTTTTACATTCGGGCGCCAGTGTCAAAACAAAAATTTGACGCTGGCGGTTGTGAAACCCTAAGCGAAATATTTTATATTAATCAAGGAATAAGACAAGGGAATATCACTTCCCCTAAACTCTTCACATTAACACTGGAATGTATGATGCGTAATTTAGAATAGTTCAATAAAGGAGTCAACATTAATGGACTTAAATTGAATAACCTACGATTTGCTGATGACATTCTTATTATTGTAAACAATATGGAAGCTTTAAAGGAAACGATAGTAGATTTAATAACTAAATCAAAAGAAATTAGATTAAACATTAACTCTGAGAAAACCATAATAATGACAAACCGAAAATGATACGATGAAAGGGACAGTATTATTAAGGTAAACCATAAAGAAATTGAAATAGTAGATGAGCATGTATACTTATGAAAATTAGTAACAATGAAGAAACAGGGAGTCATGGAAGAAGTGAAAAGAAGAATAGGAATGGGATGGTCAGCTTTTGGAAAATTGAAGGATTTTTAAATAGTAAAATAAAGCCTGAGAATAGAGCAAGACTCTTTAACGAATGTGTATTGCCTGTTATGATATATGAAGCAGAAACCTGGCCAAATTAAAAAAGAAGTAATAAACAAAATGCAAAAAACAAGAAAGAATGCGAAGATGTCTGCTAAACATAAGACTGAAAGATAAAATCAAAAATGGAAAAATAAGAGCTAAAACAAAATTTTTAGATATTGGAGAAAACATACTTCCAAAGAAATGGAAATGAGATGGACACACTGCAAGGCTGAAGGACAATAAATGGACAAAAGTTATACTGGAGTGGCGGCAATATGAAGGTAAAAGATCTTCTGAAAGACCTGAAAGAAGATGGAATACGGAAAACAATTGCAATTCTTTATCACCAACAGGCTCAGAATTGATGGAAAGAATTGGGAGATACCTACAGTCAGAAGTGGCTATAAAAAGGGTTAAAAAAGAACACGAGCTGCTCGAAGCCGCACCCTTTTGCTCCGGAGCTGAATGCTTTCCCAGTTAAGTTACACCGACGGAATTTATCGCAACTTTGCCGTCTTGACATGTGCTTCACCTCTGTAGTACGTCACATAGTATCTATCCTTTAATTAGTAGAGGTGGATTATGTAGGTCTGCCGTCCATGAAATTTCGAAAAGTGATCCAGGAAACTTATTCGGGATTCTTGTTCTTTCAAAGAAGCCAAAGAGGACATTCACTCGACCGCAACACGGTTTTACCTTACTGTAGGAAAGCAATGTTCTGTGATCTGAAATGGAACAATAGCTCGCTTGCGAGGCCGTCCATCCGTCTCCTCACACGCAAATATTCTTTATGGAAATCACTGCCCCGGAGATCATGTGCTCTTCTGATACACGGATGTGCATTTGAATTACATTCGGAGTGCGTATTTCGAAATGTTTGTCAGTTCGTAGCAACTACCAATCTTGCAGCGAGGACATCACGTGATTCTGCTTTCAGGCGTGGTAAATTTTTAAGTTGCATCAGCTATATGAATTTTCAAATGTTTGTCATTCCTTCCTAGCTAATAATACACAGTAAAAAACAAGCGGTATGAGTTCACGTAATATTCCTGAAAATTACGTGCAGCAAAGTTGCCGGTAGGAGTCTTTCTTTTAACAAAATTTCAATTTTTAAAAGTTCCCGGTCCTTATAACTTCCGAATTTTTACAGATTTCCTGCAGTAGTCGGTAATTACATTTATTCCAGAAACGTTCCTTTCGGGATGTTCCATATTTATACAGAAATTTCGCAAAATATCCAATTTTGACATTTTTAGAACTTTTGCGTTTGCTCCTGGTAGGGACAGAACCAGCTTCGTCTTCAACTGAAAACGCGCTTGTTATCTTTTCAGCTAGAAAGACACGTAAAGCGGTGTCATGTATCAGGTGGAACTCTAATCGCGCAATGAGGAAATGTTTTTTTGCTGTTAATGCGGGTGAATTAGTAATTTTATTTTCTGTTGGAGCTCATTATTTTTCGGGATACGTTCGTAAGAATTTAATCTTTTCTGAGAAGGACTTATTTAAAATTATGATTTTTTTAAAACCAACAATATCTTTCAATAATCTTGAAGAAAAAGTGCAACGTGCTGTTTCATAGTATTATTTAATAAAACTCCTATCCACAATATCCTATCTAGCTACAGAACTTTAAAATCAGATTCGCCGACAAACGACTGAAATTTAATCGTTAATCAAACCTTAAGTATTCCCATGAATCGCTCCTATAAGTGGAAATGTTTCGTCATATGGACACAGAAGAATAATGGAAATATAACCTTACTACACAAGAAAGAAGATAAAAGAAACTAGAAAACTATAGACCCATAATCTTGCTCTCTCACATATATAAACTATTTACAAGAATCGTTCAAACAATTTAGAAGACGAATTTGATTTCTTACAATCCCCTGAACAAGCTAGTTTTAGAAAAAAATTTAGTACAATAAATCATATACAAACAATAAGTGTTCTTCATGAATGGAATACGGGATTACACCATACAATACAAATTTTGAAGATGACAATCCGTTTTTTGGTGTAAATATGACAAGGATGGTAAGTCAGATAAATTTTTAAGTTTTCGGATATTATCTGACTTACCATCCTTGTCATATTTACACCAAAAAACGGATTGTCATCTTCAAAATTTGTAATAAGTGTTCTTATTGAAAAATGTACGAATACAACATCCCTTTACATTTAGTATTTATAGACTGCAAAAAAAATTTTCGATAGCATAAAAGCAGCATCAATAATAGACGCCCTGAAGAATTACGGCATTGAAAAATACAACTTTACATAAATCTAATCAAGTATCAATATATCTACCACAATGCAACATTTAATATTATCCTAAATGAAGAAAGTGAAAAGCTTAAAATAAATAGAGGAGTAAGGCAAGGATGTATTATCTCGCCCAAGCTACATGTATTTACATTAACGCTGGAACACTTAATGAGCAAACTAAATAGCTTTGAAAATGGGATCAATATAACTGGAGTAAGGCTGAACAATTTAGGATTTGCAGACGACACAGTCCTCACTTCAGAAAATAAAAAAGAATTAAAAGAAATTATAGAAGAACTAACCGATTTATCAAAAGAAATTGGATTAGAAATCAATATTGATAAAACAAAAATAACGTCAAACCAACTTAATAATAGCGAAGCACAAGAAAATATTGGAATAAATGATAAAGAAATTGAATGTGTGGAAGAATACATATACCTAGGAAACCTAATTACCATAAAGAAACAGGGAATAATGGAAGAAATTGACGGAAGAATAAAAATGGCGTGGACAACTTTTGGGAAGTTAAAGAAGGTTCTATCTTGTAAAATAAAACCGGAAAACAGAGCAAAACTTTTCAGTAAATTTATAATATCCATTATGACATATGGCGCTGAAACCTGGTTCATCAAGAAAAACGTCTTAGACAAATTCCAAAACACAACAAAAATCGAAAGATCCCTACTAAATGTAAGAGTTCAAGATAAAATAAAGAATACAAGTATGAGAACCAGAACAGAATTTTTAGACATAGGTGAAAAGATACTCAATTAACAATGGAAATGGACTGTTCATATAGAGCAAGAATGAAAAATAATTGATGGACTAAAATAGTAACAGAATGGAGACCATACAAAGGAAAGAGAAGAGTGGAAAGACCAGGGGTAAGATGGGTGGAAGATATAAACAAAACTGTAGGAAAGCTGTGAAATAGGCAAACCCAAGACAGGAAGATTTGGAAAGAGATGAAAGAAACCTATAACCTCAATTGACTATGAAAAGGGTTGGAAGAAAAAGAAGAAGATGGACACAGAAAAAGTGAGAACAGAATTTTCCCGTTAAGGTGGATCCAGCTAAAATCTTTGCCTTGTATTTCCAATGGGCAAACTTCTGTAGCAATTTTCTTCACAATTAATGCGCTCTCAAGGATCAAAATTTGGACATCGATAAAAATAAATTTATATTATAGCCTAGTATACTTAATATTTTCTAAAACGTAACCATAATTATATTAAAAATCAATAACTTTTCCTTTGGTGGTGTTGAGATTAGAAAATAGATGGCGCGACTTGTACATTGATGACGTAAACAAATGTTGGATTGCTTAATTATGGATACATTTTAGAAAATATTAAGTATGCTAGGCTATAATATTAAGTTATTTTTATCGATGTTCAAATTTTTATCTTTGAGGATGCATTAATTATGAAGAAAAGGGCTACAGAAGTTTGCCCATTGGAAATACAAGGCAAAATTTTAGCTGGATCCACCTCAATGTACAAAAGGAACTGCAGAAAGATTTCTGAAAATTTAAAATTTTCCAGGAGTACGAAAAATTCGTGACATTCGGGGTTTTCCACGTCATTTCACGGAAGTGGTTGTGTCAGAAATATGCTTCGTTAATTCATGAAACAAGTCACGGAAAATGGTTCGTGAATTTCAGAAAATATTTTACAGTGCAGCAGATCTTAATATTTTCCGTTAATACATGAAAGGACCACAATAACTTTGTAAGGAAAAAAAGCACCCCAGTAACTTTGTAAGGAAAAAAAGCACCCCAGTAACTTTGTAAGGAAAGGTACCTGAGCGTACACGTTAGGTTTATCTATAGAAAAGTGACCACGTCCGATAGAGTAATAGTGATTGCAGCGGCCCTAGCGAAGAACTGAAGAAGTAAGTTAGGATAACGAACTCGGAAACAAAGTGGAATAGAAGAAAATGGGAAATTACAAAGTTCTAGGGCACTGTCTAATGAGTAGAAATAGACACCAGAAACGCACGAAACGCGCATACAGAAGGCAATAAATTTCAGTCATGCTAAATCTTTTGCTATATGCACATCCACGCTACAATACAGTGGAACGGTGGCGAACGATTCAAGAGCGTATGCAAATCATGACAGTGACGTAGCATCCGGCTGTTTGCGCAGAACGGGATATGGGAATAGACAGTGAATTGACATACTCGTCACACCTCCTGATTTCGTGCTACTCTACTGATCAGTCTTGTGAGATAGTATTACTTTATGGCGAGTGTATACGTTATGAATGCCTGAGAAGCTGCACGGCGATATGCCCAGCGTTTTCCGTCCGGTCCACATCCAACTGGTGAAACTATTTCCAAAACAGTTCACCACCTGAGACAGACCGACAGCGTAGTACCACGTACTCGATCTGGCAGGCCTAGAGAATCGGGTATTTGAGTGTATGCAAACGATGTTTTGGGAAATGCCCTTGCCAATCCACTCCTGAGCATAGCAAAGGTAAGCGAGGCATAAGGATCATCATCAAAACGAGTGTGGCAAATTTTGAACGAGAGCACGGTCCACATCCTTACCATCACGTAAAAGTGCAAGCATTGATGCATGGTTATCAAGCAAGGTCTTTTGGGTTCTGCAACTTTATGAATATCACTTTCCAGGATAATTCATCCTTTTTTGGTCGAAATACTTTGGACAAAAAAGTCTCAATTAACACGAGATGGAATTATTATTGGGCCCTTAGCAACCCCACCGTTCAAAGAGCCGCAAGATATCAAGTACGCTGATCTACCAACGTCTGGTGCGGTTTATGGCAAAACAAAACAAAACAGTCAGACCCATATTTTAGGACGGGGTATTAACAGTTCGTAGGTATCTTCAACTTTTACGTGACCCGATATCTGACTGGTGCGATGATCTCCCCTTCAGAGAGGTATGCCGTATGTGGTACCAACATGATGGTATACCTCCGCACATGATGGTACACCTCCGCTTATGCGGAGTGTCTTCCACGTTCGAGGACCAAGTCTTTGAATTTAGTGGTCCTGTGGACTGATCGCCTCGTTCACAGGACTTGACCCTTATGGACTTCTTCCTCCTGGGTTATGTAAAAGAACAGGTATACGTAACGCAGGCTACAAGTGATGTCGTATGATCAGGGCCTGTAACACAGTGACACCTGCAATGCTTGTCAAAGGACGCGCAAATATTGTTTCTGGAATTCAAATGTGCATTGTTGCTGGTGGAGGACAGTTTGAACAGGCTGTGCCTTAGATTCATGCGCATGTAAGTGTTGTTTATTGAATCATTCCTGAATACCGCAGATATTTGCCAGTAACCATGATTGTGCCACATAAATGCTTTCTGTAAGCGATTTAGATCCGATTAAGTATGACTGGGATTTGCTAACTTCAGTATACGCGTTTCGTGCGTTTCTGGTGTCGTTTCCTACTCATTAGGCAGTGCTCTACAGCTTTGTAATTGCCCATTTCTGTTTATCTCGCTTTGTTGTCGAGTACGTTATCCTTACTTCTTCAATTCTCTGCTAGGGGCGTTTAAATCACTGTTATTCGATTTAGAATGATCACTTTACTATAGATAAGCCTAACGTGAAAAATTAGGGACCTTTCCTTATAAAGTTATTGGGATGCTTAAGGATTTTCCTAAGAAGCCTGTGTGTGTGCTTGTGTAGTGTCGTATGTATCACTTTACATTTTCCAAAGCTGTACATTAAAAATCTTGTTTCGATAAGGGTCTCGCCATTTTCCTGTCCCTGCGCCCCAGCTCGACTTAATCAGGCCATGATATTCACGAGATGAGTTCCCTCTTTTAGTAACATCACGTGGAAACCAAAGCATCCGACTGGTTTCCAACGCTATCGTGTATGACGTCGAACATGACACTGACGTATCAGGCCTTGTAACGTGAGAGTGACGTCACCAACGGAGGGAACTCATTTGTCTAATGTCATGGCCTTGTACTTTCTAGACAGCTTTGGTCAGAACCTAGCCACAAGTTGCTTTAATCCAGCTTTGGGATTTTCTAAGGTGTGTATGAGAGATACACAAAAGAGCCTCTTCGAAATTAGGACATTTTTTTTTTTTTTTTGATTGGAGGTTTAACGACCACCGTGAGCAACTCAATGGGCTATAAGCAGTCGCCCGTCCCTAATTTAGGGTCACTGGTTCCAGGGAAGGGAGAGAACCAGTGCCGTAAGACAAACACAACATCCATGCCTCACCGGGATTCGAATCCGGACCCCGTTCGGACGAATGATCAGAGGCCATCGCTTAGACCACTGCGCCACCGGGGCGACAAAATTAGGACATGTGAAGTACATACTAAGAACTACAATGTCTCAGCAGCGCCTCAAATCACTCATGATTTTGTAAATTGAACAGGAACTGGATGGACTTTCGAATCACAACGCGCCGCCCCGGTGGCGCAGTGGTCTAAGGCGTTGGCCTCTGATCATTCGTCCGTAAGGGGTCCGGGTTCGAATCCCGGTCAGGCATGGATGTTGTGTTTGTCTTACGGCACTGGCTCTCTCCCTTCCCTGGAGCCAGTGACCCTAAATTAGGGACGGGCGACTGCTTATAGCCCATTGAGTTGCTCACGGTGGTCGTTAAACCTCCAATAAAAAAAAAAAAAAAAAAAAAGAATCACAACGCTTTTCAAGTAGCTCCCGACTTCGCGTGTATCGATCCCCCTTTGTTTACATACCCGTAGAACCTGCTCATATCCAACATGAAACAGAAAAGGAAGTAGTTCACGATACGGACAATTTTTACTTTTGTAGGTACCTTTATACTGATAAATCAAACCTGAAAATAACTCGAATTTATTTCATATACAAGATTTATACATCATCACAATTTGATACAGAATCTTAATAAAACGCACTTTTCATTGGGGGAAAGGTTTTCATTGCATCCTAGCATGAAACGGCAAAAGTAGTCGTTCACAAATACGAACAATTCCTATTTTTATTCCTGTTTTTATACAAATAAATCCATACAAAAAGTAATGCGTATTTATTGCATATGTATATATGTATAAGATTTATGCATGATAATTCGATATAAAATCTTAATGGAACGCACTTTTGAGTGGGTGAAGGATTTTCCATGCATCCTTTTCTTTCGGATACAATAAGTTAGAATACCTCCCTGGGCTGGTAGTACTGAGGTCATTTCATATAAAATGCACAATGTGGAAACGCGACGAAGTCGATGATGCAATCTCAACGATGCTTGCGTCATTTGTAGTGTAGGGCTTGAGGAAGCGGCATGGGGCCCTCTTACTCCCGCAGTGCGTAGCGTTATGGATTGACGAGGATTAGAAGTGTCCCATGCAGATGCCTCAGGTACTGTGACGCGTGAAGGTCAAAGGACTGAAACATTACGCGGCAGAAATCCAGCAGACATTCACAGTGCTTTGCGTGAGGTTTGTGGTGATGAAACAGTAGACCGGAGTACAGTTTCCCGCTGGGCTACTTGCTTTCGTGAAGGACGTTTAAGCATTAACAACGACCCGAAGTCAAGGAGGCCAAAAACGGCAGCGAATGAACAAAGTGTGAAACTTGTCATGGATTTTGTCGAAGAAGAACGTCGCGCAACATGCAAGGAAACTACAGAAGCTACAGAAATTTCAGCAATATCAGTATTCCGTATTTTGACGACAGATTTGCAGAAAAGAAAAATTTCGGCCTCATGTCTCCTATAACGTAATGTCTTTTCGTACTGATCCTTTGTCACTCTTCTTACGTTATTTTAAAAACATCACCATACGATGAAATAGTTCCTAAATTAAACCTTAACGGCCGGACGAAACGTTTAAACAGAAGTCAAACTTACGGAAATTGGCTTTATTCCAGATGTTTTCACCAATACATCATAGCACTTTACATTTTACTTAACAAATCAGTAACATCCACATTCAACACCCCACACTCCACACTCACATTAACAACTGTTGACTCGTAGTTTATATCTCTGGTTCTTATCTCATAACAGGCATACGCCACGTTCATTCTATCTCAGTTGTGTTGCCAATAGTATTCGTTTGAAAGAGAAGATATCACGTTAAGTGTGAAGTATAACTGAGAACAAACTCAAGATTTACATAGGGAAAGAAACTAAAAAGGAAAGTTAATTTAGAATATACGTCACACCGCTCATGACTTAACTGCTGCAAAAAAAAAAAAAAAAAAAAAAAACAGACTCGTGTGGACAATGCAACATTACTGAAGCAAAGATCTGTGGCTGAAGGCGACGCCTTTATGTTACGAATTGTTGCAATTGATTAAACGTGGGTTAGGGACTTCGAACCTGAGTTGAAATCACAGTCGATTGAATTGAGGAGTCCACGCTCCCCACGACCCCCCCCCCCCAAATGTTGATCATCACGCATGATCACATTGGCGTCATCCTGACAGACAGAGTAACATGTGAAAGAAGTGTCACGTGACTTGCTCAGAGATGGGCCTCTCATTTTGCACGATAATACAAGACCACATATGGGGAAGGTGGCGACAGCTTTCCTGAAGAAATACAGGTGGAAAGTGTTACCTCACGCACCCTATAACCCAGACATGAGTCCACCAGACTTTGACTCGTTCCCCAAGCTCAAACAACCCCAAAAGTTTCCTCCCTGGAGGACAATTCTGCAGCAGTTAGTCAGCGCATCCGACAGCTGAACAAAAGAGGGGACCTGAATGATATTGTGGACCTTCTAAAATGTTGGAACGCATTCATTCAGAAGAAGGGACTACATAGAAGGACTGTAGAGAAGAAGGGTGACATACATAGAAGGACTGTAGAGAAACATCGCCTAAGACACTTCTGGTATGTATAAATGTGCATTAGATATTAAATGACCTATGTACTTTGCGAATATGAGAAAATTAGTATCTTTGACAACCATTTTTTCCGAAGAAATACATTGTTAAAAATTCTGTGGTAGGTTGCACCAAAACGTGGTGCTACAACAGCTGCACCACTTTCTGAGAAAAAGTACACCACCGTGATTTGCAAACAAAACCCAACAACATGGTTCAACTTTTTACCACGTTATGGTACAAGGCTGCACCATGTTGTTGGGTTTATTTTGCGCAACAGAATGGTGTATCGCTTCTAAGAATGTGGAGCAGCTGGTGTAGCACCACTTTTTGGTGCAACCTACCACACAATTTTTAACAGTGATATAAAGAAAGCTGAAGAATCAATCATTGCAACTTTAATTTCACGGAAAAAATATGAACTTACGTTTGCATAAAAAGGAATTAGCTCCGAACAAAAAAAAAATCCGTAGTGCTATTATTTAATGAATTTACTTCATAAAATACATTAACAAAAAGTTATCATTAAAGTGTCTATTACAGTGAAATTCTAAAACAAACACCGAATAGAATGAACGTGAACTACTTCCTTTGCCGTTTCACGCTGGGTGTGAACCGGTTCTGTGTAAACAAAGGGAATGATAACCGTGAAGTCGGAACTACTTGAAAAGCGTTCAGATTCGAATTCGAAGTCCATCCCAAGAATTTGCTTCGTCAGTTAATTACAATGATGTGATTGAGAACTCGAGTCCGTAACACTTCGCGAGTGACGTCTCATTCAACAGGTTAGGAAGATTAAAAAAAAACTTAACCTGTGTTTTTCTCAGTTTCGGTAAGCTCATTATCTAGTTAAAGGTAAAAAATTGACTGCCTCCTAGTGTACGCCTAGTTATCAGGTGCACACCCTAATGAAATGTGCTGGGCACACCTATATTTCAGAATCAATGGTGGATTTACAATGGCCGACATGTATTTAAACTCGCAAAATCACTTCGACCTAATCTTCTGTAAAGTGATGATTGACATTAGAATTGCTTTGTCGAAGGAATATGGATGATGCAAATACAAACGCACGTTTCTAAATGTAAAGAACTGCGTAATTGTTCTCTGGAACGGTAGAAACATATTCTGCGGAGTGACAAATTGTAATACAACCTGTTACAATCAGATGGGCGGGTGTGGATGTAGCAGGTGATACATAATCCTGATTCTGGAGTGCCCTGAGTCAACAATGAACTTAGAAGGCCGTGTGATGGTGTGGAGTTGTTCTTTAGGGTGTTGCCTCAGATCTGTTTGCTAGTTTTGAATTCCGAAGCCTACTCTAAACTTTGGGGGGAATTATCCACTTTCTACTGTGAATTAATTCTTTGGAACAGACTAATATCTGTTTCACAGGGTAATTTTTCCTGCCACAAAGCCGATGCTGTAACAGTTTCATGCGCAGAAATTAAATTGACTTACACATAATCACAATTTGAACTCCAAGGAATACGTATGAGATTATTCGAAACTGGAGTGAAGGGCCAGACGAATACTAAATGGAGGACCTTATTGGCTGCAAACTACTATTCATTGGAATAAAGACTGCTCAAGAGGGTGGAGTGTGTCTTAAGAGCAAAAGAGGAGCAGATTCAGTATTGAAGAGAGAGACAGTGACACCAATACGAAACTGACGTGAGTCCTGATACCTTTTTTCTTTTTTTGTAGGAGAAATATGTACCCAAGTGCTTGTTCAAAATCAGTTTAAGCGGCATCCGCTTATACACGGTCGAGTCACATTATTGGGACTACCAGCTAATATCTAGAGTATCCGCCGTGTGCAGCGCGGACAGCAGCTAGACGGTCTGGGAGTGACCCAATAAGGTTCTGGAAGGTGTTCACACTGACAGCTGCTGGAAGGTGCGTGGTGGGGGATCCATAGAGCGAACACGATCAAAGTGGTCCCACAGATGCTCAATTGGGTTTAAGTCTGGGAAATTAGGCGGGGCCAGGGAAGCACTTTGATGTCTTCATCGTGCTCTTCCAACCACTCTCGAACATTTCTACCTGTGTGACACGTCGCATTGCCGTTCTGGAAGAACTCATCCACTCCAAGGAAGACAATAAGCATGTATGGGTGTACATGGTCTGCAAAGATGGATTCATAACGAATTCGGTCCGTAGTGCCTTCCACAGGTATGAGTGGACCCAGAGAATGCCACGAAAATATTCCTCAGATCATAACGCTGCCCCCACCAGCTTGTGTTCTTCCAGCAATGGTTGAAGATTGTTTGTTCTCCGATGTTTCTCGCCTTATATGCCAACGTCCATCTGTTCGATGAAACAGAAAACGTGACTCATCGGAGAAGGCAATCCTTTGCCAATCAGCGGAAGTCCAATTACGATACTGCAGTGTAAATGTAAGCCTTTTCTGCCGATACACCTTCGTTAGCAAAGATACAGTGACCATCCATCTGCATCGAAGCCCCGTACGCAGCAGAGCTCACTGAATTGTCGTTTTGACACACTTCCGGTAGCCCCCTGGTTCATTCGGCGTGTGAGTTGCTCCACTGTAGCGTGTCGATCGGCCCTCACGCACCTTGGAAGCCGACGTTTCCCTCTCACATCAATGGCACGTTGTGCTCTGCAGTTTCCACATCGCTTATTCGCAATGGTGCCATTTCTCCAATCATGATACACTTTAGCCACAGCAGCACGCGAACGGTTCACAAGCTGCGCTGTTTCAGAAATACTGCCACCCTTGGCCCGAAAACCGATAATAATCCTTTTTTGCAAATCTGATAAATCGCTCCTTTTATCCATGACAGCAACTAGTGATATGTTTTCAGAATATCTACACCACACCTTATATACCCTTCAAGCCAGATCACGGCACGTGCCTTCATTCGTTGGCTACGCGCTGTTGACGTCAAAAGTAGGAGGTTGTCACAATAATGCGACTCGACTGTGTATGAAGAAAATAAAGCGTAAATATACTCCAAAAAATAAGTGGTGTGAATTCATGGAAATTTCTGAAAATAATCAGCAGCAAAGTTGCCGTTAGATGTCCGTCTTTTAAAGAGATTTCGGTTTTCAAAACTGTCCGTTTTTTTAAACTTCCTTATTTTCACAGTTTTTCCGTAGTCAGCAATTCCGTTTATTTCAGAAAAGTGCGTTTCAGGTTTTTCCCTATTTATACCGAAGTTTTGCAAAATCGAAGACACAGAATTCTCCAGTCCTTACGCCAGAGAATCCTTTCATGCCAGTGGGGCTCGAACAGATGTCTGGGTTGGCTCACTAGAAAACGCGCGTCTTAACCACTGAGCCAGAAAAACTCATTAATCATGCTCACGTTCAAGGTAAAACTAATTGCGCGATGGTGAAATTTTTTTTGTCATTAATGCGAGTGCTTTAGTCGTTATATTAAGAATGGGTAAAATGAATTGTTTTATGGCATTATTTCACAAAACTTCTAAAAAAATGTTTTTAACGAATCCACTGACTGATATACAGACATCGTGCAATCACTTGTACGATAATTTATGTACCCGGTTTCTTGCGGTAGCCTACGCGCAAAAAAGTGTGTCACACCTACCTGACTATACGTTCAGATCTTATAACAGCAGCAGAAAATGTAGCATCTTGTTCCATGTTGCACAGGAGGCTTCACGAACATGGTTTTTATGCTAGAAGACCAATAGTGTGACTCTCTCTGTCTGTGTATGTGTGTGCGCGCGCATGCATGCGTGTGTGTATGCATCCGCTGATTTCTCGTCATGAAAGGGAACGTCTCAATTGGTGTTGAAAGTCCCTTCAACTGAACTGATGATCAATGAAACTGTTCGAATTAGCCTAGATTTGATCTCTAGAATGAATTCAGATGAAGACTAATATGGAGAGAACTAGGGACACGCATTTATCCTTTGAACGACTTAGAAATATCTTTAGATGTCAACACAGATATCTCTCCGTGCTTCAAACCGGCTGTATGTATGCTCATATTTATAGGGATGAAATCTTAGAACGATTTGTTATTCTTTATGCTGGAACAATTCGGAACGACATTATCCTAAAGGACGATAATGCACATCTACATCCGGCGAGAATCGGTGACCAATATCTAGTGCGAACATCACCACTGTTTCCTTCATCTGAATCTTATTGAGCATGCTTGGGGTCCTTCAGGAAAACGTGCTGAAGCCCTTCAGCGCTCTCCTCAAAATCTGCAGGAGCTTCGAAGTGTATTGGTGGAGCAATGGTCGTTATTTTTACAATGTCTGGACACTTTTTTTATGACCATTGAACGTCGCTATGAAACATGTATTATTTTGAGGGGTTTAAGCAGTTCATATTAAATCATGGCTATTTCGTTGTCAAACACTCCATACTGAATCACTTTGGCTATCTCGTTGACAAACACTCCATATTGAATCACTTAGGCTATTTCGTTGACAAACACTCCATACTGAATCACTTTGACTATCTCGTTGATAAACACTCCATACTGAATCACTTTGGCGATCTCGTTGATAAACACTCCATACTGAATCACTTTGGCTATCTCGTTAACAAACACTCAATATTGAATCACTTTTGCTATTTCGTTGACAAACACTCCATACTGAATCAATTTGGCTATCTCGTTGACAAACACTCCATATTGAATCACTTTGGCTATCTCGTTGATAAACTCTCCATACTGAATCACATTGGCGATCTCGTTGACAAAAACTCCATACTGTATCACTTTGGCTATCTCGTTAACAAACACTCCAATTGAATCCCTTTTGGCTATTTCGTTGACAAACACTCCATACTGAATCACTTTGACTATCTCGTTGATAAACACTCCATACTGAATCACTTTGGCTATCTCGTTGACAAACACTCCATATTGAATCACTTTGGCTATTTTTTTGGCAAACACATCATATTTAATCACTTTGGCTATCCCGTTGTCAAAGACCCGATAATAATAATAAAAATAATAATTTTATTGTTCTAGCTGTTACATCAAATCTTACATCAAGTTTATATTTACATTTGAGTGTAACAAAAGTAATTATTATAACAGCCAGGGAAATCAGGGAAAAGGTCTTTGATGACCTGACTAAAGCCCTGATCTCCCTACTTGATAAATACAAGTTATGTGAAAATTGTCAAAGAGTTAAGGTAAATAGTAGGCAGGTCATGCAGTAGATCAGCAGTTGTTAGTAATGTTAGTAGTAATTAGAAAAGGATTGAAAAGTTATATAGCAATTAGAGGTTTTTTTTTTATAAATTAAGCAAGTATATTTTTAGTCTGTTTTTAAAGAAGTTATAATTATTAATGCGTTTTAGTTCTTCAGCTAAAAGATTCCAAAACGTTGGTCCCTGATAGGTAATGCTTTGTTTCATTTGTTGTTCGATATTGAATTACTTTGGCTATCTCGTTGACAAACAGTCCATAATGAACCACTTTGGCTATCTCGTTGACAAACAGTCCATAATGAACCACTTTGGCTATCTCGTTGACAAACAGTCCATAATGAATCACTTTGGCTATCTCGTTGACAAACAGTCCATAATGAATCACTTTGGCTATGTCTTGTGACTAGGTATGTTTACTTGCTATTTGTTCTTTAATCAATAATCTGGTTTCTAATTTTATACATGTAATGCGAAAGAGCATATTAAATTTTACGTTTCCTTTAATTTCATTTGAAAACTCCTCGTATATTTCGAGACATTTCAGAATTTCATTTTGTTTCCAAATTTATAGAAATCAGTGTATTTTCACGTTGCAGAGTGCAAAAAATCCACTTGACCTATTTCTACTACAATAACATCAGGTTCTTGAACTATTTCTACTATAAATCTACTTGATCTGTTTCTGTGGAAACCCTGTTTTCTGATTTCTATCAAAAACAAAAACAAAACACAAATCTTGAAGTTTAGAATTCGAGGTCCTATTGGAGGATAATGTTCATAAAATGTGTTTGACAGGCTTTCTTTTCTTTAAACTTTTGTCGCACTAACTGATTAGAAGCTTCTGTTTTAGACCGTTGGAAGTTCTCTATATAATAGGTTCTGATAGATTTTGATCTGAATTAAAGACATTCTTCAGATTTTGCAGATTTTATTTGATAGTTCTAGGGCTTCGTTTCAAAAGTTTTAAGCTCACAAGGTATCTGGCTTGATAATTTTTTTTTTAATAAATCAGTCAGAACCCTTTTATTTCTCTTAAAGCTCTTATCCATTTGTGAAGAGTCTAATGCTAGTTTTTATACTTTTTCTGAACCAATTGTAAGATGTTACTATGCACAAACGAATGCTACTTGATCAATTTTGCTTGAAATCCCTACTTATTTTATACTAATGATACATTAAAAAAAATTAAGTGACCTCATTTTGTGCCAAACAAAATTAATTTTTATTTCATGGGTAATTGAATTTCTAAAAACATGGGAAATTGTTTACACGCAGATGTTTTCTGCCTTTGTTTCTTGGAGCTGATATCCTTTACAAAGGACGGTTTTTAAAATTGGCGGGTTTCCTTCTGAATGTATTACCCGTGTCCAAGTGGTCTAAGCATTGGTCTCTGACGCTCATGCGAGTGGGACCGGACTGGAGTCCCGAATGAGACATGGGTGGTTAGTTTTCCTGCCGCACTGGCTCTTCCCTCTCCCGGGCCGCGGATGGTTTAGTAGTCAACGTTAGTGACTGCCACGGAAAAGTCTCAGGTTTGATCCCAGGCAGGTACAAACGCTCCAACCACTAAATATCCACTGTGAGTCGGATGGGAACGTTAAGCCGTCGAACCCCATATATTGGCCCCCCGGTTATAAATCATCATCATCATCATCATTGTCAACCATTATCAATCCACTGCTGGACGAAGGTCTCCCCAAGTTTCCTCCACAACGGTCTGTCTTGTGCCAGTCTCCTCCATGTCACCCCTGCATACTTTCGAATTTCATCCACCCATCTCCCATGTGGTCTTCTTCTGGGTCTTTTCCTGTCCCTTGGAATCCAATCTAAAATTTCAGCTGTCCATCGATGATCTGTCCTTCTGGCAGTATGTCCAGCCCATTGCCATTTCAGGGATTTAACTCTGATCATGATATCTTCCACTCTTGTCATTTTTCGGATCCACGAGTTCCTCTTCTTATCTCTCCTGGTTACACCAAGCATGCACCTCTCCATGCTTCTTTGAGTTGTCTGCAGCCTTTGTATGTCTCTTTTAGTTAAGGTCCACGTCTCCGCACCATACGTAAGCACTGGAAGGATGCATTGATCAAACACTTTTCTTTTAAGACATAATGGCATATTGCTCTTGAAAATTATGCTGTTTCTTCCAAAAGCTCTCCAGGCAAGTTTTGTACGCCGATTAATTTCTTCATCAATGTGACCCTCACTTGATATCTGCTGTCCAAGATAAACGTACGTGTCTGTTATCTCCAGCTTTTCTCCATCAATCGATAAATCTTCATTTCTTGTAAAAGCATTGAACATCACTTTTGTCTTCTGAAAGTTCATTTTTAATCCCACTTCTTTACTCTTGTCAGCAAGTTCCTGGATCATACTCTGCAGCTCTGATGGGGTAGTTGCAAAAATGACTACGTCATCAGCAAAACGAAGGTGGGTTAGATAATCTCCATTAATCTTTATCCCCTTGTTTTCCCAGCTCAGTGACTGAAAAACACCCTCCAATGTGGCATTAAAGAGCTTCGGAGATATGGTGTCACCTTGTCTCACTCCCTTTCCAATTTTTATGTGTGTTGTATTTTCAAACAGCCTAATCTTTGCACTTGCATTTTCATAGATGTTATTAATAATATTAATGTATGCATCTTCAATACCGCAGGTTTTCAGAGCCATTGTAACTGCTGATGGTTTCACCGAATCAAAGGCTTTTTCATAATCGATAAAAGCCATGCACAATGGAAGTTCATATTCCCTCGCTCTTTCAATTAGTTCTCTCAGCACGTGGATATGATCTATTGTGCTGTAGCCACTCCTGAATCCAGCTTGTTCTCTCGGTTGAGCCATGTCCAGTGTTACCTTCAAGCGGTGTGAAAGAACTTTAGTGAAGATTTTATAAACTACTGATAGGAGGCTGATAGGTCTGTAGTTTCCGAGATCCTCAATGTCACCTTTCTTATGTAGCAGGATCATTGTAGCGGTGTTCCAATCCTCAGGAATCTTTCCTTCATTAAGGCATCGAGTGAAAATTTGGGCGAGTACTGTTTCGATTTCTCCACTTGCTTCTTGTATGATGTCTACAGTAATTCCATCTTCTCCTGGAGCTTTTCCTCGCTTCATGCTCTTGATTGCATGTGCAACTTCTGCTGGAAGGACTGGAGGAACTCTGGTACTGGTATCTTTCATGATGTCTGGAGTGCATATATCATCCCTTTCATATAATTTGGAGTAGAAATCTTTCACTCTTGTCAAAATTTCGCCTCTATTTCTTGTTACAGAACCATCTTCTTTTCTCAGTGCCATAATCTGTTTTCTTCCCTTACTGAGATGTCCCTTTGCTATCTTTAGGCTTTGGTTGTTTTCAATTGCTTTCCTCACTAGTTCACAGTTGAATTTCCTTACGTCTTCAGTGATACTTTTTCTTACTGTCTTGCATAGCTCTATATATTCCACTTTGGAAGTCACATCTTCTTTAGTTGTCCTCATCTCTCTTCTTTTTTGCATCAACATTTTCGTTTTTCCTGATAATTTGTTCACATGCAACTTGTTCTTAGACCCAGCTAATTTTGTTGCTGTTTCCATAAGAGCTTTTGTTACTTTTCTGTTAACTTCAGAGATGTCCACTTCTTCCGATGTTAGGCCGTCTAAAGCAGAGAACCTGTTCTTCAGTTCTAACTTGAAGGTATTATGGTGTTTTTTAAGGTTGGTTATGTCAATAGATTTTGTTTGTCCTATGAGCTTGCCACGTTCAAGTTTAGTGTTGAGGTGCATCTTACATCTCACCAATCTATGGTCACTACCTGTGTTGAACTTGTTTAGCACACTGCAGTCTTCTATGACGAATTTTTTGTTACACATAATAAAATCAATTTCACTTGTCGTCCCATTTGGATGTCTCCATGTCCATTTCCTGTGTGGCTTTTTCTTGAAGAAGGAGTTCAAGATGAAAAACCCTTCTGCCTCTGCAAACTCAACGAGAGTATTTCCACGCTGGTTTCTGTTGCCGTGACCGAATTTACCTACCGAAGTTTCATTCTGTTGCCGTTGCCCTATTTTTGCATTGAAATCTCCCATAATTATTTTCAAGTGCTGCTTACCTTTATTATTTAGATGACAAATTTCCTCATAAAATTCTTCAATTTCTTCTTCAGGATGACTTGTGGTGGGTGCATAAGTTTGAATAATCTGAGCCTGGTATCTTTTCGAGAGTTGAATAACAAGTCGTGCAGCTCTGTCAGAGGAACTTTCAACTTCTACAACTTTATCCTTCAGTTTCTTGTTTATTATAAATCCAACACCACTCGTTCTGCCAGTATCTGTCCCACGATAGTAGAAGAGATGTCCACTTTTCAGTTCGATGAGATCTTCTCCTTTTCTCCTTACCTCACTTAGCCCCACGATGTCCCACTTGATCCTTTGTAGTTCCTCTTCCAATTCAAGAAGCCTTGAATCAGAAGATAGGGAGCGTCCATTGTAAGTAGCCAAGGTCAGCATCAGATGGCAGCCTAGTCCGGTCCTCCGGGGATTCTTAGCACCCTCTGCCTTCATGTCGCACTGGCCGCTGCCTTGGCCAGGTACATTCCAGCTGCCGGAGACTGAGGGCCAAGATTTAAGTTGTGGAATCATTTTGGAGGGGTTTGGCCATAACTCACCACGCTGGCCAAGCGGGTTGGTGAGTGTGGGATAGCATTTCCTCTGATCCCGATGGTATAGTTATACCGCTATGGGCGGTCGTCAGAGCCCCTTTAGTGGGAACAGGATGCACCACGAGAAGGCGGGGTTGACATTTGTCAAGGAGAGGCTGTGATGTTACGCATCACCTGACCTTACATCCCTAAATAGGGGCATCTTTCTACCTCGCTTCCATGTCACTTTCCTGTCGAGCATTCTAGCCCACATCTCCTAGCTTCCTACTTCTAAGGGTTGTTTAAGACCTGGGGTTTAGACACTCCCTTCCTAAAATCCTGTATCCACATGATCAGATCTGTTCTCCTTTCTCCCTTTCCTGGAGTCAGTGACCCTAAATTAGGATCAGGTGACAGCTTATAGTCATCAGAACTGCTCACGGCAATCGCAAAACCTTGACACTAAATAACAAATTAAAAAAAATCGAGAGAGTAACCATGATATCTTTGCAGATAATTTATGCTATGAATGTTTTGCTTGCCTATATGTTCATGGGTACGAAATAAAACAAGTGATTCGAAAGTATATGCTTATTTACGTACACTCACATTGTAATTACTCGCGTCACTCACGAACACACCGAACAACAGTACTGTACATACTAAGTGGAATTAGATCATAACAAACAACAAGGTTTACTAATTCCTGACATTTAGCGGTACTAAGGTGGATTAATAAATGTTATTGTCGTAAAACAATAAAAGAAGAAATGAGGGTCATAAAAGAAAATATTTATTAAGTATAGCAGCAGCAATAGTAAGTATTTCGACTGCTTAGTTTTTCAAAAACAATGTTTATTATTATTATATGTTATCCAGATTTAGAAGAAAGGTAAGAAACGAACTTGACACCGGTGAAAGGTGATATAACTGCGAAAGTCCATCTGCGCATGCAAGCTAGAATATGATCTCAAGATAGAAAGTAAAGTTGAATTGCAATTGTGTTAGTAAGGGAGATTGGTCACTTTTGGTCTAGGACATCTACAGGTTAAGACCCATCGTGTTATGCATCATTTCATTAGCAGTTACCGGTGGGGGGTGGGGGGGATCAAGAGGAATCATGAAAAATAAAGATTGAACCATTATACTGTACATCTGAATATCTATTTTTGGCAAACCTATAATAGGTTTTATCAGAAAAAAAAAAAAAAAGATAAGATTCATCATACGCTTCCATCTAACCAGACGTAATGGCTTTTATCAAACTTAGCATCAGGTTATATATAATTTATGACTAGAAACTTGTGGTGTTGAATAAAGTAAAAATATCAACGTTTACCACAATGAAAGAAAGGTTTATAATGCATCGACTATAGTTTCGCAGAGCTTCTGGCTCTGCTTCATCAGGACGAATGCTGAAGCCGAGGCAGAAGGTCTGCGAAACTATAGTCGATGTATTATAAACCTTTGATTGTGGTAAACGTTGATATTTTTACTTTAACATCAGGTTCTCATAGTTTACGCAGACTGCAATGTGATACTGTCACATTTATTCAAAACGTGATGAAATAATGTTCAGCGATAGATAAGTAACATATATTGTTTTGTAACAATGGAATTAACTGTTGTGGCGCCACATCATGGGAGAGCATTTAAAAGTCAGATTTTAGCAATGGTTTTGACTACTTACGTTAACCATTTTTGTTACACTGATTTTTTTTTACTTGGAATTAACTTTGCTACTGTCGGTAGGGGTGCGTAGTATCAAAAAAACATTTGAGAACAGCTCACGAAATTCAGTTTTTAGAACATTCATTTTCTTCCACACAATACGTCTATTTCATTTTTCTCATCCCTTACCGTGGAAAGGTCGTTTTGGTTCTAAAATTAGACATGTCAAACTAGGTCTGCAACAGCTGAGAATAGAATGGCCACACTGACTTGAGATTCATCAATCAGATGAAATAATTTCAGAAATGATAGGTCATTTCGGAGGAAAATATCTCTGAAAATTTCATCTGCTGTTTATTTAAAGAACTGAATATTTCTTCCCTTTCTTTTGTTGTTGTGTGTTAGAAATAACAGGTCCAATAAAAACTGTTCAACCTTATTTCGTCACGATTTACACGAAGTAACAAGAATGATGCCACATTCAGGTGTAGCGAGTAAGTCTTTAAGAGAAATATAAAATGCTATTTTTTGAATAGCAGTTACACAGAGAGAAAACGCCTACGCCTAAGCAATATAATTTTCTAAGCATGCCTTAATGTTCTGTTTAAAGAAAATCTACATCAAGAAAACATCGGAAAATACTTTTTATGTTTATCTTCGTTATAAAGTTTCAGGGTTCAAATCATCAAAAGGATGTAACAAAAGCAAAATAAGATGTCTTGCACTAAAATTCCTAAATGGAAGCGTTTATTCCAGGTATCAAACAACGTAAACCATCAAGTAATAACTGAAGGCAATCGTTGTAGAATAGAAGCTACAGTCGTAATAAACATCCAATAGTGATAACTCCAGTAACTAACAGCAGCTAGGAGCTTTTGAACATAACAACGTTGTAATAAACATCCAATAGTGATAACATAAGGAACTAACAGCAGCTAAGAGCTTTTGAACATAACAACGTTGTAATAAACATCCAATAGTGATAACATAAGGAACTAACAGCAGCTAAGAGCTTTTGAACATAACAATGTTGTAAAAAACATCCAGTAGTGATAACTTTTTTTGATTGAATGTTTAACGACCACCGTGAGCAACTCAGTGAGCTATAAGCAGTCGCCCGTCCCTAATTTAGGGCCACTGGTTCCAAGTAAGGGAGAAAGCCAGGGCCACGACAAACACAACATCCATGCCTCACCGAGATTCGAACCCGGACCCATCTCGGACGAATGATCAGAAGCTATCGCTTAGACCACTGCGCCACCGGGGCGGCGTGATAACTTCAGGAACTAAAAACAGCTAACAGCTTTTGAACATAACAACGTCGTAATAAACATCCAATAGTGATAACTTCAGGAACTAACAGCAGCTAAGATATTTTGAACATAACAATGTCGTAATAAACATCCAATAGTGATAACTTCAGGAACTAACAGCAGCTGATAGCTTTTGAACATAACAATGCCGTGATAAACATCCAATAGTGATAACTCCAGTAACTAACAGCAGCTAGGAGCTTTTGAACATAACAACGCTGTAATAAACATCCAATAGTGATAACATCAGGAACTAACAGCAGCTAAGAGCTTTTGAACATAACAATGTTGTAATAAACAACCAATAGTGATAACTTTTTTTTTTTTATTGAATGTTTAACGACCACCGTGAGCAACTCAGTGAGCTATAAGCAGTCGCCCGTCCCTAATTTAGGGCCACTGGTTCCAAGTAAGGAGAAAACCAGCGCCACGGCAAACACAACATCCATGCCTCACTGAGATTCGAACCCGGACCCATCTCGGACGAACGATCAGAAGCTATCGCTTAGACCACTGCGCCACCGGGGCGGCGTGATAACTTCAGGAACTAACAACGGCTAACAGCTTTTGAACATAACAACGTCGTAATAAACATCCAATAGTGATAACTTCAGGAACAACAGCTAAGGGCTTTTGAGCATAACAATGCCATAACACTGTGATGGCGTCGTGCCCCATGAATTTAGAAAGAATGCGTTGTTTAAATAAGGAACGAATTTCGCTAAGGGATTTTGGGATTGAATAAACTCTTTCATGTAAATAGAAATATACGCTGACGCTCTCTGGTGGAAGAATTTTTAATGATGGAAAAGTAGAAATAATGGGAAAAGTATGCTTCATAGCAAAAGCTATGCTAAGGAAAAATAATTTTTCCAGTACGTCTTCTGGAAGCAGATAGAACGAGAAAAAGGTTTCCACATTTATTCCTCTTAGAAGGAAAACTATGCATTATTTAAAAAGTATGATATTCCCAATCTTTACTGAAGCTAATAGTATACAGTAAGAAATAAAATATAATACGATTTTTAGAAGCGCAGATACAGTTGCAAACAGAAATACACACTAACGCCATCTGGAGCCAGAACTATGAACGACAAAAATCTCACAAGTACATGAAAAATGTTTCACACAAAGCGAGTGCGAGTTAAAAGAATTTTTTAATCAAACTTTTAGAAGCAGAAATAATAATAATAATAATAATAATAATAATAATAATAATAATAATAATAATAATAATAAAACAACAACATATTAAACGTTTGTGCCCCTGGCGGGATAATTTGAATTATTTTGGGCAAGAAATGCGCGCAAAATGTTTTGGTAATTATTAGTATCTGGCAGAAAAAGGGTTTTTCAATCGGAATTCTAGACGCGCAAATACCTATAAACGGAAAAGGGAATTTATGTCCTCTAGTGGCAAACTTACGCATTAACCGAAAATTGAAATTATGTGCGAAAATTTCTGCACCAGAAACGCTGTTTGACAAAGAAAAATGTTTTCTAATCGGACCGTTAAGAAGCAGGAGCGTCGAGAAAAATAAGCTTTATATATACGCCTCTGCTCTGCCAGACGAAATGTGCATTATTTTAAGTGGAAAACAATGCCACCAAAGATTTACCGTTGGAAGCGGTATCTGACCGGAAAGAAAGTTTTGAAATCGAGTTTTCAAAGTGGAAAAACAGTTCTTTACTATAAATTAGAAATTATATATGCAGAATATTTCTCATCAGGAACTCTATCCGACGCAAAAATGAGTTAGTCTTTTATAAATGGTACCGAAAGGAAGAATTTTTTCAGTTGAATATTTTGAAGCTATGATACGGAATAAAATGTATTTCGAATTCGATTTGATTTCCATTTACGCCCTCTTGCGGCGAAGGGAAAGCAAAGATCATCTTTCTCACATTAAGGGCTTCCCAGTGCAAAAAGAATTTTTCAAATCGGACTAATAGTTGCAGGGATATAATGTCCATAGACAGACGGAGAGTGACATTATTAGCACGTTCCTTTTTTTTTTTTTACAACAGACATGCTATTGCTTTTCCTCCGAGAAACACATTCAAGTGTTCCTCGGAGGAAAAGCAATTTGTGTACTGCCCCTTAGTGAAAAACATAAGGTAGTTTTCCTGCTTGGCACTTTTCCAATCTGTGATAGTTTTCCAAGTTGCTGACAGATGTGTGGGCCGCCCCGGTGGTGCAGTGATCTAATTGATGGCTTCTGATAATCGTCCGAGACGGATGCTGTGTTTGTCTTACGGTACTGGCTCTCTCCCTTCCCTGGAACCAGTGACCCTAAATTAGGAACGGGCGACGGCTTATAGCCCAGTGAGTTGCTCATGGTGGTCATTAAACCCCCAATAAAAAAAGCAAAAAAAAAAAACCCCAGATGTGTGGCAGTTTGTCGGACACCTACTATTGCGCACGTAACCAATGAATTATCTCTGTTTTCGTTTCCTAATGATTGGGTACTAAGGTTTCCTGTTTTACCACGAAAAGTGCGAACATGTGTGAAACGTTATAAATTTGTTGAAAAACCAGGCTTCTGACTTTAAAGAATTAAGCATACGCTCATTCCAGCGATGTCTACCGTAAGAAAGTGAGTTCGTGCAAACTCCATAAATAAAAACCTAAGTCAATAAAATTGTCGGGATTTATTTACTGAATCGGCATCAGATTTCCTGCAAACCTGACTTACCTTGTCTACAAGGGCAGGCCTCCGTTTCTCGCTTACTCAAGGAACAAAAAATCGCAAGTTAAATCGCGTATCGAAAAGACAACAGAAAAGAAAATCACATTTGTTCCGGCCTGTTGGCTGTTTTTTCCCAGTCAGAATTAAAAACAAATTCATTAGTAAATCTTCATCAATCCGGACCCTAGCCTAAACTGGATAGCATCCGGCTTTGCCGTGCCGGTTGCTGTCCGGTTTTTTTCCATTGGAGGTTTAACAACCACCGTGAGCAACTCTATGGGCTATAAGCAGTCGCCCGTCCCTAATTTAGGGTCACTGGTTCCAGGAAAGGGACAGAGCCAATACCGTAAGACAAACACAACATCTATGCCTCACCGGGATTCTAACCCAGCCCTCTTATGGACGAATGATCAGAGGCCATCGCTTAGACTACTGCACCTTAGACACCGGCCTTGTTGTCCGTATTAGGCAAATTATGTTGACCGCCGATTAAAGAAAGAAGTAGGGAGAAATATTGTGGGTGTTGATTGTGGTATCGATATCATTCAAAACTCTCTTCAAATTGCAAAAAGAAGAAATATATACTTCTATTGACCATCACTTTAATTATTTGTTAGTAAGGATTATGTCCTATCTATTGAAATTGAAGATTTCGCAGTGAAAGATTATTTTGAAAAATAGTTATATTTAAAAAAAATATAAAAAAATTACAATATTGTCAACATTTTTATCCCAGCGGCTGAATGTCTAGGTTCGGTTTTGCGAAAATATGGAACGAAATAATTTGCACTGAACCAGGTATTTTATAATACAGTAGTATTACAATAGTTTGATATAATTTGGAATCTGTTGAGAACATTAACCCAGAGTTAATGTTCTCAGCAGTTGTGATTCTAAAGCGTGAATAACACTTGTTATCCCCGGGTACGTAAAGAATTTACAGCTTCCGCACGACCGTTAAAGGGCTTTCCGCATCGACAAGTCAATCGTTCCGCTCCTGCGGGCACCCACTTGAGTTATAGGAAAAGTGTTAGAATCGTTAGTGAAGCATATTTCACTTAGTGACTCGAGCTGACGCGTTGGACAAATATGCTCAGTTATTTTCCTATTCAATGAGGAGCTCTTATTCGCAATTGGAGTTCCGTTAGCACACTAAATAATTCCAGGAAGGACATGTTTACTCCCGGAGAAAAAAATTCATAAGTCTACGGGCCTGCAAACCGGCAAAACTTCTCGAAAGGTCAAAACTATGCAAGGAAAAACTATAAGTGGCTCACAAAGGGGAAGAAAGGAATGTCACCGGATGCTAATTAGATGCAGGACAACTGGTTTGACCGCTCTCACTCGGCACGGCGTTTCTCGCGATAATTGCTCACCTCCGCTAACTCAACTGACTATCTTTGAAGCCAACATTATCTGACACGCGAAATGGCAATGATTTATTCTTTGAACTGTTCACTTTTATTTCCGTCAGGGATAATGAAGTAGGGAATCATTTCTTTTTCTCATAGAGCTGACACGTGCAAAGCATCCTCCTGTTTCAACAGTTTTGTGGTTCTTTACAAAGTATTTCTTTACACAGAAAAATCTCTCGTGATCAGGTTGTGCCAGTTTCTTCATCCATGTCTGTCAGTACAATATGTATTAACGAAATTCGAAGTTGAATGCTAAATTAATTTTCCATTAAACCTATAACATAGTACGAAGTTGAAAACAACTTTTCATAGCAGCTCTGTAAAAGGGCAAAACATAATTTACCATACTTACCGTACTTACTCGAGTGTATATGGGTCACATATTTATGCTAATTTTTGTGATCTAAAAACACGGGCCAACCGTCTTGTAACGAGTTTCTGAACCATGCACACACATGCGGACAAAAATTATGGAAATATCCAATATCTTACAAGAGTTTTAAAAATATGTATTGATACCAGTCATCAGCAACAATCATTCTCAGGAGTGAAGATCTGTCCAAGTCTCTTCCACAACTGTCTGCCTTGAGCAATACACTTCCATTTTACTCCTGAAAGCTTTCCAATTTCATGCACACAGCTCCAACCTGGTCTTTTCCCGGGTCTTTTCCTGCCCCCTTGGTATCCAGTTGTAGAACGGTGACCATTTCTTGTAGCAATATGTCCAGCCCATTGCGACTAGAGACTTTACTTTGATCATAATGTCATCTACTCTTGCCATTTTTCTGATCCATGAGTTCCTTGTCCTGTCTTTCTTGGTTACACCAAGCATGCATCTCTCCACGCTTCGTTGAGTTATTAGCATATTCTACATTCCCTTTTTACCTAACTTGATACATAAATGAGAATTTGACTGATGCATTTGTTAAACACTTTTCTTTAAAGGCATAATCGCAGATTGTTGTAAAAAACTACTGTATATTGTTTTCTCTAAATACACAGCAGCCAACTTTTATACGATTATTGATTTCTCATTCAACGTTGCCCTCGATTGATATCTGTGGTTCAAAGATGATGTAGGAATGAGTTACTTCTAAATTTGCCTCTCCAATTTGTAAACAAAAAAAAAAAAAAATGCTTGTCTTTCACAGCAGTCGCGGCCGTGAAAGATCTTGCCTTGTGTCTTTTAGCTGATTTTAATTGCAAATAAAATCGTGTTATCTCTGCAGTATAACTCGGCTACAGTGTTTGTGAATCGTGCTTCTGACAGCTATTGCTCCTACAATTTTTACTTGAATTACTCAGCACGAGATATTATCGATGTGGCATTCAGTACTTGTAAAAAAGCAGTCTGCATTAGTTTTGATTTCTTCACAAAGTTTGTTAGTTGTTTCAACCCAATTGAGGCTGAAAATACCAAATGTTTAGCAATTTACCCGAAGTAGAATGTTTTTGAAATTTGTCCAAGATCTTCTTGATTTGAATCTGCTGTTCAAAGATATCAATCCAGAATGTTCTCGATTGATATCTGTTTTATTTTACTACAAGAAGATTCTATACAGTAAAATAAAGCCGGAAAGCAGAGCAAAACTTTTCAATCAATGTATACAACCTAGTCTATCAAGAAAAACATCTTAGACAAATTGCAAAAAAAAAAAACACAACGCAAAACGGAAAGACCCCTACTAAATATAAGACTCCAAGATAAAGTAAAGGATACAGATATAAGATCCAGAACAAAATTTTTAGACATAGGTGAAAAGATATCAATTTAAAATTGGCTGGCCATATAGCAAGAATGGAAAATAATAGATGGATTAAAATAATAACAGAATGGAGACCATATAAAGAAAAGAAAGGAGTAGGAAGACCAGAGGGAAGATGGATGGATGATATAAAGAGATGAGGGAACCTATAGCCTCAATTGGCTATAAAAACAGTTGGAAGAAGAAAGAAGAAGAATGAACGATCTTACCGTTGTTCAAAGGTTCAAAGAGGGTAAATTGTTGGTCACCGTTTATCAAAGGGATCTCTGGCTAAAGTTTTTAATTTATTCACTATCTCTTGAGGAACCATTTCTAAAGTAATGACGGAATTTAGAAAACCTAACGAACTGCATCTGTGAGCAAAATACAGGGTGGAAACCTAACTTACGGAGTTTGCGAAACGACTGTTAACAACGACTACGAGAGCATAAGAAAGATAACAGCAAATTCTTAGGTGTAATATATGAAATCCTTTCCGACAGGAAAATAATTTTTCAAAGTAGATAATAAAAACACCCTTTCGCTGATTTTTTTCCTTTTAATTAAAAGGAAAAAAAATCAGCGAAAAGGTGAATACGTTCACGCTTCCTAGTAGTAGAACTTATTGTTATTTAAAATAGATATGTACCGTGAGCAGTGTTCTTCATAATGAAAGGAACCAGAGGAAAAAAAAATTCAAACTGCATTCTTAAAATCGGTAAAACTTCCGAATTAGAAATAGCTACTTAATTCCACTAGCGGCAGAAATATGTAGCATGGTAACAAATATCGCAAATTATATGCAAAATATTCCCCATAGTGGGAGATATCCAAGGCCAAGGGATTTTTTAAATCGATCAATTATCTGTAGAAGAAAAGATATCGAGGAAAAGGTAACATAACTTTACGCCCTGTCCCGCCGAAAAGCCGTATGTTATTTGAAGAAAATGGGAATAAAACATTTCTTATAGTGAAAGGGATCCTACCAGAAAAGGATTTTTCAAAGGGAGTTTTAGAATCACATATACTCTTTCAAATATAAACACCCTCTAACACCCCGTGGCGGCAGAATTGTGAATTATAAAAAAAAAGTAGAAAGCATGCGCGAAATTCTTTATAGCTGAAACTGTACGATCGAAAAGGAATTTTTCAAATACAACTTTTAGAAGCAGAGATAGCCCTAAACAGGCTTTTAAACTTTCGCCTCCTAGCGAGAAAACTGTGCGTTATTTAACGAGGATAATATTAGTAACCTTTGACATAACGACTGTCGTACAGCAAAAAAAAAAAAAAAAAAAAAAAATCTGAAATTTTTAGAAGGGGCGATACAGTTGCAAAAACAGAAATGCGCATAACATCAGAA
Organism: Macrothele yani; assembly: GCA_039090855.1. Lineage (NCBI taxonomy): Eukaryota > Metazoa > Arthropoda > Arachnida > Araneae > Macrothelidae > Macrothele > Macrothele yani. The sequence continues at coordinate 94,365,300 of CM076991.1, forward strand.
CTGTGCCCTACAAAAATTCAAGAGTTAAAAATATACATAAATGACGAATATAAATAATAACGGAAAAAATTACATAAAAAATACCACCACACAATTTCAGGAAATGGGGGTAGTTGTCAATAATGTGATGCACTGAACTCTCGATTATCCGTGCTAATTAATGCACGGATATGCACGTGAAAGCCGTAAAGCATGGATAACCCGAAAATTGCGCTGTGTACCGTAACAATGAACTACGTGCTACTGCATATACAGTGAAATGCCAAAAGTCATGGGACAGCAGTATGCAGATTTTTAACTGGCGCTGTCGTCGTATAAATAGGTTTCGATGTACGCCATGATTTTTATCAGTTGCGAGGTATAATATTGTGAGTCAGGTTGAACAACGACCAGTAGGATTTTGGCAAGCCGACGTGAATTATCAGAGTTTGAACGAGGCGTGGTAGTGAGAGTCAGACGGATAGGACGTTCAGTTTCCGAAGTTGTGAGGACATTCAACATTCCTCGATCCACGGTGTCACGTGTTTACCAAGAATACCTCATGGAAGGCATTACCACCCACCGTGGATAGCTCAGTGGCCGACCATGGATGCTGAATGACCGTGACCAGCCGCGTCTGACCAGGATTGTCCTTGTTAACCGACAAGCGACACTGGCTCAAATAATATCTATATTTAGTGCGGGAGATACCACAAACATGTCCATCAGGTCAGTGCAAGGTAATTTAGCGTCGATGGGGTATGGGAGCAGAAAACCCACCAGATTGCCTTTGTTAACACCACGACATCGGACAAACCGCCTCAACTGGGCTCGTGAACACGGTAATTGTACCCTGGAAGACTGGCAACATGTCACGTGGTCCGATGAGTCACGCTACCAGTTGTTACGTGCTGATGGTAGGGCTCTTGTGTGGCACAGACCCCATGAGGCCATGGACCCAAGCTGTCAGCAAGAGCTGGTGGTGGTTCCATATATGTATGGAGTGTCTTTACGTGGTACGGTTTGGATCCTTTCGTACTCGTAAATATGTCATTTGCCGGTACTCACTTTGTTGATCTACTGGATGACAATTTGCAGCCCTTCATGGACTTTATGTTCTACAACAACAATGAGATTTTCCTGGCGGACAATGCACCATATCATTGAGCCCAAGCTGTCCAAAATTGGTTCGAGGAGCATTCTGGTGTGCTCCGACGGATCGTGTGGCCACCACGTTCCCCCGACATTAACACAATAGAGCACTTATGGGACGTGGTGGAAAGTTCTATTCACCCTCAAGATCCTGCACCTATAAATACCAGGGAATTGTGGGCGGCTATTCAGACGGCATGGCTCAACATCTCTTTAGAAGTCTTCCTTCCATTTGTGGAATCGATGCCACGTCGAGTTGCTGCACTTCGCCGGGTTAGAGGAGGTGCTACACGATACTAGTTACGTATCCCATGACTTCTAACGCTTAAGTGTATATGCCGATGATGATGTGCATATACCTTTAACATATTTATGAAGAATTAATTCTTCCGGGAATTCACTTACCACTGGTTTCCAGAACATGCTAATTAAATTTATGCCGTATATCTCAGTTGTGCCTGTCGTATGCTGACCAGAAGTAAACTTTAGGAAGAAGCATTCCGATTAAATATCCGCTGTACGTGTCATAAATTTGAAAGAACGTACAAGCACAAAAATACAAATGCAGTGAAGATATCCGTTTTGAACTATCCGCTGATTAGAACAATTGAAAAGAATGTAAGAGGTAAATTTTGCTATATAAGCAGAGCCGTAGCTATCGGGAAAGCAGGGAGGGCGACCGCCCTCCCAGAGTGATCATCCCAAGGGTGTAATTCATGCACTGAGGGTTTGTAAAAACTAGAAATGCATATCATGTGAAGGCATTTACTGAAAATTGTAATTAAAAAGATGTTATGCACTACAGCATTATCTTTTTTAAAGGGTTTATAATTAGCCACATACATTACTACGTGCAGCAAGCCAGTGTACAGAGTAACCTACATTGTAAGGTGTGAACACCTCACATTCTTGAAAGGAATTGTCCCAAACAGAAGATGTTATCCGTATAAAACAATATACGAATATGCTTAAACAATATACACTGACGGAAAAAAAAAATCCCAACACCACGAAAAAATAGTTGTAGAGGAATGAAATGGCGGCAATACATTTGTATAGGTAACATATTTAATCGATTAAGGTTTCAAGATCACAGCTTATTGTAAGCGCGAGAAGAGCCATTTTAAATGTGAAATGCTGGTGCATTAATAACCGGTGTAACCGCCAGAATGTTGAATGCAAGCACGCAAACGTTCATGCATTGTGTCGTACAGGTGCTGGATGTCAGCTTGTGGGATGAAGTTCCATGACTGCTGCACTTGGTCGGTCAATACAGGGACGGTTAATGCTGGTTGGGGGTGACTCTGGAGTTGTCGTCCAATGATGTCCCATACGTGCTCGATTGGTGAAAGATCTGGTGATCTAGCAGGCCACGGCAACATGTCGACACTCTGTAGAGCATGTTGGGTTACAACAGCGGTATGCGGGCGAGCGTTATCCTGTTGGAAAACACCCCCTGGAATGCTGTTCATGAATGGCAGCACAACAGGTTGAATCACTAGACCGACGTACAACTGTACCGTCAGGGTGCGTGGGATAACCACAAGAGTGCTCCTGCTGTCATAGGAAATTGCTCCCCAGACCATAACTCCAGGTGTAGGTCCAGCGTGTCTCGGCCGCAGACAGGCTGGTTGCAGGCGCTCACCTGGCCTCCTTCTAACCAACACACGGCCATCACTGGCACACAGGCAGAACCGGCTTTCATCAGAAAACACAACAGATCTCCACTCCGTCCTCCAATGAGCTCTACCTTGACACCACTGACGTCGCAAACGGCAGTGGTTTGGAGTAAGTGGAATGCACGCTACAGGGCGTCTGGCTTGGAGCTGTCCTTCAAGTAACCGATTTGTAACAGTTCGTTGTGTCACTGTGGTGTCAATGCTGCTCGAATTGCTGCCGCAGACGCAGTCGGCGGTCTTCCCTCTCAGTAGTGCCGCGTGGCCGGCCGGAACCCGGTCTTCTTGAGGCAGTACCTTCCCTTGACTACCGCTGCCAACAATCATGCACACTGGCTACATTTCTGCCAAGTCGTTCTGCAATATTGCGGAAAGAAAATCCACCTTCTCGTAGCCCTATTACACGACCTCGTTCAAACTCCGTGAGCTGTTGATAATGGCTTCTTCGTCTTCTTAAAGGCATTCTTGACTAACATCAACACACTACGTCGAATCTCAACGATAACTAACGCTCACGAACGTTACAGCGCGTATTTACAGCAAACCTGCTTTGCATGTTCCGAGGGGCGCTACTAGCGCCACACGTATGCGCCGAGCGCGAAATTTGCATAGACGTCATCTTACAGATGTACTCCCACCGCCTACCAACTGTCGTTTATCTAACACAACCCCTTCTTGGTGTTGGGATTTTTTCCGTCAGTGTATGTATAAACAATATATGGATATGTCAAACTTCCAGACCTTTCCGAACGCACTGTAGAAATGAAGAGCTAATTAGTCGTTTGTACTCTGTCGTAGAAAGCTTTCTACACATTTAAGGAACTTTTCCAAGTCCTATCCCGAAAGCATCTTTCTAATCTTTCGTTCATTCTGGTACTCATTCGTTCTGTGCTGGTTTACTTTTCATTCTGCATTTCTGTGTTTACATTCACATAACGTTTATGTTTTACTTCATATTTACGACCTTTGACTTTTGGGTATTAGCCTAGTTCTTACATATTTAGTAAAATTGCACTGCTGGCCACACCAAGAAGGACACGAGATAGCAAAGCCAGATTTACTGGACACATAACAACAGATACAAAGATGAAACGATTGAACTTACAGGCCCGTGCGACTTGCGGAACACGCAGACATCAATAGTTCGCGTGGCCCCCATGGCTGGCAATAACGGCCGCTACAAGACGCGGCATCGAACGAAAGAGGCTTTGGATGTGGGATTGGGGTATGTCTGTCCAGGCTTCTTCCACACATTGCCACAGTTCATCAGGCGTAGCCGCGGGTGGTGCTTGCCGGGCCACTCGGTTGCCGATCAGCGACCAGACGTGTTCAATGGGCAACATATCGGGAGAACAGGCAGGCCACGGCAGCAGTGACACCTGGTGGGCCGTGAAGAATTGTTGCACGATGCGTGCCAAGTGCGGGCGCGCATTGTCCTGTTGGAACGTGGCCACTGGAAGGCCCTGCAGGTAAGGGAGGACTACAGGCTCCATAACGTCGGAGATGCAGCGGTGGCTGTTGAGTGTACCGGCGATGCGTACCAGAGGGGTGCGGATTTCATATCCAATTGCGCCCCAAACCATAACGCCGAGAGACGGACTGGTATGGCGATGCATAATGCAGGCGTCATACAGTTTCTCGCCGCGGTGCCGCCACAAGCGGATCCGGCTATCGTGGTGTTGCAGGCAGAAGCGGGATTCGTCGGAGAATACAATGTCGTGCCATTCCGTAGTCCAGGTATGGCGTTTAACGGCCCACTGCCGCCGCACTAGCCGGTGGTGTAACGTCAATGGTAATCGGATCAATGGGCGCCGTGTGACAAGTCCCCGCTCCTGCAGACGACGTCGAGCGGTACGTGCTGACACAGGTTGTTGCGCAACACATCCTAATTCCTGCGCTAACGTTCGTGATGTGGCGGTGCGAGCCGTCAATGCCCGCCGTACAACATGCTGGTCCTCTCGTTCGGTGATGTGCCGCGGTTGCGGCAATCGCTCACGTCGGTCCGTCCGTCCCTCCTGCACCCACCGAATCCATACTCGCCTCACTGTGGCTGGATGTCGTCCTACACGGGCACCGATGTCTCGGTACAATAAACCGCTGTCGCGATAAGCCACTATTCGTCCTCTGTCGAACTCCGAAACGTGCTGGAATGACTGCCGTATTCTGCGACGAGGCATCAGGAAGCTTCCCACGCACAAGTCCGGCAGCATAACACACTTCCACTACTTACACCCCGCCTTCTCTGCACCCTTCTTATAGTGCTTCTCGGTGGCGTGCCGGGCGCACATGATTAGTATATGCCCTGCAATGCTAGTCGTTTGCATGTCCTTTCGCGGGCAACGCATGCTGATAATTTCATGCCAATCGGATGCTTCCTTCTTGGTGTTGCATTTGGGTGGCCAGCAGTGTATGTCAAAAAACTGGAAGCGAGAGATTTGTAGAATCATACTTTCCCATAACAGCTGTATGAGAAAGTAAAAACTGCTTTGCGTGGAAATGGGGAACTTTTGAACTCGAAGGGTCGTAATTTCAAGACTCGGCCTCACAGATTATAAAAGCTTGCTCCAGCCCTGTCTGTACGTAAACTTAGATTGTGAATCAAAAAGCAGAAAAGCAGTTATGAGTGAGCACTCAATCTTGCAAGCTTATTTTGTGAGTTGCTTACTCAAGACGAACAAGGTCGTATAAGTGGAAATATTGCTGGGGTATGTTATGTTTTTAATTGGGTATAACTCGTTCTTATACTTTGTGCTTGGGAGGTCTATATCCTTAAAACCGCCTCGGTGGCGCAGTGGTATAAGCGCTGTCTTATGACCATTCGTCCGAGAAGGAACCGGGTTCGAATTCCGGTGAGGCACGGATGTTGTGTTTGTCTTATGGTACTGACTATCTCTCTTCCCTGGGACAAATGGTCCTAAATTAGGAACAGGCGACTGCTTATAGCCCATTGAGTTGCTCACGGTAGTCGTTAAACCTTTAATAAAAATACCCTTAAAACATTCCTTTTTGTACATCTGTGATACTTGTAACACTGGAGTTCCTTAACGTTATGTTCAGACTAATTAGCACAAAATCATTAATTACACAATGAGCACTATGTGGCTTTCTAAAGACCAGAAGAGTAGTCTTTATTTATGGAAAGAATGTTTATTGGTCTTTATAGCACATCACTTTGATAGCTTATCAGTGGTAATAATCGGTAACCAACGGGCTACCTTAAAACAGTCAACAGCAATACACTTTAAACGAATTCACTGAACCTGTGTAACGTTAGGCTCAAGGTGCCTCACTACCAACCTACTTTCAATTAATGCACTAAGTGGCCAAATTAATATGACTACCTGGTTAGTACATCGTTGGGCCACTTTTGCCCTTAATATTGCTTGAATTCGTCTTAGTATGGATTCTATTAAATGTCGATAAGTGGCTTGGGGTATATTAGCCCAAATGCGAAGAATTGCACTTTCGAGCTCTTGAAGACCCCATAATACTGCTTGAATTCATCTTCGTATGGATTCTATTAAATGTCGGAAAGCGACTTGGGGTATATTAGCCCAAATGCAATGAATTGCGCCATACAGCTCTTGAAGATTTAATGGTATCGGATGCAGCTGCATAATGCCCCTTTCAACTTGATCACACAAATGTTTCAATGGATTGAGATTCGGTGATCGAGAAGGCCAATGTAGCAGGGAAAAGTCTCTGTGATGATCCTCAAACCATTCGCGTACAATGTGAGCACTTTGACATGGAGCATTGTCCTGCTGGAAGTATCCATCCCATTGGGATATACTATTAACATAACTGTCCTGCTAGAAGTATCATAACTGTTCTGCTGGAAGTATCATAACTGTTCTGCTGGAAGTATCATAACTGTTCTGCTGGAAGTATCATTGTCCTGCTGGAAGTATCATTGTCCTGCTGGAAGTATCATTGTCCTGCTGGAAGTAGCCATCCCATTGGGATATACCATCAATATGTATAACTGGGCGGACTTAGTCGGCCACGATATTTAAATACCTTTGAGAAGTCAGAGACTGCTCCACACGAATCAAATGGCCCAAACGCTCCCACGAAAACGTGTCCCAAACCATAACGTTGCCTTTGCCAGCTTGAAGAGTAGTGACGATGCAAGATGGGTCCATGCTTTCGTGCTGCTGTCTCCATATTCTCATCCTTCCATCTGCATGGTTTAGTTGAAAACGTGATTCGTCTGGCCACATTACCCCTTTCCACTCATTACTGTCAAATTCTTGTGTTCCTGAGAAAACTAGAAGCGTTTCTACTTGTTTGGAGCATACAGTAATGGCTTACGGACAAGCCGTAGCTCATTGCTGCATACAGTAATGGCTTACGGACAAGCCGTAGCTCATACGATGCAATGTGCAGAAAACTGCACGTTCTGAGGCCATCGGACTTAGTCTCTGATTGAGAAGATTATCCGTAATCTGATGAAGTATCACCCGTCTGTCTCTTGGACTGAACAAGTCTGCCTACTCTCCGCTCAGTTCGAGCATCCAGTAGCCGTTGACAACCACACGCCTTGCGCTCAGACCCGGTTTATTGACTGGTGGTCCACTCTCTGTAAACTTCAATAACTGCTGCCCTCAAACAGTTCACAAGTGCAGCCGTTTTGTTAATGCTCGCACCAATGCTTGGAGCACCCACGATCATTTGGCTTTCAAAGCTCGCCAGATCACGTCGTTTACCTATTATTTCTTGGGCAATGCACTTCATTAGTCTCTGCATGCCTTCAGCGTTACCTTTTTTATACCGATTCAGCCATATCTTGCGTCAGCAGCATCTGCGGGACAGCTACTTTGAACAAATGGTTTGGTGGTCATAATAATTTGGCCACTCAGTATATATATATATATACAGTATAGTCTTGACGAATATAGCATATAGCGCAAAGCTGCATTATTCTTCTCAATAGTGGTCGCTCTGCACGTTAGGAACAAAAGGCATCTTGAAAGTAATGCCTCGTCCCTCATAAGATTTTTATTCCTAGCAGCAAAAATGTTAAACTTGGTGGCAAAATACTTGAACATATTGTTAATAATGTTAGCCTATTCAAAGTATTGTCCATCACTTTATATATATTTCCGCCATCTTCGAACCCATTGGTAAAATCCATTTTGAGAAAATTCCTGAAGCTGTCGTTTCACCCATGAGTTCACAGCCAGTTTAACATCTGCCACATCTGTAACGTACCAGGAGATGTGACGTACCTGCCAGAAGGACGCACACGACATAAAGGCAGATAGGAATCAGAATAAAACGTCCGCGTAGCTTAATTGGTAGAGCAACTTATTCCGGAATGAGTGGACCCGGGTTCGAATCCTGGCGCGGATAAAAATGACGGAGAAATTTACTTCGTTATACATCATCGAAATGTTTTCCACAAGGGTGTTTTTCTAAGGACCAAACAGGAAAAATTCTGAGGGAGCCAAATTAGGACTGTAGGATGGTTGGGGCACTATCATCTACCCCATTTTGGCAATAGCCTGTGAAATCTCCTTTGAATTGTGGGGACATGCGTTATTATGGTGTAAAACAACACTATGAGGTGGAATGTCCCGCATTTTCCTTCTGATAGCTTTCCTTAGCTTCGTCAGTGTCTCAACACAGTTTATTATTGCAACTCCTGGATGGTGACACGACGATCTGCTGTGATGAGGTCTTTCACTTCTTGCCTGTTGGCATCTGTCACTGCAGTTGCGGGTCTTCCATTCCGTTGTTTGTCCGACACTGAACTTTTCCCCTCTCGAAACCTCTTCATCCGTCTTTGGACATTACTGACATCGATTGTGACAGGTCCATCCATCGCCAGGAGTCTTCTGTGGATTTCTGGAGCCTCATATCCATCTTTTTTTTCAGGAACTCAATTACGGTTCTCTGCTTTTCTCTGTCATACATGGTCTTTATTTCCGATTCTGGAAAAAAATTATTTCCACATTGGTAACATATCACAGTACATGTCAGCGCAGTTTCATCAAAATCACTTCGAAATTCCAAAAGTTATTAAGGAGGAGGATTTACTTTCAGGATGCCCCTTGTACATCGTTCCTATCTTGTTGAAACATGCATTATTCAGACCTGACCTCAAGACTGCTCCTAAATACCATTTAGTGAGTGGGAAAATATAAAGTTGAAACGCTTAAAGAAAATGAATTCAAAATTTACAAAGAGAAAGAAACTAAAAATGAGAGTCAAATTACAATATACAAATTACATTGTATATCACTCTTGTCTATATCATCATCATCATCATTGTCAACCATTATCAATCCACTGCTGGACGAAGGTCTCCCCAAGTTTCCTCCACAACGGTCTGTCTTGTGCCAGTCTCCTCCATGTCACTCCCGCGTACTTTCGAATTTCATCCACCCATCTTCCACGTGGTCTTCTTCTGGGTCTTTTCCTGTCCCTTAGAATCCAATCTAAAATTTCGGCTGTCCATCGATGGTCTGTCCTTCTGGCAGTATGTCCAGCCCATTGCCATTTCAGGGATTTAACTCTGATCATGATGTCTTCCACTCTTGTCATTTTTCGGATCCACGTGTTCCTCTTCTTATCTCTCCTGCATAATATATACAGACAAGAGTGATGTACAATGCTTTTACAAGAAATGAAGATTTATCGATTGATGGAGAAAAGATGGAGATAACAGATGCGTACGTTTATCTTGGACAGCAGATATCAAGTGAGGGTCACATTAATGAAAAAATTAATCAGCGTACAAAAGTTGCCTGGAGAACTTTTGGAAGAAACAGCATAATTTTCAAGAGCAATATGCCATTATGTCTTAAAAGAAATGTGTTTGAACAATGCATCCTTCCAGTGCTTACGTATGGTGCAGAGACGTGGACCTTAACTAAAAGAGACATACAAAGGCTGCAAACAACTCAAAGAAGCATGGAGAGGTGCATGCTTGGTGTAACCAGAAGAGATAAGAAGAGGAACTCGTGGATCCGAAAATGACAAGAGTGGAAGACATCATGATCAGAGTAAAATCCCTGAAATGACAATGGGCTGGACATACTGCCAGAAGAACAGACCATCAAGGGACAGTCGAAATTTTAGATTGGATTCCAAGAGACAGGAAAAGACCCAGAAGAAGACCACATGGGAGATGGGTGGATGAAATTCGAAAGTATGCGAGCGTAACATGGAGGAGACTGGCACAAGACAGACCGTTGTGGAAGAGGCTTGGAGAGATCTTCGTCCAGCAGTGGATTGATAATGGTTGACGATGATGACGATATAGTTTGTAAGTCGCGTGCTGATCAGAATTGATGCAAATCAAGTTCAAAGCGTCATAAGATTTCACTCTCTCTGGAAATATCTTTCGTTTTCGAAATGAATAAATAATTTTTTGTTCGTTTCACAAATGCTGTTATAAATGAAAGTTAACCTTTGACTTCTAAATAAATACATTTGCCAATTTGACCCAGAGAATTTTCAGGAACTTCATGTTTTAAGACTAACAGGTTTCAGTTGTGTAGTGCCGTCAAGGTGGGAGGAACACAAGAATGGCACAAGATTTATGATGAGATAACGCAGCTTCTCAGAAATACCTCGGCCTAAAAATAACCAAATTTGTGCAACATAGTTAGAGTGTAATTGCAGATTTAGGTAACATTTTTCTTCGAATATCTGACTTCGAGTTTTACCAGTTACAGTCAGGGACGATGACAATTTGATCTCTACCTGGAACAAGTCGTGATACTGGCAACCCCTTTCCTCATCCTCTGCACTCGTTAGCCAATCACTTCACACTTAGGTTTGGAAGATCCAAGCACGCCCATTTTTAGAAAAAAAAAGATTGTAATGTATTTGTTTTTTTGTAAATTCATGTGTTCATAAAACTAGCTTCCTGCGCTTTTTAGGTGTAAATATTATCATTAGATTAGTATGAGTAATAAGACCTGTGTTTTACATTATTCAGTATTTTTGTTTACTCGCACTATTTCATGAACATACTGATGATCGAAGACCGGTTTTATTGAGATTAAGGGGGAATTTTGGCTTCAAAAATAACAGCTGTTGATACTAGAGTGAATCAAAAATTAAAGGTTATTTCCATGTATATATTTACAAAAACTAAAGTGAAACTTAGATAATTGTAGCATTATTTTTTAATGTAATCTTTCTGCAGTTCCACGTACTGTTTTTAACTACTCGCAAGCTTCTTAATCTCCATCCCAGAAGATGGTTTTCGGCCGTGCCAGGAAACCACCACGCATTCATTGCCTATTTTATTTCTTAATCACTATCTAACGCTGATCACATAATCCTTCTTTAACAGGATCAAAACGATGAAATTAGCTTGGTGAGAGGTTTGGACTGTAAAGTGGATGTTTAATAATTCAGTTGAGAGGTCTGGACTGTAAAGTGGATGTTTAACAGTTCAGTTAAGAGGTCTGAACTGTAAAGTGGATGCTTAACAGTTCAGTTGAGAGATCTAGACTGTAAAGTGGATGTTTAATAGTTCAGTTGAGAGGTCTGGAGTGTAAAGTGGATGTTTAACAGTTCAGTTGAGAGGTCTGTATTGTAAAGTGGATGTTTAACAGTTCGGTTGAGAGGTCTGTACTGTAAAGTGGATGTTTAACAGTTCAGTTGAGAGGTCTGGAGTGTAAAGTGGATGTTTAACAGTTCAGTTGAGAGGTCTGGACTGTAAAGTGGATGTTTAACAGTTCAGTTGAGAGGTCTGTATTGTAAAGTGGATGTTTAATAGTTTAGTTGAGAGGTCTGGACTGTAAAGTGGATGTTTAATAGTTCAGTTGAGAGGTCTGGACTGTAAAGTGGATGTTTAATAGTTCAGTTGTGATGTCTCGACTGTAAAGTGGATGTTTAACAGTTCAGTTTAGAGGTCTGGACTGTAAAGTGGATGTTTAATAGTTCAGTTGAGAAGTCTGAACTGTAAAGTGGATGTTTAACAGTTCAGTTGAGAAGTCTGGACTGTAAAGTGGATGTTTAAGAGTTCAGTTGAGAGGTCTGGATTGTAAAGTGGATGTTTAACAGATCAGTTGAGAGGTCTGGACTGTAAAGTGGATGATCAGGGCCGGATTGGCCCACCGGGACATTTTCCGGTGGATCACACAAGAAATGTCCCACTATTTTGTTTATACTCTTTGTCCATATTGTTTGGAAAGAACGAAGAATTACATATTGTGGTACTTGTGAATAAAAATAATTACATATTTTGGTACTTGTGAATAAGAAGAATTACATATTTTGATACTTGTGAATAAGAATCATTAACTTCATTTGAGCTTTATACTTTGTTATCTGTCTAAAACGTTACTGTCTTTAAAAAAATGCGTTTCGTTGTATCTATATATACGTTTGTCGGGCGTTTGCTCTAAAATAACAAAGCAAAATTCTCTCTACTTCAGTGAAAATTTTGCCGCCGGTCAAATCACGTTCTTATAAATAAATTAAGCTAACTGCGGTTAAGCGTAGGTCGTTGGACTTGGAGACAAAGACACATTTTCAGGCGGTACCCTCCTTTTCTAATCTAGAAGGAGGCCCTAGAAACAATTTTAATGGTCCGTCATACCCATACTCTTATCCACATAGAGACATAGAGCACAAAGCGATTCTTTGGCAGAGATATTGAGATATTCCCAAATTCGTAACATTTATCTTAAAAGAGACAACGATTTACCGTTACCGGTTCATGAACCAAACTGATAGTTCACGAGTCAAAATAATGGGTAGACTTTAAAAAGGCGTCTGTTCAAGGAGCAGGTACGAATGCCTTTGCGTAGTAGACGATCCGTGACCAAATACATAAATATAATTATTTGGTACATCATTCCGTTTTGAGCATGGTTTGTTATACTACATTCAATCATGAGTAGATTTTTTAGAATTCTTTCACCCTTAAATTGCTGCTACAAAAATTTCACGACTGAATTATTTCGTCAATGCATGTTTCAGCAATTCTATTTACAGGAGTTAACAGAATTTTTATCATGAGGGAGTTTATGAGGTGTTTCGCTATGCGAACGTGTGTTTCTGTAGGTGACCACAAGACTAAACCCAATCCGCCCCTGTATATGATGTTCAATATTTCAGTTAAGGGGTCTGGACTGTAAGGTGGATGTTTAATAGTTAAATAATTCGATTTTCACTATGCTTGTAGTGGCTGTATGGGGAAGAGTATTGTCGTGGTGCAAAATAACACTTTTTAATAGTAATCCTCGTCTTTTACTACGAACTGCGGATTTCTGCTTGTCTTTAAGCATTGATTAACATTTTGTACTATTAACAGCTTGGCAGTGTTCTTAATAATGTTCTAAAACATATGCTCATGCATATCATAAAGCAATATTAACGAGACTTTTTTGACAGAAGGGCTAGTTTTGAACATTTCTTTTTTGCTGGGGATGTAAGGTGTTTCCACTCCACACATTGCCTCCTGTTTTTAGAGTCAAAATGGTACACTCCAGGTCTTGGTCCCAGTGGTAATCCTTTCCAGGAAACCCGGATTTCTTTTAACGCTTAAGAAACTGGGAGAAATCACCATACACTGTTTGTGTTGATCGACCAGCTATTTCTTGTCCCACCTGGCACACACTTTTCGGTATCCTATGTCGTCATGCACCATTGCGCAGAAAGAACTATAACTTATGTCTAACACACTCAATAGACAAAACCCTAGAGGTGATGCGCAGCTGATTTGGTCATCCCCCGCGCAAAGTGGAACAGACCGAAACAAACGCAGGTTATAAGTAGGCGGACAGCAGAGCTTCCCAACAGTGTATCGCAGTAGAAGAACATGGGTAAATGTGGTGATCTGAGTGACTTTAATCGTGGACGCATTGTCGGCGCAAGACAGATGGGTCATTCTATGGTTCAAGTGGTAAGAACTCTAGGGTTCCCAAGGGCAAGCGTATCAAGGGTGTACCGCGAGTATACCATCGAAGGAGGTACCAGTGCCCATACAGCAAGCCGTGGCCGAGCATACGTCATTGATAACCGGGGTCGAAGTAGACGTAGATAACCTGGGTCGACGAGCACACGTCATTGATAACCGGGGTCGACGTAGATAACCGGGGTCGACGAGCATACGTCTTTGATAACCGGGGTCGACGAGCAAACGTCATTGATAACCGGGTTCGACGAGCATACGTCATTGATAACCTGGGTCGACGTAGATAACCGGAGTCGACGAGCATACGTCATTGATAACCGGGGTCGACGTAGACACTCCAGGCTCGTACAGACCAACCGTTTGGCAACGGCGGCGCAAATCAATATCCAGGTTAAATGTCGGAGGCCCAAAAAGCGTCAGCCAGCGAACGGTATGGTAAACGCTGCATACTCTGGGCTACGGGAGGCGACGTCCTACTCGTGTGCCACTGCTGACTGCTCGTCATCAGACATTATGTCTCGCCTAGTGACGGCAACATAAAAACTAGACCTCTGAAGAGTGGCGCCGAGTCGTGTGGTGAGTTGAATCTAGTTTTAAGCTGTAGTGAACTGACGGGTGAGGTGTGGGTGTGGCGTAAACAGCATGAAGCCATGGCTCCGTCGTATCAGGTCGGCTCTGTTCAAAGCGGTGGTGGCTCTTTGATGGCTTGGGGAGCCTTCTTATGGGATACATTAAGTCGCTTATTTTATCTGGAGAGGTCCTTAACCCGCTTTATGCTACCAGCATGTGCTGGCTGATCACCTACCCGCTGTCATGGCATTAGTGCATTCTGAGACCGATGGTCTGTTTCAGAAAGACAATGCACCATCCCACCGGGCCGCAACCACCCAGGCACGGCTCGAGTAACACTCACCTGAGTTTTGAACCATTCAGTGGGGTCCCCAAGGTTTCCGGATTCAAACCCTGTGGAAGCTGTCTGGAATGATGTGGAGCGAAACATCAGATCCATGGATCCTGGACGGATATCTCGGGTAGAGTTGTAGGCAATGCAGCAAAAGGCATGTCCGGCATTTCTTCCGGAAACCCTTCGGCATCTGGTGGAGTCGATGCCTCGGCGTGTACAGGCTGTTATTCACGCTAGAGTAGGATCAACACGTTATTACGTAGGCACCTCTAACGTTTTGTTCAATTAGGGGATGTCAGCCACAGCAGACATAGTAAGCAGTTGGTCTTCTTAAATGAGAAAGTTCACACGATGGAAATGGGCTTGAGTTCACGACGCTGATTGAGCAAACTTTTCTGCCAACTTTAAACCTCTCTTCCCTTTCGCTAGCTAGTCCCTGAGCCATACACTTAGTACCATACTGTGTTTGTCATTCGTCTAAGAGTTTTGGTGTGGGGCTGACCCCTTCTGCCTAAAGGACCTTTAATACGGTGGGCTTCTGCAATGAGAAAACGCAGCCTTAATGTGTATACAAGAACCAAATTGGCGTGTAGCATTGGACGATGCGTATCACCTTGTCTGACTGCCGTTATGACGTGTAAACGTTAGTCGGCCACTATCGCTTGTGGTGATTTTTAATTCACAAACTGTGTTTAATTTTTTCTTTCCGTCGCACTTTGAACTTCTCTTCAGAGGTTTAAGTGCTAGACAAAGGCTAATAAGTCAAACTGTTGATGTCCCAAAAAAGTATTCACTGTCTTATGGATAATTTGGGAAGTACTATGCAATGTATTTACACATGAGCGTATACCTGGTCCGTTTTTGGTGGGGAGCAGTTAGTACTTTATGAGTCCTGTGCTAAAGTGCTGTTTCCGATTTTTTTTATGTGTAAGTAGGCTACATCTAGAAGAAAGTGTTTGTTGTAATGTTAACGAAAGGCATCACATATATTTCGCTTACACTTTCACATTTGATAATTGTAGAATAGGGACCCTTTTGCTCTTTGTTTCTTTCTTTTTTATTGTTGTTGATGACTCGTACTCCACTACATAAGACTATTTCGATTTTCCGCAATGTGTGTTGAGACAATGAGTTTCAGAGGACGGAAGCTCTTCATAACTGGGCTATAAAATCACAAAGAGCAGTCTTCCGAAACTGTCTGATGTAACTGACCAGAATTGTTTCCCAAAGTACTAGCGCCGGGGTAGGGTTATTCCAACCAAGGAAGAGAAGGTTTCTCGATTTCCAATTCAAAGTTCACATATATATTTTTTGAGTTGTGTAGTCATCGGGGGAGATAGTATTCACTCCCCTAGCCATGCCGGTTTGTTAGTGTGTGATAGCTTTTGCTCTATCTGGTGGTATAGTTACACCAATATTGGTCGGCCATCAGAGCCACTTCAATAAGAACAGTACACGTAACTGAAACGCGAAGTTGATATTTGTCTAGGAGAGGCTACACGCTGAGCATTCTGATGCGCAACGTTTTTACAAGAACAAAAGATTTAGAGGTGGATTTGAGCGAATTTAGAAGAAAATGATGGCTGCCCCTAACTTTGGACAACAGATATCAAGCAAAAGCCACATAGAAGTAGAAATTAACGGGCGTAAAAAATTTACCTGCTGTGTGTTTGGAAAAAAATAGCAGGATTTTCAAGAGCAATTTACCATTATGTCTTAAAGGAACTATGCATACTGTTATAGTCTTAAAGGAACTATGCATACTTATAGTACTTATCAGAGACGTGAATGTTAACTAAAAAAGACATACAGAAACTGCGGAAAACTCAAAGAGGCATGGAGAGATGCATGCCTGGCGTAACTAAAAAAGATAGGAAAATTGATCAAGAAAATGACAAGAGTGGACAGTGAGTTAGATTTGCAGATCAGATGTAGAGGATTTTAGGAAGGGGTGTCTGACCCCAGGTCTTAAACAACCCTTAGAAATAGGAAGCTAGGAGATTTGAGCTAGAGTGCCCGATAGGAAAGTGACACGGAAGCGAAGTAGAAAGGGGGAGGAAGACGCCCTTATTTGTTTCCAGGGGGCCAGCACCCGGGGTCTGACGGCTTAACATGCCCATCCGACGCACGGCGGATATTTAGTGGATCGAACCTGAGGTCCTTTCCGTGGCAGTCACGAACGTCAGTAACTCGGGTCGCGGGTGCCCACTAGGCCACCCGCGACCCGAGTTAGATTTGCATTAGGAGCACCCACATATTCGCAGCGATAACAAGTACCACGTGATATAACGTCACTTGCGGTTACCGTAAAATGTGCACACGCATCTGTACGTTATTAGTAAACGTTTGGTAGTAATCAGGAAACGTGGTAACGTAAGCCAATTTTTTTTTGATTGGTGGTTTAAAAAAATTATTCATTTGTCCCAGGTAACACATACAACTTGAATTTTTTTTTTTTTTTATTGGAGGTTTAACGACCACCGTGAGCAACTCAATGGGCTATAAGTAGTCGCCCGTCCCTAATTTAGGGTCACTGGTTCCAGGGAAGGGAGAGAGAGCCAGTGCCGTAAGATAAACACAACATCCATGCCTCACCGGGATTCGAACCCGGACCCCTTACGGACGAATGATCAGAGGCCAACGCCTTAAACCACTGCGCCACCGGGGCGGCCAACTTGAATTCATACATTAGTCGTGGTGAACACATACATCTCGAAATCAGACAAATACAGTATTGTGCGTCACAGGGTACGAATATTATGCAATACATCGAAATCATCAAAGTACAGATCGAACATGTGATACAGTATACCAGATTTGCAAATAACACAGAGAGGGAGGGCCAAAAGACAAATACAGACATTCAATGCCTTACCGGGATTCGAACCCAGACCCCTCCGTTAGGCGAAGGACCAGAAGCAATCGCTTAGAGCACTGCGCCACCGGTACGGCTGTAAGCCAATTTGACCGCGGCCAGATAGTTGGGGTCCGGAGGTTAGGTGCCCGTATTTCGGATACAGCAGCAGTTGTTGGCTGCTTCCGTACTATTGTATGGAGTATGTGCCAGGACTGGATTAACCATGTACAGACACCCAGCAGAAGGGCTCACATTTGTCAGCCAGCACGCGCGGTTGATCCGATAGGTGAGCGTAGGGTGTCACAACTGGTATCTCAGCAACGACGTGCAACAGTCACCCAGTTCACCCACCAGTACAATATCGGTGCAGTTCGGCCTATTTCCACATGATGCCGCACTTTGAACTCGCATTGGCCAAAGAACGTCTCGGACCCTCGGCAGATGGAAGAATGTTGACTGGAGTAATGAGTCCCATTTCTTGCTTCACCATACTGATGGACGGGTTCTTACATGGCGTAAACAGCATGAAGCCCTATTCCCTAGTTGCACAGTTTGAGTTCCCTAGTTGCACAGTTTGTGTTCCATAGTTGCACAGTTTGAGTTCCCTAGTTGCACAGTTTGTGTTCCATAGTTGCACAGTTTGTGTTCCATAGTTGCACAGTTTGAGTTCCATAGTTGCACAGTTTGAGTTCCATAGTTGCACAGTTCGAGGTTCAACAGGCTGGTGGAGGTGGGTTTCTGATCTGAGGGGCTTTTTCCTGGCAAGTCCTAGGTCAGTTGGTCTTTTATCGATTTCCTGATGATGGACAATATGATTGTTCGAAAGATCTCGAAAATATATTTTAATTTGTACATATGTGTTTTTAACTAAAAACCCTTTTAACTTTGTGACCGGCTTCATGTTGATCACTGTGTTATTTATTAAGATCGTGTAGCGACAGAAATTCTGAATATTTACCATATTGTGTATGCACGAATAAATCAGACTTAGAAAAATTGAACTGGCTACAATTTCTGATATGGTTATATCTTATGGGTACCCCATATCATGTGTACGGCAATTACTACAACGCATTCACGGTGAAAGATCTACAACCTTGACCCGTGACCCTAAAAATGTGAAATACATCGGTTCTATCCCTAATTTTCCACAAGTGACATCAATACTTACAAATACTTGCAAAAAATATAATCTGGCATTTGGTGAAACCAATTACAACCTATTCTCCTTGGTAAACAGTGATCGTGACCCAGTCCCTAACCCTCAAAGGAGCGGTATATATTGCATACCGATAGCTATCCACGACCCTGCACAAGAAGATCTAGTATACATCGGCTCCACACTTCGATCGCTGGAAGTTCGAATCAAAGAACGCAAATATAACATCAGATGTGCAAGTTCTTCTACAGCGTTATCAAGATTAATTCAACGTGGCGCTTATTCCCTCCAAGTGGGAAGATGCATATGTTCTTTTGACCTCTAAGAGACAGACTATTTTTGCAGAAAGTCTCTCTATATATAACTTTCATGATCGCTGTTGCAATGACGAACTACCTACGACTATTCCACTGGCCTGGAGACCACTAATCCGTTGAGTTCTTTATAGGGGGACACCCCCACCACCTCTGGACTGTAAATGTTCAATCATACGTCCAACTCCATGAGTCTGCGCAATTGCCAATGCGTATGATCTCACGCACTCTGGCCTGTATATAAACCTTCGTCCGCTTCGTTTTATTCTTTTATCGATTTCCTGATGATGGACAATATGATTGTTCGAAAGATCTCGAAAATATATTTTAATATGTACATATCTGTTTTTAACTAAAAAACCTATTTAACTTTGTGACCAGCTTCATGTTGATCACTGTGCTATTTATTAAGATTGTGTAGTGACAAAAATTCTGAATATTTACCGTTGGTTATCATCCTAAAACACTGAATAGTGAACACTACAGGGATCTGTTAGCCGACCATTTTCATCCATTCTTGCAGGAGGATTACCGGGATCGTAGTGCCATCTTTCAACAGGAGAACGCACCGTGTCATCGGTCGGGCTCGTATAACTGCTGAGTGGTTGGAGGAACACCACAAAGAATTAACCAGATTGCCTTGACCCCCAAACTCCCCTGTTTGTAACGCAACTGGAAATCTGCGGGATATGCTAGGAGGGGTTGCTGATCCTCCTCCAGCGAACGAGCGTGAAATGACGGAGTTCATGCAGGGAAATGGGTAGAGCTACGCTCTACACACCCGGCAAGCTGCAGCGATAAGCCTTGCCGGCGTAGTTCAATTGGTAGAATTTCCGACTCCGAAGAAGGAAAACGTGGATTCGAATCGCACCACTGGCATAAAATGGCTCGTTTGCTATAGCATGCCGGAGTGACACAGAAAAGAGTTGCTCAGAATACAGAGTTGCGGAAGAGAATTAGAGAAATCTTTAAATATACTGTATCATCATTCTCAACGGCCATTATCAGAAGTAGACTGATAATGGCCGTTGATAATAATGATGATACAGTACATTTTCAAATTTCAAAGTTAACATCCTTAATTTTAAAGGTAGAAATATGCTTTTAAAAACGTGTGTGTTTCTTTCTTGCGTGGCTGAGGGCTGGCTCGTGACCGCAGTTATTCCGCAAAAAATCAACGTGCAAAGCACTAATGAAGTCGATTCAGTTTCTAAATAAGGAAATATAAAATAAATGATCCGTGTATTTTCTTTAACATTTGGGGGGAGGGGGATCTGGCTTCTGAGTAGACTGGTGCTAATTTTTTAGTTATATGCTTCTCCATCATTTTCCTCACACTTACGGAGATCTTAAATAAGAAAAAAACAAAGCAAAAGAAAACAATATATTTCGTTCGGTCCTATATTAAAACATTATTATAATAATTTTTACGTTTCCTCTGCGTTAATTGAATTTCTAGCTTTACGTGAAGTTACAGCGTTTGATGCTTTTGATACAAATGGAATCCTGGATTTATAATTGAGATATCTGTGCTGACCAGTTTTTTGTTACCACACCCTTCCATTTTCCTTGCGTTATTAATTCGATCCAATTACATGGTGCGGCCTGTTGACCACGCACGCCGTTTGCTTCGAATTCCTTCCTCATATCAATTATTTAAAAAAATTTTAATCTAGTTGCTGTATCCTGCAAAGATTTCGAGTTTATTTTCTTACAAAAAAAAGTTCTGATAATTATTTCTTTCCAATATTTTCTATTGGGTTCAGTTGTTATTTTTGCATTTTAAATGTCTTCAGTTATATATCTGCTTTTAACATTTTGTGTATAAAAGTTTACGCTTTTATAAATACAATTATGGATACTTGAATTTCATTAATTTTGTTTTGAGAATCACTATTTCCTTATCATGCTACCATAATATTTTAATCCTGATGGTTGCTCAACTGGGTCTTACTTATGCAACTCTTTCATATCATAAACTATCATTTTCTTTGGAAGCTACCGAGATTTTTCTTCGGTTACGGATATTACTCGGATTAGATTGTTTTATCGTTCTGTCTGATCAAAAATAAAAACATTTCTCTGTGTGTCGCCCTCTTTATTTGTTCTTAGAAATCCTTCCAGTTGAAACCAGGATGGCAGAAAAAAATTATCATCTTAGTAACAATGATGTGCTATTGTGCTTTTTCTATTCAGCTTACGAAATGCTTTGTTGAAATACCGATAGCATTGGACGTAATCCGTTTCTATGACCAATTTGTTCAGAGTTCTTTTTTGTTTTGTTAGCGTATTTTTTGTTGAAGGATATAGAACACAATGTGCTCCCGAATTCTTTTGCCTGTTAAAACTCTTGTGTGCCATTTGTTGATGAACGAGACACATACATAATATGTAAATCTTCACATACATAATGTGGGAATCTTTACATGCATGATGTGGAAGTCTTCACATTCAGGATGTGGAAGTCTTCACATTCATGATGTGGAAGTCTTCAATTACATAATATAAAAACCTTCGTTCTTTTTTCATAAGAACATGTGTGAAATAACTTTTGGCATTTGCGGCCTATGGATTTTTTTTTCTTTTCGTATTTTCCATGAGCACTAAAAACTAAGATGAATAACTCACACTCTGTTTAAGACTATTGTTTCTCGGAAAGAAAGAGAAGCAGAACCATAGAACGAACATAACATCCATATATCATTCTGGATTTGAAACCTGACGCTCAGTCCAAAAAACCAGACTTCCTAACCATAAAACAAAGGGAACATGTAAACAGATTGTTCTCTCTATATATACATGTATATATACCATAACCGTTCCATAAAAACTGAGAGTAAAATCACACAAAATGAATAAACGTAGGTACAGCAAAATCTATGTTTTTCTTTCTCAAAGTATCTTCCCTCGAATGATACAAACGGTCCCATCGTTCAGTCTACTTTTTAAAGCATGTGGCGAAGGCATTTTGTGGAAGCTGCTTTAGCGACCCCTGAACAGCTTCAATAACGTCAGCATCTGTGTTGAAATTTATGCCACGGAACTTCTTTTTTATTATTGGAAACAACCAGAAATCTCACGGTGTGAGGTCAAGACTGTAGGCAGGCTGTGGCATAATTCCAATACTGCATTTCGTAAGAAACTGTTGAACACAAGCTGCCACATGTGGGTCGGCGTTATCATGGTGTAGAGTCCATTTTCCCACCAGTTCCGGTGTCTTAATCGATATGTATCGTCGCAGACGTTTCAAGACAGAAATGTAATACTCAGCATTGACAGTAATTTGTGTAGGAACGGCATGCTGGTAGACTACACCTTTATGATAAAAGAAACTGATCATCATCACCTTCCCAGCTGATTTGGTTTAGTCGACTTTTTTAAAAGGAGGCGAGCCTGTGTGTTTCCAGACACTCGTTGCGCGATTCGTGAGGGGGTCGAAATAGTGGACCCATGTTTCATCGGCAGTTATTACTGTTTAGAATGTTCGGATCCTTTGCAATCATTTGTTTCCACTCATGACACACCTCAGCTCTAGCTAACAATTGTTCTCTCGGCATGTGATGAGGTACCCATCTGGAGCACACACGATGCAGCAGTAATTTGTCGCGTAGAATGCGGAACGCCGACGTTTTTGAAATATTAGTTAACGCCGCTATGTCTTCACACGCCATTCCTCGATCTTCTTGCAGGATTGACAAAACAGTGTTAACAGTACTCTGCGTAATAACACTTTCAGGTCGACAGGCATAGGAGCGAATTTTGCCGACAAACGCCCTTTTTTGAAATCATGGTGCCATCTAAAAATCGTTCACTCACCCAAACATTTATCTTTGTAAGATTTTTTCATTAAATTAACTGTTTATGGAGCCGTTTCAACCAAACGATAGCAATATTTTATTGCACAACACATTTCACGTCTTAACTCTGAATCACTCACCTCCATAGCTGTATGGTGAAATGCAGATGCACCTTAAACAACTGCGTAATAACAAAACCGGAATCGTCTTCCACGGCTAATAACTGTTGCCATAGATACTTCCTTAATTCAGTTAGTCGTCTGCTTGGTTATCCCCCCCTCTCCCTTCGCACTATTGCCAACTCAAAAAAAATTACTCTCAGTTTTTGTGGAACGGCCTTTGCATATACACAGTCGAACTCACATATAAGAGCTTGCATAATACGAAGTTCCACATAAACCGACATTTTTGTAGATCCCATGAACTTCGTAATATTCTCCACTTGTATTTTAACTGCAAATTACGAAAAATAATTTTTGGACAAACTGTATATATCGAAGTTTAGCACGTTTACCCGCGGAAAAAAAAAGTGTCATTCACCCAGTTTTTACACTATCCTCTTTCACAGGAAAACAAGGAATTACCTGCTGTTTACGACATCCCTACTTAACCCTTAGAGACAGATCAGTTTTTATGAAGACAAGAACGTTTGAGTTGCTTTCTTACTGTTTCATTTTGCTAATAGAAACATGCTAATCACAGCGTAAGTTCAAAAATGTTTAAAACAACGACCGTGATGAACACAAAACAAGCAAGACTTGGTTTGTATATCAGATGTAACGTGTAACAGGAGAAATTTCAAGTTTTAGGTAGTTATTTTAATTTTCACATTCGTTAAAAGTTTTTTGCTTATTGCAGATCTCACTCATATTATTTTACTAGCTATAGTTTTCAACCAGTGTTAGTTACCTTCGATTATTAGATACATTGTTTATGACTGACTTTTTTAACCTGACGTTATGTGATATGCTAGAATTAGCATTTTTTTTGTACGGTTATAACGAAGTTCGAATATATCGAGTGCTTTTTTACTCTCCCTTCAACTTCGTTGTATACGGGTTCGACTGTATATACATACAGGGGTTGGACAAAATAATCTGAACACCTAGGAAAAGAAGGTTTTACATACCTAATAGGGTGTGGGACCATCTTTGGCATTCAAAATCGCCTGAATCCTCCTCGGAATGGACGCATACAAATCCTGGATGGTGGTTAGTGGGATGTTGCACCATTTTTCATGCAGAAACTGCTTCAGGTCCTTAAGAGATGCAGGAGAGGATAACTCGATCTTACTCTGTTTTCCAACACAGACCACAGTGGCTCGATGATGTTTAAGTCAGGTGATTGGGGAGGCCAAGGAAGATGTAAAGGTTCATCCTCATGTTCCTCAAACCATGATTGGAAATTCCGAGCTCTGGGAATTGGGGCGTTATCATCTTGGTAGATGGCATCCCCTGCAGGAAACAATACCTGAGCCATTGGATGGACTTAGTCGGCCAAAATGGTTTCATACGCCCTGCCAGTCATCAGTCCTTTTAAGTTGATCTGCTGGAAAGCACCATATGACCGCCAAGATCATGACAGAATCACCACCGTGCTGCACGGTTGGGAGCAGACAGTCTGGGTTGTACGCTTCTGACGGTGTTCTCTACACGTAAACACGTCCTGAGGTTGGTAATAGTGTGAATGTGGATTCAACCAACCACATTACACGCTTCCATGTATCGGCAGTCCAGGTTGTATGTTCCTGGCACCACTGCCGTAGCCGCTGTGCATTCATCCGGGTCACCAGAGGTTTTGCAATAGCAGCTCTGCCATGAATATCTTGCTTATGCAGTTCCCTACGCACTGTTTTCGTTGATACTGGGGTCTGGAGATGCAGATTGAGCTCCGTATTAATTTTCTGGGGTCTGGAGATGCAGATTGAGCTCCGTATTAATTTTCTGGGGTCTGGAGATGCAGATTGAGCTCCGTATTAATTTTCTGGGGTCTGGAGATGCAGATTGAGCTCTGTATTAATTTTCTGGGGTCTGGAGATGCAGATTGAGCTCCGTATTAATTTTCTGGGGTCTGGCGATGCAGATTGAGCTCCGTATTAATTTTCTGGGGTCTGAAGACGCAGATTGAGCTCCGTTTTAATTTTCTGGGGTCTCCGTATTAATTTTCATACGGAGCTCAATCTGAATGATCGAGCTCCGTATAAATTTTCTGGGGACTGGAGATGTAGATTGAGCTCCGTATTAACTTTCTGGGGTCTGGAGATGCAGATTGAGCTCCGTATTAATTTGTTAAGCTCCGTATTCTTATTCGATTAACAATACTCTGTAATGCTCTCCTGTCTCTATCAGTCAGGGTCGTTTTCCGGCAGCTCTTGTGTTTCGCAGACGAGGTTTTGCCACGAACACGGTATGCTGTCATGATGATAGCTAGACACAGTAGCTCTCGATATCCCCAATAGCCTAGCGACTGTCGTCACGCAGGCATCAACTAGCCGGCTACCAACAATTAGCCCTCTTTCGAAGTCCGTTAGGTCACCCATTTTGTCGTCACCTTGAAAGAAATTTTGCAACAAGACACTTTAAATGCACTTAAACAGGGCCTTGAGGTTCTAAAAAAGCGTCACGTCTTTGAGCGTGGTGTTCACATTATTTTGTCTAACCCCTGTATATTGTCATCATTATCAACCATTATCAATCCGCTGCTGAATGATGGTCTCCCCAAGTATCTTCCACAACTTTCTACCTTAAGCCAGTCTCCTTCATTTCATTCCAGCGTGCTTTAGAATTTCATCCACCCAACTCTTACATAGTCTTCTTCTAGGGCTTTTCTTACCGTTTGGTATCCGTCATTCAACCGCCGACCTCGATGCAGTTGCCACAAAACATTCAGTCAAGAGAGAAAATGTGGATTTAAATTTGTAAAACTCTTAAGGAGAACGAATTAAAATTTACATTGGTGCAGGGACTAAAAAGGAAAGTTCAGTTAGAGTATACGTTACAAAATGTACTAAGAATTGTTTTCGGTGATGTCCTATAGCTCTATGTGTAACCTTGTCTTTAATTTTAATGTCATTTTTAGGGTGCTGTTGTTGAAGGAGATATACCTCTTGCAAACGTAATTTTAGTTTTTTTTCAGAATGCGCACTTTTTAAAATACTTTATTGTTTTAAATTCAGCACGAAGTGTTCTTCCCTGTTCTGTCAGGTCTGGATCAAAATAAAGGCTATGAAATAAAGAAAAATCTTGAAAAATACAGAAAAGAAGCCAGAAACGAAGGCGCCTTAATGAGGCTGCAGCTATTCTATAGCAAGTCCGAGAGCCCTTAGAAAGCTTTTTTGTTCAGATACCTATCATATGAAGGTTGTGTAATGCCAGAAGACTATAGCTATCAGTAAACAACATCCCGAATATTGCAAAAATGGCTACGTCATCAGCAAAACGAAGGTGAGTTAGATAATCTCCATTAATCTTTATCCCTTTATTTTTCCAGTTCAGTGATTATATTTATATATATATATATATATAAAAGGAGAAGATCTCATCGAACTGAAAAGTGGAAAAAAGTGGACATCTCTTCTACTATCGTGGGACAGATACTGGCAGAACTAGTGGTGTTGGATTTATAATAAACAAGAAACTGAA
Source organism: Macrothele yani (assembly GCA_039090855.1). NCBI lineage: Eukaryota > Metazoa > Arthropoda > Arachnida > Araneae > Macrothelidae > Macrothele > Macrothele yani. The sequence goes on from CM076991.1 coordinate 94,391,664, forward strand.
GGACAAAGTTGTAGAAGTTGAAAGTTCCTCTGACAGAGCTGCACGACTTGTTATCCAACTCTCAAAGAGATACCAGGCTCAGATTATTCAAACTTATGCACCCACCACAAGTCATCCTGAAGAAGAAATTGAAGAATTTTATGAGGAAATTTGTCATCTAAATAATAAAGGTAAGCAGCACTTGAAAATAATTATGGGAAATTTCAATGCAAAAATAGGGCAACGGCAACAGAATGAAACTTCAGTAGGTAAATTCGGTCATGGCAACAGAAACCAGCGTGGAAATACTCTCGTTGAGTTTGCAGAGGCAGAAGGGTTTTTCATCTTGAACTCCTTCTTCAAGAAAAAGCCACACAGGAAATGGACATGGAGACATCCAAATGGGACGACAAGTGAAATTGATTTTATTATGTGTAACAAAAAATTCGTCATAGAAGACTGCAGTGTGCTAAACAAGTTCAACACAGGTAGTGACCATAGATTGGTGAGATGTAAGATGCACCTCAACACTAAACTTGAACGTGGCAAGCTCATAGGACAAACAAAATCTATTGACATAACCAACCTTAAAAAACACCATAATACCTTCAAGTTAGAACTGAAGAACAGGTTCTCTGCTTTAGAAGGCCTAACATCGGAAGAAGTGAACATCTCTGAAGTTAACAGAAAAGTAACCAAAGCTCTTATGGAAACAGCAACAAAATTAGCTGGGTCTAAGAACAAGTTGCATGTGAACAAATTATCAGGAAAAACCAAAATGTTGATGCAAAAAAGAAGAGAGATGAGGACAACTAAAAAAGATGTGACTTCCAAAGTGGAATATATAGAGCTATGCAAGACAGTAAGAAAAAGTATCACTGAAGACGTAAGGAAATTCAACTGTGAACTAGTGAGGAAAGCAATTGAAAACAACCAAAGCCTAAAGATAGCAAAGGGACATCTCAGTAAGGGAAGAAAACAGATTATGGCACTGAGAAAAGAAGATGGTTCTGTAACAAGAAATAGAGGCGAAATTTTGACAAGAGTGAAAGATTTCTACTCCAAATTATATGAAAGGGATGATACATGCACTCCAGACATCATGAAAGATACCAGTACCAGAGTTCCTCCAGTCCTTCCAGCAGAAGTTGCACATGCAATCAAGAACATGAAGCGAGGAAAAGCTCCAGGAGAAGATGGAATTACTGTAGACATCATACAAGAAGCAAGTGGAGAAATCGAAACGGTACTCGCCCAAATTTTCACTCGATGCCTTAATGAAGGAAAGATTCCTGAGGATTGGAACACCGCTACAATGATCCTGCTACATAAGAAAGGTGACATTGAGGATCTCGGAAACTACAGACCTATCAGCCTCCTATCAGTAGTTTATAAAATCTTCACTAAAGTTCTTTCACACCGCTTGAAGGTAACACTGGACATGGCTCAACCGAGAGAACAAGCTGGATTCAGGAGTGGCTACAGCACAATAGATCATATCCACGTGCTGAGAGAACTAATTGAAAGAGCGAGGGAATATGAACTTCCATTGTGCATGGCTTTTATCGATTCTGAAAAAGCCTTTGATTCGGTGAAACCATCAGCAGTTACAATGGCTCTGAAAACCTGCGGTATTGAAGATGCATACATTAATATTATTAATAACATCTATGAAAATGCAAGTGCAAAGATTAGGCTGTTTGAAAATACAACACACGTAAAAATTGGAAAGGGAGTGAGACAAGGTGACACCATATCTCCGAAGCTCTTTAATGCCACATTGGAGGGTGTTTTTCAGTCACTGAGCTGGGAAAACAAGGGGATAAAGATTAATGGAGATTATCTAACCCACCTTCGTTTTGCTGATGACGTAGTCATTTTTGCAACTACCCCATCAGATCTGCAGAGTATGATCCAGGAACTTGCTGACAAGAGTAAAGAAGTGGGATTAAAAATGAACTTTCAGAAGACAAAAGTGATGTTCAATGCTTTTACAAGAAATGAAGATTTATCGATTGATGGAGAAAAGCTGGAGATAACAGACACGTACGTTTATCTTGGACAGCAGATATCAAGTGAGGGTCACATTGATGAAGAAATTAATCGGCGTACAAAACTTGCCTGGAGAGCTTTTGGAAGAAACAGCATAATTTTCAAGAGCAATATGCCATTATGTCTTAAAAGAAAAGTGTTTGATCAATGCATCCTTCCAGTGCTTACGTATGGTGCGGAGACGTGGACCTTAACTAAAAGAGACATACAAAGGCTGCAGACAACTCAAAGCAGCATGGAGAGGTGCATGCTTGGTGTAACCAGGAGAGATAAGAAGAGGAACTCATGGATCCGAAAAATGACAAGAGTGGAAGACATCATGATCAGAGTTAAATCCCTGAAATGGCAATATGCTGAACATACTGCCAGAAGGACAGACCATCGATGGACAGCCGAAATTTTAGATTGGATTCCATGGGACAGGAAAAAACCCAGAAGAAGACCACATGGGAGATGGGTGGATGAAATTCGAAAGTATGCAGGGGTGACATGGAGGAGACTGGCACAAGACAGACCGTTGTGGAGGAAACTTGAGGAGACCTTCGTCCAGCAGTGGATTGATAATGGTTGACAATGATGATGATGATGATATATATATATATTACATGAAACCTGAACAGAAAAGGACAAGGATAAAGGCCCGTGTTTTTAAAGAGGCATATGTGTTTAAATCGTGACTTGAAAAGGGGGCAAAATGTATGAAACAAATTTCTGCAAGCACAGTACACTCGACAACAGCGCAAAAAAGGTCATAGCACCGATACCTTCAAATGGTGAATAGCTGAAAAGGTGAGATTTGATTCAATGGCGAAAATTTGTAGATGTTCCCAAGAACCCTGACTACTTTTCTACAAATAAAAAGGACATAAACAACTTTTTTTTTAGGGTTTCTTTGTAACTGTCAGTCATTTCCAGTTAATGCAGTTTTCATCTGTGCAATGAGCTATCCTTCACTTCACTCTTCCTCTTGAGTTTTGTTATACCCTTGGGCTATAAAAGGAGGAGAAGCTGAAAAGTAACTAGTCTTGCTTTTCTTCTTCAGCACAAAGACAAACTCTCTGTAGCATAGTAAGAGATAGACAATGAATTATTCAGATTAACGCCGAGTTTTCTACTTTATTAAAACACCATACGCTTACTACAGTCTTACTGTTGCCCAGTTGTTTATTGATGTTGATTGCTTAAAGAACAATTTTCCAATTTTCTTTAAGCCTTCCTGCTCTTATGCTGTTCCATTCCACTTCCCCTTTTCTTTTGTTTCACTATTGAGTCTTCCACGTAACTTCTTTCTTTAAAATCAGTCGAATTCTTTTAACCTTTTTTCCTCGCCTCGAGTCCTGATCCCCACTTAATTTTTTTATCTTTCCAGTTTTTTCTTGTAGCTTTCTTTACGGTAATTTTTATTTTTATTTTCTTCTCGCTCAGTTTTTCCAATTTTGTGTGACAGCCTCTTTGTTACCGTAAAATCCTCCGATGCATAGTGTCAAAGGATTTTACGGTAACAAAGATTATGGTACATTATATTGAGTTGTCATTTGATGGTATGCTCCGTTGAAGCTTCATTAGCAATCACTGGTCTGAATTCATATTGAAGCTCCTTGTATTATGTTTTGTGGGTAATAAGGTAGATTTTAACGGATAATCGTCTGTATGCAATGCAGGTTCTCCATAAAATTGGTTTTCTTCACTCAGTTACATTTTGTTTTCAAAGAGTTTAAATATTTATTTTAAAAGATAATGCATGAGCAGTATTTCTGAAGAGGTCTGCGAATTTTCGTTTAATTTTTCTGCATTAGTAGGTCTCAGTGAATGTTATATTGAAGAAATCTAAAACGTCTCGTCATGCATTGAAGGTCTTATTTATTAGAATAACCTACCTGACATTGCGCTGGACAACATTCAGAAGAGCAGCAGTTCTCTTCGACACTGATTCAACAAAGATAACGTTTCTGTTAAATATTTGTCTTGTTTTGAAGAATAGAATCTTCCAACGAACACCAGTTAGATGGAAGTGGATCCATACATCGGCTACCTGTTCAATTTATCTCATAAATTCTCCATCGGATTGAGATCTGAGGACCCAGATGGTAAATGAAGCAGAGAAAAGCCTCCATCATGTCGCTGAAACTGTTACAATGCAATGTGGCACGGTACATAGTCTTTCTGGAAGTATCCACCACTACTGTTGTAGAGAGTGATCATGATGGGATGAGTTTGATCTTCATTTATATACCCTTGGGAATTCAGGTGTTGGGTCCACTCGAGTCAAGGGGAGTAATATCTCCCCTTTAGCCAATACACTGCCTCTTCAGCCTCAACAGTTGTGACCATGCAAAGTGGATCCAAAAGCATATATTTTTGTCTCCAAATTACACATCGTCTGATCGTCATAGTGCACTTAAAATCATAATTCGTCAGACCATATATTATTTCCTAGCATTTCAGGTCTACTTCCTGTGTTCTTGTGCCTACTGGAGTCCCTTTCTTTTGTTTACCGGCAATAACATTGGTGTACTGACAACTTCTATGCTGTTGTGACGTAGACGGCATATTCAGTGCGCTGGGATGCCATTAGCATTGTCCCCGTTTGAGTTCTGTATTGCTTGACTCACACTGCGTATCTGTTATAGGTATCAGAATAGGTCGGGTGCTTCTGAATTCCCATCAAGAATCGTCCATAACTTTATAAAAAAATGGAAAGGAATTGATCTTTAAGAATTAAACGCGAGTTGCTCACAACGGTCGTTAGACCACTAAACAGTAGTTTATCTGTAGCGGTTTTTACTTCACTCATTGATTGAAGATGCATTCCTTGTAATGGTTTCTTCATTTCGGAAAATGAATAGGAGTTAGCGAGTTCTAAGTTTGTAGAGAATAGGTCGGGTGCTTCTGAATTCCCATCAAGAATCGTCCATAACTTCATAAAAAATGGAAAAGAATTGATCTTTAAGAATTAAACGCGAATTGCTCACAGCGGTCGTTAGACCACTAAACAGTAGTTTATCTGTAGCGGTTTTTACTTCACTCATTGATTGAAGATGCATTCCTTGTAATGGTTTCTTCATTTCGGAAAATGAATAGGAGTTAGCGAGTTCTAAGTTTGTAGAGAATAGGTCGGGTGCTTCTGAATTCCCATCAAGAATCGTCCATAACTTCATAAAAAATGGAAAAGAATTGATCTTTAAGAATTAAACGCGAATTGCTCACAGCGGTCGTTAGACCACTAAACAGTAGTTTATCTGTAGCGGTTTTTACTTCACTCATTGATTGAAGATGCATTCCTTGTAATGGTTTCTTCATTTCGGAAAATGAATAGGAGTTAGCGAGTTCTAAGTTTGTAGAGAATATGTCGGGTGCTTCTGAATTCCCATCACGAATCGTCCATAACTTTATAAAAAATGGAGAAGAATTGATCTTTAAGAATTAAACGCAAATTGCTCACAGCGGTCGTTAGACCACTAAACAGTAGTTTATCTGTAGCGGTTTTTACTTCACTCATTGATTGAAGATGCATTCCTTGTAATGGTTTCTTCATTTCGGAAAATCAATAGGAGTTAGCGAGTTCTAAGTTTGTAGAGAATAGGTCGGGTGCTTCTGAATTCCCATCAAGAATCGTCCATAACTTCTTAAAAAAAATGGAAAAGAATTGATCTTTAAGAATTAAGCGCGCCTTTGATGTTCGAGATTCGTTCGAAATATAGGTCTCTACTCACGGAATGGTAGAAATAAACTGAAAAAAATAGATTAATATTTAAACGTGTTATTGTTTACACTATAAAATTCATTACACGCAGAGGCGTAGCTAGGACGGGGCACGCGGGGACGGCGGCTGCCCCGAGAGCAGCTCAAGAGAGGTCGTAAAAATCACTCCTCACAATCTGATTAAAATTGGAATTGAAACTTTTGCACTAGTTTCTGGTACAATTTTTTTGCGCCATACTTTGTCATTTGTTCAGTTGCAGAAGTTGCTTACAATATGTTTCACGAGTTTCGGGTACGCTAGCGAATTAAAATTCGCATTTCGTTCTCAAAATGTTCAGGAGATATTAACTGCTCATATTAAAAAATGTAGGCACGGTTGTACGTACGTCGTTACAAGAGAAGAATGCCGTTCACATTGCTGAAGATTCTCTGGGGGCTATTTAATAATTACTGCGACTGCGAGCCACGAAATCCAGCTGCTTTCGATTTTTTCAATAAGTTACTGAAGGTACGAAGGCCGAAACAATTGGAAAAAGCTGTAGAAACAGTCCGACAATGAAGAGCATGTCTCATGACAGAAAATTGTGGTAGAAATTTGGAGGGTCTGTTATTCAGCTGTGGATTACTAATGGTTGATTACGATAATATATTATCTAATAGAATGACAGATGGGGGGGCGCAATGTTTTGCGCTTTGCCCCGGGCGCAGAAATGCCTACTTACTCCCCTGATTACTCGTTTTATACTTGAGCAACAGAATAACTTCCGTGTTAAACAAACCTTCTGGAAACAAAATTTTCACGTAGGTATACTCCTAGATTGTAATTAAATATGTCCAATAAAATGTTTCACTTTTATGAACGTCGCTTTGTTAAAGCACAGACGGCATATTTCAACGCAGTATTTAGGACGTCCTATTAAAACTCCACTAAATCAAAACCAATTTGTTATAAAAAAACACGGCCATTAAGTCACACGAAAGTTTTCAAGTCCTCTTTTAAGTTGTTTTCTGACAGGCCCTGCAGAGGTAAAAGTGAAACATTTCAAGCACAGTTCATATGCAGAAAAAACGGTACAAGCTATAGCGATGAAGTCATACTTGGCTGCAGTCCAGGTTTACCGTTAGATATTTATTGCAAGGAGAATAAAAGAAGTCCTCAAGGAAGACACCGGGATCTCTCACGTTTCCATAAAATATATTTCTTCGTTTTCTTCACGAAAACCTGATCGGCCAATGCAGACCGGACCGGCACACTGGTTTTCTTCCTCTACGAAATGGGGTCAAAATCAAAAACGAGCACGAAATGCTGTTCTGGTTGATGATGATGACGCTTCCTTTTTGCTGCCACCCTCGCTGTAGTCGCTGCAAATAATTATTTCCAGTTACTTAATTTGTCGTGGATATTATGCTGTTCTTCAAAAGAAAATAAGACGTGTTTTTGACTAGGGCGACATACTGATTTTTCTCTTCTCCTTCCAACAGATAAGGAAACTGGAAAAGACATGAGGTGCCTTCTGCAGATCTTCCTGGTCACTTTCGCTTTCTTATTTGGTAAGTGTCTTTCTGTTTTTTATTTTGTATTCGAAGACGTGTCTTCTTTAAATTGCTTTCACCGTGACTTTCAAAAACGCTGAAAATCATACAACTTTAACAGAAACGAGGAGTTGATATATTAGAATTCTTCAAGCTAATGCTCTCGCTCTTGAAGTTTCTTTAAATAATAACAAAGGATAACTAAGATCCCGAATTTTCCATCGATAGTTTCTATTACTACAACGGCGGTAAAAGAATCAATGCCATTTATGGTAATAAGTCTGATACGTTGATTTGAAAAACTGGAGGTTAATGTATACAAAATGAGCACTGTAATGATTGCATGAAAGCAGATGTTTTGACTTCAAAATGCACTTTTTGCTAAATATGATATTTTCCAGCAGCAGCAAGATAAACAGTTTCTGTCTATCTTCCTTAAAAACAAAGCATCTGGTTGATATGTGAAAGCACGGAAAACTGATTTTTATTCTGCGCCAATATTAATCTTCTATAGCATTACAATCCGTTTAAAGCTAGTGCAGCCGACAGGTTATAAATCTGCTGTAGCATTACAATCCGTTTAAAGCCACCATAAAAGATCTATTACAAGTATTCTCAGTAGAGTAAACTTCCATTGCAAAAGCAAAGAAGTGCAGCCGGCAAGTCCTTGATTTTGCTATGGACCTACCTAGAGGACTCAACTTCTATAGCATTGAAAGCCGTTGTAAAAGACACGTTATAAACCTGTCTGTTAAACTTCTATAACATCACATTCCGTTACAAACCTTCCAACTAAACTTCTACAGCATTACAACCCTTAGAAATCTTCTGAGTAGAGCAACCTTCTACAGTACTACAAGCCCTTGAAAACGACACGGCGCAAAACTTCTATTGGGATGCACTTCTATAACATTATAATCCGTTACAAACCTTTCCATTACAGAACACTCCTTTATCACTACAATTCCATACAAATCTACCCAGTAAGCATCTATAGTACTACAAGCTATTGCAAATAGCGCAGTACAAATCTCTTCATTGGAATAAACTTCCGCAGCATTGAATTCATCGTAAACCTCTCCGTTAAAGTAAACTTCTGTATCGATACAGTCCGATACAAGCCTTCTCAGTAGAGTTAACTTCTGTATCGATACAGTCCGATACAAGCCTTCTCAGTAGAGTTAACTTCTGTATTGATACAGTCCGATACAAGCCTTCTGAATAGAGTTAACTTCAACAGCACTACAAATATTGAACACAAGAAGGTAAGAACCTCCTCACAGAGTTTTGTACTGGCCATATTTGGTGAGTCCGGCCTGGTCCAAGCCCTAGCATTTCAAGCCCGGTAATGCCCGTGATGTGCCATTTTGTGTTATTTTGTCTTTCTATTGTATTTTATTAAATTGTGGAAATTAAATAATGAAATCAGATTTTATTGAAAGAAATAATCGATGTAGTCCCATTCTCTCTCTCTCTCTCTCTCGGGGTCGAATCTTTGGCTGTCAACAAGCCCCAATGGTTTTATCATCTTAATACGTACAGATGTTAAAAACACTGCTAGTGCATGTCCTGGCCTCTGTGATTACGCGTTGGGCTATGCCATGGAAGTCAGTAAAGCCAGAAAAACAGTTAAACAGACCAGAAAATCGGGAAACACGACTTTTTTCTTTCTTTAACATTGCGATAAAACGCGGCTCGTTCCTTTGTTTTCTAAACTAGAAAAAGCCCGACCCGTGCAGACCTCTATACATCTTCATTAGATCATATTTTTATAGCATTAGAATCCGCTACAAAACTTTCCGTTAGAATACATTTCTGTAACATTACAATTCCTTGCAAACCTTCCCAGTAGTGCTAATCCTGAAATTTCTATAAATTTGTCGTAAATCCTACTTGCATGTTCATTCATGTGTCTACCATCAGAAGTCTTAAAAATCGTGTCTTCCTCGAATCGTAACCGAAACCAGCGTCTCCTAATTTAGGCAGTGTGCTCTCGTGAGACTATCCAATTCAACGTATTTTCATGCGATACAGAAGTATAATCACCAGGCTACACTGGTCGAAATAACTATGCCTTCTGGTAGCACAGACTATTCCAATGTGGTAATCGGTTACACGTCATAAATAGCCTGTTTTTCAGGTCATGTGGATAATATCCGAACTCCTTTTTGCTGTCATACTTCTACACCATAGATTGCATTTAGATAATAAGCTTCTGCAAGACAAAATCATTTTCAAGTTTTCTGAGAAGTGATGGCTGCAGTGACGTCCGAAATTTCTGAGCCCAAAACAATGAATTTGTTTGCCCATCACGTGATTTTGGATAATTATTTATTTAGTGTGATGCCCAAAATGATTATAACATGACACTGAGCCAAACTTCTCCCGTGTTAAAAGCACTTACAACTACTGGCAGATCCATTTACACGGACTTTCACTCTCATGAGGCTTGAACTAGAAAGGTTTCAAATCCCAAGAAAGAGACAGGCAATGGTATTTAAACTAGCTTATCTTTCAAATTTAAATCCCCACAGAGTAACCCTTTTCTACTGTATCCCAATTGGTCGTACAAATTGCCTTCAGCCATTATTTTTCCACATGAAAACATTTTAAACACATCAAAGTTACAGGACTTAAAACTACCTTAAATGATCTTACAGATGGTAGTCAGCCAAAATCATTCCCCATGGACAACTTTTGCAGTTGCTGCCACATCCAGTTGCAAGAATCCTTACCCTCCTAGGACCCTCCTAGGATTTAAACTACGCTGTAGGACCTTACAGACAGAACACCGAGGTCTTAAATTATTCCAAATGATTTTACAGATGGTACTCATCCAAAATATTTCGACATGGAAAACATTTGAAAGTACAGCTACCAGATCTCGTTCCCGATTAAACTAGAAAAATTCGTAGTTTAAGTTAGAAGAGAGTAAGACACTTTCTAAGACATTCTAAATAATCTTACAAATAGTAATAAGCCAAATTTTTTCCACATGAAAAACATTTGCATGAACTGACATATCCATTTACAAGGTGTCTGAGCCCTTAACTAGCTGTCAATTCACGCTATTGAAAAGACTGAATTTATAATTTTGTTTAAATGCTTACATAAATTTATTGTCATTTCTTGTTTTCGTTTAATTACCAAGCAGTTATGTCCGTTCTCCGAACGGCGAATCTATAATTTTTGGAACATAAAATTAAAGAAAGGAAAAGTAATTAAGGGAAAGAAAAGTAATTTAAGATCCGAAACTGTTTCACAATTTAGAACTGACATCAATGCATACGGTTTGATATAAAACGAATTAGGTTTTGGCGCATCTTGATTTTAAATCAAAGTTTCATGGAATTTTTACAGCATTTCAGCGTTTCTGGCATAATTATCTTGAAACCTATCAGCATTTTGAACAGTAAAGCTAAGCCTGTCTTTTGAACTGTTTGGTTTTTAGAGTTTTTAGGTATCCGGACCTTAAGGACTATCAGCATCAGATCTCAAGGTAATTGAGAAGTATTCGAACAATTCACGAAACATTCAAGCAGGGAATGTTCCAAAGCCAACATTTTGATTTTTTGTTTTTGTTCTCGAATTCTTCTAGGTATTGGGACCTTAAGACCTATCAACACGACAATTTTCAAATCTTCAGGTCCTGTAGAAGTGGTCGAACAATTAGCAAAATTTTCAAGCAGAAAAATGTTCCATAGCCACCATTTTTATTTTTATTTTATTTTATTTTATACCGGCGGAAAACGCCGAATTTTAAAAGCGTCGCCACGTCAGTAAGCATTGCGTCATTACCAGTTGGATTGTAGTCTGACCTTTCACCCAATAAGAAAAGAGTGCTAAAAATAGCTGCGTCACCATGGCAACAGGTCACGGGACCAGAACTTTCCTGTGTGGTTGTCGTTGAAGACAGAGGAAGCCGTTCGTTCTTTTCCATTGCTTCTTTAAAAGTGCTTAAAAATCAGAAAATGATTTTTTCTTAATTTAAAAAAAAGGGGGTGACAGTTGTGAATTTATGCTGTACAAATTTCAATGCGTCATGATTTGTAGTTTGCATTATATACATTTTTTAAGATGGATCCCATCGCAAAATAGAGAATTTTCTGAAATTAAAAAAAATAATTTTTCATAAACTAAATCGAAAAAAAAAAAAGAAAAAGAAAAAGGGAGACGAAGTGCAAAAATTCGGCCATGTCCCTACATGCCTACAAAGTTTCGTGGTTCTGTTGCTGTTAGTGTGTCCGGAACACAAACTGATAACACTTTTTTACTTACCTTAACTTTTAAATACAATAGCTCTTGAAGTATCGCCAGAATCGAGAAACGGTTTATTTCAGCGTGTTCTCCAAACAATACTCTACAAGTTGCAAATTTCATATTTTTGTGTTCATTACCTTTTGCGCTGAGAGCTAGAAAAGCGCGAGTCTCGCGAAATTTCTAAAACAGCGGCATTTGTTTTTTTATTTTTTTAGAATAGCAAGATTTTATAATAAGGAGAACGTCTTTTAATTGGTTTGTGATCTTTAGGATATTCACAAATGGTTTCGGTGTGGTTATACTTTGCAGCCCTGGTGCACAAGTGGCCTCAGACGTTGGCTTATGACCATTCGTCTGAGACGGGCCCGAATTCGAGTCCCCGGCGAGGCATAGAGGGTGTGCTTGTCCTATAACACTTGCTCTGTTCCTTCCCTGGAACAAATTTCCCTAAATTAGGGGCAGATGACTGCTTACAGGCCATGAAGTTTCTGATGGTAAACGTTAAACCCTGAAACAAACAAACAAAAAGTAGATCTGCTTTGCCAGTCGTAGCTGCTTTAGCAAGCTGCCTTCCTTCCGAAGCCGTGGCACTAATGCACCGTCGGAACCTTAGACTTGATCTGCATTTTAATCTGAAGATCTTCGCTGAGAAATAATACAGGAAACTGTCAGCTAGTGCACTCAGACGTGCTATGCAGTCGTCCTTCGGGGACAGGATTACCCCACGGCCCACTATCTACTTTGTTTGCTTTGTAATAGGGCGTCGGTTGTACCACCTCTATATGAACTATTGAAGCAGCTCAATTTAGTAAGAATGATGCCATTTGTTTCTACGATTTTTTTTATTGAAGGTTTAACGACTACCGTGAGCGATTCAATGTGCTATATGCAGTCGCCCGTCCCTAATTTAGGGTCACTGGTTCTAGGGAAGGGAGTGATCCTCAATAGCTGGATCGCACATTCCACACTCATTGCTCAAGTAATTACCAAAATACCGTGCAGGAAAATTTCTGAAAATAACGTGCAGCAAAGTTGTCGGTAGGTATCCGTGTTTTTCAGAAATTTCCGTTTTTAAAAGTGCCCGTTCATTTTAATTTCGGTATTTTCAAAGACATTTCCGTAGACAGAAATTCCGTTTATTTCAGAAAAATCCATTTCTGGTTTTTCCGTACTTAAATTGAAATACCGCAAAATCAACAAACCTGCACAGCACTTACCCGCAGTGGTCTGGATCGAACACACAACGATGCAGCTAGGTGAACAGGCAAACTTAGCCTTTACCAACTGAGCCACAAACGCTGTCAACACGATTCACGTATGTCATAAAATGAATCGCCCAACAAAGAAATTTTTTTTTTGTCTTTAATTGTGAGTGATTTAGTCATTTTATTTTCTGTTGGAGCTTATTATTTTTCTGAATAGGTTTGTAATTTAATTTTTTTATAGGAGGACTTTTCAAATATTAAGCATTTTTCATCGTGGTTTTTCGAAGCAACAAATTGCTTTGCAACATGATTTTTTTAAACTGACAATCACTCATTTATCTTTAAAAAAAGGTGAAATGTACTTTTTATAGCATTATTTCACACACAAAAAAAAAAAAACTAAATTTGAAATTTACTCTCAATAGCTATAATAGCTTTTGTTTTAGGTTGTCCAAAGACTGATACACAGACATCGTATAATCATCTGTACAATAAGTACCCGGTTTCTTACAGTAACACAATATATAATAAGTAGCTGGTGCACCAAATAGGGAAAGGAGAAATACCTTGGGCCACGAAAAACAAACAAAATCTATGCGATATGCTATCCACAATATCCGATCTCGCTACGGAACTTCGAAATTCGACAGACGATTGAAATTTGAAAGTTAATCAAACCTCAAGTATTTCCACGAATCGCTACTATTAGAGGAAATATCTCGTCATACCGTTACGGAAAAAGTGAGAAAGGAGATTTTCCGTTAATAAAAATCCAGAATTTTCCGTTAACAGAACTCTAAAACAGTAATTTACCGTTATTATAAGAAAGAAACTGCGGAAAGGTTTCTTAAAATTCAGAATTTTCCCGTGGCACGAAAAGTCCTTTAAATTCAGGTTTTTTTCCGTCATTTCACGGAAAGGTAGTATCAGAAACATGCTTCGTTAATTCATGAAAGAAATGACGGACAGTTGTCCGTGAATTTCAGAATATTTTTTTACAGTGTACATCTTACTGACCCGACTGCCTGCCAGGAGTTTTTGAAAACGTTCAGTAAGCTCTTGGGAGATATGACGTTAAGTTAAAAAGGTAACGGGAACTAACTAATCAGATATCAATAGGCAAATAAAATGGAGAGCTAAATTAGAGCATGTACGTCACAACGCATTACTTATTTGCATCTTGGCCTAACAGCAAATGGGGGAAAAAAGTAAAAGGTCTGCAAAGAGTTTACTTTGGGTACTTCCGGATGCAGTCACATAAGTTTCACCTGCTCTATATTTACACTGTTATGAATGCCTGTAAATAAGTCCCCTTGCTGTGTATTGATAAGGTCATTTCGCCATTTCAGGGAGGTGATTTCTATACTGACCGTACTCATATGTGCTGAGTTACATTATTTTCCCGGCATTGGTACCAGAAAATATTTGCTCAGCAATCATTAATGTCAGATGCTACCATGAATACTGTCTGAGTCATAATTTAACGGCAAGTGTCGGGTTACCAGTCACCGGTCGTTACCAGTAAAAATACATGAAATTTTCAAAACTGTACGAAATTAAAATTTCCTTTCATGTAATTTGCCAATTTAAGTCAGTAGTATGGAAAGGTAATGTGAGGAAACAACTGATTTATTCAGAAATCTGTCCTCGTTATGCTACATGAAATGTGTTTCTTTATCCTGAAGCAAAACGTTGAATCGTGAGCAGCGAGGTTGACCTGGCTCGGTATTTAGGGCCCGTGCTGGGCCCCCGCCAGACCTGTGCATATCTCTGCACTGTCCTAAATACGAGTACAACACTTTGTGACGTATATTTTAATTTTACCTTCCTGTTTTGAGTTTCTGTTCTTACGGAAATTATGTTACTTCTCCGTTATATTTCTTCCTAAACGGCACATCGACTCCCCCGGAATTCCTTTATACTTTTTGTCAACGGCTGACAGTAAGCCAAAGGTACATAGAGAGCCACGTCGAGAGTGCTACTGTGATTGCACGACGAAAGGTAATTTACTGACTGGATTTTCACGGCATTTTGTCTTGACGATTTTTTCGCTGCATAAGTTTAAATGAAATTGGTAATTTGTCTACAAGCTCTTTGGGTTATTCAAACGGAAATTGTGTTAATGTTTTCGGATGCTGTACTTGGTCTGACGGCAAAGAAATAAATGAATAATTGGATTGTTATATATGAGTTCTTTCTTAAACGATCCCTAGCAGTATTAGTTACGTAGTATTGTTTATTTAAATGACTGTTTTAATGATGTATCATTCGTGAACGATTCGTTCACAACGAAGGACTCTTCACCATAAATAGTTTGTTCTCACCGCCGTGAATAATCATTCTATCCGCCATTACTCCAACACACTCTGAAGTTGAACCACGTTTAATTTTATTCCGCCCGCATGAGTTCGGATGACTCTTCGCCGTGAATGGTTCGCTATCACAGCTGTGAATGATCACTCAATCCGCCATTACTTCAACACACTGTGAAGTCGAAGCACGTTTAACTTCATTTCGCCCGCATGAGTTCGGATGGCTCTTCGCCGTGAATGGTTTGCTATCACAGCTGTGAATGATCATTCAATCCGCCATTACTCCAACACACTCTGAGGTCGAAGCACGTTAAATTTTATTCCGCCCGCATGAGTTCGGATGGCTCTTCGCCGTGAATGGTTCGCTATCATAGCTGTGAATGATCATTCAATCCGCCATTACTCCAACACACTCTGAGGTCGAAGCACGTTTAATTTTATTCCGCCCTCATGAGTTCGGATGACTCTTCCCCGTAAATGGTTCGCTACCACAGCTGTGAATGATCACTCAATCCGCCATTACTCCAACATACACTGAATCGAAGCACGTTTAACTTTAACCCTTCCGCATGAGTTCGGATGACATTTCCCCGTGAATTGTTCGCTATCACAGTTGTGAATGATCATTCGATCCGCCATTACTCCAACAAACACTGAAGTCGCAGCTCGTTTAACTTCATTCTACCTGCATGAATTCGGATGACTCTTCGCCGTAAATTGTTCGCTATCACAGCTGTGAATGATTATTCAATACGCCATTACTGTGACATACACTGAAGTCGCAGCACGTTTAACTTCATTATACCCGCATGAGTTCGGATGACTCTTCCCCGTGCATGGTTGGCTATCAAAGCTGTGAATGATCATTCAATCCGCCATTACTCCAACACACACTGATGTCCCAGCACGTTTAACTTCATTCCACCCCAATTAGTTCGGATGACTCTTTACTGCGAATTGCTCGCTCTCACCTCTGTGAATGGTCATTCAATCTGCCATTACTGCGACACGCACTGAAGTCGCAGTAAACTTAACTTCATTCCACCCACATGAGCTTGGATGACTCTTTGCCGTGAATGGCTCGCTCTCACCTCTGTGAATGATCATTTAATCCGCCATTACTCTGACGCAAAGGGAAGTCGCAACACGTTTAACTTTATTTCACCCCATGAGTTCGGAAACGAATTCCCAGTAACAAAAGTAATGTCGAGAATTAATATGTGCCAAAGAGATCTGCACGGGCCTTAATTTGGAAAGCCCGACCCGGCCCAAGCCCGCACGTTCATGGCCTGGCCGGTTTAAAAATTTTTAACTGAAGTCCGGTCCGTAAAATTTCAACAATTACTAAAACACGAATTTGACACCACCTGGTGCACTCGGTCATTCGACTCCTGAACAGTTTTCGTTTTCTTAATTGCTACACGTTTTCTATTACAATACACTTTAATTCGGAATATTTCTGTGACTCTGTATAAGTCGCGTGACGTCTGAGGAGGGGGGGGCTTGTATACTAAAACATATTGCATGCAAACGACAATTTCCATGTCTTTCTAATTTTCTGGGTTTTTAAATTATCATTGCCTACCGCCGGACCCGGAATATCCTTGAGGATAAGGGGGTGGGGGTAATTCGGAAAGTACGAAACATCCAGAATTATGAGTTCGATCGTTCTACTTTACATTGTCTACAAGCACATATTCTCCGGAAGCGATTTTTTCGCGAAAGTCTTTCGCTTTCTTAAACTCCATAATAAGTATGGAAGAGTATTTATCAGCAACACTGAACTGAGCATATGCTAAGGGAAAACAACGACAAACTGCCCAGCTAACCAGTGTCACAGAAGTTTTGAAAACGGTTGGGCTGGGATACCAAAGGGTTCATTTGCCATCTGCTGACTCCCTTAAAGTACAAAGGGGGAAAATACGGCGCAGATTTCTCCCGTGCCATTTAAGAGAACTTAAAAACTTTTCACACATCTAGAGAACAAAATGCCGCGGACCAGAACAATAAAAAAGATCGTCTGCGAGCAGGTGGCTCGGTTTATAAATGCTGCAGTTAATAGCCTGCCCTGAAGCATGAGAGGAGGGTGGAAGTTACTGAGAGAGAGAAGGGACCACATTCACATTGAAAAGTAAGGGAGCTAACCCACTCCAATTGTTTTGTAGGAGGGGAGGATGTCGTAAAACTTCCATTTTTTCCATCAGTGAAAATTATTCAATCTTATCCTGCTGCTGTACGTTGTGCGATTTCCAAACGAGAAAGGCATCGTACAGCGATTGTTTCGCTCATCTTTCTATTCTAAAAAAAGTGCTGCTGCTGCTGCCGCCATTTTAGAAATTTCGCGACACTCTGTAACATACCAGGAGATGTGACGTACCTGCCAGAAGGACGCACACGACATAAAAGGCAGATAGGAATGAGAATAAAAAAAACGTCCGCGTAGCTCCATTGGTAGAGCAACTTATTCTGGAATGAGGGGACCCGGGTTCATATCCTGGCGCGGATAAAAATGACGGAGAAATTTACTTCGTTATAATGGGCGGTCGGGTCATCCGTTCCTGTTCGGGCTCCATTATAACGAAGTAAATTTCTCCGTCATTTTTATCCGCGCCGGGATTCGAACCCGGGTCCCCTCATTCCGGAATAAGTTGCTCTACCAATTGAGCTACGCGGACGTTTTTTTTATTCTGATTCCTATCTGCCTTTATGTCGTGTGCGTCCTTCTGGCAGGTACGTCACATCTCCTGGTACGTTACAACTCTTGCTTTCCTAGCTCGTAGCGCAAAACGTAATGGACACAAAAATATGAAATTTACATCGTTTGTAGAGAATTGTTTGGAGAACACGCTAAAAAAACCGTTTCTCGATTTTGGCGATACTTCAAGAGCTATTGTATTTCAAACTTAAAGTAAGCAAAAAGTGCTATCTGGTCGCGTTCCGGACACACTAACAGCAACAGAACCACGAAACTTTGTAAGCATGTAGTGCCATGACCAAAGTTTTGCACCTCGTCGTTCTTTTTTCGAGTTTCGATTTATTTTACGAGAAATGAAATTTCTAAATTTCACAAAATTCTCTATTTAGTGATCGGATCCATTTTAAAAAACGGATATATGGCAAACTATAAATCATAACGCATTGCAATTTTTACAGAATAATTTAAAACTATTATCCCAGAAACAGTTGTGGCCATACGAAGACAGAGTGCAGAAAAACTTCAATTAAAGAACAGCCAGAGAACAATCTATATATTTAAAACACAAGGCTGTTTCTTTCTACAATACGCCAGCGCCACCTACCGTAGTGATTTTCATGATTTTTTAAAATGAAAGCTGCTGACCCACAGATTTGTCATCGCTAATTTTTATTGCCATAAGTAATTTATTAATGTTACCATAATATTTTCTCTGCACAATCCGTGGTTCGTTATTCTGGTGTTTGTTCTCGCTTAAGTACTTGCAGCGCCAACAAGCGACCGATGAACAACGTTTGATTATTAAAGATATTATTCATGTAATACACGAGAATAACACAAATAAAAGCAATGCATGTTTTATAGATGGTCCAGGCGGTACTGGAAAGACATATGTGTCTTATACAACATTGCTTCAATTTAGGCTTGCAAGTAATATCTGTGGCATGGACTAGAATTGCTGCTGTGCTACGGCCCAATGGTCGCACGGTACATAGATTTAAGTTTCCGTTAAAACTACATGAAACTTCTGAGGAACGCCATCGTTAAAAAGATTATCGCCCATGTTTTTCAAACCCCAGGGCCTCATACGCAACACATTTGTGCATTTCAACCGTTTATTATACACTATCTACCAACAAGTAATTGGACACCTGTGATAGCAAAGGAAAACGAAGTTTATTCACCTTCAATAGTTGGTGGAGCTTCCACGAGCGGCGATTACAGCTGCGACCCTCCGGGGCATACTCTCAACCAGGCGTTGTACGACGGCTAGCGGTATTTTCTTCCACTCGGCTTGGAGAAGACAGGTCAGTTCCTTCACCGATTTCGGACGGTGGGGGCACCCCTTAAGTCGACGCTCCAACTCGTCCCAGAGGTGCTCGATAGGGTTAAGGTCCGGGCTCTGCGCTGGCCAGTCCGTTTGATTAACCCCATTTTCACCATACTAAGCCATGGTGGACCTCGCAACATGACAGGTGGCATTGTCATCCTGAAAGTAACATGGGTCCACTCCGTAAGACTGCCACAACGTAGGAAGCGCATGGTCATCCAAAATGGTGCAGTACGTCTCGGCGTTGAGTCTACCAGGAATTGCGACCAAGGGTCCCGTGCCATACCAGGAGAAACACCCCCATAACACAATTCCACCGCCGCCGAACTTCACAGTAGGCACAATACATTCCGGCAGGAGGCGTTCTCCAGGCAGACGCCAAACCCAGACCCTGCCATCCGAACGGTAGAGGGTGAACCTTGATTCGTCGCTCCAGAGAACCCGTTTCCACTGTTCAACGGTCCACTGTCGACGTTCTTTGCACCGCGTTAGCCGAGCAGCGCTATTGGACTTGGTGATCAAAGGCTTGTGGGCGGCAGCACGTCAGTGATAACCGAGCAGATGGGCTTCTTTACGGATGATATTCATCTAAAGAACACTCCCGGATGCCTGTTAAAACTTATCGCGGATCTGGCCCATCGATTTGGTGCGGTTCTTCCGAATTTCTTTGGCCAGCAACCGTCGGTCTCTAACTCCCAGTTTTGTGGGTCTGCCGGGTCGGGGCACATTCCGACAGTCACCTCTTATCTGTCACTTGCCAATCACGTAGGCCACTGTCGATTTTGGGTACTTCAACTAGCTGGATATGTAACGTATGGATCGGCCATTTCTGTGATACCCGACGATTACACCTTTCTCGAAATCAGTGAGCTCCGAACTGTGTGGTAGCTTGCATGCGACTGGTTGCGTTGTTGTTTCCCACACGATATTTAACAGCGGCGGCCGTGACGTGTATCAGGACCGCAGATATCTTTGATTGCAGAAGTGTCCAATTACTTGTTGGTAGATAGTGTAGTTATGCATTTTATTACAATTCGGGTTAAATGACAAGAAAAAAATTCAGTCACAGCTTTTTGAACCGTGTTACGGACTAGTTTTGTTTTATTTTGTTAAGGAATCATCTGACACGGAAGCCAGTGAGAAATTTTGATCTCTTTTTCTGCTTCCAACAAGGACTCCGTTGGGAACGACTCTCTTAATGCTTTATCTTAACCAGAAACATGTGAGACATGAACTTTGCATATAGGTACACAATTTTTTATTTATGAGTGCAATGCCTATATTTAGTGGAGTTATTAATGGGCATTTAATTACTCTGCTTATTTCTCACTGTGTATTAAGCGAGCTGCCCTCAAACCAATGTCACAGTGACCAAGTTACATGTAATTAATTGCAGAATTGATCGAACTATCTTCTCCTCATTAGTGTCTGTCCAGCTGTGTAGCGAGGAACACAATCTTCCTGCTACATCTAGAGAGCCATTTGCACATAATATCTACAATGCAAGTCGGGCTCAGTTGCCTTGAATATCCCGTTAGGTAAAAGCGTAGATCGTTCAGTGGGCCACAATCTTTGAATCTAGTAAAAATCCGGTGAGGTAGAATCAGATTATAAAAGAGTAGACATGAATTTCACTGTGGCTACGATAAATTAACCACGAAACTTATTTCTGGAAATGCAAAGTTTCCATCTAATGTGTGAACTGTGTACGGAACTCTTACTCATCCTCGCTTTCTGCTAAAAATTCTCAGTAAATAGCTAATTTCAGTTCAAGATTTATCGAATACAGACTCGAAGAAATTAAAATTAACTTTTTTTTTCAAATTTGGTCCGAAACAAAACCAAATGAAACAGAATTCCTCAAAAAAAGATATTTTTCCATGGCTCTTTCATTGCACCTCAAGATTAATCCAATATGACATGCAAAACTTTTAAAAAGGTGATAAATTTTTCTAAAATTTGGTCAGAAGCAAATCCAAGACAAGCTGAACTTCTTACAAAAAGCTAAATTTTTTCACGGTCCGCTGGTCACCAAAAGAAGTTTCACTCGGAACCCGTTGGTTCAAAAAATATTTTATTTATTACGTGCAAGATCGCCCTGCCAGAAAAAAGAAGCAGAAGTCAGCAAGAAAGTATGGTAAACAATTGAACAGTATATGGAACGAAAAATTAAACTGACCGAGAAAGCCACAAATTATGAAATCTCCTAAACAATCATCCTATCAGGTCACTGCATTCATTGAGGTCAGAGTTTTGAAACTGAATTTCTTTGGGTGTCTGCAAAAGAAAAAAAAACGTGTGATGAATATCAAGGGAAAAAGAGATCGATGGCACTAAGAAAAAATATCGTGATTACCTCATCAAATCAAAAAGAAAGAAAAAAATAAAGAAAACCGCCTTAAGTGGATACTCAAAGATTCGATGACTAATGTAAGAGTGGGGAAAAAATCTCCTTAAAAGAAGTAGGACTCAATAAATTTCACAGTCTATTAGCTTCTTATCTATGTTTTCTCCCAGTGAAGTATAAGTGTTTCTGATCGATACACACCTTTTAACACCACTAACAAAATTTTGTTGTCGGGGGCAAGAACCTTTAAAGTAAAAAATTAATTGCACATGTATTGATCAATTCATTCGAAATATTTTTAGCTTGCACACTTTAGATATAATTAGAAAAAGAGTTTTGTCTCACAGACAGCAGATTTTTCATGCTTCTGTTACCAGTTTGATGCCATGCTTAGTGAGTAACGTGCTTAATGTATTGACACAGATTCGTGTTTGGTTCAGAGAAACTGCTGTACTTTTCAACCTATGACACTGAAATTTGTTTTAACTTCCGATGCGCTTTTTTTCCTATTCACAGCATGAGGGATATATGTCAAAACGCTTGATCAATATAAATTTGTTTAAAGAAAGCCCTAAAACATTAAAAAGAGTAAAAAGACAACACAAAGAGTATAAAGCAGATGGCGTTGCGCCCATCTATATATTGTCGTAGATAGTTTATCTATCCAGAAATTTCAAATGGTGGGTTGAAAAATTCGAAGGGGATAAAAGCGAATTTTTGTGAAGTCTGAAGTCTTTTGTAACAAAATATTTAGGCTTTAAACCTAAGAAAAAATGGGAAGGAACTTCAAAAAAGAAAAAAATGGAGATCTGTGAAATTTTTTATAGTTAAGAATGGTTCAAACCCGGAATCATTTTTCAGGACTGCACGCAGTTATTTTAGTTTTGTGCTATATTTATTTTTTATCTCTCATGTCTAAATGCTTCCCTATGCAAGGCAAAAGCAACCAAGTGTTAACATTTGTTTCTGAAACAGTAGATATTGATATTTTCACAAATCTTTTGTATGTCGAAATGATTCAGAAGTGTGTCTGCAAAATAAGTGACAGTCTAAAATAAAATGATACGTACATACATTTTGTGATTTCAATCACTGACTTTAAACAGTGATTGAAATCACAAAATCTCAAGGAAAATTTTATCCTATACTTTCAATGTTAATTCCCTCTGTACGCATTTTCTGAAAGTCTAATGCGTTCAATTCTTCAAAATTTTGTGCACAAATAAACAAAGTCCTTAGTCAATATATTCTAAGCTGTGATTTTGAAAAATTTGTCAGAAATGTTTTAAAAATTCGACTTATCTCAATCGGAAAATATTCCAATTTGGCATCGATTAAGATAAATCGAATGAAAACAATCTGATAGAATTTTCGAAATCACAACTGGGCATTATTGGCTAAGAACTTTATTCATTTGCGCTCAAAATTTTGATGATCGAAACGCAAAAGTCTTTGAGAAAATGTGTATAGAACGAATTAACATTGCAGGCATAGGATAATTTCCCCTTAAGTTCTCCCTTTAAACAAGAAATGCTATTTAAAAAAATAAGAAAGAAACATTAGACTGCCATGTGCATAGACTTCAAATGAAAAAAAAACGTTATTGCGTTATGGTAAAAGATAACTAACGGTAAAGTTGAGGAACTCACGTAAATACCAATTTCTACTGACACTTATGCTATACAATAATAAAAAGGACTGAAACTTAAAAACTGAAAAGTGTCTGTGTGTGCTACACACCTACAAATAGAAGGGTGTTGAGATTTTCCTATGGGGTGTCTGAGTAAATTTAGAAGGGATCCAGGACAAGAAGTGGGTAAATCCTGACTGCAACTGTACGTGTTCTGATTAATCCATTCGAAATATTTAGCTTGCACAATTTTGATGCAGTTAGAAGTAGAATTTTTTCTCCGGGCTACTGGTTTCCACATTTCGATGACCTGTGTGACGTATATTCTAGATTAACTTTCCTTTTTTAGTTTCTTTCCCTATGTAATTCTTGAGTTTATTCTCAGTATTCTTCACGCTTAACGGAATATCTTTTCCTTCAAACGAATACGTTTGGCAACACAATTGAGGTTGAATGCACGTGACGTATGCATGCAATAAGATAAGAACAAGAGATAAAAAGCGACGACTGATCTGTTGTAGGAGAGAGGTGTTGATATCATTGAGAGCGATTATTGAGGTGTGTTGATAAGAGCGATTATTGAGAGCTATTATTGTGAGCGATTATTGAGGTGTGTTGATAAGAGCGATTATTGAGAGCTATTATTGTGAGCGATTATGATGAGCGTTGTTAAGAAAGTGCTGTACGAAAGAATTGAATAGTGTTGAGATAAATGTGTGGAGACTGTGGTGATTCCATTCCGAATAAAGGACTGTTTCCGTAAGTTGACTTCTGGTAATATGTTTTGTCTGGCCGTTAAGGTTTGTTTCATTTAAGAACAATTTATTAGTTGTTGATATTTTAAGTTAGCGTAAAGGTCAAGTCTACTTTTACGCCACACCTGTTATCAGATTGATACAATTTTTGGTAAGTCACGTCCTTTATATACTGATACAGAGCTCTTTTTGTACGAACAAAATATTACACGCTTTAACTGAATGTACAAACGAATGCCCACGGATACATACCTACAGGAAAAATGCCCACTTTCAAAAATAGAGAAAATGCCTACTTTTTGACTGTAACATAGTCTCTTCTACCACTTTGGAAACAGTTTCTGGTAAAAAGGCCAAGGTGCTTTGCATAAGTGTCTTGATCAACGTGTTGTATACTTTTTATTAATATTTATCACCTGTATACATAAATGAAAAATTAAGCGTTTAACTGAAAAATTGTCAAACAAGCCTGAGGCTTTTTTTGGCAATGTAATATCCAAAGGATTGAAATCTGCTACTCCTATCTCAATTTTAGTATGCATATTTGCTCGCTCCTTACCCCAAAATTCGACTGTTAAAGTTTCATTTTGTTGAAAACTCCTAGGCCTAGAGAATTTGTAAGCATTTCAGGTTCAATGCGTTACTACCTCTTGACAATACTTTATTCCATATTGACACTAACGAAATACAAAAATTGCTGTGTTTCTTGAAACAAGCCTCTTCTGCTATTTTGGAAACAAACTGTACGATGTCCTTGCAATGCTAGGTAACGTTCTGTTTTTTAGAAGAGAAAACGTTATGACTAGTTTTATCGATTGCTCAGCTGAAATCAAGATATTTCTCCAGGAAATTAAAAGAGACCCCATGTTTCCAACAGACGTAAGAACACATCACACAGCAGCTGCTTATTATACTAATTTCAAGATGTTGGCATTTTTTCCTATTTTCGAGAAGTGGTCGTTTTTTATGAGGTCATTTTTTCTGTGTGCACTCTTTCCTGATACCGTTTAAGTGCAGCATTGAAATTTGTTCTGACTTCCGATGTGCTGCCTTTCTGTTCACAACATGGGTAAAATATCTAAACCTTCATCATCAAAGATTTGTTTAACGAGAGTCGTACAACAATAATAATCTATATATACACTATATTGACAAAAGTCACCGGACACCTAGAAGAGAAACACAACATAGCATTTATTGACATACATTTGTACGGTGCCGGTCCACCTTTGGCCTTAATGCATACACTGTTGCTTAGTAGTAGGCTATGGTTCCAGACTTCCTATGCGGAGCTCAAATTCATCCCATAGGTGCTCTATGGGATTAAGATCAGGGCTCTGTGCTTGCCAGTCCACACACGATACGGAATTATCATCAAACCGTGCCGTGACAGTCTTTGTCTTATGGCTCGGTGCATTATCCTGCTGGTGCCAACAAGGCCCGGTTCCATAATATTGCCACAGAATTGGTATGGCGTAATTATCTAGAATATCGAGGCAGACGTGCTGATTAACAGGTTTGTCCACGATAACTAATGGGCCGAGACCATACCACGAAAAACACCCATACACGAGTACACTGCCCGCTCCAAACTTGACCGTAGGAACAGTACACTGTGGTAAATAGCGTTCGTCAGGCTGCCGCCATACCCACACACTGCCCTCAGACTGATGGATCGTGTATCTGGATTCATCAGTCCATAGGTCCCGCTTCCATTGATCTACGGCCCACGATAAATGTTCTTCACACCATGCTAAACGACGAGTAGCATTCCCAGTGAAGGTGAAAGGCTTATGCGCAGCCGCACGACCACGGTGACCCATGTAATGAAGTTCCCTGCGAATGGTACGTGTACATACCGAAGTTCTAGCATTTTTACTCACCTGTACACTGAGGTCTTGTTCAGTAATCCGTCGATTAGTTGTAACGACTTTCCTGAGGCTTTGACGTCCTCTATCACTGATTTTTTTGGTCTGCTGCTAAGTTTTGCTACTTCAGGCACGCCATGCGTCTTCCACTTATTCAGTACATCCAAAACAGTTGACTTGGGTATGTTTAAACGCCTCTGGGTTTCTCTTATGGACAACCCACTAATATAGCACCTAACAATCTTTCATTTCTCACAGTCAGTTCTCTCCCGCCTCGACATTTTCACTCAACCTCACAGTGCGATATGATCGCGGTCAGCTGCAGGCTTGTTTTTATACAGTTTGCAGCTGTACCTCACATCTTAACAACGCAGCGGATCCGTTCATTTGCCTTTGAAGAGGTGTCTGGTGATTTTTCAATATAGTGTATGTATATGTAACGGAATGCCTGTCTGTATGTTCCCTATAAATTTCTAAACCCTAGGACCGATCCGGACCAAATTTTGTATTGTTACTCTCTAGGACTCTGCTGAAGATACAGGCTATCATGAAACCTGGACACCACACTCCCTTCCTCATATTTCATCCTCTTGACAGTTTGTGATAATTGTTTTGTGCATGAAGGCTCTGGTTAATTTTAAATTACTATACTTTGATATAATTGCTGCAATAAAGGAATAAGCGGCATTTTTGTCTAACAACTAAATGAATTTCAGTTAATTATTATAAACTTCTATGCTTTTTATGCAATTTTAACTTAAATCAGGAACGGGAGACTGTCGCGGCGGGAGAGAACTGACTTTGAGAATTGTTGGACATCTATCCAAAATCCAAGAAAGTGAAATTATTAAAAGAAGCTGACACCACTCAACAGCGTGAATTCCAGAATGTTCCCGAAAAAGCGAAATCACTTGGATAAATCAATCCAAAATCCAAGAAAGGGAAATTGTTAAGAGAAGCTGAGACCCCTCAACACCGTGAATTACAGAATGCTCCCGAAAAAAGCGAAAACCTATTTTTCTTCTTGATTGTGGGTTTAACGACCACCGTGAGCAACTCAGTGGGATATAAGCAGTCGCCCGTCCCTAATTTAGGGCAACTGGTTCCAGGGAAAGGAGAGAGCCAGTACCGTAAGGCAACCATAACATCCACGTCTCACCGGGATTCGAACCCGGACCCATCTCGAACGAATGTTCAGAAGCCATCGCTTAGACCACTGCGCCACCGCGGTGGCGAAAATCTATTGGACAAATCAATCCGAATTCAAGAAAGTGAAATTATTAAGAGAAACTGAGACCTCTCAACAGCGTGAATTCCAGAATGCTCCAGAAAAAACGAAAATCTATCGGAAAAATCAATCCCACATCCAAGAAAGTGAAACTGTTAAGAGAAGCTGGGACTGAGACCCTTCAACAGCGTGAATTGCAGAATGCTCCCGAAAAATCGAAAATTTATTGGACAAATCAATCCAAAGTCAAAGAAAGTGAAATTATTAAAAGAAGCTGTGACTCTTCAACAGTGTGAATTCCAGAAAGCCCCGGAAAAAGCAAAAATCAATTGGATAAATCAATCCAGAGTCCAAGGAAGCGAAACTGTTAAGAGAATTCCAGAATGCGCCCAAAAAAAGGGAAAAAATCAACTCAAAATTCAATAAAAAGAAACTATTAAGAGAAGCTGAGACCTCTCAACAGCGTGAATTCCAGAAAGCTCCCGAAAAAGTGAAAGTCTATTGGAAAAATCGATCCCAAATCCAAGAAAGTGTAATTTGGAAAGCGCTGGCCCAGAAGCTGATTCGTGTATTTTTTGTTAAACCCGGATAAACGCCGAATACCTCTGCTAGTAAAAAAAAAAAAAATAAGATAAAAAGACAGCATAGCTAACATAAAGCAAATGGATGCATTGTTGCGCCCATTTGTACATTCTCGTATACTCGGAAATCACACTCGGTCAAGCCAAGAAACGACTTGAAGGCCATAAATGCATGGAGGAGCATCCAGTAATCGCAAGAAGGAAAACATACGAGGACGACGTGCTCAGAGTTTACAAATCAGGACATTTTTCTCCGCAGCATTTTGGTTTCCCATTGCCTTCCGTTTTTTAGAAAGATGATTTTGTTTCCATTTCTTCTTCCCGTGCGTAATGGGGACCAGTGCCGCTTTTAACGCCTAAATTCCGCGTCCTCTTCCCCAGCCCTTTCGGTTCCAGGCGCCACTGGAACCGGTATTAGAGTACCTGGGGACCGGGAGAACTGGATGTGTTGTTCTCCACTGACCTCGATTCGCGTCGCTGTCAACGCACTTGTTTCTTCGTGGAGACCGGTCTACCTTCGATTTGCCTCGGAATTGAGGTCTCACGGCGTGATATGCCCTTCAGTTCCGTTCGAGGACGATTTCTCCGTCTGGTAGCAAAAAAAAAAAAAAGACTAAAGTGCTTGTCTCCACTATCGCTTGTTTCTAACAGAATCTTCTGACGCTTAAGCACACTCTATTTGATGAAGCAAATGTAATTTTTTTCGTACTTTCCTTTAGGTGCTCCTCTTGTAAATTTGCGTTTCAAGGTGACACAGTTCCCTTACATTAGGGGCTCTTTATTTATCTATCATTAATTTGAGCGACTGAGAGAGAGAGAGAGGAGATACGAAGTATGGAGGAAAAAGGAAGAACAGTTTGGTGTGCCCATAAAAACAAAATAACACTGATGCCGTTGACTTGCGGGTTCACCATGGCAGGCAGTAAATGATGAACTTAATCACCCTAAAAATTGTTTTTTTTTTACATCGGAAGCCAATATATCAGATAAATGAATGACACAGAACATCCTAATGTTTTTTATTTCCCGACTGTTGAAAGGATGAGGTAATCAGTAAAGCTCTTTAAAACAATGAAACTCTTGTCTTTGTAATGAGAAAAACTCTTTACAGAGCGGATTTCCGGTTTCGAAGTTATGAAATGAACTCGACATAAAGACAATATGCGCGTTATTTATTTGGCGTTGTAATTTCGTAACATTTATTGAATCTATTCGTGACTAAGATACAGTATGAAGAAAGAATATAGGGAAGTGAAAATAATATGTAACTCTTTTTTAATTTATTTGTCGCGAAGCATAACAATAAAACTGAGCAAACGAACGAGAATAAAAGAACCAGTGTAACCCATAGTAACAAAAATATAATTACTTTCAATGGGATGATATCACAGATTCCATGCAATGAACTCACCTACTGAGGATTGATTTGATTCCTTTGACAAAACAGCATACAGTTTTCATTAAAGTTACACTACTAGTGAATAACCAAAGGTTGCCGCCTCTCTGCACAGTAGTCTCAAATGCGAATCTAGCGGTTAAAAATTATTTGTAAATTAAACTGATAGATCCTGTATCATAAATAAAGAAAATCTACAAAATAGTGAAATTTCATGCTGATTTTTTCATTAAGACCTTTAGTTATGATGACAGATGAAAAACTAATAATAATTTTATCACGCTAAAAAATTGCACGGCAGCGTTTGTATTAATATCATACTTTAAATTTAAATTTAAATAGGAAATAAATAAAACAAAATAATAATATAATATATTTTAATATAATAATATACTATATAATAATATAAATAATTATATAATATATTTTAATAAAATAATATAGTATATAATAATATAAATAATTATATAATATATTTTAATAAAATAATATAGTATATAATAATATAAATAATAATATAATATATTTTAATATAATAATATAATATATAATAATATAAATAATAATAATATAATAATAATATAATATATGTATGATGTCAGATGCTGACTGAAAAAGAAAAACACACATAGCGCCGTGTCTGTGAATTGTTGGCCGCTGTGCTTTAAGGCTAACGCGCTCGGCTAGATATCTAGAGATTTTGGGTTCATTACCCGGCGGTGGCCGAATAACAAATTTTCGGTTGCTGCGTCTTGGTAAAAGCGTGGAAAGAGCGATGTATTTGTTTATTCAACTGACGCCACGTATTTGGAGGATTTTCACTTTGGATCTCGCCCTTTGGATTTAACTGCTATAATAATATACAGTATATAGCCAGTGCCTTAATGCCCACCAGATGGAGACGTCTCAGTAGCTGAGCCCATCTTACGGATTTATGATGTCAGATGCTGACTGAAAAGGAAAAACACACATAGCGCCGTGAATTGTTGGCCGCTGTGGTGTAAGGCTAATGCGCTCGGCTAGATATCGAGAGATTCGGAATTCATTTCCCCGGCGGTGGCCAAATAACAATTTTTCGGTTGCTGTGTGTTGGTGAAAACGTCGAAAGAGCGATCTATTTGTTTATTCAATATAATATATTTTAATATAATAATGCATGTATACTAGCGTGCAAAAATTAAGGACGACACGGTTTTTCGAATGTAACGTCGTGCAGAAGTGCTCCACATCGACTCAAATCATACCATAAGATCCCCAAGATGTAAGAATATGGGACAAGTGAGCAAAACCGTCCGAACAAGGAATCCAAAGGATACAAAGGCACTTGATTGAAACGGTAGCTTCGAGCACAACTGGACAGAAGACAGAAAAGTTCATGTGACAGGCGGCTTCAAAGAAAAATCCAGTCTTTAGTAAGGGATTTTTCACTTCCATTCCGCACTTTGTCGCTTTGTTTTAGGATCATATTGAAAACGCCATGTTTCATCACCAGTAACAATCGATTTTAAGAAGTTTGGATCATTTTCAGCGGCTGAAATGATGTCTCTGCAATGTGCACTTCTCCTTGATTTTTGTTCATTGGTTAACGTGTGTGGAATTACATGGATTTTATTTCCCACTGAAATTATTTAGTATCTACACCTATATCTACAAAAAATTGAGGTGCATTTACAAAGACATTGTTCGTCAGAAGATCCCATCAAATAACATTATCGGCTCAAAGGTATCGAATGTAGCCATCTTTTCAAAGAATTTGCATCCCGCTGGAGCGGGAATCGAACAAGCGTCTCTCGATTTCTGTTCCAGCAAGCTAGCGTTGCACCACCAAGACAAAGAAGTTCCAACCAACTACAACGCAGTATCGGAATGCTTCGTCTAGCGCAAATCTGATTTTAAAGCTACATAACCCAGACACTTAATTAGAAGCCTTTATGCCAATGTACGTAAACGTCACTTGCACAGCCTATACGCAAAATACGAGGTCACGTGCGCCACTACGTAATCTAGGCGTTGTTTCCAACCGCCGGTTCGCGAGCTTTTTCTGCCGATTCACCCGAAACGAGTGAATTTATTTATTTTAATTTTGAATTGAAATAGAGTTGAAGTAAGAGGAAATCTAAATCCAAAATTTTTTAACACCTGTCAGGGAAGATAAAGGAAGCTTGGATAGCTAATCTCTTCACAGAAGATCTGTACTCCAGCAGGCTAACTCACCAGGAAAAGGAAAGCTTTGTTGAACTTCCTTCTGATGCCAGTCTGGTATCTGAACTCCTGCAGGCTAACTCACCAGGAAAAGGAAAGGTTTGTTGAACTTCCCTCTGATGCCAGTCTGGTATCTGAACTCCTGCAGGCTAACTCACCAGGAAAAGAAAAGCTTTGTTGAACTTCCTTCTGATGCCAGTCTGGTATCTGAACTCATGCAGGCTAACTCACCATGAAAAGGAAAGCTTTGTTGAACTTCCTTCTGATGCCAGTCTGGTATCTGAACTCCTGTAGGCTAACTCCCCAGGAAAAGGAAAGCTTTGTTGAACTTCCTTCTGATCCCAGTCTGGTATCTGAACTCCTGTAGGCTAACTCACCAGGAAAAGGAAAGCTTTGTTGAACTTCCTTCTGATCCCAGTCTGGTATCTGAACTCCTGTAGGCTAACTCCCCAGGAAAAGGAAAGCTTTGTTGAACTTCCTTCTGATGCCAGTCTGGTATCTGAACTCCTGTAGGCTAACTCACCAGGAAAAGGAAAGCTTTGTTGAACTTCCTTCTGATCCCAGTCTGGTATCTGAACTCCTGTAGGCTAACTCACCAGGAAAAGGAAAGCTTTGTTGAACTTCCTTCTGATCCCAGTCTGGTATCTGAACTCCTGTAGGCTAACTCCCCAGGAAAAGGAAAGCTTTGTTGAACTTCCTTCTGATGCCAGTCTGGTATCTGAACTCCTGTAGGCTAACTCACCAGGAAAAGGAAAGCTTTGTTGAACTTCCTTCTGATCCCAGTCTGGTATCTGAACTCCTGTAGGCTAACTCACCAGGAAAAGGAAAGCTTTGTTGAACTTCCTTCTGATCCCAGTCTGGTATCTGAACTCCTGTAGGCTAACTCACCAGGAAAAGGAAAGCTTTGTTGAACTTCCTTCTGATCCCAGTCTGGTATCTGAACTCCTGTAGGCTAACTCACCAGGAAAAGGAAAGCTTTGTTGAACTTCCTTCTGATGCCAGTCTGGTATCTGAACTCCTGTAGGCTAACTCCCCAGGAAAAGGAAAGCTTTGTTGAACTTCCTTCTGATGCCAGTCTGGTATCTGAACTCCTGTAGGCTAACTCCCCAGGAAAAGGAAAGCTTTGTTGAACTTCCTTCTGATCCCAGTCTGGTATCTGAACTCCTGTAGGCTAACTCCCCAGGAAAAGGAAAGCTTTGTTGAACTTCCTTCTGATGCCAGTCTGGTATCTGAACTCCTGTAGGCTAACTCACCAGGAAAAGGAAAGCTTTGTTGAACTTCCTTCTGATCCCAGTCTGGTATCTGAACTCCTGTAGGCTAACTCACCAGGAAAAGGAAAGCTTTGTTGAACTTCCTTCTGATGCCAGTCTGGTATCGATATTCGGATCCAAATCTCTGACTAAGTTTTGGGGAATTATGGAGAAAGAATATCCAAGTCTGAGCGACAAAGCTCTGAAATTATTGGTAACGTTTTCGACCACGTATTTATTACGAGAAAACCTTTTCAGCCGTTTCGGCGATCAAAACGAAGCACGAGAACATAATGGACAGTAATGCTGCACTGGACTTTGCAGAAATGACGCTGGAACCACGGCTCGAGAAGATTATTGCAAAGCAGCAGCAATAGATGTCGCATTGACCCCAGGAAAAAAATTATTCACGGTAAGGAGAGTATTGTGGTATATTGATTATGTATTGCACTTTTTAATCATTAAAGAATATTAACAGATTAAATGATCAGCTGTAAGTTTTTTTTATTGAAGGTTTAACGACTACCGTGAGCAACTCAATGGGCTATAAGCAGTCGTCCGTCCCTAATTTAGGGCCACTGGTTCCAGGAAAGGGAGAGAGCCAGGGATTCGAACCCGGACCCTTCTCGGAGGAGTGATCATAAGCCGGCGCTTAGACCACTGCGCCACCGAGACGGCTCAGCTTTAAGTAGGTGATATGGAATAATCTGGTATATTAATTAGGGGCTGTACTCACTGATCATTGTAATATAGAATTTTACGAGATTAAACGCTCGAAAATAGCCTGAAGGTTTTGTTTCGGTATCGCCGATCCGCGAAAGTTTCCCCTACGTTTTGCCAGTCCGCGAGTGTAAAAAGGTTGGAAACCACTGATCTAGGCAACTTACAGCTCAGCCGCCTCGTCAGCAATTATCACTATTGCTGATCACAATGGGAAACACAAACGATCTTTCGGAGTTCAATGAAGTATTAGTGCGGGTGGCCGTCAGGCTGGAGCGACTCTTTTTTGAAAACAGCAGAGCTGACTGGTTTCTCAAAAAGTGAAATATCCCGGGTCTTTAGTCAGTTGGGAAATAACCCACATTGCTTGTCTGAGAGACGTAACTGTGGCGCGACGACAATCTGTCTGGAAAGAGAATACCGTCGTCCAAGAAGGCTTGTACGGAGAAACAAGATATCCTGTGTGCAGCAGTTATTGACCAAAGCATTTATGAAAGCTGTTCCTGACATATATCTCAGCGAACTATGCACAAGAAATTGAAGAGGACTGCTATTTTCAGTTGCATGCCTATACGGATACCACTGATTTCTGCGAAGCACCGGAAAATTTGTCTACAGTGAAGTCAGAAACA
Organism: Macrothele yani; assembly: GCA_039090855.1. Taxonomy (NCBI): domain Eukaryota; kingdom Metazoa; phylum Arthropoda; class Arachnida; order Araneae; family Macrothelidae; genus Macrothele; species Macrothele yani. Next base: position 94,425,341 of record CM076991.1, read on the forward strand.
CCGTGAGTGGACACTGGAAGACTGGGAAAAAGTCATATTGTCCTAGAAGTCGCGGTACATCATATTCTGTACCGATAGTAGGCAGAGAGTTTGGCAAGTGCCCATGAAGCAATGGACCCAGCTTGCCTGGTAAACACAACTCAGGGTTCTGGAGGTGGTTCCATGTTGTGGGGCATGTTCTGTTGGTACAGAACGGATCTCCTGATATTGCTCAGAAGATTATATAATACATAGATTATGATATTGCTCCAAGGATGTGTCCCCTGATATTGGGTCTCCAGATATTGCTCCAAGGATTATCTGAACATTATTGCCGATCAAGTCTATTTTGCAATTCTGACTCTTTATCCTGCAGGTGACGGCTGTTCATGGACAACAATGCTACTGTCCATCGAGCAAGATGTGTTAAGCAGAGGTTCAGCGAGCATGAAAGCGAATTCTACCATATTCTTTGGCCACCACAAAGCCCGCACCTGCACCTCGTTGAAAATGTATGGGACATGTTAAAAAAAACATATCGGAGAGCAAAATCTTCTTCCGTCAAATCTGAACCAGTTAAATGACTGTCTGGTGAACGCATGGTATGCTGCAGGCATAGATGCACTTCAACACCTTGTGGAATCTATGCCAAACCACATACTGCTGTAATTCGGGCTAAAGGGGGTCCAACCTGGTACTGAATAAAAGTTTCTAATTTAGTGGCTGGTATGTGTACATCTGTTTTGTTTTATCTGCCTGGAACTTCGTTGTCCTGAGTGGTGTAACGGTAGCATGCTCGAACGGAAATCAGGAGACTGCGGGTTGGATGTCTACTCTAGGTAGATTCAAGTTTTCTGAAAATACGGTACGTTTGTGCCGATAATGATATTTGTATAGCCTTCCATGCGTTTGTGGAGAATTATATTTTCAGGGGAATTCGTTTCCCATTGCTATCTAAAATGCACTATCTACCAACAAGTAATTGGACACCCCTGCAATCGACGATATCTGCGGTCCTGATACACCTCACGGCCACCGCCGTTAAATATCGTGTGGGAAACAACAACGCAACCAGTTGCATGCAAGACGCCACGCAGTTCGGAGCTCTAATTTCGAGAAAGGTGTTATCGTCGGGTATCACAGAAATGACCGATCCATACGTGACATATTTAGCAAGTTGAAGTACCCAAAATCGACAGTGGCCTACGTGATTGGCAAGTGGAAGATGAGACGTGACTGTTGGAATGTGACCCGACCCGGCAGACCCACAAAACTGGGAATTAGACACCGACGGGTGCTGGCCAAAGAAATTCGGAAAAACCGCACCAAATCAATGGGCCACACCCGCGAAAAGTTTCAACAGGCATCCGGGCGTGTTCTTTCGATGAATACCATCTGTAGGGAAGCCCATCTGCTCCGTTATCATGGACGTGCTGCCGCCCACAAGCCTTTGATCACCAAGTCCAATAGCGCTGCTCGGCTAACGTGGTGCAAAGAACGTCGACAGTGGACCGTTGAACAGTGGAAACAGGTTCTCTGGAGCGACGAATCAAGGTTCACCCTCTACCGTTCGGATGGAAGAGTCTGGGTTTGGCGTCTGCCTGGAGAACGCCTCCTGCCGGAATGAATTGTGCCAACTGTGAAGTTCGGCGGCGGTGGAATTATGCTATGAGGGTGTTTCTCCTGGTATGGTACGGGACCCTTGGTCGCAATTCCTGGTAGACTCAACGCCGAGACCTACAGCACCATTTTGGATGATCATGCGCTTCCTACGTTGTGGCAGTTTTACGGGATGGACCCATGTTACTTTCAGGATGGCAATGCCACCTGTCATGTTGCGAGGTCCACCATGGCTTAGTATGGTGAAAATGGGGTTAATCGAATGGACTGGCCTGCGCAGAGTCCGCACCTTCACCCTATCGAGCACCTCTGGGACGAGTTGGAGCGTCGACTTAAGGGGTGCCCCCACCGTCCGAAATCGATGAAAGAACTGGCCTGTCTTCTTCAAGCCCAGTGGAAGAAAATACCGCTAGCCGTCGTACAACGCCTGGTTGAGAGTATGCCCCGGAGGGTCGCAGCTGTAATCGCCGCTCGTGGAGGCTCCACCAACTATTGAAAGTGAATAAACTTCGTTTTCCTTTGCTATCACAGGTGTCCAATTACTTGTTGGTAGATAGTGTAGATCCTATGATGTTACGCCAATATACGGTAAACCTCCTGTTATACGTTTCTTAAGGACCGAAATATTCATATAAAATCATAACTTTGAAAAACGTATAAGCCTATTTTAGCGATATTACAGTTGAAAATACGAATCTCTTCATTTTAATTTAATTCACTTTCATTTTCATACAAATATTTTATGGAACTGATATGTGCTGCACCGTATGTTTATCGATATGCAGTCTACCTTGTGTGAAAAGCTGGCCCTTGGACAATATTTTTCATCGATACGTAGTCTAACTTGGGTAAACTTGGACATTATTTTTCATCGATGCGTAGTCTAACTTGGATAAACAGCAGGCCCTTGGACATTATACTTCATTGATACGTAGTCTAACTTGGATAAACAGCATGCCCTTGGACGTTATTTTTAATCGATACATAGCCTAACTTGGATAAACAGCACGCCCTTGGACATTATTCTTCATGGATACGTAGTCTAATTTGGGTAAACAGCAGGCCCTTGGACATTATTTTTCATCGATACGTAGTCTAACTTGGATAAACAGCAGTCCCTTGGACATTATTTTTCATCGATATGTAGTCTAACTTGGATAACCAGCAGGCCCTTGGACATTATTCTTCATCGATACGTAGTGTAGCTTGGATAAACAGCAGGCCCTTGGACATTATTTTTCATCGATACGTAGTCTAACTTGAATAAACAACAGGCCCTTGGACATTATTTTTCATCGATATGTAGTCTAACTTCGGTAAACTTCGACATTATTTTTCATCGATGCGTAAACTTGGATAAACAGCAGGCCTTTGGACATTATACTCCATCGATACGTAGCCTAACTTGGATAAACAGCATGCCCTTGGACATTATTTTTCATCGATACATAGCCAAACTTGGATAAATAGCAGGGCCTTGGACATTATTTTTCATCGATACGTAGTCTAACTTGGGTAAACTTGGACATTATTTTTCATCGATGCGTAGTCTAACTTGGATAAACAGCAGGCCCTTGGACATTATACTTCATCGATACGTAGTCTAACTTGGATAAACAGCATGCCCTTGGACATTATTCTTCATGTATACGTAGTCTAATTTGGGTAAACAGCAGGCCCTTGGACATTATTTTTCATCGATATGTAGTCTAACTTGGATAAACAGCAGGCCCTTGGACATTATTCTTCATCGATACGTAATCTAACTTGGATAAACAGCAGGCCCTTGGACATTATTCTTCATCGATATGTAGTCTAACTTTGATAAAAAGCAGGCCCTTAGAAAAAAATTTTCATCGATACGTAGCCTAACTTGGATTAACAACAGGCCCTTGGACATTACTTTTCATCGATACGTAGCTTAACTTGGATAAAACATTATTTTTGAATTACAGCTTTAAAATTCTGTGGCAGTCAATCCTGAGATAAATTTTTTGAACGTTTCTTAAAAAGTTTATTGTACACTGTAGTGATAGCATATTAAGTACACTCGTTTATACACATGTGTATCATGATGGATGAGAAATATTTTCGTCCCATCATAGGCAGCAAGCGCTTGGGCAAAGTTTGATGTTGGTAAAATGATAACACTTTCTTCGTCATCGCTATCAATGCTGCTGTCACCATCTTTCATTTCAATCAGTTCATCAACTGTCAAAAGCGATGATGAAGAAAGTGTTATCATTCTTATTATCACAGCTCGCATATTCCTGAAAAGTTCCTGTGCTTAAATTCGTCCAAATTTTGACAGATATCATTATTGGTTCTGATTTTTCCAGTTGCGAGGAAACTTCGTTTGAATAGAATCCTAGATGATCAAGGAATTTTTTATCATCTGCCGTGAAACCTTTTGTCAAGACATGGATACAAAATTCATGGCTTTGAAAATGCCGATTTTTATTATTACCAATTCACCCGATTCAAAATACTCCACGACAGATATGTGTCTGCCTCACTAAATGCCTGTGGTAGCGATTAACGGAAAAGAAAGATGGATATTTTACAGTTAAAAAAACAGGTGGTTCTTCTTGTTCTCCAAAGACTCAAATGGGGGGAAATTCTCCTTTTAGCTAGAAAATGAAAACATATAAACAAAACTTACAATCTGACTAATCTAATAACGTATAACTGAAATACATAAACGTTAGTGCGTATCGGAGTCTTCCAGGACTGCAGAAATTCAACGTATAAATAATAAAAACGTATAATAGAGAGACGTACAAAAACATGTAATAGAGAGACACAGAAAAAATGAATAATAGAGGGACGTATAATACGTGCGCTACAGTATTTTTTAAATTTAAAATTGCTTCCGTAGTCCTAAAACACTTTGAAAGAAATGCTGCGGTATTTCTGATGAGTTTTCTCATCATTTTAAAAGTGTTCTTTTGAAAGCGTACTATATAAGCACTGATATTCAAAATTTAGGATTTGCTTGCTTGAAGGTTTATGCATATAGGAAAATTGTAATTCTATCAAAAAATTATATGAATAACATTTTCATGGAAACAAATAGGTGAGTCCTTTATTTCTGAACACCCGGCAGCTGAAAGACATTAAGCTCGTGTTTTGAAATTTTATTTTTTTGGCCTGCTATCATCTCAAAATTAACTACGCCGCCCCGGTGGCGCAGTGGTCTAAGGCGTTGGCCTCTGATCATTCGTCCGTAAGGGGTCCGGGTTCGAATCCCGGTCAGGCATGGATGTTGTGTTTGTCTTACGGCACTGGCTCTCTCCCTTCCCTGGAACCAGTGACCCTAAATTAGGGACGGGCGACTGCTTATAGCCCATTGAGTTGCTCACGGTGGTCGTTAAACCTCCAATCAAAAAAAAAAAAAATTAACTACGTTTGGTCGAACACGTGCCGAAAATTTTCTCGAAAAAGTTACTCATACCCAAGGAAGTCAGAACAAGACTCCTAAAGATGCCCTGGATCTCTTAACCGTGAAGCCGCAAAGTGTGGGAATTTTGTTGTTGTTTACAATACGAAATTCCCAGCAATTAGTTTATTAGTATCACTTACTACCAAATAATGTGCTGGACCACCTGTGATCATCTGAACAGAAACAGGTTACTCCTTTTTTTTTTTTTTTTTTTCGTTTTCTTTTTTTTTTCTTTGAATGGGGGTTTAACGACCGTCGTGAGCAACTTAGTGGGCTATGAGCCGTCTCCCGTCCCTATTTTAAGGCCACTGGTTCTAGGGAAGGGAGAGAGCCAGTGCTGTAAGACAAACACAACACCTATGCCACACCGGGATTCGAAACCGTACCCGATTTGGACGAATGGTCAAAATCCATTGCTTAGGACACTGCGCCACCGGGGCGGCAAACAGTATAATACGGTATTATATAATTATTAGAAGTCGCCCGTCCCTAATTTAGGGCCACTGGTTCTAGGGTAGGCAGACAGCCAGTGCCGTAAGCTACCGGGGGGGCAAACAGTGTAATACGGAATTATATAATTATTAGCAGTCGCCCGTCCCTAATTTAGGGCCACTGGTTCTAGGAAAGGGAGCGAGCCAGTGCCGTAAGACAAACACAACATCCATGCCTCACGGGATTCGAACCCGGACCCGTCTTGGACGAATGGTCGGAAGCCATCGCTCAGACCACTGAGCCACCGGGGCGGTAAACAGTGTAATACGGGATTATATAATTATAAGCAATCGCCCGTCCCTAATTTAGGCCACTGGTTCAAGGGAAGAGAGAGAGCCAGTGCCGTAAGACAAAAACAACATCCTAGCCTCACAGGGATTTGAACCCGGAGCCATCTCGGACGAATGGTCTGAATCAATCACTGAGAACACTGCGATACCGGGGCGGCTAGTTTACTTCAGCTTTGATACAATAAATGATGGTAGCATTTCCATGAAAAAGTGGATCACTCAGGTAAAAGGGCGTCTTCCAATTCACGCAGATTGGAAGGAAGTGGGTTCACAGACGTCTGATGTCCAATTTGTCTTCATCCTAGAAATGCTCTATGGGATGCAGATCTTGGGATTGAGGTGGTCAATGAAGCAGGAGATTAAGTTCCCATCATGTTTCTGAAACTAGTGTATCTTCGTATCTACCGGAAGAATTACACTGGAGCGCAGAATCAAAAGATAATCTACAAAAAACGTATACAGCTGCAAATGTGTGTAAATTAATGCACTGATAGTTGGCGAACATGCAAACTTTCGCTACGCGACAAACTTTTGCCGCAGCTAAGCGGGAATCTGTAAATGAGGATTTCGTTAAAGATTCGTGGTAGTGTACTGGCATTTTGTAGCTATTTTAGACAACTGTTGCTTTTACTTGAGGGCCACGTGCAGCTGATTATGTCACGAAGATATCGTATGGATGATTTTCAGCAGTGGAGAGAGATTGGCAGGATGGAATCAAGTCATAGACGAAGTTTCCAGAGCATTGAATGTTAAACAAAATATTCTGTCAAGGCTCTGGAGACTGTTCTAACAGACAGGAGATTTGCTATCGACCAAAATAAAGCCGTTCTAGAGCCACGACCGATAAATGTGTCAAACTACGAGACAAAACAGGGAGATGTCCGCTAGGCAGCTCTCTTTGCAGCTTGCAGCAGCTACTGGAACGACGGTTTTATGGAATAGTACTTGTAGAAGACTTCGTGAGCAATGTTTTTATACAAGGAGACAAGTTATTTGAGTCCTGCTAACGTCCGCTGTCCAGGGAGCTCGTTTAACGTGAAGTCGCCAAGCCAACATCACACGTGGAGTCCAGCCCAGTGGGTGAATGTTCTTTCCATTAATGAATCACTCATTTAACGTGGAGTCGTCAACATCACACTTGGAGTCCAGTCCAGTGGGTGAATGTTCTTTCCATTAATGAATCGCTCATTTAACGTGGAGTCGTCAACAACACACTTGGAGTCCAGTCCAGTGGGTGAATGTTCTTTCTACCAATGAATCGCTCATTTAACGTTGAGTCGTCAACATCACACTTGGAGTCCAGCCCAGTGGGCGAATGTTTTTTCCATCAATGAATCGCTCTTTCCATCAATGAATCGCTCTTTCCATCAATGAATCGCTCGTCCAACATCACACTTGGAGTCCAGCCCAGTGGGTGAATGTTCTTTCCATTAATGAATCGCTCATTTAACGTGGAGTCGTCAACATCACACTTGGAGTCCAGCCCAGTGGGCTTTCCACGGATGAATCACGATTCAATTTAAGAACTGGTTCACGACGTATTTTCATCTGTAGAGTACCGGTGAACCAGAAAAGTCTCTCTAACATCCGAGACAGGAACTTTCTGGTCGTCTAGGTCAGGGGTCGGCAACCGTTTAGTAGTGCTGTGCCGAAGTAATGTTGTAAAGTCACTGAGCGTGCCAACCTAAGACCACCATATTTTTACATACAACAACCATTGAAACAAATTAATTTGATCTTGTATTAACATGTTTCCGATACATGAAATAACTATTCTATTATTTGTAAATTATTCAGTACTTTAATATCATCATCATCATCATTGTCAACCATTATCAATCCACTGCTGGACGAAGGTCTCCCCAAGTTTCCTCCACAACGGTCTGTCTTGTGCCAGTCTCCTCCATGTCACCCCTGCATACTTTCGAATTTCATCCACCCATCTCCCATGTGGTCTTCTTCTGGGTCTTTTCCTGTCCCTTGGAATCCAATCTAAAATTTCGGCTGTCCATCGATGATCTGTCCTTCTGGCAGTATGTCCAGCCCATTGCCATTTCAGGGATTTAACTCTGATCATGATGTCTTCCACTCTTGTCATTTTTCGGATCCACGAGTTCCTCTTCTTATCCCTCCTGGTTACACCAAGTATGCACCTCTCCATGCTGCTTTGAGTTGTCTGCAGCCTTTGTATGTCTCTTTTAGTTAAGGTCCACGTCTCTGCACCATACATAAGCACTGGTAGAATGCATTGATCAAACACTTTTCTTTTAAGACATAATGGCATATTGCTCTTGAAAATTATGCTGTTTCTTCCAAAAGCTCTCCAGGCAAGTTTTGTACGCCGATTAATTTCTTCATCAACGCGACCCTCACTTGATATCTGCTGTCCAAGATAAACGTATGTGTCTGTTATCTCCAGCTTTTCTCCATCAATCGATAAATCTTCATTTCTTGTAAAAGCATTGAACATCACTTTTGTCTTCTGAAAGTTCATTTTTAATCCCACTTCTTTACTCTTGTCAGCAAGTTCCTGGATCATACTCTGCAGCTCTGATGGGCTAGTTGCAAAAATGACTACGTCATCAGCAAAACGAAGGTGGGTTAGATAATCTCCATTAATCTTTATCCCCTTGTTTTCCCAGCTCAGTGACTGAAAAACACCCTCCAATGTGGCATTAAAGAGCTTCGGAGATATGGTGTCACCTTGTCTCACTCCTTTTCCAATTTTTATGTGTGTTGTATTTTCAAACAGCCGAATCTTTGCACTTGCATTTTCATAGATGTTATTAATAATATTAATGTATGCATCTTCAATACCGCAGGTTTTCAGAGCCATTGTAACTGCTGATGGTTTCACCGAATCAAAGGCTTTTTCATAATCGATAAAAGCCATGCACAATGGAAGTTCATATTCCCTCGCTCTTTCAATTAGTTCTCTCAGCACATGGATATGATCTATTGTGCTGTAGCCACTCCTGAATCCAGCTTGTTCTCTCGGTTGAGCCATGTCCAGTGTTACCTTCAAGCGGTGTGAAAGAACTTTAGTGAAGATTTTATAAACTACTGATAGGAGGCTGATAGGTCTGTAGTTTCCGAGATCCTCAATGTCACCTTTCTTATGTAGCAGGATCATTGTAGCGGTGTTCCAACCCTCAGGAATCTTTCCTTCATTAAGGCATCGAGTGAAAATTTGGGCGAGTACTGTTTCGATTTCTCCACTTGCTTCTTGTATGATGTCTACAGTAATTCCATCTTCTCCTGGAGCTTTTCCCCGCTTCATGTTCTTGATTGCATGTGCAACTTCTGCTGGAAGGACTGGAGGAACTCTGGTACTGGTATCTTTCATGATGTCTGGAGTGGAGGTATCATCGCTTTCATATAATTTGGAGTAGAAATCTTTCACTCTTGTCAAAATTTCGCCTCTATTTCTTGTTACAGAACCATCTTCTTTTCTCAGTGCCATAATCTGTTTTCTTCCCTTACTGAGATGTCCCTTTGCTATCTTTAGGCTTTGGTTGTTTTCAATTGCTTTCCTCACTAGTTCACAGTTGAATTTTCTTACGTCTTCAGTGATACTTTTTCGTACTGTCTTGCATAGCTCTATATATTCCACTTTGGAAGTCACATCTTCTTTAGTTGTCCTCATCTCTCTTCTTTTTTGCATCAACATTTTCGTTTTTCCTGATAATTTATTTACATGCAACTTGTTCTTAGACCCAGCTAATTTTGTTGCTGTTTCCATAAGAGCTTTGGTTACTTTTCTGTTAACTTCAGAGATGTCCACTTCTTCCGATGTTAGGCCTTCTAAAGCAGAGAACCTGTTCTTCAGTACCAACGTGAAGGTATTATGGTGTTTTTTAAGGTTGGTTATGTCAATAGATTTTGTTTGTCTTATGAGCTTGCCACGTTCAAGTTTAGTGTTGAGGTGCATCTTACATCTCACCAATCTATGGTCACTACCTGTGTAAAATGACTTTAATATAAATAGAAACAAATACAAATATTATGTTTTGCAAAATTTAAGTTCTGAACACATTATTTTGAAATTTTATTATAAAATTGCCATATGTATGTTTTGTTAAGGCAGAAAGTGCAATAGTTTGAAGAACAAAACAATTAAATAATTCAAACATAAAACACGTTATTAAAATGTTAATATACGCAATCATTGATTATATTATTATTGATCTGAGCCATTAAACAATTACGGGGACCCTTGCCCTTGCTTCTCCTTGGTTAAGTGTTCAATATCAGGTGCGTATTTGGTCTCTCTCAGCTTCACACAGACTTCTGAATGCACAGGTGTTAGGCGACTTCTATGTGGACTTTAAATAGCTTTCATGTGTGCGAAAATTTGTTCACATGTATGAGTTGACCTCAAAAGTCGAAAGCAGAGCAAATGAAACTTTCTTCAAACAGGTGAACGCTTCAGGCATGGATGTCCAGCAGTTGAGGATGCGAGCTGACTTTTCCAAGCAGTTTCCTTCCAGAGTTTTGCGCAATTCTACAAATGTTATCGTACATAACTCTGATGCCTTGAATTCGATGTGTTGCATTTCAAAATCGTCAACATCCGTTCATTCGAAAAGAGACAGGTTAAAAGGAATTGTTGTCAGATCAATTAATTTGGGCTTGATGAGGTAAGAAAATAAGCGCCCGTGAATTTAGAAGTCTTGTCCTCGTTTAGCAAATTCTCCTTTGAGCGCTTCAACGCACTTCTGAAGCTCCCCTCTGTTGACAGAAAATCGATTTGAATGAGCCTTTACGTTTGGAAAGTGCTTGTATGTGTTAAAAGTGCTTGTATGTGGTCCGCAATTCTACAAATTTTATCGTACATAACTCTGAGGCCTTGAATTCGATGTGTTGTATTTCAAAATTGTCAACATCCGTTCACTCGAAAAGAGGCAGGTTAAATGGGATTGTTGTCAGATCAATTAATTTGGGCTTGATGAGGTAAGAAAATAAGCGCCCGTGAATTTAGGAGTCTTGTCCTCGTTTAGCAAATTCTCCTTTGAGCGCTTCAACACACTTCTGAAGCTCACCTCTGTTAACAGTAAATCGATTTGAATGAGCCTTTGCGTTTGAAAGTGCTTCTGTGTGTTAGTGGTAATATCACGCCGAAATATGTCTAATTTTGATGCAAATCCTTACAAGTGCTCAAAAAGATCAAGCCGTTGGAGAGATTCATTCAGATGTGTAGTTATGTCAGCCAGAAACATCAGCTTACAAAGCCAGTCCTCGTCACTCAATTCCAGGAAATGTTCTTTTTCGTCAAGAAACATATTGATTGCTTCTTGACATGATACAAATATGTTCAAAACATTACCTCGACTAAGCCAACGAACATTGCTGTGTATAGCGGGAGGTTTGCACATGCGCTCTCCATTTCTTGTAGAAGAGACTTGAATTGCCAGTGGGTCAATGAAGAACGAGAAACTATCAAGTTAACTACACTCCTGTGCAAACATTAAGGACGAAGAGAAGAAATGAGCATAACAGCGGAACGAGCAGGCAGAAAGGACCGAAAGACCACTCAAGAGATAGACTAGGGTCCGGTACGGTAGGGCATGCGTATATATGCAGCATGGCGTAGGGGGGGGGGGGACTGTAGGAAGGATATAAAGCACACGGGGCGGTGTACGCTCAGCAATTCGGTGAAAGCTATTGCACGGTGTACATCGGTTTGAACGACGTCGAGTTGCTGCCACCGTGTGATACGGCCAACAGGCAATCCAGTAGACGATATCTGGATGACTTTACCCGAGGTCGAGTCATTGGGAAGTTGGAAGAAGTACGAAGTGTGACTAGTGTGGCCGAGGAGTTCGAGATCGCTCACAGCATCGTTTTACGAGCTTGGAGAGCATTTCAAACGACAGGAACAGCTGTCCGAGGGTTTAGCAGTGGTCGTCCACGAGCAACCACGGCGGCGGACGACCGGTATATTGTCCTACAGGCGAGTCGAGACAGACGGCAGACAGCGGAAGAAATCGCAAGGCACATGCAACAGGCTACTGGACGTCCGTTATCGCGTTTTACCGTGGCCAGGAGTCTACACAAAGGTGGTCTATTTGCACGACGACCACTACGGTGTGTGCCATTAACGCCGGCTCACCGAAGACAGCGGTTTCTGTGGTGCCAGGAACACAAGAACTGGACACACCAGCAATGGGGTCGAGTTCTCTTTACGGATGAGAGACGATTTAGTCTGAGGAGCGATTCTGGACGTATACACATCTGGAGAGAGCAGGGAACACGCAATCACACCTCCGACATCATCGAAAGGGATCGGTTTGGAGGTGGCGGAGTTCTCGTTTGGAGGGGTATCATGCTTGGTAGCCGTACTGACCTCCACATCTTCCAAGAAGGGTCAGTCACTGGTGTCCGCTATTGTACCGAGGTTCCGCTGCGTCACGTGAGTCTGTTTAGAGGTGCTGTGGGTCCTGAGTTCTTCTTCATAGACGACAACGCTACACCTCATCGTACAGTGGCTGTCGCAGAGCTGTTGGAGAGTGAAGATATTCAACGTATGGATTGTCCCGCAAGGTCCTCTGACCTAAATCCAATCGAACACGTGTGGGATCTTCTCGGGTGACGCTTGCCAGCACGTCACCAGCCACCAGCAACGATTCAACAGCTGCAATTGGCGCTACAAGAGGAATGGGCCGCGATGCCTCAACAGCTCCTTGACAACCTCGTCCTCAGCATGGACAGCCGTTGTAAATCCTGCAACGCAATCAGGGGTGATCATATCCCCTACTAAAGACGGGATTTTTCTTGGCAGCTGCCTGTCACATGGACGTTTCTGTCTTCTGCCCAGTTGTGCTCGAAGCTACCTTTTCAATAAAGTGCCTTTGTATCATTTGGATTCCTTGTTTGGACGGTTTTGCTCACTTGTCCCATATTCGTACATCTTGGGGATCTTATGGTATGATTTTAGTCGATGTGGAGCACTTCTGCACGACGTTACATTCGAAAAACCGTCTCGTCCTGAATTTTTGCACGCCAGTGTATCTTGACAACAGTTTCGATTACAAAGTTCGAGCACAGTGTCGAAATCTTCGCACACAAACTCTCCTGATGTATTGTATAATGCAATGGAAGCTCAATTCTTGACGTCCAATATAATCTTCAAGAAGTTTAACATATCCTTTGTTCTTTTCGACCATTGCAGGGGCGGCATCACTAGTAACACAGATTATTTTATTCATGTTAATGTTCTGATTTTTGAAATAGTTACAAGCAGTTATAATGTCCTCTCATTTGGCTGAACCATTAAGAGGTATCAAGCAGCACAGTTCTTCATAAATACGGTCGTTGTCACGATATCGCGCAACTGTAGCAAAGTCATTCACATAGCCACGTCATTCACGTCGACACTTTCGTCAAGAGCGGCACTAAATACAACAGCTTGTTGTAACCCGGTTGTTTATTTCACCGTCACATTTTCAGCCATATCAGTTATGCGCCTCTCGATTGATCTCGCAGAAGCCGGCATTTCTCGAATCCTAGACAGTATTGTTTCTTCATTTGGAAAACCACTGAATAAAATTTCAGGTCAAAAACGTTCCCTTGATGTATTCTCCATCTGTGAAAGGTTTGCTCTTCGAAGCAACACACTCAGCAGTTTTGTAACCACATTCGGTAGCTATATGTTTGGTTCCAATTACTTGACTAAAAATATTACTTTGTTTTTTGTAGCCAGAAACAGCTGTTTTTTATGGCTTCATTTTTCTCCTCAGAGTTTTTAAACATGGACTGATGTTTGGTTTGATAGTGTCTATGTACACTTGACGTACGGTATACGACACTTTCACAACATAAAGCACAAAGGGCACGATCATTTTGTTGTATGAATCCATATTCCTTTGTCCAAAAGTCTTGGAACGAGCGTGTGTCAAGTTTTTGACTTTTTTGAGTCATTTTATCGGCACCGTATTACTTAATAGCAACACCAATTTTTGTGCTACAGTCAACGGACTGTACTGGCATGACTATGCGACAGCCGAAAGAACTATAGAGGTGGTGGTGTTAGGATGGTCTGGAGAGAGGGGCAGGATAGGACGGAATTAGAACTTCATCAAGGTCAGTCATTGTTGCTCCACACTCACTCAGTTAGTTTGCATCAGATCGCACATTCTTACCTCCAATGTTTAACAACTTTCGTTTCGAAAGGATGTAAACAGAGGAATAGCTTTAAAATAATTATATGCTTCTATTTAATTAAAAGTTCAGTTTTTTATAAGAATTATTTTTTTCAATTCACTCAAGGTGCCATTGAAAATCGTTCCACGTGCTACGTTTGACACGCGTAGGTTGCCGACACCTGGTCTAGGCAAATCGTGAAGAACCGGCTAACAGACCTGCACATCTGTTACTGCGCTGCGGTACAGGGACGATATCCTGAGCCCATATATGTCAACCTCACTCAGGGGAACCGTTGCTCCAGACTTTATTCTTATGGACGATAATGCCCAACCGCATTGAGCTCATTAGGTCGACGGTTTTCTCAAAGAGGAAGAAATTAGCGGAATTAAGTGGATACCCAGATCCCCTGATTATAGTCCCATTAATCATATATGCAATTGTAAAAGGCGCTGAGTTTTTGTTGCCAAGAGTGATTGGACTTGGCATGTGGAGGTGAGAAAACAGCGAAAGACTTCCGATAAATTGTTGTTGCGTAGATCCATTTGAACGGGTAACCAGGGCGTCTAGGAATTGTAGGCATCCATTATTTTCAGTTCCGTATCTGAATATAAATAGACTTCTGTATTTGCAAAAAATTTTTCTTTTTTAATTTTTGTGATGCCACAAAATCTTGACGCTTATTCAGTAGAGAAATTATCTGCTCTTCCGTTAAAAATTTTTTGGGGGTCGAGATATTTTTTTCCCAGCACACGAAATCGCGTGTTTGCAATATAAAGAAGACCTGTATATTAACCCCATTCGCAGAAATGTTTTGGCTTTATCCGGTAGAGTGGGTATTCAATAAATACCTGATGCAGAAACGGTTGCTTTCCTAACAGAAGCTAATGCAGCAGAAAACCTGTCTTACAATGTGAAATCGCGCATATGCGAAGTTTTCTGGAACAAAGCCGCTGATGGGGGGGGGGGGGCATTTCGGAACGGTTTCATTGCATGGTTCGTCATCTTTGTTTTCGTCAAAGTGTGCGCACCATATTTTAAAATTTTTATCCAAATTCACTTATTTTTTTTCTGTTTTTAAACAAAAACTTTCAAGTTTCTGTACTTAACATGTACCTCACTCCACGAGGAGAAATATGGATGTGCAAAATTGTGTTCTCGTATCTCAAGCGCGTGAAAAAACATTATCTTTTTTTCTTTCGAAAAATTGCATAACTTTATTTTTTGGTTCCACAGTCTATGTTTTCTTCTTCCCTAAACAATGTGCTTCGTATCTGTAGCTTGTTTATTGACCTTTTTTTTTTTATGAAAAAGAAACGTATTTTATCGCATTACATGGTTGACGTAGGAATTCGAAAAGTTTCGCAACGATTACACCGACACCATTTCTTTTTGAAATTGAGGTTAAAAAAAAAAAAAGAGGGGGAGGAATTGAAACAAAAAGTGCTACAAAAAAAAAGTCGACAGACTTCTTAGAAAGGGAGAACGAGGAAAATCGTTTCGAGCAGGTGACGTTCTTTCAGTTCGAGTCGTGACATTTTCTTCGAAGTCGACCTGAATCATTTTTTCGTTCAGCTTGTGCTTTGCGCCCAGATTAAGCGCCAGTCACACCCAGCGACAATTCTTCGGCGCGGAATGCTGAAAAAGCGCTTAAGGATCTCCCAACTATCGTTACGCCTATTTAGGCTTTTGTGAACCACATTTGATTTTTATTTCATTGATGCTCATTCTATTAAAGTATGCAACATACCCAGATTTTACAGAATGAAACAATGCGAGGTGCGTCTCTAGTAAAACTACTGGCGGATCTTTAGCCAATGATCGGTGCTGTAGTGGAGAATGAGGGAATCATTTCATGACTGCTGCTGTAGCCGAGAGTATATAGCATACACTTTTTGCTGCTTTCGGGTAAAGTACAGTATAGTCAAAATCTTTACCTAACATCAAATTTGTTTGAAAGAAACCGAAACGTGCAACAAAGTGTGTGGCGTTTGAAACCTTAACGTTCGTTTTTATTTTTTGTTGTCAGCCGTGACACTAGATGGCACTGTGTTTTCTTAAAATTCTCACTACACGTAGCTAAAATGTCGACGACGAAAAAAAAAAAAAACTCGGTTTGCACAGTGTTGTTGTCGAAATGAAGCCATTTGTCCAAGTACTAGAAAATATTCGTTAAGGTTTTCATCAGAAGCCCCAGATTCTAAGAGAATAAAGAAATGGAATAAGTTTCTGGAAACTAATCAGTAGTGGTTCTACCAAACAAGAATCGGTAGCACCAGCACGGGCGAAGCAGATGTTGAACGAATAAGGGAAGCATTTCATTGCAGGATTTTATCAGAAAGAATTGGAAGTTTCTGGAAACTAATTAATAGTGTCTCTAGCAAACAAGAATTGGTACCTTCAGCACGGGCGAAGCAGATGGTGAACGAATAAGGAAAGTATTTCATTGCAGATTTTTATCAGAAGCCCAAGATTCTAAGAGAATTAAGAATTGGAAGAAGTTTCTGGAAACCAATGATTAGTATCTCTACAAAATAAGAATTGTTATCTCCACACGGGCCAACCAGATATTGACCGAACAAGGGAAACACTTAGTTGCAGTCCAAGAAAGTCTACAAGACATGTTGTCACAGGACTGAGATTACCGTGCTCTAGAATGATGGGAGTTCTGCCTAAAAAGATCAGTGTGTGCGTATAAAGCCTGGAAGCCTACAACACTTACAGCCGAACTATAAAAACCATGCAGTTTGGAGTTCATGGTGGTTAATGTACTGGGTCGTCATGGATAACTATAACAGCTTCCATAGCTTTTAGCTGACGAAGCAAAGTTTCATGTGTCAGGTAAGGTATGAATCGACATAACGTTCACACATCAGGTTCAAAAATCCCACTCTCCTATCTGAAAACATGTGTGTCAGTAACGGTTTTTATAGCATAGGCAAGCAACCCGGCTAACGAGGGCTGTCTTCTCAGTGACCTGTAAATTTTAATATTTTTTTGTCATTACCCAATTTTTAAATCTCTATTACTTTAGAAAAAGAAATAAATAAAATCATTAAAGGGATAAACAGTCAAAGCACGCTTTTTCGTTTTTCGTTCTTCCACTTCGTTTTTCTTTTAAGGATGCCGTTAAGTGAACGCGTATATGAAAACAGTTTTCCCGTTCCTTCTGCTTTGCAAAAAAGATTAGTAGCTATTCCGTAGAACTAACATATAAAATGGCAATAACAAAGAAAGAATATTCAGTCAGTGAACAAATCAGAAAATAAATATTTCCTGGATTGATTGAAAAGCAGTTATCCTAATTTAATAGGACTACAGTTCCTGCACTTTGGAATAAGGCGTCGTTAGTCTAAGAATGTGAGGGGAGGGGGACTGAACACAGAAAATTTTTTTTACTACCTCGAACTCACCCCAACCCCCACTTCCCTAATGAAAAAAATAAAACTTCAGAGTTTTAAAATTAATAGCAGTCACTTTCGTTTGAGGATCTAACGACCACGTTGAGCAACTGGATGTGCTAGAAGCAGTCACCCATTCCGAGTTTAACGTCACTGGTTCCAGTGAAGGCCAGTGCTGCAATACAAACACAACGTCCATGCCTCACCGGGATTCCAACCCGGCTCTACATCGGACGAATGACCGGAAGCCAGCGCTTAGACAACTGCGCCACCGGGGCGTCGTTGCCCTGCTTCGTTGAGGAGTAATGAGCTGTGCTTAAGCGGTTTCGCCTTTCTTCTGTTTAGGGGAATTTTCATTTGTGGTCTTTTTTAGGACGAGCAACAGATTCTGTATGCAGACAGTATAGAAGCCAAACTTTTAGTTTTATGGCCCCAAAATTTAAACAAGGGACCGAGTGAAATATATCCTGCGTGTTTTCTGCGGGTTAGCTGGGTGGTTTGGTTTACTGGGATGGCGACGTCACGGAACGCCTGGCTTTCAGAGACAGGAATTTCAATTTTTCATTTCATTTATTTTGTTTTGCTGAGAATCGCCATATAGTACATGAAATATAGTTTAAAAAACAGAGCGCAGCAAGGAAGCAAAGGGAAAATGCCAACAAGCCCTGACAAAGCCCCGAGCTCCCTATACAGCAGAATTAAATGAAAAATAAAAGTACAGGGTGATTCATAAAGAAGTATACAGTTTCAAGGCACTATAAAACAAGAACAATGTGAGATATTTTAATACGGGATTACGCCATATAATACAAATTTTGAAGATGACAATCCGATTTTTGGCGTAAATGTGATAAAGATGGTAAGTCAGATAATATTCGAAAACTTGAAAATTTTTCATCGTCCTGGAGCGGGACTCGAACCCGCATCTGCCAAAAAACGCCCGGGTATGCTAACCACTACACCACCCAGAACGACCAAGTTTCAAGTTTCCGATCAATTTTAATATAACCATCACAGGATTCACTAGTCGAAGCAACCGGCATTCATGTTTAGCTAATCTGGAGGTTAAATGTTTTTAGAAAGAGTCACAGATGTTCTGTGTATGCACCCTTAGTCATACGACACACATCGAGCCGGTTATCCATTTCCGCCCAAACGCGAGGTAAGATATCTGAATCAAGTGCAGTGACAGTGGCTGTGATACTCTGTTTCAGCTCCGCTAGATCAACTGGAAGGGGAGGGGCGAATACCTTGTCCTTTACGTACCCCCACAGGAAAAAGTCACAAGGTAATAAGTCAGGACTTCTGGGTGGCTATTAGGTCAGTGGCATGTTGTAGTCCACGGCTCATCGAATCCATCGGTGAGGAAGGCTCGTCCAATTCATCGGTGACGTGACACGCGCGCTATCGCTTACGTCACTTCCCTCAGTAGCGGGACACAAATTTTATGAGTACATCTACCTAACAGTTCGCAGTTGTGGTCCGTGTCTTCAACTGTTACTGTTTTGCAGCATCTGGAAACCGTATACTTCTTCATGAGTCACCCTGTACGTTAAAAGAATACAGATAAAACCAAAGCGTCAAGCATGATCAGTGGTGTGTATGGAAATGCAAGTAAATCAGGATTGGTAGGTTAACGTGTAATTTATTTTGAAATTAGTAAATTTTGCTGCTGTGAGGAGAGTTCAGTAGTGCTGCAGGAGAGTTCAGTAGCGCTGCAGGAGAGTATAGGCCAATTAAGAGCAATAAAGAGTAAGAGAGACTTCATCGCAGGGCAAGAAACTTAGCCCTGTAACACCAGATTCAGTGAACGGGACAGAAATTGTTTGAGCTTTGAGGGTCCAATTGAACTCCACGTCCACCAAGCGTTTACAGTGTTGCCAACCCTTGAAAAAACCTATGGCTAAAAAGTAAAATAAAATATATGAACCGCATGACATACCGGATGATCTGCGAGACTAGTCCTTAGGCAAGAGGCGGTTTCTTGCGCGCCCTTCCGTAGCATATAATGGTGAAATTTAAATTTGACACTGAGTTTTTTTTTGTTTTCATTATTTATTTATTTTTTGATGACTGGTCGTTGATTTAAAATAATAATAGTGATAATATTCCGAACTTGGCGAAGGTTTAGAAATTTACTTTTATAATTTAAACGAAAAACTGATTTGCAGACCAGATTATTGTACGTTAGACCATCCTAGGCTCCAGCCTCCTAGGATGGTCTAACGTCGTTCCTTCTTTTGATTAAAGCAACGTACAGTGACATTTACAAATAATCGTATGGTGGACCGCAAGTTTGGACTGCAAGTAAGCCCTAAGTCGCGTATTCTGTAACTTACGTACATTTTTCTAATTTTAATTTCTCGTCATTGGGGTAAAAATATGATACCCAGAAATATTTTAGCAATTAAGAACCATGCACATTTTTCAGTTAAAAATGCTGTTATCGGGTCCCTAAGTCAATCTTCTTCTAAGCCCATCAAATCATTAAGACCGGAAGAGATTAGTCATGTGAATCACGTGGAGTTCAGATACGTTCTGTTCCTTGAAGTTAATGATTGGCATGGCTAATGTACAATCGCTTCATCTGTCCATTCCAGAGACATTTCTGTCCTAAATGTGCTACAGAATTTTGTTGTTCCATGGGTCTAAGCCTAATGTCATTTTCTAGCATATCGTGGCTCCACCACGTTGAGAGACTATCTCCCGTAACTGGTTGAATACTGTGTTTGAAGAACGGCGGAGTTGTAAGGATGGTCTGGCTCCGTTTCCCTCCCATACCCCCGACATTACACTGTTAGATTTATGAGGATTTGTAAAGGACAAAATATTTAAAACCGAGGCATGAGATTTAAGCGCTGCAAGCATTATTGATGTTGTAGAACATTTAGTGTTTTTTCAAGTAATGTTTGAAACTAGCGAAAGAATTTCGTCTCACCTTGTACATCTGCTTTTACAACAAATAGCGTGTATTCCTATTTTTTCGAAAATTCAAAGAGACTGATTGAAAAAATTTGGTATATATTTCTCCCGTTCGTATAGCATTTTTATCTTGCTAGTTTATCTAGCGTAATGAATCGTCTCAGAGGAAGCTGGAAAGTGCACCGGAGACTTTAGGCGGCGTAGTAGAAGCTATGACTTTTATAGACTTTAGGCGTAGTAGAAGCTATGACTTTATAAACTTTAGACATAGTAGAAGCTATGCCACACATATAGAACTTTAGGCGTAGTAGAAGCTATGACTTTATAGTCTTAGGCGTAGTAGAAGCTTTGACTTTATAGTCTTAGACGTAGTAGAAGCTATGACTTTTATAGACTTTAGGCGTAGTAGATGCTATGACTTTATAGACTTAGGCGTAGTAGAAGCTATGACTTTTATAGATTTTAGGCGTAGTAGCAGCTTTGACTTTATAGACTTTAGGCGTAGTAGAAGCTATGACTTTATAAACTTTAGACATAGTAGAAGCTATGCCACACATATAGAACTTTAGGCGTAGTAGAAGCTTTGACTTTAAAGTCTTAGACGTAGTAGAAGCTATGACTTTTATAGACTTTAGGCGTAGTAGAAGCTATGACTTTATAGTCTTAGGTGTAGTAGAAGCTTTGACTTTATAGTCTTAGACGTAGTAGAAGCTATGACTTTTATAGACTTTAGGCGTAGTAGAAGCTATGCCACACATATAGAACTTTAGGCGTAGTAGAAGCTATGACTTTATAGACTTAGGTCTAGTAGAAGCTATGACTTTATAGACTTAGGCGTAGTAGAAGCTATGACTTTTATAGATTTTAGGCGTAGTAGCAGCTTTGACTTTATAGACTTAGGCGTAGTAGAAGCTATGCCACACACATATAGGACTTTAGGCGTAGTAAAAGCTATGCCACACACATATCGGACTTTAGGCGTAGTAGAAGTTATGCCACATACATACAGGACTTTAGGCGTAGTATAAGCTATGACTTTATAGATTTAGGCGTAGTAGAAGTTATGCCACATACATACAGGACTTTAGGCGTAGTAGAAGCTATGACTTTATAGATTTAGGCGTAGTAGTAGCTATGCTACACATATAGAATTTAAAAATACGTTTGCGGCACCGCAAGGAATCAGGAATACATGTTTGCATCGGGTACACTGTTAAAAAATTTGTGGCAGGTTGCAACAAAAAGTGGTGCTGCACCAGCTGCACCACTTTTTTAGAAAAAGATACACCATTCTGTGGTGCAAAATAAACCCAAAAACATGGTACAACTTTGTACCATAACTTGGTGAAAAGTAGAACCACGTTGTTGGGTTTTGTTTGCAAAATACGATGGTGTATATTTTTTCAGAAAGTGGTGCAGCTGTAGTAGCACCACTTTTTGGTGCAACCTACCACAAAAATTTTAACAGTGTAGTAGAGACAGGGCACAGTGAAAAGAGCAGAAAACGCATGAAAATCTTTGGCCATAGCTCCAGCTATTTAATGGCAAAAGTACGTTTTCGTCCGACATCTGCAAGGGAATCACCATCAAGATTTCTCAATCCACTGCTGGATGAAAGTCTCCCCAAGTCTCTTCTACATCGTCTGTTTTGGGTCAGTCTCGTTCATATCACTTTGGCATGCTTTCGAATTTCAATCACCCATCTTCCACATGGTCTTCTAGTGGGGCGTTTTCTTGGTATTCAATCTAGTAATTCAGTTGCGGATCTAACGGTGGTTAGTTATTTTAGCTATATGCCAGTCCACTGACACTGAAGGTTTTGCTTCGGTTTTGCTGAGCCATGAGTTCTTTTTCACATCTTTGTTGGTTCAATCACCCATCGAATTTCAATCACCCATCTTCCACATGGTCATCTTCTGGGTCTTTTTCTTGGTATCCAGTATAGTAATTCAGTTGTCCAACAGTGGTCAGTTCTTTTAGAAACATGCCAGCCCATTCCCATTTGAGGAATTTGCTTTAATCATGAAATAATCTACTTTTCTGATTTTTCCGGTCCATGAGTTCCTTTTCCTGTCTTTCTTGGTTCAATCACCCACCTTCCACATCGTCTTCTGGGCCTTTTTCTTGGTATCCAGTCAAGTAATTCAATTGCCCATCCAACGGTGGTTATTGTTTTTAGAAACATGCCAGCCCATTGCCACTTGAGAGTTTTGCTTTAATCGTGAAGGGCATCTACTCTTCTGATTTTCCTGATCCATGAGTTCGTTTTCTATCTTTCTTGGTTCAATCACTAAGAAAGGTAGGAAAAGGAACAATATTTCCGCAGATAACGCATTTTAGCGTTATTGTAATTTTATTAGGAACATTCCTCATATTAAGTGAACTTTCCTCGCAATAGACGGAACACGTCTGTTGAGCTGTTGGTTCATAGTATTCAGATGATGTAGACAAAAGTATTTTGACATCTCCACATATGCAAATAACTGGGCATTTTGGGAAAATGAAGCCTCATTTGCCGGTGGTGAGATTCGAACCTACATATTCTTTCGCCGGAGCTGGATATTCTACCACTTGAACTACACCGACGAAGCTTATCTCTTCATCTTTGCGGTCTTGACATGTGCATCACCTCTGAGGTATATACTAGGGGTGTTCAAATGAAAAGGTACGAAACGACACTGTGGGTATAAATGAAGACTTTATTCAAAGTATACACCATAGGCCGTAGCACAACGATCCCATTGATTAACGAGCCGAAGGATTCCTTGTTCCCAGAATTCCTATGGCCGTGACGAGACCCAGTCCTGCATAGCGTCCTTGAGTTCGTCGTCCGAGTGGAAGCGCTTCCCTTTCAGATGTTTTTTTCAGGGGACCAAACACATGGAAATCGCAGGGCGACATGTCCGGGCTGTAGAGCGGATGGTCAAGCTGCTCCCACTGGAACTTGGCCAGTTCCGCGTGTGTGACCCTGGAGACGTGTGGACGCGCGTTATCATGGAGCAGAACCACACCCTCCGTGAGCAGCCCCGGTCTTTTGTTCTTGATGGACTTGCGTAGGCTTCGGAGTGTCTCACAGTACACATCGGAGTTAATGGTTTGTCTGTGCTGGAGAAATTCAACAAGTAGTCAATTGGACGGCGCTCTTTATAAGAGCCTCTTCTCTCTCCTGCGCATGCGGGCGCCCGCGCATGCTCCGATCCACGCCGGCGACTCCAATCGCATCCCTAGATGTGTCGCTACGTTCTCCCATAGCGGCATAGGCAAATATGTTAACGGTTACGTTCTTATGACGTTTCGTACCTTTTCATTTGAACACCCCTAGTAGTCACATACAGTGTATCCCTTTCTTGAGAAAAGGCTGGGACAAAATCTATGCTTCCTGGTCAGCTTGAACTAGATCGCTGTTGAAGAAGGAATTATTCCAGACGATGTGTGGAAGAATCATCACACAATTTTCTCGGACCTCACGACCAGGAGATTTAGTTTTAGTTTCGGGTACAAATGTGAAGATAAAGCCTCATTTCTGCCGGTGATGAGATTTGAACCTACATCTTCTTTCGTCTGAGTGGGACAGTCTACCGCTTGAACAACACCGACGAAGCTTGTTGCTGCAATTTTGCCGTTTTGACATGTGCGTTATCTTTGAGGTAGGTACGATGCAAGTTTCAGAACCAGAACACGTGCACGCGGGGATTATTGGTTGTTGTATACAAAGAGGAGCGTGGGAAGTGACTATGCAGCTTGCAGCTTAAATGACGGACTTTGAAACGGGCAGGGCGGATGGTAAAGACCCAATTCAAACTGAGTCTTCTTTGTTTCTGAACCAACTTACTTTTTGTTTTGTTGGTTTGTTTTCGTGCTGAAAGTAGAACGGAGCCGCCCGCCCCGGTGGCGCAGTGGTTTAAGTGCTGACTTATGACTCTTCGTCCGAGATGGGTCCGGGTTGAAATCCCGTGAGGCATGGATGTTGTGTTTGCCTTACGGCACTGGCTCTCTCATTTACCTGGAACCAGTGGCCCTAAAATAACGACGGGTGATTGCTTATAGCCCCTTGAGTACCTCACGGTGGTCGTTAAACCCTCAATCCAAAATAAAAGAGAAGGCTAGAACAGAGCATTTTATTTACAAATTTAAGGCAAATTTTAGTTGTTATGAAACCTTTTACGAAAATCTGCATTTATCTGCATCTGCATTTATTATACAAAAATAAATACATCAATTATTTACTATATTGGCCATTTGAAAAGAAAAAGAAAACATGCTCGGGGAGCCCCAATCGTCCCCCACTTGATCCGATACTACGAATGCACTTGGATTTATCAAAACGCAAAAGTGAGTTGCCATTGCGCCGGGATTATGATGTGGCGGTTTTTTTTAAGGTGAGCTGCAGTCTAGTTTACGTTCATTTTATAGCCTATTAATCAGGAAAGCGAGGTTTGAATGCAAAGTGGCTGATGCATAGTCAAAATATAACACGAAAGTCTCTTTATTGACATTAGGCTCTGGAGGAAATACTTGCAACCATGCTTGAGAGAACACAGGTGATATCTGCAAGATTACATTGAATGAGGTCAGGGCCACTGCATGCATAGTGTAAGCAGTATAAGATTATCATCGGGAAGGAATTCCCTGTGGCAAAGGTTCGTTCGCAACCGGAAGCTAAATCCTTCTGAATGCGAAAAATTCCTCCTGATTCCTCATTGGTTGATTTTTTCCCCGTAGAATTCAGGTTACAAAGCCTAGCTTCTACAGTAATCACTTAATAGGTATCAAAGCTCCCAAATCTCGGTTTCACCGGAAGAATGGCTGAGTAATTTAAATGTTTGACCATTACATTGGAATGTAAATACACACGCCATTCCTTTATGGTTTAAAAACTTTTGTAGTCGATAAAATTTTATTTTTTCGCCACTCATATGTTTAAAAAAATGAGACTACTCATCATCCACAGGAAGTTCTCATATAAAACGAGATACACGAACAACATATGATCTTTTTTTACTATTCTGACTGGAATTGACTTTCAATAAAAAAAATTACATTTTCGAGGAATTTTTAGCGATCTGAATGACCACCGGAGCTCGCAAAATAAGTCACGAATTAATCATCGCCAATATTATGATTTCCCGTGAAATTCTCTAATGAAAAGCGTAACCAAATTGCTATTTAAAAAAAATGGTTGGATAAGAAAAACAGTATCGGTGTAACATTTTGTGCCAGTACACAGGATTAAATCATATTAAAAAAAATTGAGTAGATTTTAACATTTTTTATGTTGCAACACGTATTCAAACATCATAAATATTAATCCGGACTGCGCATCCTTTATCCGGAGACGCCTTCTGTGTAGTCAGAAAAAAAAAGACCCAGAGATGACAGAAATGATTTGACATTTTCAAAGCCTAGCGGGAAAACTGTGCGTTATTAGAAGATGACAGTGTTCCGAATCTTTACTGTAGTGAATGGCATACAGCGAGGGAAAAAATTCAATAAGACTTTTAGAAGCAGTGATACAGTTGCAAATGGAAATATATACAAGCACCACTTAGCGCCAGAACTGTGAACTACAAAACCCAGGATTACATGCAAAATGTCCTATAAGGTGAATAGTATCCATTCGTAAATATTTTTTGCCGCCCAGGTGGCGCAGTGGTCTAAGCGATGGCCTCTGATCATTCGTCCGAAAGGGGTCCGGGTTCGAATCCCGGTGAGGCATGGATGTTGTGTTTGTCTTACGGCACTGGCTCTCTCCCTTCCCTGGAACCAGTGACCCTAAATTAGGGTCGGGCGACTGCTTATAGCCCATTGAGTTGCTCACGGCAGTCGTTAAACCTTCAATCAAAAAAAAAAAAAAAATTAAATCGGACTTCTAGAAGCAGAGATATCAAGATAAATAGATTAAACGTTTGCGCCCCTAGTGGGGAAATTCTGCATTATTTTCTGCAGGAAATGGGCACAAAGTGTTTTCGTAGTTAGTAGCAGAGAGAAAAAGAATATTTTCAGTCGGGTTTTCAGGCGATCAGGTAGATATGCTGTGAACGGAAATGTAAACAGATACCCTCTAGTAGCAAATCTGTGCGTTAAGAAAAATGGGAAATTACATGCAGAACATTTCGTACTATAAGCGCTGTCCGACAAAAAAAGATTTTTTTTTCAAATCGGACTGTTAGAAGCAGAGATATAGAGAAAAAAATGATATCTACGCCCCTGGTGGAAGGAACTGTACATTATTTTAAGCAGAAAATATACGCAAAGATTTTGCGTGGCGAGCGGTATCGAACCGCAAGCTAATTTTTTCGATCGAGTTTTCAGAAGCACACGTACTGCTGCCAGTACATCGGAAACAGAAATATACACTTACGTACGCCCTGTAGTGGCAAAACAGTTCTCTACCAAAAAATAGAAATTCTATGCGGAACATTTTTCACGAGGAACTGTTTCCGACGTAAAACAGATTTTCAAATCGGACTTTTGGAAGTAGAGATATCGGGAAAATCACAATTTACCTTTACGCCCCTCAACGGAACTTACTTGAAAAAGGAACTCTACCCATAATAGTCTTCGTTATAAATGGTATCGACGGAAAGATTTTTTCCCATCGGATATTTAGAAGCAATGAAATGAAATAAAATATACTTTGAATTCTACAGCATCTGCATTTACTCCCTCTAGCGGCAAAGCTGCTCATCAGAAGCAGACCGAAAAGTAAGGATAATTAATCGTTCTCACATTTTGGGCTTCTGGACGCAAAAAAGAATTTTTCAAATCCGAGTAATTGTTGAAGAGTTATGGTGACCATAGACGGACAGACAAAGTGATACTATGAACTCGTACTTATTTTTTCTTTTTTACAAAAGGCGGGCTAAAACTAGAATTCTTGAGACTGCGATGAACTCACACATTATCGACCCTTTTTTACCAAAATTAACAGCTTTATGAAATAATATTCGGGAACACGCGGTAATTCAAGAAATCTTTTATTCTTTATTAATTGGTGATAAATCGCATTTATTTGTTTCTAACTCCTCAGCTTAGATGTATTTTCACAATATTTACGAAATCGAAGCATTTCTCTGAGGAACTGAATTTTCTTGCTCAAGTCTTTCAATCTTGTCTTAGACAGCGACGTCGGGCAAACGCACCAGACATGTCTCATTTAAAATTCCAGTCCTATGCCAGTTCGGATGACAAACTAGTAACCAGCACCGCTAACCGCTGGGCTACCGAGGTGGCATGAAAAGGCTATTTTTTTTATTGGAGGTTTAACGACCACCGTGAGCAACTCAATGGGCTATAAGCAGTCGCCCGTCCCTAATTTAGGGTCACTGGTTCCAGGGAAGGGAGAGAGCCAGTGCCGTAAGACAAACACAACATCCATGCCTGACCGGGATTCGAACCCGGACCCCTTTCGGACGAATGATCAGAGGCCATCGCTTAGACCACTGCGCCACCGGTGCGGCTGAAAAGGCTATGTTTGGAATAAACAAATAAGGCTTTCCCATGTTTAAGAATTCGTCGTATGCTGGTAAAAATTCATACTACATAGGAAGAATTGCAATGCAGGGATCAGCTCAATTTTCAGTTAATTTGTGCGTGGGCTCCCTACGGCCTCAGTCGACGTTTTATCGCATATAAATATCGAATTTCGGCGTTCTTTGATTGAGTATGGAACCAGCACCAGGAATTTGTGGTAAATAAATAAAATCAACATAAGGCATGTAGTGGCAGAACGGTCAGAAGCGTGGGTTTTGGGATAATTGTCCTAGCTGGGTCAAGTTTCGAATTCTAGCATGTGACATGGGCAGTGTGTCTCCTTCTCATGGCAGTCTTCAGAACCTGAAACAATCATTTTTCAAAATTCGTTACCTGCTTTCTTTCTCCTCCCAGCTATGAAAGCTATACACTGAAGTGCCAATAGTCATGGGATAGAAGCATGCAACATTTTTCTGCCGTCGTATAAAGGCTTCGACTCAGGCCACGATTTTTATCAATTGCAAGGTGTAATCTCGTAAGTCAGATTGAACGACCGCCAGCAGGATTATGGCAAGCCGACGTGAATTATTGGAGTTTGAACGACGCATGGTAGTGGGACCCAGACATTCAATTTCCGAAGTTGTGCGAACATTCGACATTCCTCGATCCACAGTGTCACGTCTGTGCCGACAATACCTCATGGAAAGCATTACCACCAACGTGGCCTACCACGGATGCTGAATGACCGTGACCAACGACTTCTGACCAGGATTGTCCATGCTAACAGACAAGCGACACTGGCTCAAATAACATCCGCATTCAACACAAGAGGTACCAGAGATATATCCATCAGGTCAGTGCAGCGTAATTTAGGGTCCATGGGGTATGGGGCAGGAGGCCCACCAAAGTGCCTTTGCTAATACCACGACATCGGACACAGCGCCTCACCTGGACTTGTGAACACGGTAATTGGAAGGATTGGCAACATGTGACGTGGTCCGATGAGTCACGCTACCAGTTGTTACGAGCTGATGGTAGGGTTCGGGTGTGGCGTAGACCCCACGAAACCATGGACCCAAGCTGTCAACAAGTCACTGTGCAAGCTGGTGGTGCTTCGATACATGTATGGGGTGTCCTTACGTGGCATGGGTTGGGTCGTCTGGTCCCCGTAAATACGTAATTAACCGGTACTCGCTTTGTTGCTCTGCTGGATGACCATTTGCAGCCCCAACAACAATGGGATTTTCCAGGCGGACAATGCACCATGTCATAGGGCTCAAGTTGTCCAAAATTGGTGCGATGAGCATTCTGGACAGTTCCGACGGATAGTGTGGCCAGCACGTTCACCAGACATGAACCTAATAGAGCACTTATCGGACGTGGTGGAAAGGTTCATTCGCACCCAAGATCCTGCATCTAAAAATAGCAGGGAACTGTAAGCGGCTGTTCAGATGGCATGGCTCAACATCTCTGCAGAAGTCTTCCGACCACTTGTGGAAGCGATGCCACGTCGAATTGCTGCACTTCGTTAGGCTAAAAGAGGACCTACACGACACTAGGTAACTATCCCATGACTTCTGTCACTTCAGTCTATAATAAATGCTTTGAACTGTGGCGAATATTTTTCTTATTATCAGGGCGAAAATTGCAGATTTTTATTTGTCATGCCGTCTTTCTGTAAGACTTATTACGATTTGCTTCTTAGTTTGAACTTACTTTGGAGTGTGTCACCCCGCAGTGCAATAACGTAACGTTTTGTCTTGAACAATGAAACTGAGGTTCTTAAATTGCTTGCTGATGCTTTAACTTTTGTATTTTTTTAACTTCCGTTTTTGCTTGTCAAACTGTAATCATTAAAAAGTAAATAAATGAGAATAATTTATTTAAATACGTTCCCATTTCTTTGCAGTTTCTTCCGTTGCCAGTGAGAAAAATGAACACGTCCTGGTAAGCACTTTTTTGCTACATAAGTACAGTGAATGCAAGTTTTCCCTTTTAAACTTATACTTTAGAAGTATACGAAACATTTATTGACAAAGAGAGCAAGATAAACATCATTTAATGAGAATGAAAGCACACACACACACACATATTCATACAACGTAATTCGTTTGAATAAATGTAATGGCACTGCTATCCGTCCAAAAGAAAGTATCCATCAAACAGAAGTCATCGCACTTTCCACGTTTTATAAGTGATTCACGAAAAAATTCTCATTGGCCACCACCGGGAATCGAACCCAGGGTCTTCCAGTTACACGCCGGACATGCTCCGGTGCAGAACATGTCACACAGGACATGCTTCCACTGCCCCAGAGCGGGTGCAGTGGAAGCATGTCCGGCGCGTAACTGGAAGACCCTGGGTTCGATTCCCGGTGGCGGCCAGTGAGAACTTTTCCGTGAATCACTTATAAAACGTGGAAAGAGCGATGACTTCCGTTTGATACTTCTAGTTCACGTCAAATGTCTGTATTAATTAGAAAGTATTTTGTTATAGCGAAGTATTTACCGATCTACTTTGTCGTTCCCGCGGCGCATGCGTGCAGAAGTTCATCTCGTTAGAACATACACAGTGGTATCAGAATAATATGACCACCTACCTAACAATGGGAATAACCACCCTTGGCCCGGATGACAGCGGCGAGACGGCGTGGCATGGATGCAATGAGGCCTTGGAAGGTTTTCTGAGGCACACGTGCCCACTCGGACAGCAGCAGAGCACGGAGGTCCCGGAGATGACGTGGTTGTGGGTCGGCACTACGAACCTGTCGATCCATATAGTCACACAAGTGCCCTATTGGATTGAGGCCGGGTGATTTCACCGGCCAAGGGAGAACGGAGACATCGCTGTCGTGTTCCTGGAACCAGTCACGCACCCCTTAGTCACGTGGCAGGACGCATTGTCCTGTTGGTAGACACCATCAGCACCAGGGTAAACGTCCAACATGCAGGGATGCATGTGGTCACCGAGGATGGACAGGTAGCCATAGGCGTTAAGAGACTCATCCAGTGGTAGCAGCTGACTCAGGTCATACCACGGTAACATCCCCAGACATACACCCTGCCACCACCAGCCTGTACGTGACCGACAAGCGCGCCCGGGTGTTCGTTCTCGCGTGTCTCACGCCGTATCCGCCACTGTCCGTCACTTCTGTGGAGTAAAACGCCTCGATCCGTCAGAGAAGGCAACCTTTTTCAACTCTTTCTCGGTCCAATGAAGGTAGTCTCGTGCAAACTGCAGATGTCATTGCCGATGGACCTGAGGGCGCCTTGACCCAGCGTCGGCTCTGGAGACCCATGTGTAACAGGGTTCTATCTACTGTTGTCGGGGACATGTACCTGGGTGCCCCAGCGTCCCTTTGCGTGGTCAATTGCTGCACTGTTGCGACTCGATTGCCCTTTACCAGTCAACGTTATTCTTTGGGTTCAATGGACTTTGGGGCTCCACAGTTATGACGTAGGGAGGTACTCGGTGTGCCAGCGGCCCATTCGTGCCACACCCTTACTACAGCACCTCACGAACAACTCCCGAAGTCTGTTGTTTCTGAGATGCTGCCACCCTTGGCGCGGTAGCCGATGATAATTCCTTTTTGAACGTCCGTCAAATCACTACCTCTGCCCATTGTGTTCACATTACACACTATGGCTCATCTGTCCTGGCCGGCCTCTTTTATCTCCGTGTGTTAACCTTGCCACGTGCACTCTGTCACGCGCCAGGACGGATACACTGTGATTTTACATGTGGTCATATTATTTTGATACGACCATTTATGTGATTTGTTCGTTAGCTCTGATTTATGAAGAATGTCTGGATACTTGCCTACATGTGGCGGCATTCTTCCTTACCACTACATCGAAGTAAAGTTATCGATTTTTAATACAGTTCAGGATTTTTTTCTTTTTTGGCAAAAAACACCGGTTGTTTATTTCTAAGTTAGAATGTATTTTACATGTGGTCCAATTTTGACGTACAGGAAATCTTTATTTGCTGAGGAAATAGGCTCGATTTTTTTTTCATTGGAAGTATAGGGAGCAAAATCACTAGACGACCACCTTGAAGATGGCATCGCGTTGATCTAGCTGACAAACAGACAGAGTTATAAAAGTGGGTAAGATGTTATATTTTGCATACTCTATTTTGACAAAAGTCACCGGACGCCCCTTTAAAAGCAAATGAACGGATCAGATGCGTGGTTACGATGCGCGGTACAGCTGCAAACGGTATAAAAACAAGCCTGCAGCTGACTGCGATCATATCGCACTGTGAGGTTCAGTGAAAATGTCGCGGAGGGAGAGAATTGACTTTGAGAAAGGAAAGACAGGACAGTTGGGTGTTATATTAGTGGGTTGCCCATAAGAGAAACCGAGAGGCGTTTAAACATATCCAAGTCAAGTGTTCTGGATGTACTGAATAAGTGGAAGACACATGGCGTGCTTGAAGCAACAAAACATACCGGCAGGCCAAAGCAAATCAGTGATAGAGGACGTCGAAACGTCAGGAGAGTCGTTACAGCTAATCGACGGAGTACTGCACAAGACCACAGTGTGCAGGTGAGTAAAAATGCTGGAACCTCGATATTTACACATACCATTCGCAGAAAACTTTATTCCATGGGTTACCGTGGTCGCACGGCTGCTCATAAGACTTTCATCTCCACTTGGAATACTACTCGTCGTTTAGCATGGCGTAAAGAACATTTATCGTAAACCGTAGATAATTGGAAACGGGTCCTATAGACTGATGAATACAGATACACGATCCATCAGCCTGGTGGCCGTGTGTGGGTATGGCGGCAGCCGAGGGAATTCTATTTAACACAGTGTACTGTTCCTACGGTCAAGTTTGGAGCTGGTAGTGTACTCGTGTGGGGGTGTTTTTCGTAGTATGGTCCCGGCCCATTGGTTATCGTGGACAAACCTGTTAACCAGCACGTCTATCTCGATATTCTGGACAATTATGCCCTACCAACTCTGTGGCAGTACTATGGAGCCGAGCCTTGCTGGTACCAGCAGAATATTGCACTGAACCATAAAGCAAGGACAGTTAGGGCGTGATTTGACGATAATTCCGTATCGTGTGTGGACTGGCAAGCACAAAGCCCTGATCATAATCTCATAGCGCACCTATGGGATGAATTAGAGCGTCGCATAAGAAGTTTGGAACCAAGGTTTATTACTAAGCAATAGTTAGAGGCAGCATTATGTACTGAATGGAAGCGCATACCAATCGCTGTGTTCCAAAATCGTGTCGAAAGCATGTCTCGAAGGGTCAGTGCATGCATTAAGGACAAAGGCGGACCAACACCGTACTAATGTATGTCAATAAATGCTATGTAGTGTTTCTCTTTTAGGTGTCCGGTGACTTTTGTCAATATACTGTAGTTTACATACACTGAAGTGCCAGAAAAACTGGTACACCAGCCAAATACTTGGTAGGTTCCCCACGGGAACGCAGGACTGCAGAAATACGACGGGGCATGGACTCCACTAGCTTTTGGAAATATGCTGTAGGCAATGCGCACCATACTTCCTGCAGAGAGTTCCACAATTCGGGTGTATTCCAAGGTCTCGGATTCCTGTGTTCGATAGCGCGTTGCATGACTTCCCAAATGTGTTCTATCACGTTCAGATCTGAGGACTCGGGTGGGAATGGCAACACCCCAATCTCAGATGAATACTCCTCTAACCATAATGTGGCGTCCCGACACTTGTGTTGAGGTGCATTGTCTGTTGGAACAGGCCCAACCCATCAGCATGAATGCAAGACATGAACGGGTGTACCTCGTCAGAAAGGATGCGCACATAGCGTTGGCCGGTCACAGACGTTTATAGACGTACCAGGGGTCCCAGTGAAGTCCTCCTAAACACATCCCATACCATTACGGACCCCCTACCAGCCGGTACAGTTCCCTGTTGACAGACGGGATCCATGGCTTCGTGGGGTTTGCGCCACACACGAATCCTTCCATCTGCCCTTACAGTTGGAAACGCGACTCGTCAGACCAGGCCACTTGTATCCAGTCATCAAGTGTCCAGTGGTGGTGTTGCCGTGCCTAAGCGAGGCGCATAGCTCTGTGTCGTGCACCCATCAAGGGGACTCGAGTTGGGCGTCGGCTCCCAAAGCCCATATCGTGCTGGGTACGTACCACAGTCCGGACGCTGA
This sequence comes from Macrothele yani, assembly GCA_039090855.1. Classification (NCBI taxonomy): domain Eukaryota; kingdom Metazoa; phylum Arthropoda; class Arachnida; order Araneae; family Macrothelidae; genus Macrothele; species Macrothele yani. Next base: position 94,459,264 of record CM076991.1, read on the forward strand.
TGCTTGTTGAGGCTCCAGCATTGAATTCCGATGCTACCTGCGAGAGTGTCGCGTGAAACGATTCTTGACAGCCGACAATGGTCACGTACACCCAATGTCTTTTTATGGCAACACTGGTATCGTAGGTTGGAGGTTTTGCCGGAATTCTTGTATTCGCGGTACACCCTTGCAATGGTCATCCGTGAAAATCCGAACTTCGTTTCTGCCTCCGAAATACTATGGCCCATCTCACGAGCGCCAACTATGACACCGCATTGAAAATCACTTAAATCGTTATTACTTGTCATTCTCATGTCGAAAACAGCTCTAACATCTGGCAAGGATATCTATCGCTTTATATACGCATTGGCGGACGCAACCGAGTACGCGCATAGGTGACGTTGCTATGTATTTTGCGTAAGCTCTCATGTGGCAGTTTTTCTGGAACTTCAGTGTACATATCACTAAGCTGTTCTTTGCGATTCAGAGGTTAGCTCCATAAAGAAAGACAATCCCCCATTTAAATTTTTAACTGATTATTTACGAACTGTTGCTGTATCAAACGTCTTCATTTAGAGCGATCTTGGCACACAAGTCGAGATTCACTGACATCCATCACACGTTGCACACAAGACCTTCTTTACTTCATACTCATAATCTTTTTCTCATGCAGACACTCCCGAATCTGATCCTCCAACGACTTCCTTGGCATTCCTCTTCCTCTCTTTCCTGCCACTTGGGCTGAAACTTTTCTCAGTTAGCAACTCATCACTCATTCTTTCAACATGCACAAACCACCGGAGAATATTTGTCCCCAGCTACATAAAACATTTTACTTCACATTGCACAACTGCAACACATCTTCATTCCTCGCACGATCAGAACGTGTCTTGCCACAAACTCCCCGTAAGTGATACATTTATCCAGCACACGAAAGACTCCTATGTTTCTTCTGTAGTACAAAGGTTTCACTGCAATACATCACAGCAGGAGCAATTACACTTTCATACGCAGCCATGCAGGACTCTCTTGAGAGCCCATCATTCCTGTGAAAACCTCCCAGAGCAGCTATCACTTTCAATGAAGAATTCACTCGCCTACTGATTTCACCATCTAATTTCTTCTCTCTGTCAAACATGCTTCCTAAATACACAAACTCATTCACCTGGTCAATCACTGTGCCATTTATACTTATCTTACATTCAGCGCTAGCAGTTATTTGCTCAAAAACATAACTTTAGTTTTTCCTTTATTTATACTGAGTTTGAATTTCATATAAATTTCGTGCATCCGGGGCAACATGCTCTGCAACTCTCTTTTGCTCTCTGCCAACAGGACTGTGTCATCAACATACACTAAAGAGCAATTGAATTAGAGATACCTGTCTAGTAACGTGTAGCACCCCTTTTCGCCCTGATGACGGCGGCGATTCTTCTCAGCATGGACTCGACAAGACATCGGAAGCGTTGGGAAGCCATACGGATCCGCGACCCCTGAACAAGCTCCCACAGGTCACGAAGATTTAATGTAGGGGGGTCAGAGCCTCGAAAATCTCTCTCGATGGCATCCCAGATGTGCTCGATGGGACTGAGGTCAGGTGAACTAGCTGGCCAAGGAAGTGAGGTCACGTCGATGGAGTGTTCATCCAACCATTCGGATACAATTCGGGAGCTGCATTGTCTTGTTGCAGGATGAGGTCCCCAGTGGGATGTTGAAGACGCACAAACGGGAGCAAATGGTCGTCCAGGATATCCCGGTAACGTTGACCTGTAAGGGACGATATCACACGTACCAAGGGTCCCATTTCAGTCCACATAAACAGTCCCTATACAAGAATCCCCCCACCACCAGCTTGAAGAGTACCCTGCTGGCAAAGAAGGATCTATCGCTTCATATGGTTTGCTCCATACTCGTATCCTGCCATCCGCATGTACCAACGTGAATCTCGACTCATCAGTCCAGGCAACATTTTTCCACGTGTCTAGAGTCCAATGGCTATGTTCCCGCGCTCATGCTAATCTTTGCACCCTGTGATGTGCGGTCAGCAGCGGTACCCTCGTGGGACGATGGCTTCTGTACTCCATAGCGAGGAGATGGTTCTGGATGGTGTGGCTGTTTACACCTTTTTCTGCACCAGCGTTAAATTGCAGAGTGATTTCTTCCAGTGTGGCCCGTCTATCCGCTGTTACAATGTGAGCTAGCCGACGACGATGACCCCGCGCATCCACACGCTGTTTTCCACGGCTGTTGGCCCTCGCATGGATGGTTTTGCCGGATTCTATGTACTCACGGTGCACCCGTGACACAGCGGCTCGTGAAAATCCGAGTGCCTGCACGACTTCCGAGATAAAGTGACCCATTCGTCAGGCCCCGAAAATTTGCCCACGATCAAATGCGCTTAGATCCTTCGTTTTACCCATACCGCGCCCGACCCTTACTGATTCCCGTCGCATCACTCCTTATATTGTGGGACCGCTGCATACGTCATGTCGTTTCCGTTTACAGGGCCGCCCACAGCGCCACATTTGCGTAACGCCAGCTGTCTCTAATTCAATTGCTCTTCAGTGTATAGCAATCTACACACACGAATATTACCAATATATGCACGCATCCATAAATATATTAAATGAACATGGTGACTGTGATTCAGCGGGCTCTATGTGTTCCAAGCATTTATTTCTCCTGGCAGGCCCAATATTTTCGGTTCCTTTTATCTTTTGCAGTATAATGAATGAAGCTGGCCCTTAGGGAAAATATTAGGTGAGACTGTAAACATTTACCGAATACTGGGAAACAGTTCTATTTACAAGAAGCATGTATATTTGACGTTCACGCAGGTGACCATCGCCGAACGTAACAAGGAATGTTCTTCTTCTCTTCCCTTCTCCTCGCGAACCCCTCAACCATTTAACGGTCGCATTCTTGGCACTTCGGAACGAATGTCACTTTGGTTCTGCCTCCAAACCTGTAAAAACGCTTACAGAACATCACCCTTGCATTTAACAAAGACTGTGTTGAACAGTCCGAACGAACATGGCGTCTTTTAGGAGAAATTTCGAACGTCTAGAAGTTTTTTATAAGAATAAATTGTCCGTTCTCATACAATATACCTTACACTGCCGTTACCTGAAAAAATTATATTCATCACTGTTAGGCAAATTTGAATAAAACATCAAGTGAATGCACATAAAACATATTTAAATATTTATAGAGGCCTCTCGTCCGCGGAGATTCTCGCAGTGACATTACACAACCTGGTATGACTCCTGCACCAATAGAAAACCATTTTGTTACAATACCACCATTCACTCATACACAAAACAAAAACATACAAAAAAACAAGCCTGTTACAATAGGGTTATATTTCGAAAGTGTTTCAGGTTCACAAAAGCAATTTTTAGTTAGGCAACTCGGCAGAAAATGTCACATCAGGAAGCAATGCACAAAATGTAACTAAACTTACCACACCTGTGGATGGGAAAGAAGTGATGTAACTTCTGAGAGACTGCGTGAATACGATGAGCGATGAAGTACTGTAATGTGGCCGGGGCCAGTAGGTCGTATGACCGCAATGCTGTGCATTCGGCAACACGGCGTGGCATCTAGTAGAAAAGTCCTCGCCCAGTGTCCTGAAATATCGCTGAGCATGCGTCGTTGACCTGTCCTCGCAGTTCATTGACATTTGTAGTGGATGCTTCAGAGGCGTTAAGTCGTGTGATCAATGACGTCACACAGGTTTTTCATTGGAGAGAAGTCTAGGGATCTCGCTGCACTTTCTAGGCAGCGAGATCCCTAGACTTCTCTCCAATGAAAAACCTGTGTGACGTCATTGATCAGCACCTCTACACTTTCTAGGCACTGTCTGTTGACGTTGGCAGTGTGCGTTATCTTGCTGAAACTGGGTATCAGCGAAAGAACGGAGATATACGACAACAAAACGGGCGACAGGACATCGTCAACGTATCGTCGTGACGAGACCAGGCTGAGAAGCTGTATTATGCTGACGAATGGAAGCAACATCAGCCCTGTGACTAAGTCATCTACAGACTCTCAAACGGGAATTGTTAGAGCTAAGACAGAAGCGCGACTCGTCAGTGAATACAACATGGTTTCATTCGTCCCGCCACGCATGCGTGACACCACACAGTACTGCAGCCTTACGCGACGATGTGCTGTGGTGCGTGGTAGTTGTCACAGTGTCTGACGAGAGCGCAAACCTGCCTCAGTCAATCTGCGATTCAAAGTCCGTGTCCTACGCCTGGTTTTCCGTAGCTACTTTTTCACCTTGTCGAATGTCGTCCACTGTGGATTGTGAGACTCCTACACTTTACTGTAGAATGCGACGTTCCAGGCGCTAGGACGTCCGCCTAGGTGCACCAGTTCCACTACCACGACGCAAGTTAGCTTCCTCCAAAAACTGTCGCCACATTCGGCCAACAGTTAGTACATCCCGATGCGTTTGCGCCGCGATGCTATGAAGAAACCAACGAGCTGTATGTAGTCCTTCTATGAAGCCTCTAGTAAAGATGTCTCTGTGATGGTACGATTCCCAAAGACGTCGCCCAGCCATTCTCACTTTTTACACGTGCTTTCTCCACTAAGATCTCTCCGATGCAGTGGTCCTCACGCCTTGATGAGAACTACAGGATGTTTCAATAGGTAGTCCTCCCGAACAACCAACTATTGTTTTCTTCCCACTATACATAGAAACACGACGTTTGGTTTACAAGTGATCTTGATCCTTGAGAAATGCGAGGGGGTGATTTTCCTGATAAGGCAATGACTCATTGTGACGTCACCCCACCAGATGGCAGGGCACGCTAACTCTGTCCCGAGGCAATCTGCGTGTTCTACTGGGTCGTTGAACGTCGTTCAGGATGGCTGTGTACACCGTTGCGGAACGGGTGTTTATTGTGATAAGTTATTGGATGACAAAACCTATAAATGCAACACAGCGTGACTCCATGGAAAAATTTAGGGGAAGAAAAACACCAAACAAATGTTACATCGTCAGGTTAGCGAAGAAACTTGAAATCACGGGACGTATTTTGAATCAACGCAGTGGCGTACGTCCTCTTTCAGTGGACGAAAGAAATGAGGAAGTAATGCCCAAGCTCCTGGCATCACCGAAGCAGTCACAACGACGTTTGTCACAAGAAACTGGTTATTCTATTCCCGCCTGTCAAAGAGCCGCGAACAAAGTGTTGCTTCATTCGTACCGTGTGACAGCTGTACAAGAGTTGCAAAAACCATATCTAGCAAAGCGTGTGCCTTATTGCCACTGGTTCCTGACATTTTTATTCGCAATTCCGAACATTTTGGACTCACGCGACTGAATGACGAAGCCTGGTTTCATTTGGACGGGCATGTCGATTCCCAAAGCTCCCGCATCTGGGCTATATATAATCCACATGAAGCTAGTAAACTCAGCGTTATACATGTACCTTTTCAGACAATTTGTGGACCAATTAACCAACATTGATTTGACAATGGAGTACTTTCAGCAGGATGGAGAGACATGCCACACGTTCCATGTGAGCATGATTGAAATTTCCTCTTTCTTCGGTGACCGCGTGATCTCCAAAGGAGTGTGGCCACCTCGTTCACCCGATTTGACTCTTCCCAGTTTCTTCTTATGGGGAGTTTTGAAGTGTCCTGCTTACAGCAATAAGCCTCACTCGTTAGAAGACTTAGAAAGCAACATCAATGCAGCAATAAAGACTATTGATAAGAGCATGCTGCGGAGGACCTTCGATAATATTCAGCGTCGCATTCTAGTGTGTTTGGATGTCGGTGTTGGACATTTCCAGCATTTACTGTGAATGATGCTACATTCACATGAACTAAGGTATGTTGTAAACCACATGTCATGTTCCTAAGTAGAATGTGTTGCAAAACATGACTGACTCTTTGTGAAACACCCTGTACTGAACTTAGCTACGCCAAGCCGTTATGCTCTCTTACTTCTCTCGTCTATCACGTGATGTTCGCAACTGCAATCATTTACATAACCCAACTGTCCACACATACCTATTTCCATGGCACATCATCAAATACTACCTGGTGTAGAATTAGCTACGTCGGAAAGTGTGTATATTGGAAGAGGGACTTACACAAAACAAAACTGATGTGTAACGCTGCAAGGACCTTCAGTTCTTGTAAAACCATCACACATTCTGACAAACTGTTAGTTGTCATCGAGACTACGTTCTTTGAATGTAAATAAACAGCAGAAACTTACGTAATAAAAAATACTTGCATGCTTAAAAAGCGATGACAGGGATATACAGCGATGAGACATTGCATTATGATTACCTACCTAATAAGCTGTAGGACCTCCTTTAGCCCTCAAAACAGCGGCCACTTGGAGAGGCCTCGCATCGATAAGGTGGCGATAGGTATCCTGGGGTATCTGGTACCATAATGTCAACAGCAGGTCCTCCAGTTCCCGTACATTTCGGGGTGGTGGTGATTTAGCGCCAACCCGCTTTTCCAAGTCGAACCACAAATGTTCAATTGGGTTCATGTCAGGTGAATTTGAAGGCCAAGGCATTAACAGAAAGTCACCAGCATGTTCCTCGAACCACTCTTTGACGATTCTGGCAGTGTGACATGGCGCATTATCCTGTTGGTAATGACCATCACCAGCAGTGAACCAGTTGCCATGAATGGGGGAACTTGGTCCGCAAGGATGTTCAGATACCTGACAGCTGTCAAGGATTGTGCTATTGGGATAATGTGGAAAATATCGCCCACAGCATAACACCGTCGCTGCGGGCCTCTTTCACCCCAACAGTGCATGCAGGTGCCATAGCCTCCATTGGTAATCGGAGTATCCGCGCTATGCCGTCTACGTCATGCACCAGGAATCTTAATTCATCAGACCATACGACTTTCTTCCAATCATCCAAGGTACAATCTCGATGATCTTGGGTCCATTTCATGCGTTGTTGGCGATGACGTGCAGTGAGCATGGGGACCTTGCTGGGTCTTTGGCTATGCAAGCCCATGCGCAGAAGGCTGCAATGAACTGTGTGCTGTAACACATTGCCCTAATCGCCACTGTTGTAGCTACGAGTGATATGTCGCACTGTGGCATTGCAGTCGCTGCAAACAATGCGCGACAGTCTCCGCTCTCCGTTGGCATCAATGAGCTGCGGACCACACACGGCTGGACGACGGTTCGTCGTTTGGACATCTGTGCACCACTTTTGATACGTACTCACTACAGCGGCACGTGAACAAACAACAATCCGCGCCGCTTCCGAGATCGTAGTTCCGAATTTGTCCTTTATCAAAAATCACAGTTCGGCAGAGCTCTAAAGAAGTCGAAACTATGGGTCACCATCGTACTTGTAACAGTGAAAAAACCACAGTTCAACAGCGGTGGCTGAGCTCTAAAGAAGTCGAAACTACGGGTCACCATCATACTTGTAACAGTGACAAAATCACAGTTGAACAACGGTGGCTGAGCTCTAAAGAAGTCGAAACTACGGGTCACCATCGTACTTGTAACAGTGACAAAGTCACAGTTCGACAGCGGTGGCGGAGGTCTAAAGAAGTCGGAACTACGGGTCACTATCTTACTTGTAACAGTGACAAAATCACAGTTCAACAGCGGTGGCTGAGCTCTAAAGAAGTCAAAACTACGAGTCACCATCGTACTTGTAACAGTGACAAAGTCACAGTTCAACAGCGGTGGCTGAGCTCTAAAGAAGTCGAAACTACTGGTCACCATCGTACTTGTAACAGTGACAAAATCACAGTTAAACAGCGGTGGCTGAGCTCTAAAGAAGTCGAAACTACGGGTCACCATCGTACTTGTAACAGTGACAAAATCACAGTTCAACAGCGGTGGCTGAGCTCTAAAGAAGTCGAAACTACGGGTCACCATCGTACTTGTAACAGTGACAAAATCACAGTTCAACAGCGGTGGCTGAGCTCTAAAGAAGTCGAAACTACGGGTCACCATCGTACTTGTAACAGTGACAAAATCACAGTTCAACAGCGGTGGCTGAGCTCTAAAGAAGTCGGAACTACGGGTCACTATCTTACTTGTAACAGTGACAAAATCACAGTTCAACAGCGGTGGCTGAGCTCTAAAGAAGTCGAAACTACGGGTCACCATCGTACTTGTAACAGTGACAAAATCACAGTTCAACAGCGGTAGCTGAGCTCTAAAGAAGTCGAAACTACGAGTCACCATCGTACTTGTAACAGTGACAAAGTCACAGTTCAACAGCGGTGGCTGAGCTCTAAAGAAGTCGAAACTACGGGTCACCATCGTACTTGTAACAGTGACAAAATCACAGTTCAACAGCGGTGGCTGAGCTCTAAAGAAGTCGGAACTACGGGTCACTATCTTACTTGTAACAGTGACAAAATCACAGTTCAACAGCGGTGGCTGAGCTCTAAAGAAGTCGAAACTACGGGTCACCATCGTACTTGTAACAGTGACAAAATCACAGTTCAACAGCGGTAGCTGAGCTCTAAAGAAGTCGAAACTACGAGTCACCATCGTACTTGTAACAGTGACAAAGTCACAGTTCAACAGCGGTGGCTGAGCTCTAAAGAAGTCGAAACTACGGGTCCCCATCGTACTTGTAACAGTGACAAAATCACAGTTCAACAGCGGTGGCTGAGCTCTAAAGAAGTCGAAACTACGGGTCACCATCGTACTTGTAACAGTGACAAAATCACAGTTCAACAGCGGTGGCTGAGCTCTAAAGAAGTCGGAACTACGGGTCACTATCTTACTTGTAACAGTGACAAAATCACAGTTCAACAGCGGTGGCTGAGCTCTAAAGAAGTCGAAACTACTGGTCACCATCGTACTTGTAACAGTGACAAAATCACAGTTAAACAGCGGTGGCTGAGCTCTAAAGAAGTCGAAACTACGGGTCCCCATCGTACTTGTAACAGTGACAAAATCACAGTTCAACAGCGGTGGCTGAGCTCTAAAGAAGTCGAAACTACGGGTCACCATCGTACTTGTAACAGTGACAAAATCACAGTTCAACAGCGGTGGCTGAGCTCTAAAGAAGTCGGAACTACGGGTCACTATCTTACTTGTAACAGTGACAAAATCACAGTTCAACAGCGGTGGCTGAGCTCTAAAGAAGTCGAAACTACGAGTCACCATCGTACTTGTAACAGTGACAAAGTCACAGTTCAACAGCGGGTGGCTGAGCTCTAAAGAAGTCGAAACTACGGGTCACCATCGTACTTGTAACAGTGACAAAATCACAGTTCAACAGCGGTAGCTGAGCTCTAAAGAAGTCGAAACTACGGGTCACCATCGTACTTGTAACAGTGACAAAATCACAGTTCAACAGCGGTGGCTGAGCTCTAAAGAAGACGAAACTACGGGTTACCATCGTACTTGTAACAGTGACAAAATCACAGTTCAACAGCGGTGGCTGAGCTCTAAAGAAGTCGAAACTACGGGTCACCATCGTACTTGTAACAGTGACAAAATCACAGTTCAACAGCGGTGGCTGAGCTCTAAAGAAGTCGAAACTACGGGTCACCATCGTACTTGTAACAGTAACAAAATCACAGTTCAACAGCGGTGGCTGAGCTCTAAAGAAGTCAAAACTACAGGTCACCATCGTACTTGTAACAGTGACAAAATCACAGTTAAACAGCGGTGGCTGAGCTCTAAAGAAGTCGAAACTACGGGTCACCATCGTACTTGTAACAGTGACAAAATCACAGTTAACGACAGCGGTGGCTGAGCTCTAAAGAAGTCGGAATTACGGGTCACTATCTTACTTGTAACAGTGACAAAATCACTGCATACGACAACGGTGACGGAGCTGTGAAGAACTGGAACTACAAGTCACCATCTTACTTGTAACAGTCACAAAATCACAGTTCGACAGCGGTGGCGGAGCTCTAAAGAAGTCCAAACTACGGGTCACCATCTTACTTGTAATAGTGACAAAATCTCTGTTTACGACAACGGTGACGGAGCTGTATAGAAGCTGGAACTACGAGTCCCCATCTTACTTGTAACAGTGACAAAATCATCGTTTACGACAGCAGTGAAGGAGCTGTGAAGAAGCAGGAACTACGAGTTACCGTCTTACTTGTAAGAGTGATATAAATCACTATTTACGACAGGGGTAAAGGAGCAGTAACGGAACAGTGAGTTACCATCTCACTTGTAACAGTGACAAAATCGCTGTTACGATCGGCTCGCTTTGAATTCTTTGTTTACGAGCGAATTCACAGCGAAAGCCAAAATAAAAACTATCTGAAGCGTAGGAAAAGGGGGAGACTGAAAGACAGCTCACATCACTAGAGACCTCAATGACGTTCCAACAGAAAAGATCAATTGTTTAGATATGATGATATGGTAACTGAAACTATGACGTAGCAGTGATTTCGGACCGTAAGCATTACTCGGACACGACTAACGGTGACACTCTTGTCAGCGAATTTGGAAATGGTAATTTTCGTCACTGGTCTTAAGGGTGACAGTGATTTTTCAGTAACGGTGACAAAGTAACAGAGACGTGATTTTCGACCCTTCTTTCGTCACGCTGAAATCTTTTTCCTTGATAAAACCCAAACAAAGTAATGCTAATTCCAACCACTTGAGAAGTGACGGATTACTGAGTTGTAACGTTTTAATTCAAAATTAGGTTGATTTGTTTTTGAGGTGAAGTTGGCTTCACTGTAAACACTAAACAGGCTAGCTCCCCTAAGTTTTTTACCTTACTGAATTGGCTTCACTGTAGAACCGGGCTATTTTACTTTTCGTTAAAGCTGAAAAGAACTTAACTATATGTAGAATGTACTTTTAAGAATACATCCAAGGGGATGAACTGAATCAACACGGCTTGCGTCTTAATCCACTTCATCTGTTGTTATGCCACGTCATCCGCACTTAATCAGAAAACATTTGCTGGTTGCGAATCAAATCACAACAAAACTTGTTCAATCCAATATCCAAATACCTTGTTAATCACTCGTGAATTAGTTTACAAACATTACTCGAAAATCGACCAAGAAAGATTGACTAAGAATCGTCTTGGAAATCATATCAATATTGCGTTACAAGGTCATCTGCCAAAACATTGCTTTAGAAACAGCGCCTAATCTCATATTGCGCACTGAGCTCTTATCTCAGCAATCAGATTTAACCCGCTGCCAAGAGTTGCCAACTTCAAATTCATCGAGAAAAACTCTGTGACGTTACGTTTAGAAAATATTTAATGGGAAGAAACCAAATATATATAAGAACGCAGGAAATCAAAAGGAAGGTTTAATTAGAGGCATACATCTCAGAGTACAGCACCGTTAAATACAAAATTGGACAACGCCGGAGGGATTCATCAACTCAGGTTGCAGTGTTGTGGTATCTTTACAGCAGGAGACAGGTAATTTTTCTGTCAACCTCGACAGGCGTTCTCCTCTCCCCCTTGGATATCTTGTACTTGACCGAAACGTACCAATCTGTAACAAAAATACACGATTGAGTCACATTATTGTGACCACCAGCTGATATCCACAGTAACCGCCGTGTGCAGCGCGGACAGCAGCTAGAAGGGCTGGGAGTGACTCAATAAGGTGCTGGAAGGTGTTCACGTGTATGTGGAGCCATGATGACTGCAGTGCACCTGACAGATGCTGGAGGGTGCGTGGTGAAGGATCCATAGAGCGAACAACACGATCGAGGTGGTCCCACAGATGCTCAATTGGGTTTAAGTCTGGGGAATTAGGGGGCCAGGGAAGTACTTTGAAGTCTTCATCGTGCTCTTCCAACCACTTTCGGACATTTCTAGCTGTGTGACACATCGCATTGATGTTCTGGAAGATCCCATCCGCCCCAGGGAAGACAATGAGCATGTATGGGTGTACGTGGACTGCAAGGATGGATTCATAACGAATTTTGTCGATAGTGCCTTCCACAGGTATGAGTGGACCCAGGGAATACCACGAAAATATTCCCCAGGCCATTACGGTACCCCTACCAGCTTGTGTTATTCCAGCAATAGTTCAAGAGTGTTTGTTCTCCGATGTTTCTCGTCTTATACGCCAACGTCCATCCGTTCGATGAAGCAGAATATGTGAATCATCGGAGAAACCAATCCTTTGCCAATCAGAGGAGGTCCAATTCCGATACTGCCGCTCAAATGTAAACCTGCCGATGCTCCTTCGTTAGCAAAGGTGCAGTGACCATCCGTCTGTATCGGACCCCATACTCAGCAGGGTTCGCTGAGCTGTCGTTTTAGACACATTTCCGGCAGCCTTCTAGTTCATTCGGCCAATCAGTTGCTTCACTGTAGCGTGTCGATTGGTCCTCATGCACCTTTTCAGCCGATGTTCACCTCTCACAACAATAGCACGTGGTGCTCCGCAGTTTTCACTTCGCTTATTAGGAATGGGGCCACTTCTCCAATCACGATACACTTTAACCACAGCAGCACGCGAGCAGTTCACAAAGTGTGCTGTTTCAAAAATACTGCCACCCTTGGCCCGAAAGCCGATAATAATCCCCTTTTTGCAAATCTGATAAATCACTCCTTTTATCCATGACAGCAACGAGAGATACGTTTTCAGAATGCCTACAGCACACCTTATATACCCTCCAAGCCAGCTCACGACACTTACCTTCTTTTATTGGCTACGTGCTGTTGACATCAAAAGTAAGAAGTGGCCACAATAATGTGACTCGACTGTGTAGTATTGGTTACTATGCTGCCAGCTCCGAGAGGTTCCACAGATCTTTCCTGAAGTTCATCACGTGTGTACTAGCTCTCAGTTACATAGCGCTTCCTACAAACCATGCGATTTGTTAATTAAAGGGATCTAGTTAGTAACTTGTTCCAGTTTCGACACTGTTTGGGAATATTTTATACATAAAAGCTTTTGATTTGCTTCTGGGTAATAACTATCACCATGAGCGACTCTTAGGGCAGAATGCAGTCGCACGTCTCTAATTTTGGGCCACTAGTTCCAAGGAAGCGAGAGAGACACTGCTATCAGACAAACACGTCAACCATACCTCATTCGGGACTCGTCCCATCTCAGAAGCCAGCGTTTTAAACCATTGGGGCGGCAGATTAAATTTCCATTTCCTTGCTATATGGTAGCTTGTCACAGACGTAATGATTGAAATCAAAGCAGTAATAGTGACAACAAAAGTGGATGAAAGAGAACATTCCACTAACTAGCTCATAGCCCGTTCCATGAACGGGTGCCAAAGCTGTGACTGAAATTTTTATAACAGGAATCGTAAAATACGTATATTAGGTGTGCAACTTAATTATCGGCCACAGGCATGACACGTTGACAGTAAATTATAGAAAATCGAATACGTACCTAATCAGGGAAATAATCCCCGTCGTGTTGGATGCATTTGAGCCATCGGTCAGGGAGCTGCCGAATTGCATTGCGGAAAAAAGAAGGCTGTTTCGAATTGATAAAGTCATCAATACTTGTGTGGACCTCCTCGACAGAAGTGAAGTGCGTATCACTCAGGTGATGTTGCAGGGAGCGAAAGAGGTGATAATACGACGGGGCGAAGTCTGGAGAATACGCCGGGTGAGAAAACATTTCCCATTCCAGATCTTTTTTGCGGTGTAAGGATGCGCGTTATCCTGAAGCAACAGGGCCTTCCTTCTGCCCTTGCCGGTGTATGGCCTTTTCGCCTCCATTGCGTCACTCACACGAATGAGTTGCTGACATTAACGCTCAGCATTGACCGTTTCACTAGGTTTGAGTAGCGCATAGTGTACGACACTGCGCTGATTCCACCATATGCACAGCAACAACTTCCTGGCATGGCTATTCGGTTTGGTGGTACTGGTGGTAGGCTGACCTGGATAAACCCACGATTTGCGCAGCTTAGGATTATCGTAGAGGATCCACTTCTCATAACAGGTCCAAATCTTATGGAGGAAATCCTTCTACTTGAACCTGGAGAGCAAGGACACAATAACATCGTAGCGCCTAGACTTGTTCAGCAGCTGTGAGTTGGTGGGGCACCCAACGGCCCTCCTTTTGAATCCGTCCAAGCTTGTGCAGGTCCTTTGCAATGGCTTGCCGTGTTACTCCGAGCTCCTGGGCGAGCTCTGACTGTGTGCGACAAGGATTCGCGTCCAACAGTTGTTCCAGTTCATCATCATCAACTTTCTGTAGCTGTCCCGCACGTTCTGCATCACGGAGATCGACATTTTCGTGCTTAAACCGCTGGAACCACTTCTTACACGTACTGTAGGGCACAGCAGCCTCACCCAAAGCAGCACAGTTCATTTGCTGGGCACTGTTTTTCAGCTGAAACGCGAACAGGATGCAGTGCCTCAAATGTTGCTTCTCGAACGACATTGCTTTCATCGTCAACTTTCGTCCCTTTTATCACTACAGCTGTGAGCGGTTACGGTTGCCTGGAAAGCTGTTGGGTTGCGCTGCAATCAGGCATTATCGCACACAGCTATTGGCATTTGCCGACATTCTATGATCGTTTGCGGTTAGGGGAGAGAATTAAGTTGCACACCTAATACATAACTACAGTAAAGGGTTGAATTTTTAATGGGCAGTCTATAAGATAGGTCACAAAGAACAAAATGTTCGTAATATTTCCGTTCAATTAGAGAAGCCTATTAAATAGGTTAATAAATTTTAACACATCATATGACGGTCACAGTAGGTTAAAAAACATATAATGTCAAAATTTAGGTAATAAAAAGGATGTTAGCACGGAGGGCCGCGGCTATTTAAAGTTCATTGAGCAGGCTTTACTAATGGTGATTTCAATTAGAGATGTTTTTGGTAAAAAGTCAGTTAATTCTTTAGTTCATGAAAAGATAGTAAAGGTCACAGCTATGTTCAACAAGTTGAGCTTCATCAAATTAAAATGCCTCTTCTCGAATAACTTGACCAAAATATTCTTGTTCAATTGCCTCTCGCTAGAGATGATTTCCTTGTGAGTGAGAATTTGCATCACGTCGAGCCTGAAGTTCTTTTGAAGTTTCTTGCTGCTGGTGAATTGTGTCTGATAAAGCAGCTGCATTACGTCCAGTTTGTTGTAGTTCAGGGGATTCCTGCTGTCGGCGTTTAGCATGCGCAAGAGCATCGGGAATATGTCTGGCTTGTGTTTCTTCAAAAGTTTCATTTCTGCTGCTATTAGCTCTGCCTTCGTTCAAGTTATACAAAGTATTAGAAGATTGGTTTGTACGCCATCGCCGTTGTCGTTCTCTATTTAAGCGACGTTTTCTTTTAGCTCTATCTTCTTCCATCTTGCACTACAAAGAAAAAATCCACAGAACCAATAATGTTTTAAATTTCCATCACAGTGAATCAAAACTACGCCTGCAGTTACTTTCTTACAATTTTACTTGTTCCTCTTTATGATATAAAATAACGCTGATTCCGTTTTATGAAATTACTCTGCAATGCGAAGAAAATGAAATAAAACACGACATACCACCTACGTAACAGAACAAACATCGCAGACAGTTGTTCGAGCACGTGTACACAGAGGAAGTCGTTTGTCTTACTAACTTCATTTTATTTTCCAGTATTTCTCCTTGATTTTACGTATCGTGCGATAGCGGTGAGCTTAGTTTCGATTTCGGCCACCTGATAAAAGCAGATGGTTCTGCAAGTACTGAATGACATCAGAGCGTTATGGACAGACGTAGGATATTATATGGGTTTTATACTGCAACGTTCTCGTTTCGGCGAGTTATAATGCGACAGATGGCGCCACTGGTCATGTTCTTAGTCATAATTTTAGCGGAAGAGCCAGAAGAAGGAGAGTAAAAGCTGATAACGCTGCAAGTACTGAATGATGTCAGAGCGTTAGGGACAGACGTAGCGTATTATATAGGTTTTATACTGCAACATTATCGTTTTGGCGAGTTATAATGCGACAGATGGCGCCACTGGTCATGTTGCTAGTTATAATCTTAGCGGATGAAGCCAGAAGAATGAGGGATGCGTTTTGTACGAACAGACGGAATGAAACCTAGGAATGTTCTTAAAAGAATGGTTGAAATGGCAGCTGTGAAACGCAGGAAGGAGCGCAGGAATGGTTGGAAATGTTCAAAGATGGAGAACATGACATCCTGCTCGGCGAATCCAGTCGCATTGGATAGTTACACAGAAAATAACTGCTATTGTTCGGTCTCATTCTCGACAACAGTAGTACATCACATTTCTTCTTATTTCCCTCTTTTGGCTTCCAGTGATTTCCTCTCAAAATAGGCACTGCAGAGGAAACATTTTCATTCCGCCTGCCAAATATAGCAAGCAGTGTGAAAACGGCAGCTCAATTTTTTTTTCTTACAGAATCCGTGCGATGACGAATGTGCACCGCTAAAAGAGAGGATTTAGCGAAAACGTGAATGAATTCACTTCCGAAGTGTGAATAAAACATTTGTTCTTCCCACTCTCTCTGTTTACGTTCGAACCACCATCGCAATCTTGAATATAAGATGAATATTTTGCGCATTACGGTGAAACCAGATTTGATTAAATTGATACGTATTGAAAGAACAAGCGCATATACGGCCAAGTGCGCCGTAAAAATGCATTGTTATTATGATGCGTGAGTACTGCTCGAATGATGTTTTAAAAAAAATGTGCTTATGATCAAGTCTTTTTCTAGTCTTGTAAGCTATTTTTATAAAAACACAGAGATTCCGAATGATATTTGGCTTACGTTGTCATATTAGCATTCAAACAAAAATGATTTATGTGTCATTGGAAGAATAATGTTCATCCGCTGTGTAAGATCGCGTTTGAAGTTCGGGACAAGAAGAATTATTAGAATGCTGCTTATTGAGAAAATCATTTGTCGAAGAACCATAAATAAGAACGGCACTCTCTATTTTAAAGTAAAGAATCTAGTTAGCTTTTGAAGTCAATGACACACGTGGGCTCTGTTGATCCGTTCTTTAAATCCTATGTGGGATGAACAGTCGTCTGCTTCAGCTACGATTCAATGATCAGTGAATGCAAGGGAAGGAAGGCTCGTTATATCGAATTTCAATTGTGTGTGGGCAGCAGCAGGTGGAGGAACCCATTTGAATAGTTGCAAATTTGAAAATAAGAATAACAAGAAAGAGCATAAATCTTTGTCTTATAAAGCATTGCCCCCAAATTGTTTTATTATTTGCAGCATAAAGCTATTAGCATTTTGTTATTTTTATTATAGCTGCTCCGACACAGATTTTAACTTTCTCTAGAGTTTTTTCGTGACGTCACGCGCAGTTTTTTTACACCAGCTTGAAACGAAACAGATATCGGAAATGAAAAAAAAGAACTGTTGTCAGTAATTTCAGTGTATTTCTGAGATTAATGTACTACTGTTTCAGATTGATGACGTCATCATTAGAGCGGAGACCATGTCACCCTTCGTATTAAAAAAAAAGGGCATTCTTTCTCGACATCTAATTTGGTTTCAACTCTGTTGCGCTCTTTTTTTTCTTGATTCTAGGTTTAACGACCACCGTGAGAAACTCACAATGGTCTATAAAAAGTCTCCCTTCCCTAATTTAGGGCCACTAGTTCCACGGAAGGGAAAGATCTAGGGCCGTAAGACAAGCACTACATTCATACCTCAACGGGATTCGAACCCAGACCAAAGTCGGACGAATGATCAGAAACCAGCGTTTGGACAACTGCGCCACAGCGGCGGGGTCGCTTTTTTCAATCATCCTTCCTCTAAATTTTACTTCACGAGACACAAAATTCCCCTAGAAAAAATAGTATTGCAATCTAGACTGAAGAGCAATTGAATTGGAGATTCCTGTCTAGTAACGTGCAGCACCACCTTTCGCCCTGATGACGGCGTCGATTCGTCTAGGCATGGAATCGACAAGACACCGGAAGCATTGGAAAGCCATACGGATCCACGACCCCTGAACAAGCTCCCACAGTTCACGAAGATTAGATGGAGGGGGGCCAGAGCCTCGATCATCTATCTCGATTGCATCCCAGATGTACTCGATGGGATTCAGGTCAGGTGACCAAGCTGACCAAGGAAGCCAGGTCACGTCGGTGGGGTGTTCATCCAACCATACGGGTACAATTCGGAAGCGATGGCACGGTGCATTGTCTTGTTGCAGGATGAGGCCCCCAGTGGGATGTTGAAGGGAGCAAATGGTCGTCCAGGATATCCCGGTAACGTTGACTTGTGAGCGACGATGTCACACGTAACAGAGGTCCCGTTTCAGTCCACGTAAACAGTCCCCAGACGAAAATGCCACCCCCACCAGCGTGAAGAGTACTCTGCTGGCAAGAAGGATCCATCGCTTCATGTGGTTTGCGCCGTACTCGTATCCTACCATCCGCATGTACCAACGTGAATCTCGACTCTTCAGTCAAGGCAACATTTTCCCGCATGTCTAGGGTCCAGTGGCGATGTTCCCGCGCCCATGCTAATCTTTACACCCTGTGATGTGCGGTCAGCAGCGATACCCTCGTGGGACGATGGTTTCTGTACCTCATAGCGAGGAGATGGTTCTGGATGGTTTGGCTGCTTACACGCTTTTGTGCACCAGCGTTAAATTGCTGAGTGATTACTTGCATTGTAGCCCGTCTATCCGCTGTTACAATGCTAGCTAGCTGACGATGACCCATCTCATCCACACGCTGTTGTCCACGGCAGTTGACCCTTGCATGGATGGTGTTACGGGATTCGATGTACTCACGATGCACCCGTGACACAGTGGCTCGTGAAAATCCCAGTGCTTGCACGACTTCCGAGATGGAGTGACCCCGAGATGTGATTTTCCCACGATCAAATGCGCTTAGATCCTTCGTCTTACCCATATTGCGTCCAACTCTTACTGATTCCCGTCGCATCGCTCCTTATATTTTCGGATTGCTGCATACGTCATGTCGTTTCCGTTTACAGGGCCGCCCACAGCGCCACATTTGCATAACGCCAGCTGTCTCTAATTCAATTGCTCTTCAGTGTACAACTGTTTCTACACTAAAAAATTATTTTAAAAATCGAAAGAGTACCCGGGTACCCTTTGTAGATAATTTATGCTATGCGTTTTTCGAATGTCAAGATCTTTGTGGGTGTGAAATAAAAAGAAAGATTCGAGAGTATACATTCATTTACGTGCAACACTTTGCACTTATTCGCGCCACCCACGACTACACCGAACCACTCTCCGGTACACACCAATTGGAATTAAATCACAGCAACAAATGCCGCCCGGTGGCGCAGTGGTCTAAGCAATGGCCTCTGATCATTCGTCCGAATGGGGTCCGGGTTCGAATCCCGGTGAGGCATGGATGTTGTGTTTGTCTTAAGGCACTGGCTCTCTCCCTACCCTGGAACCAGTCACACTAAGTTTGGGACGGGCGACTGCTTATAGCCCATTGAGTTGCTCACGGTGGTCGTTAAACCTCTAACTAAAAAAAAAAAAAAATTCCTGACATTGAGCGGTACTTAGATAGGTGGATTAATGAATGTTATTTTCGTAAAAGCAATAAAAGGAGTTATGTGAGTCGTAAAAGCAAATATTTACTAATCTATAGCGGCGGTAGTAGTAAGTATTTCGACTGTTTGGTTTTCCAGAAACAATATTTATTATTGTGATGATTGTACACTCATTGTCATAAAAATCTGCGCACCAAGAAAAAAAACCGTGCGATTAACGCGAAACTCGGCGAATAGCTACCGGGAGAGCAGACATACAAAGGATTAAAGTTTCGTGCGATTCCACATGCCCGTGCGTCCAAGACCGGCGCTGAAATCGGGATTTATAAGGTGCCGCGCAGGGGGACTCCACATTCGTGCCGAAGTGCACGTTAAGAGTCCGGTGAGATCCCTGAACGATAGACACGCCGAGGAGCCGCCGTATATGTGCGTACGGGCAACTGAAGGAGTTTGAACGAGGCCGTATCGTCGGGATGAGACAGTCAGGATGGCTGGCGCGCCGAATCGGCCGCCATGTAGGCCGGTCGGACATTACAGTGCGA
The DNA here is from genome assembly GCA_039090855.1 of Macrothele yani. Taxonomy (NCBI): domain Eukaryota; kingdom Metazoa; phylum Arthropoda; class Arachnida; order Araneae; family Macrothelidae; genus Macrothele; species Macrothele yani. The sequence continues at coordinate 94,479,196 of CM076991.1, forward strand.
TCGTGTTGGGAGCAATGGACACGGGAAAGAACCCAGACACGGCGGACTCACTCAAGACGACCCAGACACACCCCCAGCAGAGAAGACCGTGGAATCGTGAGAGCGGCACACACAGATACAACGACGTCCTTGTCCAATATCCAGAGACATGTGGCGGCTGTACAAAGGACTCTTGTGTCCGCCGGATCCATTTCCAGACGCCTGGCGGAGTCGAATCTACACTCTCGACGGCACTTACGTTTTCTACCATTAACCCCTGACCATCGTCGGCGTCAGTTGCAGTGGGGTCAGCAGCGAGCAAGACTGGCGACGTATAGTGTTCAGCGACGAATCCAGCTTCTGTATGGGAACAGACGACCACCGTGTTAGAGTGTGGAAGACCACAGGGGATCGCTACAATCTCAACTTCACTGTACAGTGGCACACGTCCCGAACTGCAGGTGTGATGGTCTGGGGAGCCATCGCGTATGACAGCCGGACTTTCCTCGCAGTGATCCGAGGGACGTTGACAGCCCAGCGTTACGTACAGTAGATCCTGCGGCCCCATGTCCTGCGTATCATGGCGGGGCAGCCAGGAGCCATTTTCCAACAACATAACGCCCGTCCGTACACGACTCGAGTTTCCCAGGACTGTTTACGCCAGGCTTGGACGCTTTAGTGGCCTGCTAGATCTTCTGATCTCTCACCCATCGAGCACGTGTGGGACCAGATGGAATGCCAGCTTTCTCCATGTCCCAGTGTTTGTGATTTAGAGCGTCAGTTGCAAGAATTGTGGGCCAGTCTGTCCCAGGATAACATACGGCGTCTCTTTGACTCCATACCGGACTGTATCATCGCATGTATCGGAACACGAAGCTGTCCGATGCGATATGAACGCTGACTGGAATGTGTACCGTATGTCCGCGGGAAATCGTCCGACTGCTGTGATATTGTAATCACTTCTGTCTTTGGTATGTACCATCTCACTACTAAAATATCATTACAATTCGACTCCTCCTTCCTGGTGCGCAGATTTTTATGACACGGCTCGAGATTATTCAGATTTAGACGAACGTAAGAAACGACCTTGACACCGATGAATGCGATGTAGCTACGAAAGTCCATCTGCGCATGCGCAAGCTAAAATCTGATCTCAAGATAGAAAGAAAGGCCGATTCGCAGGTGTGTTAGTGAGCGGAATTGTTAATTTTTGGTCTAAAATATCTACTGGTTACACTCCATCGTGTTATGCATCAATTTAAAACTCCCTTCAGTAGATGGTAACCTCACATGTGGACGTCGAGAGGCAACCAAATCTCGCTACGACGCACCTTTTTCGAGATATTTGAGAAAATCAACTTAAGTGGCTCACCAAATACTTCCGTTATCCATTTTCGTTTCATTGAAATTTTTTACTTGGGATTTACTTTTCTACTTCCGGGAAAGATGCGTAGCATTTAAAAAATATGCAAGACGTATGCTTTCATAAAATCCAAGCGTTCTTTTTTTAACCATGCACTATTACAGCTGCCAAGCTTTAAGCATGATATGATACATTTTTGCTCGAATCGAAACAGCTATATGACCTGTTAAGATATTAGGTGTACAAATAAGTTTTAAAGCGTTTTAAGATCACGCAGCCTGCAATTTGACAGAAAGCAACAGCACCTTTATGAATCAAAATATGCGCCGTCATTATATATTACCTTCCGCCATTGGTCAGACAGATGACGGATTCCAGCCATGAAGAACACTTCGTCGTGTGACGCGATGAAGTCGTCAACCCATTTTTACACTTCGTTACATGTCCGGAACCGTACAGCAGACAGACCATGTTGCATCGATCGAAACAAATGCTAGTCTGAAGGGGCTATATCGGGACTACACGCCGGGTGCTCCAAAACTTCCCAGCCAAGCGTCAATAACGGTTCCTTGACCGATTTCGCGACATGCGGCCTAGCGTTGTCATGCAGTAATTTCACGGGACGCAATCCTTTGCCTGTGAATGGACGTTTCCGACAAATATCCTGGTTCAATCGCAGCAATTGTTGCTTGCAGCGGTCAGCAGTTTGACCCTGTTCCAATAGTTCATAATAGAGCACACCCTTCATATCCCACCAGATGCATAGCAGAATTTTCTTGGAGTGAATATTGCGTTTCCGTGTCGAAGTCGTTGCTTCAGCGGTGTCTACCCAGTGTTTTTTGTGTTTCGGATTGTCGTACCATATCTACTTTTCACCAACCGTAACAATTTTTCACAGGAAAGACTTTCTGTGTTGTTTATTCAACAGATTCAAACACTTCATGACACGCTCATCCTTGTTCCTCTGGCTCAGGTCATGTGGCACCCATTTCCTTCCTTCTGAATCTTTCCCATTGCGCGTAAAGGATTGGAAATGGTTTGTTGAATTACCCTCAGTTTTTCAGCTAGTTCTTTTTCCGTTTGAGACGAATCTTCATCCAGCAACGCTTGCAGTTAATCATGTGCAAGCTTCTGCAGGGCGCCACTACGTTCTCGATCGCTAACATCAAAATCACCTAATTTAAACCGTCTAAACCAAACCTCACACGTGCTTTTCGGCACAATACTCTCCCAGAACGGAACAGATCAATGCATATGCTTTTTCAGTACTTTTTTCCTTGATGAAATTCGCAACGAATGTACTATCGAATAAATGCAGTATGGCTTGCCATCTTTCACCTACCAATGTGCAAGTGCGCTTGACTGTTAGGCAAACTTCTGTGTCACATTTCATACTATGGACCAGTTACGGTCGCATGACAACAGTGCGAGGGAATGTCGGATATGTTAATCAGCGGTATACGTCACACAAGAAGCGCATTAAAACTTATTTGTACACCTAATATATGTTCAGTGAAGTTTGTTAATATATATATTAACAAACTTCACCGAATACCTAGAAGGGAAACACAACACAGCATTTATTGACATACATTAGTACGGTATCGGTCCACCTTTGGCCTTAAATCATGCACTGACCCTTCGAGACATGCTTTCGACAAGGTTTTGGAACCCAGTATTAGGTATGCGCTTCCATTCAGTACACAATGCTGCCGCTAACTGTTGCTTAATAGTAGGCCTTGGTTACAAATTTCTTATGCGGCGCTCTAATTCATCCCATGTGTGCTCCATGAGATTAATATCAGGGCTCTGTGCTGGCCAGTCCACGCACGATACGGAATTATCGCCAAACCACGTCGTAACAATCCTCGCTTTATGGCTCGGTGCATTATCCTTCTGGTACCAACAAGACTCGGTTCCATATTATTGTCACAGAGTTGGTAGGGCATAATTGTCCAGAATATCGAGGTAGACGTGCTGGCTAATAGGTTTGTCTGCGGTAACCAATGGGCCGAGACCATACCACGAAAAACGCCCCCACACGAGGACACTGCCAGCTCCAAACTTCACCGTACAAACAGTACACTATGGAAAATAGCGTCCCCCCGGCTACCGCCATACCCACACACGGCCATCAGACTGATGGATCGTGTATCTGGATTCATCAGTCCATAGGACCCGTGTCCATTGATCTACGTTCTACAATAAAAGTTCTTTACACCATGCTAAACGACGAAAATCATTCCAAGTGGAGATGAAAGGCTTATGAGCAGCCGCACGACCACGGTAGCCCATGGAATGAAGTTCTCTGCGAATGGTACGTGTACATACCGATGTTCCAACATTTTTACTCACATGTACACTGAGGTCATGTGCAGTACTCCGTTGATTAGCTGTAACGACTCTCCCGAGGTTTCGACGTCCTCTATCACTGATTTTTTTTTTGGTCTGTCTGTACGTTTTACTGTGTCAGGCATGCCATGTGTCTTCCACTTATTCAGTACATCCAAAACATTTGACTTGGGTATGTTTAAACGCCTCTGGGTTTCTCTTACGGACAAACCACTAATATCACACCCAACAATCTTTCCTTTCTCAAAGTCAGTTCTATCCCGCCGCGACATTTTCATTCAACCTCACAGTGCAATATGATCTCGGTCAGCTGCAGGCTTGTTTTTATACCGTTTGCATCTGTACCGCGCATCTTAACAACGCAGCGGATCCGTTCATTTGCTTTTAAAGGGGCGTCCGGTCACTTTTGTCAATATAGTGTATGCTCACATTTTCGGTCACCCGACTGAACATTGGTTGCTTTAGGATAACAACTGTAATTTTAGCGAGACATAACAGGCGACACAGGCTACTTAACACAGCGAAAGGGAATACCTCGCCGCGAATCTTCTGTTGCAACAAACGAGTTTCGATTCACTCTTTTTATAAAAGCCATTTGAGACACTTTGTTGAAAACAATGATTTCCAAAAAATGTCTTGATGCACTTCAGTTTTTTTTTTGCAGGGAGGGATTAAGGAGCTAGTCTACAAGGGACACCAAAGCAGCAGCTAAATATGAATGGGCGATATAAGCATTTTATTTCATCTGCCCGGAAGTTAAAATATCTGGGTCTGATCCTTTTGATCCGGTTTTTACATCATCGTTGCTGCTACTCCCTTTAGTGGCGTTTTGTCCTTCTTTGGCTTCGACAATGTCCACCTACCGTGGTACAGACTCCACTAAGTGATTTTCAGCAGGTATAGTGCTTCATTCCCTCAGCAGAATGGTGACCAGTTCAGCTGTGGATTTGGGGTGTGTTGATCTGCCCTCGTTTGACGTTCCTGTTCATCCCATTGATAATCCGTAGACTTCAAATCGGACCTCTGAACCCGCCAGTGAAACTTCTGCTTGTTCGTTTAACTGTAACAATTGCAGGAAGCATTACCAAGTTGAAACAAGTGTGAGGCTGTACCAGATAACCACTACCTAGAATAAAACGTGGCTTTAACCGAGTGTTAAACGTCAGATTCAGAGTTCATTGGTCCCGATATAACCAGCAAAGGTAATAAATACAACGAGAAACAGCTCCACACTATCATATCATCTCCCCAGAATTTTATTTCTGGTACAATGGATGAGCTACTACAACTGACGTTCTCGTGAAACTCTCTGTACCCATATTCCCTCATCAGATCAAGATCGCAGATGTTCTCTGCGTAGCAGCGATATTCATCACTCTAAGGATTATTTGCGCTATTCTTTTAAAATGTAAAGCGTGACTGTTGATCGCGATTGAGGCTTGTGGCCATTGGGCTCGGGTAGCGATGTTAAGCTTGTGAGCAGATGATGGATGACGTTTGGCTTGTACGCACTGAAAGCGATTGGTGACGTTAAGTTCGTGTGCCGCTGAGCGCAATAGATGACGTTAGGCTTCGGTGCCACTGGTCCCTATTGGTGACGTTAAGCTTGAGCGCCGCTGCTCTCTCATGATAAGACAAGTCATGAAGATGGTTGCGTAGTGCATTCATACAGATCTCAGCTTGTGTTGACGTTTGAAACTAATGATTCGCGTTCTGTTAGGATTATTGAGAAGACTAACGTACCACTCTTCTGAATATGCGGTGGTCTTCCGGTGTATTCTTGCACAGTGGTGGTACCGTCAACCTTCCATACCCGGAAAGCATCATCGAAGGTGAACTTCGAATCACCCAGACTGTCAGCAGCTGCACGAATCAAGGAACCAGCTATGTAATACCAGACATTTGCATCTCTCACGAAATCCATCGACTGGGTCCTAGTGTCATGATGGGTCAATCTGATTTTTATATCTCGCATATCTTTCACACATACCGGCCTGAGTAACCTGTTTCTGCAGTGCAGCTCACTGAACTGTGACAACTAGAGCGCCTGGGTAGTTGTCCGGATAGTTGTCAGAATAGAGAGTATGCATTAACACAAATGCTTCAGAGCACACACCCTCAACAAAAGCATTATACGCAACAAACCTAAAGATAAAATGACGTAAAAGCATCGAAATCATACACTGAAGAGCAATTGAATTAGAGATACCTGTCTAGTAACGTGCAGCACCACCTTTCGCCCTGATGACGGCGGCGATTCGTCTCGGCATGGACTCGACAAGACACCGGAAGTGTTGGGAAGCCATACGGATCCACGACCCCTGAACAAGCTCCCACAGTTCACGAAGATTTGATGGAGGGGGGTCATCTCTCTCGATGGCATCACAGATGTGCTCGATGGGATTGAGGTCACGTGACCTAGCTGGCCAAGGAAGCGAGGTCACGTCGGTGGAGTGTTCATCCAACCATTCGGATACAATTCGGGAGCTGCATTGTCTTGTTGCAGGATGAGGTCCCCAGTGGGATGTTGAAGACGCACAAATGGGAGCAAATGGTCGTCCAGGATATCCCGGTAGCGTTGACCTGTGAGGGACGATGTCACACGCACCAGGGGTCCCATTTCAGTCCACGCAAACAGTCCTCAGACGAGAATGCCACTCCCACCAGCTTGAAGAGTACCCTGCTGGCAAGAAGGATCCATCGCTTCATGTGGTTTGCGCCGTACTCCTATCCTGCCATCCGCATGTACCAACGTGAATCTCGACTCATCAGTCCATGCAACATTTTTCCAAATGTCTAGGGTCCTGTGGTGATGTTCCCGCGCCCATGGTAATCTTTGCACCCTGTGATGTGTGGTCAGCAGCGATACCCTCGTGGGACGATGGCTTCTGTACCCCATAGCGAGGAAATGGTTCTGGATAGTGTGGCTGCTTACACGTTTTTCGGCATCAGCGTTAAATTGCCGAGGGATTTCTTGCACTGTGGCCCGTCTATCCGCTGTTACAATGCGAGCTAGCCGACGATGACCCCACTCATCCACACGCTGTTGTCCCCGGCAGTTGGCCCTTGCAGGGATGGTTTTACCGGATTCGATGTACTCACGGTGCACCCGTGACACAATGGCGCCTGAAAATCCCCAGTGCCTGCACGAGTTCCGAGATGGAGTGACCTATTCGTCGGGCCCCGACAATTTGCCCACGATCAAATGCGCTTAGATCCTTCGTCTTACCCATACTGCGTCCGACTCTTACTGATTCCCGTCGCACCACTTTTTATATTAACGGATCGCTGCATATGTCATGTCGTTTCCGTTTACAGAGCCGCCCACAGCGCCACATTTGTATAACGCCAGCTGTCTTTAATTCAATTGCTCTTCAGTGTGTAACTGAAGTTTCTTTAAAGTACTTGGAACTGAGCATTCATCAAGAAGTTTTTGATATACAATAACTACTTTTTTCTTTTATTAAAGGTTTAACGACCACCGTGAGCAACTCGATGCGCTATAAGCAGTCGCCCGTCCCTAATTTAGGGCCGCTGGTTTTAGGGAAGGGAGAGAACCAGTGCCGTAAGAGACAAACACAACATCTATGCTTCGCCGGAATTCGAACCTGGATCCTTCACGGACGAAAGGCCATAAGTCAGCGCTTAGACCACTGCGCCACCGGGGACGGCAATAACAACTTCGAAATAATGACTTAAAAATCCGCAGTTTCGTGTAGTCCTGTTTATATGTAATTACATATTTACATATGAAACTGCATGTTTTTGCCATTTTTGGCGTTAACGAATGTATATGCATAAAACACGCACATTGCCGGAGTAATGCGTATTTCAAGTAAAAATAAATAAATAAATAAAATACGCTTACTAACAAATTTGCTTTAAAAAAAAATCAGGCTTAAATTTGCTGAGACTTTAAAAAACAAGCAATACCCCAAACTCAAAGAACTTCTAAGCTCAGCGAGGGATCAAAAAATCGGCAATCGGCTTCTGATCATTCGTCCGAAAGGGGTCCGGGTTCGAATCCCGGTGAGGCATCGATGATGTGTTTGTCTTACGGCTCTGACTCTCTCCTTTCCCCGGAACTAGCGGCCCTAAATTAGGGACGCGCGACTGCTTATAGCCCAATGAGTTGCTCACGGTGATCGTTAAACCTCCAATAAAAAAATCGGCAATCAAATAAGCGAATCAAAAATAAGAAACTTCCTCGTCCGGTTGGCTTGCTTTGATATTCAACTCTGCCGACTGAAATTTCCTTCCGATTCCCACAAAATCTAAGGCGAAATTCAGACTGAGTTACCGAGGCCGTCTATAAAGCACAGGGCCATGACATTAGTAAGATGAGTTCCGTCTTTTAGTGACCTCAAGCAAAAACCAAGCTTCCGATTGTTTCCCATCGCTGTCGTGTGTGACGTCAAACGCAGCACCGATCTATTATCAGTCCGTGTGACGTGGGAATGACGTCACAAACGGAGGGAATCCATCTCTCTAATGTCATGGCATTGTGTTTTCTAGAGGGCCTTGGAGCTACGCACAGACACAACATGCGATGTTTAGTTTTGTGAACTAATTTTCAAACCTAATGATCACGTCATATGAGATATTAGCTATGTCAAAACAACATAACATGTCTCTAGTCAGGTTGGTAGGGAGCGGAGGGGGCTTCGACTGCATTTAACTCCTTGCTCCAAATAGTCGCACAGATTTTTATTGGATGCACATCTGGGGATTTCGCGGGCAGTCGAGATGTTCGAAGGCATCAGAATGATTGCCGTGCCAATCAGACGCACTTCGAGCATTGTGCAAGTGACCATTGTCGTCTTGGAAGACTGGGGTACCCATTTGGTGTTCACTCAGGAGATGATGCACAAAAGGAACAAATACTCAATGTAGCTCTTGTGATTACAATGTGACGTAACCTCAACCAAAGGACCCATATCGTCGTAAGTGAAACACCCCCAGAACATCAGAGAGGCTCCTCCAGCTGGAAGAGCACCCCTTGAGCACAGTCCTCATGGAAGACTTCATGTGGTTTACGATGTTTTCGTCGCCTCGCTTTATTCGACCGCAAGCAAAAACGTGACTCATCCAACCAGATAAATCACTTCCAAGAGTCGACAGTCCAGTGTTTGTGACGCCGGCAGCCTTGTGTATAGCTGTTAGCATGGGTTTCTTCCGCGGTACTCTACTCCAGATATCCATGGCCTTCTGAGTGTCCGTTCGGACACAGCTTGTTGTAGGCCTGCATTGACGGACTGGAACAATTCTAGTCTCGTTGCAAAGCAGTTTGTCCTCACAGTGGGTGACACACGGCGACGGTTCCTATTGGTGATCACAGTCTTTCTATCGCAGTTCTGGCGACGATTAACGGTGGACTGCGAGGTACGCTACTGCAGGAAAACCCTTTGGACAGTAGTTTCCTACACACCTGCAGAGTCAGCAACTTCTTGTACACTATACCCATTGGCTAAGTCAGACTCGATAACACCATTTTGCCACTCATTCACATCTTTTCCGCGACCCATGTTTCACGGAGCGAAAAACACACACGTGGTACACAACCACTTCTAGTCCCTGTATGAACTCCGTGAAAGAAAAAAATTGTAAAATATTCGGTAGGTTCAGAAGCCAATTCACCTGCAGCTGAATGACTTAAATAAGAAATTATAGAGGAGCAGGCAGGGTGCCCTGATTCGAAAGTGTTTTTAAAGGGAAAGGTGAGATATTAGAGTTGAAGGAATATGTTACCCGTCGGAGAAACAATTCTATTTTAGTTCTTCGCCTTGTAACTAAGTTAAAAGCACCTAAACTAACGGGGATCCCTAACAATTTTGCATCATGCCTGTGGATGGAAATGGTTGGTTGGTTGGTTATTAGATTTTATTGGCGCAAGGGCCATGGTTGGCCAAAGAGCGCCAGATACAAGACAAACAGACAAAATTAAAAAACGGGGCATAAATCGCAAAATCTGGCTGACAAAGTAAAACCGAACCATGAGTACAAAGGAAGGGCCAAAAAAGACAATGAAACAAACAGTATGAAAAACATGGTACAATGGTGAGAAACAAGCCGATTAAGTAAAACTGAGGAATGAGAATGATAAAACACATTACGAAATCGAACACAACTACACATAGGATGAGTCACTCTCCTCCCCCACACACTCCAATGTAATGCTGGCCGAAGGCGAGGACGAACTGTCACTATCCTCCCCCTCATGTTCCTCTGCAATGTTAGTTGAGGCTGGGGACGAACTGTCACTCTCCTCCCCCGATGTTCCTCTATAATGTTGGGTGAGGGTGGGGACCTCGCTGAGTCCGAGACAGTTGCAATGTTGGTCAGGTGGACCGCGACAGTTGGATGGACACGGCACACCTTTGCGGATTGAGGGCCGGGTCTTCCGCACGTACAGGCTGTCTGCTGGGAACCGGAAGAGTCGGTCGTCTTCAAAAGAGAAGGCGCAGACTCAGCTGGTCGAATAAGCTGGAGCTCGGTGAAATCCACCTGTGTCGCTTGTTCAACTGTAGATCGCTTGGCAAGTGCGGCGAGAGCTACAGGGCGCGGAACAAAGGGCTGCACGGGTTGCGGCAGAGACTGAACCACTGCGGCAAAAGTACGCTGTCGGTTGGTGGGTATACCCAACTTGGCCTTGGCAGCAGGGTACGAGAGGCCCTCCAGGGTCTTGAGGCGCTGGATTGCCATCTCGTCCTTCCATTTCATACAGTTGCGGGAGTAAGCTGCATGGGCCTCACCGCAGTTAACACAGCAGGATGGAAATGGAGGCAGATAAGGGCAAGCAAGCCAGGTCAAGTTAATCTCCAGAAGAGGTACTAGCATCCATAAGAGTCTCATGAAGAGTACGATAAGTGCTTGGTACTTCCGTGGAATTATAACCGTAGTTTGGCCCTTAAATTATGGGAGAATTTATTTTTACTACTAATTCTTACGAATAACTTCTCCTTACCCGAACTTATTATCCTTAGCTTCTTTTATTTTTGCCGCTTCTCTTTAATCCCCTGCTTACTGCTCGGAGAATGTACAGCAGTATTTTGAACCATATTTTTATTCAGTTTGGGAGTACACCTCCGTCTTCAACTTAAGACGGAGTTCGGGTAAGGAGAAGTTATTCGTAAGAATTAGTAGTAAAAATAAATTCTCCCAAAATTTAAGGGCCAAAGTACGGTTATATTTGCATCAATAATGCTAGGGATAAAACCGGGATAAGAAATAAAAGATAGTATAATTTTGCTCTGAAAACATAAGGAATATCCTAAATTGTTGTGTGTGGGCGGAGTTGGTAGAATTCGTGACTCCGGAACAAAGACAGAGCGAAATGCATTTCAGAAAGCCGACTCCGGATCGAAGACAGATCAAGATGCTATGTAAGGTACTGAAGTAAAGTAGCAAAAAATTATAAACATTAAGGTGGTTTTAAGTCATTTTTTGTGACTTTGGTTTTCTCCTTTCGGGTTTTAGCAGTAAGTCGTGGCAAGGAATTCAGGATAAATTTAGGTCTTCTGTACCGAATAATAATACACTCACCGACAATGAAATTTGCGCAACAAGAAAGAAGCACCGGATTGAACTGAAATTTTATGGACGTAATGATACAGATGAATGTATACACATGATGGCAAGAACAGGGCTGCAGGTTAAACACAGAGGGATCTGTGGCACGCAGTCCGGTCATCTTCAATAGCCCGTCGCACCACCTCGTGCGGCGATACTTGCTGCAATACAGTCCGGCATGGAGGCGAACAGACGCCGGATGTTCTCCTGCGGGAGACTGGCCCACACGTGTTGGACGGTGTGCTCCAAATCCCGGATATTGCGGCACGGCGGCAGCTGGCGTTTCAACTGGTCCCATGCGTGCTCGATAGAGGACATGTCCAGGAGTGGGCAGGCCATGGAAGTGTCTGGAGATGACATAGGCTTTCCTACGCAACCAGAGCCGTGTGCGGGCTGGCATGATCCTGCAGGTATAGCTCAGCTGGAATACCGGACAGGAATGGGAGACATGGGGGCGTAGGATCACATCCACATACCGCTGGCCCGTCAGTGCTCCACGTACCACTACTAGAGCTGATCGGCTATGTAGGCTCCAGACCATAATGCTTGCAGGGGAAGGTGTGGCGACCAACAGAGAGGTTGGGATTGTGCCGTTGACCCGGAGACATCCATACCCGGACACGATGGGCATTTGTTTTCCAAACGAAGAGGCACTCATCGCTAAACACTACACGCCGCCAGCTGTGGTATAACGAAGTGAATTCCTCCGTCATTTTTGGTCTACGCCGGGATTCGAACCCGAGACCGCTTATTCCGGAACAAGTCGCTCTACCAACTGAGCTACGCCGACGATTATTCTGATTAATATCTGCCTTTATGTCGTGTGCGTCCTGCTGGCAGGTACGTCACAGTGGCGTTCCACGTCGCTCTGGGCGGACACCACTGCACGCGGAACCAGCGATGTTCCGGTGTTAATGGCAGCACACGTAAGGGGCACTGGGATCGCAGATTCGCTACCTCGAAGCGTCGGGAATTGGCTTCTGGGCACACAGGAGCCGTTACATCTGCCTGTATAGTGGATCGGGTCCTCGTGGGATCCGTTCGTGCCTGACGCACGATTCGTCGATCCCCTCTACCGAAGGCCCTCCTGGTCCGTCCGGAGCCACTCCGCCGTGCAGCAGTACCATCACTTTCCACTGCTCTTAACACAGTCGGACGGTATGGTCAGAACGATCCACGTGGCGAGCGCGCCGACCAACCTGCGGTTTTCAGCCCGATGATCCGGCCTTTCTCAAAGTCATACGTTGCGTATCTAAACGTCTTTGGCGTCTACCCGGCATTCTTGTCACTCTGTACACTTGCATGCGTCGGTCGGTGCTTTTAGCTTTCATGGGACATCGACTACATGCCGGTTTATAAGACTGCCGGTTCGTATTTGCGTGGCCACCACAGGGTGTGCGCAGCACGCACTCTAGCTATTTGCAAAGTTTCGCGGTTGTAGCATGTTTTCTTCTAGGTGTGCATATTTCATTGTCCGTCAGTGTTGTATCGGTAAAATATTCGTTGATAATTTTCAACGTTGGGTTAGGATGCACTGAAACCTTGTTGTAGAAGTTTTCTGCTTGAGTACAAATAATCTGCTTTTGGATCGGTAGTTTAAACTTATTACGGATGTCCAAATTCTTCTGGAATGTGCAGGACTAAGCTGTCTCAGCATACCATTTTGGAATGCCTGGAGTTTTTTCGTGACGAGATTCAGCACAGATGCCCCAGATTGAAGATCCAAAAAAGCAGAATAGGAGTAAAAGACCTTTTCCAGACGATAATTTTATTTTTATGGGATAACTTGGGATTTTTGTCGATAATGGGTCGCAGTGTGCTTTTAAGGATAATTGCTTTTTTAATAGCATATTTCATTTGAGGTCCCCAGAAGAGGTGCTTGTCGAACATAATTCCAAGATATTTAATACAGCTGGTCCAATTAACCGGCTCATTATGGATCGTGACTAGTGCTGGGTGTTCAAAATTATTTCTAGTATGGACACCGTAGCGCACGGCACAGCTACTTGTATGACGCTATTAATACTCGCGCGCCATCTTTTGATGTCTAACGTAAGAAAACCTCTTACAGCGGGAGGTGACTAAATTTTTGTTGGGTGAGCTTACGTGCATGAATCACGTCAAAATATGCATAAATGAACGTCTGAAAAAATTGCATAATGTCTTTTCTTTTAATTTATAATAAGGAACTACACACCAACAATACTGAGAATAGTATAACTATACTAGGAATCCCAATTTTTTGGCGTAGAGTAGAAATCAAAATTTCCAAGCTGTCCCACATCAACCACATAGCTTTTTCAAGGAAGGTAGGCAGCTTACCGCTGTCTAGTTGTTGTCTTCTATTGATTTGTCGGAAAAGTCATGACGTATTTTGGCAACCGATGGCGGTTGGGCGGTTTTGGAAGTACTAGAGTCATGTGCAGCTCTGTTATCGATATGGCATTCGACAAGTGCCAGTTCTAGCTGCAGTCTAAAAGGAATAGTGAGCAATTTGGTTGATTTGCGGAGATTTGACATCAAGCTGAAGATGGAAGACCAAACTGTGCATTTTCGCCATATTTTACTGTTTTACTTCCGTAAAGGGAAGAACGCGCGTCGAGCTTGTGAAAAGTTGCGTAAAGTGTACGGTGATAATGCTCTACAAGAATGTCAGTGCCAGCGGTGGTTCGCAAAATTCCGTGCTGGTGAATTTGACCTCAACGATTCTCCTCGGTCCGGGAGGCCAACCGAGGTTGATGACGACCAAATCAAGGCATTGATCGAGTCAAACCCACGTTACACGACACGAGAGATTGCAAACACATTGCACATCCATCATTCAAGCATTCACGACCACCTGAAGAAGCTGGGTTACGTAAGCAAGCTCGATGTGTGGGTTCCTCATGAACTCAAAGAAGCTCAATTGACGGCGCGTATAAACATCTGCGATATGCTCATTAAACGTGAGGAAAACGATCCTTTTTTGAAGCGACTGTTAACTGGTGACGAAAAGTAAATTGTGTACAACAATGTGCTGCGCAAACGGTCTTGGTCCCGACGTGCTGCTTCGCCTCAAACGACATACAAAGCAGACATTCATCAGCGGAAGGTTCTGGTCTCAGTGTATTGGGATTTTAAAGCTGTATTTTTCGAGCTCTTACCACGGAACCAAACAATCAATTCGAATGTGGACTGTCGGCAATTGGACAGTTTGAACGAATCCATCATCCAGAAACGTCCAGAGCTCGTTCATCGTAAAGGTGTTGTGTTCCATCAAGACAACGCGAGACCACACACAAGTTTGTTCACCCGCCAAAAATTATTGGAGCTTGGGTGGGATGTGTTGCCACACCCAGCATACTCGCCTGACCTTGCGCCGTCAGACTTCCATTTGTTTCGCTCTCTTCAACTGTCCTTGTGTGGCATAACGTTCACTTCAGATGAGGCTGTAAATCAGCACCTTGTACAGTTTTTCGCCACTAAAGACAGGTACTTCTATGAACGAGGCATTCTGGAGCTCACTGAAAGAATGCAAAAGGTTATGGGACATAACGGGCATTATATCATTGATTGATCTTTGTTCTTTCTATCAATAAATGACCTTTGCAAAACATGGCTAAAATACGTCATAACTTTTCCGACAACCCAATAGTTAGCTGTCTACTTTCCTAGAAAAAGCCATCGGGTTGGATTGATGTGTGAAAGCTTGGAAATTTTGATTTCTACTTTACGCCAAGAAATTCGGATTCCTAGTATACTTATACGATTCTGTCATTTCTTTTAGTCTGTTCCTATAAAATGAAACACATTTTTAATTGCATTTGACTTTTCTTTTCAGGTAAAACGGCAGTCTGCTCCTTCTCGTCCTGCTCAAAGGCCTTCTTTCCCTTTGTCCCGCAGCAGACAGTTTCCCGCTCCAGAGGAGCTGGAAGAGCCCTCTATCGATGATTCATCGGATGTCGAAGACGATCCTTCTCCTCCAGCTGCTGTAAATCCACCAGCCAGGAGACCGGCATCAAGATTTCGAGGTCGGCAACCTGTTGCACCAGATGAAGATGCAAACCCCACCCCAGCACCGCAGACCACGACACCTGAGCCTGAGAAATCCACAGCTGCTCCAGCCAGGGCATCTAGATTCGGAGTAAACCGTCCTCGATTGCAAATCAGCGCTCAGAACCAAGCTACAACAATAGCAAAACCTGCGGCACCTGCAAGCGGCGACGTCGACTCTAATTCGAGATCTCGCAGCCGTCTCACTCCTCGAGCTGATGTTGGATTAGACATCGTTTCGAGTCCCCCTCCGTCTCGTACACAAACCAGAACGCCTCCAGCCAGCCCCGAAGAAGTGAAACCTAACCCAGACACTGCAACACGTCGATCGGGAGCAGGGCGTGTCAGAGCCAGAACCCGAGGAGTAAGACCAAGAACCAGCAGCACCACTACGACAACTACAACAACTACTACACAAGCACCCCCAACTGAAGATTACTACTACTATTACTACGACGACGAAGAAGAAGCGCGTCAAAAACAATCACTCGCTACCACCACTACTACCACTACGACAACTACACGCGCTCCTAGAAGACCTGCAGCTGGCAGACGCCCAGCGAATGCACGACCTTCGAATTCCAGAACATCCTTAACGCCCCGCGATGCCGTCAAATTTGATCCAGAATCACAATTCTCACCTCCACCGGATGATGCGGAAGATCTGCTTGTGACTGAAAGATCGACGAAAAAATTCACCACGAGTACAACAGCTGCCCCAGGGCCTGGTGGAATCCCCGCACATCTGTCCAACATGTACAAACCCCGTACGGATGGAAGATTTGTAGATTACCTTCGTGATCCCAACAGGCCTAGGGAATTGAAAGGATTTGACCTTACAAACTATCCCTTTTATATTAAGGTCCCCGAAGACATAACTTTTGATTGTGAAGATAAAAAAGATGGATACTATGCTAGTGTACCTCACCAATGCCAAGTAAGTGTATACCTGCGTGCTTCGTTTTTCGTTTTTTACGTTCGTTTTCCTTGTTGAAAAACAGAGAACCGCAAAACTTTCATGTCGCTTCGTGAAAATTGTATGTACTGCCAACTTACACAAAAGAAGCAGACAACACCGAATGATCATTTCAAAAGTTTTGCACACTGCGGATTATCTCTTAAAAAACAATTTATTTCACAACATGCCTTTACAGGCCTTCGACGTAATCTCCATGTTTCTTTATGACAGCGTCCCAACGTTTGGGCAAGTCTTGTATTCCAGTCAGGACAATTCCATTGTTGAGGCGTCGGATTACTCGGGTCACCTCAACATACCTTTACAGGCCTTCAAAGTAATCTCCATGTTTCTTTATGACAGCGGCCCAATTTTTGGGCAAGTCTTGTATTCCAGTCAGGACACCTCCATTGTTGAGGCACTGGATTACTCGGGTCATATCATTAGAAACACCCTGAATCGTACTGAATTATATTCCGCGGAGTGACTTCCTCAGGTTTAGGAACAAGTTATAGTCTGATGGGATCATGACAGGACTGTATGGTGAGTGGGGAAGCCATTTCCGTCCCTGCTTTTCCAGAATGTCTCTTATTGATCAAATGATCATATGTAGAGGATTTTAAGAAGGGAGTGTCTGAACCCAGGTCTTAAACAACCCTTAGAAATAGGAAACTAGGAGATTTGGGCTAGAGTGCCCGATAGGAAACTGACACGGAAGCGAAGTAGAAAAGGGGAGGAAGACGCCTTTATTTATTACCGGGGGGCCAATACCCGGGGTAATGTCTCTTATTGTACGGGTAACATGGGGTCTTGCGTTGTCGTGCAAAAGGATGACACCAGCTTCGAGAATGTCGGGCCGTCTTTGACGAATATTTTGGGCGCAAAACATTTTACAAAGACTTTCTGAAGTATTCCGCTGTTACAGTGGCCCCCTCGGACACTATATCTGTTGCTATCACTCCAACCTTGTCGTAGGCCATAATCGTAATTCACTGTAGCGAGAAATGCCTTGTTTTGGGGCAATCCTTAAAGTTGGAAAGCATGAAAAAGAGGGGAAAGTAGCGACGTAGTTGCATTGAAGACTAAAAAACGGTTTGTCTCTTACAGATGGTAAACTGTTCTAAACAAATTCCCAGATGGTTAATTTGATACAAAAAAGTCTTGCAGTGAGGAAGCCAAATGTGGGCATGAGTTTGGAAAATAGTAAATATATATCAAATACGTGGAGATAATGAAAATAGACGATGTCATCGCTCTGTCCACGTTATTTTATAAACAACGCATAGCGACTGAAAAATTGTGTTCCGACACCGCTGGGATCGAACTCCAGCTCTCTCGATAACTAGTCGAGTGCGTTCGCATTTACGCTACGGCGTCAACAATTCTCACCGCCACGCGTTTGTGTAGTCAGATGCTGACTGACAAACCACGCGTGGCGGTGAGAATTGTTGACGCCGTAGCGTAAATGCGAACGCACTCAACTAGTTATCGAGAGATCGGGGGTTCGATCCCAGCGGTGTTGGAAAATAGTGTTGGAGGGAATACCTCGTGCGAAAGAGAGAAGTCGTTCGACTTCTTCTTATTCATTACTTTGATCCATGCATGCCGTGCTTCCTCCCCTCTTTGATCCCTAACAAATCGATGGTATCTTAAGGCGCCTTTTGGGTAGATCAAGCTGGTGATAATCTGAAAGGATGAGATGAGGACTATACAGAGGATATTATTTGCTGATGTGTTACTATTGCTGATGTGTACAAGGTTTATTTGCTGATGTGTTACTACAATACCTCAAGGCTCATTTGCTGGGTTTTCAAGAATGTGGACACTTATGTCACGATGGGCATTATCAATAATTTTCGGCAATATATAAAAAAAATGTGTTACAACAAGAACTGGAAATTTACGACAGCATCATTTCGCAACATAGACCCTTTTCTTTTTAACACACCTCATAGAGCTTCTTTTTGCTTAGAGAGAAGCTACGCATGCACCTCTCCATTCACATTTTTTTATTCCTGGTAAATTGAGGGCTTGTTAATGTGCCTTTTGAGTAGACCAAGTTGGTGATTATCCGAAGATGCGAGATCAATACCATGCGGGGCATACTCCAATACCTCAAGGTTTATTTGCTGATGTGTTACTATATATATATATTTTTTTTTTTTTTTTGCGTTGTTACTCAACGGGAAAACATTAGTCCGTTAGCTATTATGCCATTGTATGAAAGACCTCAATGTTCATTTTATGTGTTTTCAACAGCATGGACCGCAGCATGAGAACGGGAATTGCTGTACAGCAACAATATGCTTTCCGAAAGGCAGTTTGCTTCGAATTGCTTGCCTCAATTTTTCACGTGGTTCTGAAGTATCAGGAGCAGTTTTCGCTATTGAGCTTCACTCTTGATAATACTCCACTATTCACCTTTGTGAGCCTCGAAAAACAGTGAGGAACACTATTCCAACTGTTAATTGAGTCTTGAATATTTTATTGACTGGTGATCCGTGATGTCCATTCCAAACTGCGACGTTTAACATCCAGCTTTTAATGATAGATTTATGTTTCGTTTCCAGTGATCATTGTTCTTAACAGAAAAGGTGAAACCAAATTCTCGGGTGCAATGAGCACCTCTTTTGAATGCTTTCCGACACGAAAAAAAATTTCTAAACAGATTTTCAGAAAAATAAATTCAGAAAAGCAGAGAATTGTTTATGTCCTCCTGGAAGAAAAGGGCGATGCTATGCTTATTTTTGCAAGACACAGTTTTGCCAATAAGGTGGGGGGTAAGTGTTCATTTCTATCTGTACCGCACTTGAAACGGGATCTTCGTTTCCGAGAACCCGATCTGAAAATTCGGTTTTGCCTTGGATATCTTCTGTTATGCGAAATGCAATTTGTGATTTTTCGTACCACACATTTTTTATTGAAGATTTAACGACCAGATTGAGCAACTCGATGAGCAACAAGCGGTCGCCCGTCCCTAATTCAGAGTCACTGGTTCCAAGGAAGGGAGAGAGCCAATGCCTTAAGTTAAATACAACATCCAGGCCTCACCAGGATTTGAACCCGGACCTTTCTCGGACGAATGGCCATAAACCAGCGCTTAGACAACTGCGCCATGAGGAGGTCTACACATTTCAGCAGGTAGCAGCCGAAGAAAGTAGCTATTTCTACACATTTCAGCCGGTAGCAGCCAAAGAAAGTAGCTATTTCTACACATTTCAACCGGTAGCAACCGAAGAAAGTAGCCATTTCTACACATTTCAGACGGTAGCAGCCGAAGAAAGTAGCCATTTCTACACATTTCAGACGGTAGCAGCCGAAGAAAGTAGCTATTTCTACACATTTCAGCCGGTAGCAGCCGAAGAAAGTAGCTATTTTTACACATTTCAGCCGGTAGCAGCCGAAGAAAGTGGCTATTTCTACACATTTTAGCCGGTAGCAGCCGAAGAAAGTAGCTATTTCTATTTGCGGATGTTTTATTGATTATGTAGAAATTCGATTGGTGTTTTTTTAGCAACTGGTTCGATACACTTTGAAGAACATTGCTTACATTTGCGCTTTTTAAATAAACAGCAGTCAGTTGATGCCATATCAGGGGAACGCAATAGGTGATTCAACGGAGCAAACGGCTAGCTCGGAATCGCAAAATTTGACATCGGTTCTTTGCCTCATATTTGCTTTCTAACAACGTGTACATACATCAGCTGCAGAGACACACTCTCTGGGACACAAACTTTCGCACAGTTCCGTGACGGTCGTGACGTATCTACCTCAGAGTTGGCGAACATGTCAAGACGGCAAAGTTGCGGCGACAAACTTCGTCAGTGTAGCTGAACTGGGAAAGCAATTAAGTTACACCGCTTAACTGCTTTCCCAGTTACGCTATATTGGCGCCCGACTATAAAATGAATTTCTTGGCCTTTGGATTCTTGGAAAAATGTGTGACGTTCGTTCCACACATTGTCTGGAAATAGTCAGAATTCCTTCTTCCACAGCGAGCTCTCCTTCAAGCGTGGTTTGCCGGCTGAGCCGGAAACTTACGATTCCGTCCCAGATCATTATTGAAGTGGAGATATATGTGACGTACTTACCTTAGAGGTGACGCACGTGTCAAGACGGCAAAGTTGTAGCGACAAACATCGTAGGTGTATCTTGATTGGGAAAGTATTCGGCTCCGGAGCAGAAGGATGCGGTTTCGATTCCTGTCACCGGAAAATGGCTTTTATGCTCTACGGTCATGGAGATGTTCGCTCATGTACTTGACAACATCTTTCAAGTTACCCCACCTTTCACAAACTCCTTACGACAGTATAACTTTATTGGTTCCCTATCACTTGGTCCAGCTCAGTTCGTCCACCGTTCACTTTGTCGCTGTTCATTTAGTCCACTGTTCACTTTGTCCTCATTTATTTCGTCCTCGGAATAGATGGAATATCGTACAAATTTTCTGTTTAGATGGAATTTTTGTTACTAGGCAGAAAAAAAAAGGTTAGCGGACATTGTTTACGTGCGATTTTTTTTTCCTGTGTAAGATTTTCTATTAAAACATAACGATTTTAAATGTTATTAAAAGTAAAAGGAAGAACTGAACTTTTAAAAGGTTTTTAACTCTTTTGTGTCGTACGGTGTCAATCACTATGACATTAATCAAAGTTTATTCCAATGGCCATAAATGTATCGGATTGAAGAGGAAAATTTTAGAGTCCCTTTCTTCTTTATGTAAAGTCTCTATTTTCCCTCTCTCACACCCGTGTATTAACAGCAAATATAAACTTGTTTTTTTCCTCCATTATACTTTTACAGATTTCACTTTAAATAGCTATGACGCATATAAAGAGCATTATAGTTCTTTCATATCAAAATTATTAGTGTGGAAATTATAAACAACTAATAATAAAACAAATATATACTGAAAAGCTAAGAACTATATGAAAACAATATAAAAGACATATTTCAAAACATTAAAATGTTTTGGTAAAACTTTGACTTATGTCCCAGTGATTAAAATCGTACAACACAAAAGAGTTAAAAATGAAAGGGGCCGCAACCTACGACGTAGAACTACGTCAGCTGTTACATAGCACTATCTCACTAGTTCTACGTCCTTAAGGTATTCAGCGAAGGACAGTTGACGTTGCCTTACGTTGTAGATTGCGGCACAGTTGCTACTGTTTCCCTTTGATTTTTTTTTTTCAGATATAAAAATTTTAAGAAATAAAACGAAAGAAATGGTTTACTTTATTTTCTTAAAAGTAGCTTATACTATATACACTGAAGAGCAATTGAATTAGAGACAGCTGGCGTATGCAAATGAGGCGATGTGGGCGGCTCTGTAAACGGAAACGACATTACGTATGCAGCGATCCGACAATATAAGGAGTGATGCGACGGGAATCAGTAAGAGTCGGACGCAGTATGGGCAAGACGAAGGATTTAAGCGCATTTGATCGTGGGCAAATTGTCAGGGCCCGACGAATGGATCACTCCATCTCGGAAGTCGTGCAGGCACTGGGATTTTCACGAGCCACTGTGTCACGGATGCACCGTGAGTACATCAAATCCGGTAAAACCATCCCTGCAAGGGCCAACTGCCGTGGACAACAGCGTGTGGATGAGATGAGTCCTCGTCGGCTAGCTCGCATTGTAACAGTGGATAGACGGGCTACAATGCGAGTAATCACTCAGCAATTTAACGCTGGTGCACAAAAACGTGTAAACAGCCACACCATCCAGAACCATCTCCTCGCTATGGGGCACAGAAGCCATCGTCCCACGAGGGTATCGTTGCTGACCGCACATCTCAGGGTGCAAAGATTAGCATGGGCGCGGGAACATCACCACTGGACCCTAGACATGTGGGAAAATGTTGCCTGGACTCATGAATCGAGATTCACGTTGGTACATGAGGATGGCAGGATACGAGTCCGGCGCAAACCGCATGAAGCGATGGATCCTTCTTGCCAGCAGGGTACTCTTCAAGCTGGTGGGGGTGGCATTCTCGTCTGGGGACTGTTTACGTGGACTGAAATGGGACCTCTGGTGCGTGTGACATTGTCCTTCACAGGTCAACGTTACCGGGATATCCTGGACGACCATTTGCTCCCGTTTGTGCGTCTTCAACATCCCACTGGGGACCTCATCCTGCAACAAGACAATGCAGCTCCCGAATTGTATCCGAATGGTTGGATGAACACTCCACCGACGTGACCTCGCTTCCTTGGCCAGCTAGGTCACGTGACCAAAATCCCATCGAGCACATCTGGGATGCCATCGAGAGAGATGACCCCCTCCACCAAATCTTTGTGAACTGTGGGAGCTTGGTCAGTGGTCGTGGATCAGTATGGCTTCCCAACACTTCCGGTGTCTTGTCGAGTCTATGCCGAGACGAATCGCCGCCGTCATCAGGGCGAAAGGTGGTTCTACACGTTACTAGACAGGTATCTCTAATTCAATTGCTCTTCAGTGTATAATTCATAGTAACTCATGATGATTATAAATTAATGTTATTAGATGTAGAAGGCGTAGTATCATCGTTGTTAGTAGTTATTGCTACAATTGTTTCTGAAGAAATCGTTCTTCAGAAAAAAATTTTCAAACTCCTTAGTTGCCTTGTTATAAATTTGGTGATACGTCTCGGGCCTAATGTACTCTTCTTGTTGTTGCTCTTGTTCTTGTCTGGATTCAGAATGCATCGGAGGTGTAAAGGTTTGAGACGTAATACATTCATTATCCAGAAAAGTTGTATAGACTGGCGGTGTACATTGGTATTCCATGCTCGGTGTGAAAATTTGAAAATTCGGATCGAGGAATCAATCTCCATCTGTTCTTGCTGTTCAAGCTCAATTTGTGCAGTTGAAGTGGAAGGTTGCGGCTCTAGAGTCGAACTCGGGTGAATCGCATCTTGGCGCTCGGACTTTTAAAGATCCCTACATTTCCGTCGACCTTTCGATTGATGACTTAGAGGGCCTTTTCGGATTCCTCTCGTTCTCCTCTAGCTGTTTCTTTAACTTTCGTCGGTTCTTATAGTAATTTTCTCGCGGCATTTCTAAATTTTTGTCACCAATTTTTTGTTATCTAAAAAATAAATGAATTTTAAATCCACTTTATTTTGGTTTATCACATACGTCCGTTAGCTCTAACCGTCAGCTACGGAATGCAGGGCTGAGGTCATCGCTATCATTATATATTCACTAGTTATCAACCTTAAAACGGCGTGCGGGAGAAACAAAATCGCGCGAAATTTAGTTTAACTTCCTAACGCTACTGTATGGAATTTATTACTCTGCGATTGTGAGTTTCGAAGATATAAGCGTTCTAAGTGTGACATGTTTTCGTTGCATCCGCGCTTCCCATGTTACCTCCTACACAGCGCGGAGAAAGACGTAGCTCTACGTCAAAAGCTCTTGAAAGAAGTTCAGTTCCTCGTTTTACTTTAACCCTTTAAGCGGCCAATGTACCTGAACCAAATGACGCCAAAAAAAATATTTCTCTCCCCAGACAGAGATGTTTCCATAACGACCGATTTCACGGAAGCTAAAGCGAAGCAATTCCTTTTATCTCCTCATCTAAGCAGTACCGACCATGAACCTGTCATTTTGTGGCAAGCGCCCCCTTTCAGTCCTTTATTCCCTTCTCCATGACTGATGGAGAAGGTTTGGTCCTCCTAAAACGCATATCATGCAACTGGATTAAAGAAATAGACTCAAACATCTTCTCTTTCCTTTCTTAGGTTCATCGCCATTGTGGTGGCACTTTCAGCATTTAATCAGTCAGAAATTATAATTGTCCATCACTTCTCTAAATCACCAATTTGCATAGTAAAGCAAAGGGAGGAAAGTAACTCTCTCTGATCCACTGGTTTTTCAGGTCACTCCTTGGAGCGGCGTTAAGACCGCTAAACATACCCGGAATGAATTCGTTCCAGCCACATTTCACTCACCTCTTAGACAGCGAATATACAGTCGTGGCCAAAAGTCCTGCACCGGTAGACCGAAAATCAATTTTTGATGTTTGAAGTCAACTTATACAGCGTAATTTTTATGCTGAATTCAAATATGTTTACAGAATGTTATTACCAGTAATAGAAGTGAAGTTACAAGCTAAAATGTGCAAGTGAGGAAACACAAATCCAGTTCTAAAAAAGCGTTTGCGCCCCTCTAATCAACTATAGCTCTTTCCGACGTCCGCTACAGAGATATGAAAGGATGTAGAATCGTCTGCCAACTTAGAACGCAGCTGCTTGTAGTCATTTTACAGAAGTTTATGCAGAATGAATTCCTGGTGATATTTAAATTTCGAAATGTCAAAAACCCGAAAATTGGTCCTGCCTCTTCAAACCAGGGCAAAAATTATTACTTTGCATGAACTTGGATTCAGTAGTCATAAAATTGCTGTTAAATATGGCTGTGATCATTTCACTGTCTTGCGCACCATTAAAAGAGTTGCAGAAACTGGATGTATGGGAAACAGAAAAAAGCAGATCTACCAAGGCTGTGTAATGAACGTGATGATCGCATGTTGACTCGTCGTTCTTTAAAATCAAGGTTTGAAACAGCCACTGATTTAAGAAATGAGTGGGAGAATGAAGTAGGCATTATTGCATCTGTACGTACAGTTCGTCGTAGGCTACAAGAAAATGGACTGACTGCACGGAAAGCTGCACGAAAACCTTTCCTTACTGAACAACAACGGCTCAAAAGAATTACTTGGGCCAAGTCACACAGGAATTGGACTGTTGGTGAATGGAAAAATGTTATTTTCAGTGATGAAACAACTGTTACTATTTCCGCTAATAATGGAAATAATTATGTACGTCGTCGGGCTGGTGAAAGATATAAGACATGCTGCACCCAGCCAACAATCAAGCACCCAGATACGGTGATGATGTGGTCCTGTATTTCAGCCACCCACATGCGGTGATGATGTGGTCCTGTATTTCAGCCAGTGGTGTTGGCCGCCTGCACTTTGTTGATGGCATATTGAATGCATCGAAATACACTGGCGTGCAAAAATTAAGGGCGACACGGTTTTTCGAATGTAACGTCGTGCAGAAGGGCTCCACATCGACTCAAATCATACCATAAGATCCCCAAGATGTAAGAATATGGGACAAGTGAGCAAAACCGTCCAAACAAGAAATCCAAAGGATACAAAGGCACTTTATTGGAAAGGTAGCTTCGAGCACAACTGGACAGAAGACAGAAATGTCCATGTGACAGGCGACTGCCAAGAAAAATCCAGTCTTTCGTAGGGGATATGATCAACCCTGACTGCGTTGCAGGATTTAAAACGCCTGTCCATGCTGAGGACGAGGTTGTCAAGGAGCTGTTGAGGCATCGCGGCCCGTTCCTCTTGTAGCGCCAATTGCAGCTGCGGAATCGTTGCTAGCGGCTGGTGACGTGCTGCCAAGCGTCTCCCAAGAAGGTCCGACACGTGTTCGATTGGACTTAGGTCCGGGAACCTTGCGGACCAATCCATGCGTTGAATATCTTCACTCTCCAACAGCTCTGCAACAGCCACTGTACGATGAGGTGTAGCGTTGTGGTCCATGAAGAGGAACTCAGGACTCACAGCACCTCTAAACAGACGCACGTGAGGCAGGAAAACCTCGGTACAATAGCGGACACCAGTGACTGAACCTCCTTGGAAGATGTGGAGGTCAGTACGGCTACCAAGCATGATATCGCCCCAAACGAGAACTTCGCCACATCCAAACCCGTCCCTTTCGATGATGTTGGAGGTGTGATTACGTGTTCCCTGCTCTCTCCAGATGTGTATACGACCAGAATATCGCTCGTCAGACTAAATCGGCTCTCATCCATAAAGAGAACTCGACCCCATTGCTGATGTGTCCAGTTCTTGTGTTCCTGGCGTCACAGAAACCATGAGCAGGCGTTAATGTCACACACCGTATTGGTCGTCGTGCAAATAGACCACCTTTGTGCAGCCTCCTGACCACGGTAAAACGCGATAACGGACGTCCATTTGTCTGTTGCATGAGCCTTGCGATTTCTCCCACTGTCTGCAGACTGCCTCTTTTCGCCTGTAGGACAATATACCGGTCGTCCGCCTCCGGGGTTGCTCGTGGACGACCACT
This sequence comes from Macrothele yani, assembly GCA_039090855.1. NCBI lineage: Eukaryota > Metazoa > Arthropoda > Arachnida > Araneae > Macrothelidae > Macrothele > Macrothele yani. The sequence continues at coordinate 94,505,542 of CM076991.1, forward strand.
GCTAAACTCTCGGACAGATGTTCCTGTCGTTTGAAATGTTCTCCAAGCTCGTGAAACATTGCTGTGAGCGATCCCGAACTCCTCGGCCGCTCTAGTCACACTTCGAACTTCTTCCAAATTCCCAATGACGCGACCTCGAGTAAAGTCATCCAGATGTCGTCTACTGGATTGCCTGTTGGCCATATCACACGGTGGCAGCAACTCGACGTCGTTCAAACCGATGTACACCGTGCAATAGTTTTCCCCGAATTGCTGAGCTTACACCACCCGTGTGCTTTATACCCTTCCGACACTCCCCCCCCTCTATGTCATTCCGCATATATGTGCATGCCCTACCGTACCGGACCCTAGTCTATCTCCTGAGTGGTCTTTCGGTCCGTTCTTCCTGCTCGTTCCGCTGTTATGCTAATTTCTCCTCTTTGTCCTTAATTTTTGCACACCAGTGTATGTGGATATTTTGGAGTCCAAACTGCTACCATCTGCACAAGACATGGGTTTGCGAGATTTTATCTTTCAGGACGAAAACACGCCATGTCGTCGGCCAAAGTTGGTTGACGAGTGGTTTAATCGAAAACTTATAAGAAAACTTCAGTGACCGGTACAGTCACCGGATCTTAATCCCATAGAGAATCTGTGAATGAGAATGAAGCAAAAGATCCGTCAACAAGGACCCACATCTAAAACAGTATTAATTGAGTCTGTAAGGGTCGTATGGCACCGTGTTATCACCAAAAGGCAACTAGAGAAGCTCATTAGTTCCGTGCCAAGAAGGTGTGCTTTGTTACTAAGGAACTGTGGTTATCCAATTAAATATTAAAGCAAATTTTGCTTGTTGGTAAGTTATTTCAAGTGTTCTGCAAGTTTAATGTACTGTACAATAATTTTACGTTAAATGCATTGTACACTAATTTCACAAATTCCACTATTTTTGGCTTTTTATGACTAGACGCTGTACTTTTGCTTGTAACTTCACTTCTATTACCGGTAATAACATTCTGTAAAAATATTTTAATTCAGAATACAATTTCCTTTAAAATGTTGTATAATATGTATTCCTGACTTTATCATTACGCTGTATAAGTTGACTTTAAACATCAAAAATTGACTTTTGGCCACGATTGTATTCGTCTGAAATGACTTCAGCTGATTTTGTCAACCGCGTGTTAACTCGTTCCGGCTACTTAAAGGGTTAAATAACATTTAAAATCGTAGTATTTTAATCTAAAAATTTAAACAGGAAAAAATCACTTGAATAAAAAAAAGGAACATATCCACTGACCTTCTTTTTTTTTTTTCTGTCTAGTAACACAAATTCCTTCTAAATAGAAACTTTCACGGTATTCCTTCCATTCTGAGGGCGAAATGAATGTGGTCAAACTGAGCGGTGGACAAAATGAACCGTGGACGAAACGAAATGGACCTAGTGAACGTGGACGAAATAAACACTCATTGACTTTATTAACACCCCTTGCACGTTCTATATTAAGCGCAGTCGAAGTAAATGTCCGTCCGCACGATAACTCACGTGAAAATGGTTCGATTTCGACGAAATTTTAGTATGTGGTACGGGACCACCTGGGGACGAACCCTATTGAAAATGGGTGAAATAGGGTCAAAGGTCAGGACATAGGAGCTGGATCCATTCCATTGCCTTTATGCGTCATAACTTGCGTAAAAATTGTTCGATTTCGATGAAAGTTTAGTATGTGGTAGGGAACCAACTGGGGACGAACCCTACTGAAAATGGGTGAAATGGGGTCAAGGTCCGGCAGAACATAAGAGCGGGATTTATTCCGTTGCCCTTATGTGGCATAACTTGCGTAAAAATGGTTCGGTTTCGATGAGGTTTTAGTATGTGGTAGGGAACCAACTGGGGACGAACCCTATCGAAAATGGGTGAAATAGGGTCAAAGGTCAAGACATAGGAGCTGGATCCATTCCATTGCCTTTATGTGTCATAACTTGCGTAAAAATAGTTCGATTTCGATGAAAGTTTAGTATGGGGTAGGGAACCACCTGGGCACGAGATCTATTGAAAATGGGCGAAATGGCGTCAAAGGTCAGGCAGAACATAAGAGCGGGATTTATTCCATTGCCCTTATGTGGCATAACTTGCGTACCTGCCAGCAGGACGCACACGACATAAAGGCAGATAGGAATCAGAATAAAACGTCTGCGTAGCTCAGTTGGTAGAGCGACTTGTTCCGGAATAAGCGGCCTCGGGTTCGAATCCCGGCGTAGACCAAAAATGACGGAGAAATTTACTTCGTTATATATCATCGAAATGAGGTCAAAGGTCAGGACACAGGAGCGAGATTTATTCCACAGCCATTATCCTCATAACTTGAGTAATGATTTCTGGTATGTTGGAAAGCGTATCGTAATCTATGCATTGCATGATTTTACTAACTTGTTTTTCTCTTTCAGTTGTTTCACTACTGCTTTGCTGGAGCCCGCTACGATTTCCTATGTGCCAACTACACGCTGTATGATCAAACTACTTTTACCTGCCGGTTCGCGAACAACGTTGATTGCGAAAGCTCTGAGAGCTACTACTATCGTAATGATGACCTCTGGAAGGAGACGACGACAACTTCAACCACTCCCGAGCCAAAAAAGAAGAAGAAGAAGGATAATGAGGATGACTACGAAGACGAGGCAGACTACGACTACGAAGAAGACGACGACGAAGAAGACGACGAAGAAGACAGTCGTCCTAAGCGACGAAGGAACAGGCGGAGGAAGAACAAGAGGAAGTCATCTTAAATTCATTCGCTCCACAATTTTATATTTGTTCCTCTGAGCTCGAGGCGTGCTTTCCCTCAAGCTCAATTGAATGAAAACGTTTTATGTTTCAAAGTAACGGGAGGTTTCTTCGAGAGCGTGGGAGGTGTTCAGCTCAAGTCCTGCTTCTTTGGAACCTAAATATGGTGCTCCTATACTGCTGTTTGCTGTAGGAGCATTCGTGATAAATAAGTGGACTCTTAAGTCATCTGACGGGACATTGTAAACCTTTTAGCATCTCCTGCTTTCCACAAAAATGATATTCTCCAGTTTCTTGTTTAAAACGAACTGAAGTCACAGTTTTATTTTTTTTTTATAAATAAGTAATTTAAAAAAAAACATTTTTGGTGACTCAAGAGGTAAAATTGTATTGCCATTTGTGATATGAAAAATAAAAAAAAAAGGATTAAGATGTAGGAAAATAATTCCTACGTCTCATCGAGCTGGTTGCATCAAAAAATGTCAGTTTTTGTTATAAATAAAAATTGTTGAATAATATCTCACTATCATTGTCACTTTAAATGCTATGTTTTATGGGATCAGTAACTTACACAGAGGAGAAGATACAGAGGTTCAACTCTCGCTATACGAACAGCGCTCCAGTGTTGGGGCATGAAACTACGGTAGCGTCTATCATATGGTACCAGTGGCTATAAAAGTAGCACCGCGAAGAGAGTTGGGTAAATGGGCTGCGGATAGCCTAGTGGTCAACGTTCGTGACTGCCATTGAGGAACCTCAGGTCCGATCTCAGGCAGGTACGAACGCTCGAACCACTAAATATCGGCCGTGCTTCCGATGGGCACGTTAAACCGTTTTATCCCTCGTACTGGCCCACGGTAATAAATAAGGGCGTCTTCCTCTCTATTTCTACCTCGCTTCTGTGTCACTTTCATATCGGGCACTCTAGCCCAAATCTCCTTGCTTCCTGTTTCTAAGGGTTGTTTAAGACCTGAGGTCAGACACTCCCTTCCTAAAATCCTCTACATATGATCTGATCTCAGTTGGATAAACCCCTGAAAAGTAAAGAAATAAAAAAAGGTAGGCTCCCACGGTTACGGTTTGGACGCTTTAGTTCCATGTCCGTCCACTAGCGCGCTGTTCTACTAAGATTTCCGGGGGCAAATTGTTACCATGAGCCTCTATGGAAGATTTACCTTTGGGTCTCCTACACTGTGAGTCACTTAGTTCCAAAATCACATTACGTATTAGTAAATTCTGATGACCTTTGGCTGCGAATTAGAGATATGTACACTGTCAAACATTGTGTAATAGGCTGCACCAAAAAGTGGCTCTACGAATACACCAGCTACAGCACTTCTGGGCCGACCCGGTGGCGCAGTGGTATAAGCGATGGCCTCTAATCATTCGCCCGAAAGGGGTCCGGGTTCGAATCCCGTGGGGAATGGATGTTGTGTTTGTCTTTCGGCACTGGCTCTCTCCCTTCCCTGGAGCGAGTGACCCTAAATTAGGTACGGGCGACTGCTTATAGCCCATTGAGTTGCTCACGGTGGTCGTTAAACCCCCAATAAAAAACATAATCGTGGCGTGCGTCGAAGCCTTCAGAAAACACAAGGCCATGACATTAGTGAGATGAGTTCCCTCCGTTTATGACGTTACTCTCATGTTACACGGGCTGATACGTCGGTGTCGTGTTTGACGTCACACATGACAGTGTTGGAAACCAATCGGGAGCCTTGATTTCCACGTGACGTCACTAAAAGAGGGAACTGTTGCGAAGTAACATCCATTGTACCATGTTTGTGTATGTTTCATGCATCACATGCCCCAAAACTGGTGCAGCTGGCGTAGCACCACTTTTTGGTGGAAATTACTACAAAGTTTTTAACAGGGTAAATCGGTGTCACCCAACGTTATTACACTTTCCTATTTTTCTCGTGGCTTTACAACCACCTTGAGAAATTCTATGGGCTATAAGCAGTCTCCCGTCCCTAATTTAGGGCCACTGGTTCCAGGGAAGGTACAGAGCCAGTGGCGTAACTCAAATACACCACCCGTGCCTCACCGGGCACATCTCAGACGAACGATCATAAGTCAACACTTACACGACTTAGCCACAGGGTCGTCACACACTAAGTCGAACTTTTTGCATCGGAACGGAAACTAAGTTTGTCTACAGACTAGCTCGAAAAACCAAAGACGGAATCGGAATAATTCATTTGGAAATCTTCGACCTCTGTACTATTGTGCGTAATGTAATTACAAGTGTCGTATTATCTACTTAACTTAGCTGATATAATTTTAGGTTGTTTATGTAGCAAACAACCAGGTCTGAGCAACAACCTGCTTGCATAGTGTCCTGAGAGGATTCGATGGAAACTTGTGCAGTCTTGGAGATCTACAGGGTGATCCACTCCGGACTGGAACACTTATTATGTGAAATATATGAGATGGGGAATATGCGATGAGCGTGAAACCCGAACGGAGCTGTTGTTTATTCTCTGGCGAAGCAGTCGACATGCATTGCCTGTGAACAAAATTTCCCCCTGGCAGCTGGATGGCGCTGCACTGACGCAATCTCTGTCTAGTAGTGGTGCGGAAATAGCGTGACTCCCCAGAGAGTTTAAGCTAGGAGGTAGAATGAAGACGGTGTACTCAATTGAAGAGCGTGTGTTCATTGTGCGTCAGTACTTCGAAACCGGTTCCTTTAAACAATGTCAGAAGGAGTTTCTGAAGAAATTTGGTGGGAGTAAATCTCCCAACAGAGCCACCATTTCGAAATTGGCGAAGACGTTGTAAAGAACGGGAGGCTTGGGGATCCGCATACGGGCGGACGACCCCAGATAGGGGAGGACACAATAGAGGATGTGAAGCAGCGGCTATTGGCATCCTCAAGAAAATCTATTCGGCGGTCATCCCAAGAGACTGAACGATCGCATCCGACATGTCAAAGAGCAGCCAAACGGGCGAAGATTAAACCATACCATATCACGGCTGTGAACGAGTTACAGCCACCGGGTTTTGCGAAGCATATTGTCAATGGTTAGCCAAAATTTTCGCCGAAAACCCCGCTCTGTTGGACATAACGTGATTGACGGACGAAGCATGGTTCCATTTTTCCTGCTATGTAAACTCTCAAATACACGGATGTGGGCCAGAGATATTCCCCACGCCATCCATGAAGAGCCATTGCATCTAGTGAAAATCGATGGCTGGTGTGCGGTGGCCCGACGTCGTATCATTGGGCCAATCTATTTTAAAGAATCAATGTATGTTTTACATGGATCGAGGTATGTTTTAAATTAATTTCATTCAAATGTGCCTTTGCAATCGTGAGTTAAAAAATTAGGGGTTCAGCCCCAAGTGAATCACCCTGTAGAAAGCCAATTAAAAAAATAGGTGTTCAGTCCCAAGTGAATCCCCCTGTAGAAAGCCAATTAAAAATAGGTGTTCAGTCCCAAGTGAATAACCCTGTAGAAAGCCAACTAAAAAAATAGGTGTTCAGTCCCAAGTGAATCACCCTGTAGAAAGCCTATTTAAAAAATAGGTGTTTAGTCCCAAGTGAATCACCCTGTAGAAAGCCAAAAAAATAGGTGTTCATTCCCAAGTGAATAACCCTGTAGAAAGCCAATTTAAAAAATAGATGTTCAGTCCCAAGTGAATCACCCTGTAGAAAGCCAATTGAAAAAAATAGGTGTTTAGTCGCAAGTGAATCACCCTGTAGAAAGCCAATAGCCACTTTGCGATATTTTTCCATTGAACATATTCTTATTAAATCCGAAAAGCATAAAAGAGAACCTTATTTCACTCACTAGATTCAGTGAAATTTTCTGCAATTTCCTCCCACATGTTTTGTTTCATCACACTGTTTATGACCATTGATTTTTTTTCACAGCGTTGGTTAATTCTTCGTCAAAAGACATTTCTGAAAGAATCAAATAGCAATAAAACAATTTCCAAAATGGCAGAACCAGTAGCCGCTGACGTTTCAGATCGCGGCAAAAGCCAGCACATCTGCCGATGTGATAAAATGAACAGCTGAGGCAGGTGTTTTTGACTTAACGTGTGCCTTCGAAAGAAATATTCCCAGGGAGCGATATCAGAAATTCTGATTCCGATTGTTCGTTTCCGAAGCAAAAATTCCGAGGTGTTTCCGGCGTAACGTGCGGGACCCCATTTTTTTTACTGGAATTTTAACGACCGCTGGGAGCAACCCAGTGGGATATAAGCAGTCGTCAGTCCCTAATTTAGGGCCACTGGTTCCAGGGAAAAGAGAGAGGCAGTGCCGTAAGACAAACACAAAATCCAAGCCTCCGGATTCAAACCCCGACCCATCTCGGGCGAATGATCAGAAGCCATCACTTAGACCACTGCGCCACCGGGGCGGCACGGCCCTCAATTGGAAGTAATTGTTACCAATTTTTTCCCACCGATTCTATTCTGATGTTTCGTTTACATTCCGAAGTAATGTATGGCAAGCCTTACACCTAGCATGTGGAACTTCATCAGGAATTTTAAATATTTCCGTTGGCCATGCTACAGGATATCATTTTAAAAACTAAAGACGTTGGTATTTATTTGAACAAAAAATCTTTTGTTTTTGTTAATTTTTTAATTGATTTTAGCTATGCCATTGATATAAAAAACATACAAGTAGATTAACAGATATACATGCATTTCGTGAGAGTTTTATTCAGCTGTTTATCTTTTAATATTTATTTTAATGAATATAATTTTAGAAATTAGCTTTGCGAACAAAATTAAGTTAAGCTTAAGACAGATCAGACGCATTCAATGTGACTTTTGGGACTTTATGTCTCTCACAAGACGGTCAATGTTCGAGGAAATAACTGAAGTTGCAACACGCAAAGAGTTTTCTAGATGTTAATTCGTATTTCTCGTCCTCGTTTTAGATTTAACGCGCTTCATTGCAGAAGAAAATTACTCGCAGACACAATTATAACATCATAAAACTAATATAAAAAAAATCGCTATGTGCCGCAAGATATCAATATAGTTCAACATAATAAACTAGCATATAAAAACTTTATAAGACTCTAAATTCAATACTGACAGTTGTGTGCGACGGTGCTGCTTGCGTGAACCAGGCGCTACGAACAATGACGGCACAATGACGATATCCCGCCCGTTCGCTTCAGTCGGTTTAATGCACAGAGTCCTCCCGCCTACAACTTTCACCTTCTCCCGTCAATCAAACAGAATTTCACCTATCGACAGGCTCTGCCGTCTAGCGGTGCTTCAGGCATCCCGCCCACATGCTTCTCTTCCCGTCAATCAAAGGGAGATGCTGCTATCGACGTGATGCCATCTATCGGTGAGATTCTTTTACGGGTGACATCCAAAGCGCACCCTCTTTTTGATTACAAAAAACATTAACAGTCCGTAGGTGACTGGCGTGCCAGTTTTAGTGAAATTTGTAAAGGTCGTTGCTGGTCGGATAAATTTAGAGTTGGGGCCGGATTCGGGCGGTGGGCCGTACGTTGCACATGCCTGCCTAACAATGTCATAACTAGATATCATTGTTTGGCACAGGAGTTTGAATAAAAAGTAAACAATGTAAGTGAAAATGACGACCCACCTGGAAACATATTCTCCCTTGGAGGTAAGTGCAGTGTTAGGCTTTTGTGGGAACGGAAAACACTGGCAGCGGATATCCATTGGCTAACGCATGAAATCTATGGTCCTCATGTCGCGAGCATTTGAAGAGTAACAGAATGGCGTTGAAAATTTGCACACGACAGCAATATGTGAACGGGTGAGATACGCAGTGACGGGCCATCGATATCAACAACAGACAGTAACGCGCTCTGTGTGTGGAAACCCTGGTGCAATAAGACAAGACGAGTGACTGCGTCAGATTGCCACAAATGAAATTTTCACTTACGGTGCCTCGTGTCACTTGTTCAACCTAATCGACGAGCGTAACTTCGAGTGAAACAATTACTCTAGGCAGGTCTTCTCATTACCTTGAATCCGCTCTTCAGCACGATGCCTTTTTTATTAAAACTCCTGTGTCAATCAACACCCTCTAGGCAGGAGAGCGTAATGACGTCAGAAGACACGGTTCTACATTCCTCTAATTCGCTGCTAGTCTTCGGAAGATATTTCTTAATCATCTCTCGTATTTTAATACTACGGCCGTTATTGCCACTCAGTCAGCATACGGCATGTTTTTTCAAGACCTCTGAAAAGTTCCAAGTATTCAAACCACTTTCATGCAAATCATGTCTAAATCACCTTTGTCTGTTAGAAACGCTGTGTGATCGGACCAATGTCAGTAATTTCTACTACCGCATGCTGTCAAACACACACGCAGATTCTTGGGCGATGAAGAACAGTGAACATATGGAAATATACTCGCGAAACATAATCGAGTGAACATACAATGTATTCAAAAACACTGAAAAGTAATTTCATATTCAATCAAATGTATCCATCTGGTTTAAATACGCTGCCGGTCACCCAAAACGCAACACCAAGGAGGAATCGTCCGATTGGCCTGAAATTCGCAGCATGCGAGAGGACATGCAAACGATTAGCATTGCAGGGCATATGCAAATTATGTGCGCCCGGCACGTTACTGAGAAGCACTATAAGAAGGGTGCACAGAAGGTGAGGTGTAAGTAGTGGAAGTGTGTTGTGCTTCCGGACCTGTGCGTGGGAAACTTCCTGATGCCTCGTCGCAGAATATGGCAGTCATTCCAGCACATTTCGGAGTTCAACAGAGGACGAATAGTGGCTTATCGCGACAGCAGTTTATCGAACCGAGACATCGGCGCCCGTGTGGGATGACATCCAGCCACAGTGAGCCGAGTATGGATTCGGTGGGTGCAGGAGGGACGGACGGACCGACGTGAGCGATTGCCGCACCCGCGGCACACCACTGAACGAGAGAACCGGCATGTTGCGCGGCGGGCATTGACCGCTTGCACCGCCACATCACGAACGTTGGCGCAGGAATTAGGGTGTGTTGCGCAACAACCTGTGTCAGCACGTACCGTTCAATGTCGTCTGCAGGAGCGGGGACTTGGCGCACGGCGCCCATTGCTCCGATTATCATTGACGTTACACCACCGGCGAGTGCGGCGGCAATTGGCCATTGAACGCCGTACCTGGACTACGGAATGGCACGACATTGTCTTTTCCGACGAATCCCGCTTCTGCCTGCAACACCACTATGGTCGTATCCGCGTGTGGCGGCACCGCGGCGAGAGACTGTATGACGCCTGCATTATGCATCGCCATACCGGTCCGTCGCCTGGCGTTATGGTTTGGGGCGCAATTGAATATGACACCCGCACCCCTCTGGTACGCATCGCCGGTACACTGAACAGCCACCGCTACATTTCCGATGTTTTGGAGCCTGTAGTACCCCTTTACCTGCAGGACCTGCCAGCGGCCACGTTTCAACAGGACAATGAGCGCCCGCACGTGGCACGTATCGTGCAACAATTCTTCACGGCCCACTAGGTGTCACTGCTGCCGTGGCCCACCTGTTCTCCCGATATGTCACCCATAGAACACGTCTAGTCGCTGATCGGCAACCGAGTGGCCCGGCAAGCACCACACGCGGCTACGCCTGATGAACTGTGGCAACGTATAGAAGCAGCCTGGACCGACATACCCCAAGCCCACATCCAAAGCTTCTTTCGTTCGATGCCGCGGCGTGTAGCGGCTGTTATTACCAGCCATGGGGGCCACATGGACTATTGATGTCTGCGTGTTCCGCAAGTCGTACGGGCCTGTAAGCTCAATCGTTTCATCTTTGTATCTGTTGTTATGTGTCCAGTAAATCTGGCTTTGCTATCTCGCGTCCTTCTTGGTGTTGAATTTTGGGTGGCCAGCCGTGTAGTTACCTATTCGGCGCGATTATAAGTAGTTAAGGACGTGTGACATAATAAAGGCATTACTATGAATATTGGGAAATTTAACAGTCCTTTGTAATCGAAAGTTATTACCTCATATTGAAGCAAAAGATTTGCGACGTAGCAATTGTCTTAATGGAATTTGTGACGTTGGACATCCAAAAGCCAGAAACGTAGAATTCGGATGTCGAGCCAATAAGAGACTTTATTCCACACAGACAGTCCGTGTTGCTCCTCATAGGACCCCGTACTCTTCTTCTTTCTACCTTTCACTCGGTCAGCCATAAACGCGTTTTGTACGTCGAGGGGGCCCAACAGAAGAGTTGGCAATATAAATATCTTCTGTCCGTTAGAAAGGGAAAAGTAGAGAACCTAACTCGTTCTTCGTGCTTTCGCTTTGTTTCTCAGATTTACTACTCATCAAAATTCTATGATTCGGTTTTCTTAATCAATTGTAACGTACCGTTGACTAGTCAACTAACTTTTTTCCAGCATGGTGTCTCTTCACAGCATTTTTATCGCAATTCTGTGTTACCAGTATTACGGCGTAAAATATTATTCCTCAATCATACAAGGTGTTCCATTTATCGTAACTGTTTAGCTTTTTGCATTTATTGAGATCGACGTGTTCCTTCCAAGTGTAAGGAGATCTTACTCCTTATATACTGTATTATTACACTCCATTATTAGATCATACACTACCGCTGGGTCCATTCAAGAAAACGTCAACCCGATTCTAACAACTTTGGCAAAAAGTAGCAAAGTCCTGCACAGAAGAAAGATGAGACAAAAACGAAAACGTACAATGTGACAGTCGTCTCTTTGCCTAGTACGAATCCCATTGTTCATGAAATTAGGAAGAGTGTAAGTTGGTTCTATGCAGTGATAAATCATATTCCAGAATTTTCTTCCCCGGCTGTCTTTTACGTTCGTAGAATGCCATTTGCCAACGTGGATTGTTTCAAAAAAGACGTTGACTGTCCTTGTGGCCGAATTGTCTGTTGCACATGTTTCTGGCTAGTCGACCGAGATCACGTCTAAGTTGAGGCAAGGTTGGTGTTGTATTGGTTCCACAGTACTGGCTTTTTCCCGTTGCCGGAACCAGTGGCTCCAAATTAGGGAAAGTTGACTGCTTATAGCCTTATGCCCTCACATGTTCATAGAGATATTTTAGCCACAAAAAAAAAAAAAAGATGAAGTTTAGAAAGGGATGTGACGTATATTCTAATTCAACTTTCATTTTTAGTTCCTTTCCCTATGTAAATTTGAGTTTGTTCTCTTTTACACTTTCAAACCTTAACGTTATGTTTTTTTCCTTCAAACGAGAATATTGTTGGCAACATACTGAGGTCGGAACAAGAGTGACGTATGTGTGACTCGATAAGAACGATGAACAAGTTAGTAAAATCATGCAATGCATTGATTATGATACACTTTCCAACATACCAGAAATCATTATCAAGTTATCACTCAAGTTATGAGGATAATGGCTGTGGAATAAATATCAGTCCTGTGCCCTGACCTTTGATCCCATTTCGATGATATTCAACAGAACCGGTTCAGTATACCTCGGGTTTTGTCGCAATCAAAGCATTTTTACGTTAGATATGATGCAGGGCTATGGAATAGATTCCGATCCTGTATCCTAACCTTTGACCCCATTTCGCCCATTTTCAATAGGATTCGTCCCCAGGCAGGCCCCTACAACATACTAACATTTCATCTAAATCGAAGCATTTTTACATACGTTATGACGCATAATAGCGATGGAAGTGATTCCGCTCCTATGTCCTGACCTTTGACTCCATTTGGCCCATTTTCAATAAAGTTTGTCCCCAGGTGATCTCCTACTACATACTACAATTACATCGAAATCGAGCCATTTTTACGTGAGTTATGACTCATAATAGCAGTGAATGGATCCCGCGCCTATGTCCTGACCTTTGACCCCATTTGGCCCACTTTCAATGAAGTTTGTCCCCAGGTGGTCTCCTACTACATACTACAATTACATCGAAATCGAGCCATTCCATTTTTACGTGAGTTATGACTCATAATAGCAGTGAATGGACCCCGCTCCTAGGTCCTGACCTTTGACCCCATTTCGTTCCCTTTCAATAGGGTTCCTTACCAGGTGTTCTTCTACCACATACTAAAATTTCATCGAAATCGAACATTTTTTACGCGAGGTATCGTGCGGACTGACATACGCACACAACGAGTGACGTAATGAGCAGATGGGACTCGCGACCATCTGCTCGCCAGAGTGTGACGTCATAAAACTTTAATAGGATCCACACACAACGCGTGACGTAATGAGACAGATGGCGTGATCGCGCGCTAACATCTCAAGCGCAAGAGTGTGACGTCATAAGATTTATAAGCATGGGTAACATTAATGGGACGACGCCATGACACTAAAAACGTGGTGATTCGGTGTGGTTATTTAACCCACTAAACGAATTTTCCTAAAGTCGGGATCAAGCTAAATCGATTTCTAGTACCAGAAAACGGTAGGTTAACGACTTTCATCAAAATCCTTAGAGCCATTTTCAAAATGAAATTTACATACATACAAGAATTGTTCCTTTAATAGTATGGGATAAGAGCGATGGAATGGATCCCGATCCTATATCCTGACCTTTGACACCATGTCGTCCATTTTCAACAGGGTTCGTTCCCAGGTGGTCCCCTACCACATACTAAAATTTCATCGAAATCGAACCATTTTTACGCACGTTATGACGCAAAAAGGCTATGGAATGCATCCCGCTTCTATGTCCTGACCTTTGACCCCATTTACCCCAATTTCAACAGGGTTCTTCCCCAAGCGGTCCCCTACCACATACCAAAATTTCATCGAAATCGAATCATTTTTACGTGAGTTAACGTGCGGAAAGACAGACAGACGGACGGACCGACAGACAGATGGGCGTACGGACATAGCTGGAGCATATACGCTTCTTCAACCTACGGTTGGAAAGCATAAATAAAAAGGCAATGCAGCGATTATTTAAAGAGAAGGGCAGCGGGAGGTCTAGTGGTCAGCGTTCGTGACTGCTATGGAGATAACTTCAGGTTCGATCCTGGGCAGGTACGAACGTTCGAACCACTAAATACCCACCGTGCGTCGGATGGGCACGTTAAGCCGTCGGACCCCGGGTACTGACCCCCCGGTAATAAGTATGGGCGTCTTCCTCCCCCTTTCTACCTCCCTTCCGTGTGACTTTCCTATCGGGCACTCTAGCCCAAATCTCCTATCTTCCTATTTCTAAGGGTTGTTTAAGACCTGGGGTCAGACACTCCCTTCCTAAAATCCCCTACATATGATCTGATCTGTTTAAAGAGAGATGTTGGATGGTGAACGTTAATACTTCTTTTTGATACTCGACTGCTTAATTGTCGTTTGAGTATTTGTGAAGGTTACGTGTTCCACTTTAATAACGGTGTTGAGTTCTTGTGGATATTAATTCTAGTTCCAGTGTTGTGTAGTTAATTGATTGTGTATATTAATCCAAGTTTTCGTGATCTCACCTTGTTGAAGTGCAAATATAAATCAAGTGCCTATGGACATCAATAAAGGATTTGCTGTAAGTAACAACTTTCTGACTTTATTTGAATGACTCGTATTTCACTATAGGTGAAGTTTTGATCTGTGTAGTGTTTCAGCTACACACAAACGCTACATATGTCGGCATATCATGGAGTTGTGGATGATTTCGATTTATAGTGATGCCTGGAACTCTTAATGTCGTTGCCTATTTAGACATTGCAGAAGATATTATTCTATGGTATTGTTAGAGAAATGACACTGTTAGTTTGCAGTACGTATTCACATCCTTTCAGCAAAACAAAATGCCAGCCAAGGATATTGTTCTATAAGATGAATTAAAATGCTAGATCAGAGTAAAATTAGGGCAGCCGAAGTCCATCATGCCGCTACTGAAGATCCTGTAGAACGGCTTGAGAAATACTGCGTCAGAACAGTTACAATTTTCTCCGAATCTCACGGGGTTCGATATCTCCTGGTAGAGATATCGAACCCCAATTACAACATAACATGCATACACGGTTAGGTTGCCTAGAATGGTAACATTAATCTGTCAGGATTACGGAAAGGAATCTTCGGAGAAGTCGCGACTTGGGATGGATGAAACATAAGGAAAGTCAAATGGGATTGTTTTGGACTGGAAGCACTTGTCCAAAGCAATCTCATCTTCTATTGGTCATTTATCAGACTTGAAGAATATAAAAACTGTAATGTACGGAGCCTGATCATTGTGTTATAGACTGGGATGTTAAATTATAAATGTGTTTCAAAATAAAAAAAAATGAAATGCGTTTATTATCTCCACAAAAGTTCTTAATGCTCTAAGTATTGTACACTAACAAAAAAAATTTGAGATTTATTTGAAATTGGATTTTTTTCAGTTTCGGGGTTTAATGACCACCATGAGCAACTCTTAGGGTTATAAGCAGCACCCATCTCTAATTTGGGACCACTGCTTCCATCCAGTAAGGGGAGAGATTTGGGGTTCGAACTCGGGCCTAATTCCGAAGACTAGCTAGAAACCAGAGACTCTGTCCTCGTGGCAAACAGAGAAGCGAAAGAGGAGTAAAAGGGGTTAGTTCATACTTAACGTTTCTTGGGTCTTTGTAGCATCTGCAATCTTAACTTTTGCTCTTTGTCTCCGATGCATAATGCTATCCTTTTTGGTCTCACAGCGCACCCATTTTCTTCTCTTCCTACAATCTCTACCTTGATCTCAAAGAGTAGCCCTGTGACGATTATATATATATATTAAGATAATGCAACGTATTTTGTCACAAATATTTATTTTTTTCAAGCCGACCATGAATTTGCTGGGTATTGACCTAGCTTCATCAGGACGAATGGCACGTAAATATTCAAATTGTATCATCATCATCATCATTGTCAACCATTATCAATCCACTGCTGGACGAAGGTCTCCCCAAGTTTCCTCCACAACGGTCTGTCTTGTGCCAGTCTCCTCCATGTCACCCCTGCATACTTTCGAATTTCATCCACCCATCTCCCATGTGGTCTTCTTCTGGGTCTTTTCCTGTCCCTTGGAATCCAATCTAAAATTTCAGCTGTCCATCGATGGTCTGTTCTTCTGGCAGTACGTCCAGCCCATTGCCATTTCAGGGATTTAACTCTGATCATGATGTCTTCCACTCTTGTCATTTTTCGGATCCACGTGTTCCTCTTCTTATCTCTCCTGGTTACACCAAGCATGCACCTCTGCATGCTTCTTTGAGTTGTCTGCAGCCTTTGTATGTCTCTTTTAGCTAAGTTCCACGTCTCTGCACCATACATAAGCACTGGAAGGATGCATTGATCAAACACTTTTCTTTTGAGACATAATGGCATATTGCTCTTGAAAATTATGCTGTTTCTTCCAAAAGCTCTCCAGGCAAGTTTTGTACGCCGATTAATTTCTTCACCAATGTGACCCTCACTTGATATCTACTGTCCAAGATAAACGTACGTGTCTGTTATCTCTAGCTTTTCTCCATCAATCGATAAATCTTCATTTCTTGTAAAAGCATTGTACATCACTTTTGTCTTCTGAAAGTTCATTTTTAATCCCACTTCTTTACTCTTGTCAGCAAGTTCCTGGATCATACTCTGTAGCTCTGATGGGGTAGTTGCAAAAATGATTATGTCATCAGCAAAACGAAGGTGGGTTAGATATTCTCCATTAATCTTTATCCCTTTGTTTTCCCAGTTCAGTGATTGAAAGACATTTTCCAATGTGGCATTAAAGAGCTTCGGAGATATGGTGTCACCTTGTCTTACTCCTTTTCCAATTTTTATGTGTGTTGTATTTTCAAACAGCCGAATCTTTGCACTTGCATTTTCATAGATGTTATTAATAATATTAATGTATGCATCTTCAATACCGCAGGATTTCAGAGCCATTGCAACTGCTGATGGTTTCACCGAATCAAAGGCTTTTTCATAATCGATAAAAGCCATGCACAATGGAAGTTCATATTCCCTCGCTCTTTCAATTAGTTTTCTCAGTATGTGGATATGATCTATTGTGCTGTAGCCACTCCTGAATCCAGCTTGTTCTCTCGGTTGAGCCATGTCCAGTGTCACCCTCAAGCGGTGTGAAAGAACTTTAGTGAAGATTTTATAAACCACTGATAGGAGGCTGATAAGTCTGTAGTTCCTGAGATCCTCAAGGTCACCTTTTTTATGTAGCAAGATCATTGTAGCGTTGTTCCAATCCTCAGGAATTTTCCCTTCATTAAGGCATCGAGTGAAAATTTGGGCGAGTACTGTTTCGATTTCTCCACTTGCTTCTTGTATGATGTCTACAGTAATTCCATCTTCTCCTGGAGCTTTTCCCCGCTTCATGTTCTTGATTGCATGTGCAACTTCTGCTGGAAGGACTGGAAGAACTCTGGTACTGGTACCTTTCATGATGTCTGGAGTACATGTATCATCCCTTTCATATAATGTGGAGTAGAAATCTTTCACTCTTGTCAAAATTTCGCCTCTATTTCTTGTTACAGAACCATCTTCTTTTCTCAGTGCCATAATCTGTTTTTTCCCCTTACTGAGATGTCCCTTTGCTATCTTTAGGCTTTGGTTGTTTTCAATTGCTTTCCTCACTAGTCCACAGTTGAATTTCCTTACGTCTTCAGTGATACTTTTTCGTACTGTCTTGCATAGCTCTATATATTCCACTTTGGAAGTCACATCTTCTTTAGTTGTCCTCATCACTCTTCTTTTTTGCATCAACATTTTGGTTTTTCCTGATAATTTGTTCACATGCAATTTGTTCTTAGACCCAGCTAATTTTGTTGCTGTTTCCATAAGAGCTTTGGTTACTTTTCTGTTAACTTCAGAATTATCCACTTCTTCCGATGTTAGGCCTTCTAAAGCAGAGAATCTGTTCTTCAGTTCCAATTTGAAGGTATTATGGTGTTTTTTAAGGTTGGTTATGTCAATACATTTTGTTTGTCTTATGAGCTTGCTACGTTCGAGTTTAGTGTTGAGGTGCATCTTACATCTCACCAATCTATGGTCACTGCCTGTGTTGAACTTGTTTAGCACATTGCAGTCTTCTATGACGAAGTTTTTGTTACACATAATAAAATCAATTTCACTTGTCGTCCCATTTGGATGTCTCCATGTCCATTTCCTGTGTGGCTTTTTTTGAAAAAGGAGTTCAAGATGAAAAACCCTTCTGCCTCTGCAAACTCTACGAGAGTATTTCCACGTTGGTTTCTGTTGCCGTGACCGAATTTACCTACTGAAGTTTCATTCTGTTGCCGTTGCCCTATTTTTGCATTGAAATCTCCCATAATTATCTTCAAGTGCTGCTTTCCTTTATTATTTAGATCACGAATTTCCTCATAAAATTCTTCAATTTCTTCTTCAGCATGACTTGTGGTGGGTGCATAAGTTTGAATAATCTGAGCCTGGTATCTTCTCGACAGTTGGATAACGAGTCGTGCTGCTCTGTCAGAGGAACTTTCAACTTCTACAACTTTATCCTTCAGTTTCTTGTTTATTATAAATCCAACACCACTAGTTCTGCCAGTATCTGTCATACGATAGTAGAAGAGATGTCCACTTTTCAGTTCAATGAGATCTTCTCCTTTTCTCCTTACCTCACTTAGCCCGACGATGTCCCACTTGATCCTTTGTAGTTCCTCTTCCAATTCAAGAAGCCTTGAATCAGAAGATAGGGAGCGTCCGTTATACGTAGCCAAGGTCAGCATCAGATGGCAACCTAGTCCGGTCCTCCGGGGATTCTTAGCACCCTCTGCCTTCATGTCGCACTGGCCGCTGCGTTGGCCAGGTACATTCCAGCTGCCGGAGACTGAGGGCCAAGATTTAAGTTGTGGAGTCATTTTGGAATTGTATATGACACGTGTTTTGGTTAGATGCTTCCACGCGCTTGATAGAAATGGCGTGGATGCCATGTCATTAACAAGTTGCGAAGAAGCAAAAACTAATTGACAAACCAGATTCAACCAGCAAACTTGATATTTGGGAAGCTTTCCATGTATATTAGAAGTATTCGCAACTTGTTAATAACATAGCATCCACGCCATTTCTATCAAGCGCGTGGAAGCATCTTAACCAAAACACGTGACAATCAACACCATTTGTGATGTCATAAACAAGAAACTGAAGGATAAAGTGGTAGAAGTTGAAAGTTCCTCTGACAGAGCTGCACGACTCGTTATCCAACTATCGAGAAGATACCAGGCTCAGATTATTCAAACTTATGCACCCACCACAAGTCATCCTGAAGAAGAAATTGAAGAATTTTATGAGGAAATTCGTCATCTAAACAATAAAGGTAAGCAGCACTTGAAGATAATTATGGGAGATTTCAATGCAAAAATAGGGAAACGGCAACAGAATGAAACTTCAGTAGGTAAATTCGGTCACGGCAACAGAAACCAGCGTGTAAATACTCTCGTTGAGTTTGCAGAGGCAGAAGGATTTTTCATCTTGAATTCCTTTTTCAAGAAAAAGCCACACAGGAAATGGACATGGAGACATCCAATTGGGACGACAAGTGAAATTGATTTTATTATGTGTAACAAAAAATTCGTCATCGAAGACTGCAGTGTGCTGAACAAGTTCAACACAGCTAGTGACCATAGATTGGTGAGATGTAAGATGCACCTCAACACTAAACTGGAACGTGGCAAGCTCATAAGACAAACAAAATGTATTGACATAACCAACCTTAAAAACACCATAATACTTTCAAGTTGGAACTGAAGAACAGATTCTCTGCTTTAGAAGGCCTAACATCGGAAGAAGTGGATATTTCGGAAGTTAACAGAAAAGTAACCAAAGCTCTTATGGAAACAGCAACAAAATTAGCTGGGTCTAAGAACAAGTTGCATGTGAACAAATTATCAGAAAAAACCAAAATGTTGATGCAAAAAGAAGAGAGATGAGGACAACTAAAGAAGATGTGACTTCCAAAGTGGAATATATAGAGCTATGCAAGACAGCACGAAAAAGTATCACTGAAGACGTAAGGAAATTCAACTGTGAGCTAGTGAGGAAAGCAATTGAAAACAACCAAAGCCTAAAGATAGCAAAAGGACATCTCAGTAAGGGAAGAAAACAGATTATGGCTCTGAGAAAAGAAGATGGTTCTATAACAAGAAATAGAGGCGAAATTTTGACAAGAGTGAAAGATTTCTACTCCAAATTATATGAAAGGGATGATACATGTACTCCAGACATCATGAAAGGTACCAGTACCAGAGTTCTTCCAGTCCTTCCAGCAGAAGTTGCACATGCAATCAAGAACATGAAGAGGAAAAGCTCCAGGAGAAGATGGAATTACTGTAGACATCATACAAGAAGCAAGTGGAGAAATCGAAACAGTACTCGCCCAAATTTTCACTCGATGCCTTAATGAAGGGAAAATGCCTGAGGATTGGAACAATGCTGCAATGATCCTGCTACATAAAAAAAGGTGACATTGAGGATCTCAGGAACTACAGACCTATCAGCCTCCTATCAGTGGTTTATAAAACCTTCACTAAAGTTCTTTCACACCGCTTGAAGGTAACACTGGACATGGCTCAACCGAGAGAACAAGCTGGATTCAGGAGTGGCTACAGCACAATAGATCATATCCACGTACTGAGAGAACTAATTGAAAGAGCGAGGGAATATGAACTTCCATTGTGCATGGCTTTTATCGATTATGAAAAAGCCTTTGATTCGGTGAAACCATCAGCAGTTACCACGGCTCTGAAATCCTGCGGTATTGAAGATGCATACATTAATATTATTAATAACATCTATGAAAATGCAAGTGCAAAGATTCGGCTGTTTGAAAATACAACACACATAAAAATTGGAAAGGGAGTGAGACAAGGTGACACCATATCTCCGAAGCTCTTTAATGCCACATTGGAAAATGTCTTGCAATCACAGAACTGGGAAAACAAAGGGATAAAGATTAATGGAGATTATCTAAATCACCTTCGTTTTGCTGATGACGTAGTCATTTTTGCAACTACCCCATCAGAGCTGCAGAGTATGATCCAGGAACTTGCTGGCAAGAGTAAAGAAGTGGGATTAAAAATGAACTTTCAGAAGACAAAAGTGATGTTCAATGCTTTTACAAGAAATGAAGATTTATCGATTGATGGAGAAAAACTGGAGATAACAGATACGTATGTTTATCTTGGACAGCAGATATCAAGTGAGGGTCACATTGATGAAGAAATTGATCGGCGTACAAAACTTGCCTGGAGAGCTTTTGGAAGAAACAGCATAATTTTCAAGAGCAATATGCCATTATGTCTTAAAAGAAAAGTGTTTGATCAATGCATCCTTCCAGTGCTTATGTATGGTGCAGAGACGTGGACCTTAACTAAAAGAGACATACAAAGGCTGCAGACAACTCAAAGAAGCATGGAGAGGTGCATGCTTGGTATAACCAGGAGAGATAAGAAGAGGAACTCGTGGATCCGAAAAATGACGAGAGTGGAAGACATCATGATCAGAGTTAAATCCCTGAAATGGCAATGGGCTGGACATACTGCCAGAAGGACAGACCATAGATGGACAGCCGAAATTTTAGATTGGATTCCAAGGGACAGGAAAAGACCCAGAAAAAGACCACATGGGAGATGGGTGGATGGAATTCGTAAATATGCGGGAGTGACATGGAGGAGACTGGCACAAGACAGACCGTTGTGGAGGAAACTTGGGGAGACCTTCGTCCAGCAGTGGATTGATAATTGTTGACGATGATGATGATGATGATGATACAATTTGAATATTTACATGCCATTCGTCCTGATGAAGCTAGGTCAATACCCAGCGAAACCATGGTCTGCTTGAAAAAATAAATATTTGTGACAAAATACGTTGTATTTATCATCATCATTGTCAACCATTATCAATCCACTGCTAGACGAAAGTCTCTCCAAGCCTCTTCCACAACGGTCTATATTGTGCCAGTCTCCTCCATGTTGCTCCCGCATACTTTCGAATTTCATCCACCTATCTCCCATGTGGTCTTCTTCTGAGTCTTTTCCTGTCCCCTGGAATCCAATCTGAAATTTCGGCTGTCCATCGATGGTCTGTCCTTCTGGCAGTATGTCCAGCCCATTGCCATTTCAGGGATTTAACTCTGATCATGATGCCTTCCACTCTTGTCAGTTTTAAGATCCACGAGTTCCTCTTTTTATCTCTCCTGGTTATATCAAGCATGCACCTCTCCATGCTACTTTGAGTTGTCTGCAGCCTTTGTATGTCTCTTTTAGTTAAGGTCCACGTCTCTGCACCATATGTAAACACTGGAAAGATACATTGATCAAACACTTTTCTTTTGAGACATAATGGCATATTGCTCTTGAAAATTATGCTGTTTCTTCCAAAAGCTCTCCAGGCAAGTTTTGTACGCCGATTAATTTCTTCATCAATGTGACCCTCACTTGATATCTGCTATCCAAGATAAACGTACGTGTCTGTTATCTCCAGCTTTTCTCCATCAATCGATAAATCTTCATTTCGTGTAAAAGCATTGAACATAACTTTTGTCTTCTGAAAGTTCATTTTTAATCCCACTTCTTTATTTTTGTCAGCAAGTTCCTGGATCATATCTGAAGCTCTGATGGGGTAGTTGCAAAAATGACTACGTCATCAGCAAAACGAAGGTGAGTTCGATAATCTGCATTAAGCTTTATCCCTTTCTTTTCCCAGTTCAGTGATTGAAAGACATTTTCCAATGTGACATTATAGAGCTTGGGAGATACGGTATCACCTTGTCTCACTCCCTTTCCAATTTTTATGTGTGTTGTATTTTTCAACAGTCGAATCTTTGCACTTGCATTTTCGTAGATGTTATTAATAATATTAATGTATGCATTTTCAATACCGCAGGATTTCAAAGCCATTGTAACTGCTGATGGTTTCACCGAATCAAAGGCCTTTTCATTATCGATAAAATCCATGCAGAATGGAAGTTCATATTCCCTAACTCTTTCAATTAGTTCTCTCAGTATGTGGATATGATCTATAGTGCTGTAGCCACTCCTGAATCCAGTTTGTTCTCTCGGTTGAGCCATGTCCAACGTTACCTTCAAACGATGTGAAAGAACTTTAGTGAAGATTTTATAAACCACTGATAGGAGGCTGATAGGTCTGTAGTTCCTGAGATCCTCAATGTCACCTTTTTTATGTAGCAGGATCATTGTAGCGTTGTTCCAATCCTCAGGAATCTTCCCTTCATTAAGGCATCGAGTAAAAACGTGGGCGAGTACTGTTTTAATTTCTCCACTTGCGTCTTGTATGATGTCTACAGTAATTCCATCTTCTCCTGGAGCTTCTGGCCGCTTCATGTTCTTGATTGCATGTGCAACTCCTGCTGGGAGGACAGGAAGAACTCTGGTACTGGTACCTTTCATGATGTCTGGAGTACATGTATCATCCCTTTCATGTAATTTGGAGTAAATATCTTTTACTCTTGTCAAAATTTCGCCTCTATTTCGTGTTACAGAACCATCTTCTTTTCTCATTGCCATGATCTGTTTTCTTCCCTTACTGAGATGCACTTGTGCTATCTTTAGGCTTTGGTTGTTTTCAATTGCTTTCCTCACTAGTTAACAGTTGAATTTCCTTACGTCTTCAGTGATATTTTTTGGTACTGTCTTGTATAGCTCTATATATTCCACTTTGGAAGTCACATCTTCTTTAGTTGTCCTCATCTCTTTTCTTTTTTGCATCAACATTTTGGTTTTTCCTGATAATTTGTTCACATGCAACTTGTTCTTAGACCCAGCTAATTTTGTTGCTGTTTCCATAAGAGCTTTGGTTACTTTTTCTGTTAACTTTATAAATATCCACTTCTTCCGATGTTAGGCCTTCTAAAGCAGAGAATCTGTTCTTCAGTTCCAACTTGAAAGTATTATGGTGTTTTTTAAGGTTGGTTATGTCAATACATTTTGTTTGTCTTATAAGCTTGCCACGTTCGAGTTTAGTGTTGAGGTGCATCTTACATCTCACCAATCTATGGTCACTACCTGTGTTGAACTTGTTTAGCACACTGTAGTCTTCGATGACGAATTTTTTGTTACACATAATAAAATCAATTTCACTTGTCGTCCCATTTGGATGTCTTCATGTCCATTTCCTGTGTAGTGTTTTCTTGTCTTAAATATATATATAAACCTCTACCTTATTTTCCATACAGATTCTCACTGGCAAAACCTGACCTCTCGTGAAACAAAAATATATTTGAGGATTCGTAGAAGAATGCCCAATTAAAGCGTGGAAATACCTGCGTTATTGAAGTAAAAGATGGCTACGTTATTTTTAGACTATTAAGCTTTTCAATTGAGAATATTACTAAAAACATGCAGTCAGGGAACACTAGAGATAGAAATTCACACGCTCCGTCTTTTCAACACTTTAACAGAAAGGTGAATAACGAAAGTTTTTTTGAACTTGTGGTAATAAAAAAAATACCTGATTAGCACGCGCATTGCGTATTAAAAAAAGAAAAAAAGAGAAATAAGTCTTATAATGATGCAAGCGTAGAAATTCATTGAAGTAACTTTTTGCAATTACGCTATGGAAAAGCGAAACAACATCGTTGCGCGGAGAAAATTGTAAAAGGGCGCGAGACTCGAAATATTAAGTTTTCTGTAAATTGTTTTGGCTATGTCTGTCAGGGGCGGATTGGGTCCACGAAACCGGGCCGAAAGTTTTAGTCATGTGGCCTACAAGAGAAACACACATGCCGAAAGAGGGACACCTCATATGTTCCTTCATGAAAAAATTCTGTTAACTCCTGGATGAAACAGAATTGTAAAAATAAGCATTGTAAAACTAATTCAGTTGTGAACAAATTTGAGCAACAATTTAAGGTGAAATAATTTTAAAAATCCACTCATTATTGAATGTAGCGTATATAAATCATGCTCAGAATGGGTGTTGTACCAGATAATATTTATTTGGTCACTGCTCGTATACTGTGCAACAGTATTTGTACCACTTTCTTGAATAGATGACTTTTCTTTTAAGTCTAGCCATTATTTTGACTCATGAACTACCGTTTTGGTCCATGAAACAGTACCGCTAAATTGTTGTCTCTTCTATGATAAATGTGGATGGGAACACGGATTTTGGAACATCTCTGTCGAAGAATTGTTTTGTGCTATATGTCTGTACGTGGATAAGAGTATGGTGGTGATGGATCATCAAAAATTGATACTTCTGCCTCTTTTAGGATTACAAAAAGAGGATAGGACCTATCAATGTCCCTTTGGCCCCAAGTTCAATGACTTACGCTTAACCGCGGTTAGTTTATTTATTTAGAACAGCGTGCTTCGTCCGGCAGCAGAATTTTCACTGAAGTAGAGAGAATTTGGCTTTGTCATTTTAAAGCAAACGCCCAACGTATATATTTACAAATACAGGGTGATCCATTTAAACCAGTACCCTGAAAAAAACTTATATTTTCGCAAGGGAACGAGCAAGGAACTTCTTCTATTTTTCAATAGAAGCAGCAACTCCTGGAGAATGAAAACCGCCACCGTGAAGAAGATTGTTAACCGTAACTCTAACTCAGCTTGTGATTTGTTTGTTGTTGCGTTGTCATTCGCTTGCGTGCATTCGGAAACATGCAGTACTCTGTTACAGAGCGTGTTTTTTTTTTTTTTTTTGTTGAAATCGTATTGGGTAACCAATTCTGTCATCAAAACGCAACGAGCATTTTGAAGAGAGTTTGGAGTTCGAAAAGTGCCAAGCAAGTCAACAGTTCTGTCGATTGCAAAAAATCTGGAGCAAACCGGTTCTCTTCTCAGCGATAGCGGTAGACATCACCCTCCGATGCCCCAAACGCGTGTGGACGATGTTCGGCAACGTGTACTTCAATCTCCGACGAAATCGTTGCGCAGATTAAGCCAACAGACAGGATATTCATACGAAACTTGTCAAAGGGCAGCAAAAAAAGCGAATATTCGACCATTTAAAGTGCACGTAATCCATCAGCTGCAGGCACCGGACAAGGAAAAGAGAGTAAGTTACTGCAAATGGTTTCAAAATTTTCTTAATTTGCGATCTAATATCCTCTCCATCACATGGTTTACGGATGAAGCCTGGTTTCATCTGTCAGGCTACATCAATTCGCAAAACAGCAGATACTGGGCTACCGAAAACCCACACGTTATGTGTGAAACACCGATGCATTCACAAAAGGTTGGTGTATGGTGTGCGGTTTCGTCTACGAAAATTATTGGCCTCATTTTTTTCTCTGATACTGTCAATACTAACGTTTATTGCCGCATATTCAGTGAATTTGTGGAACAACTTGATGACATTGAATTGACAGGGGGCTACTTTCAGCAGGATGGCGCTACGTGTCACACATCGAAAGTCTCAATGGCCAGCTTCTTTGATGACAGATTAATTTCAAAAAACAAATGGCCTCCCCGATCTCCGGACTTAACTTCCCCTGACTTTTTTATGGGGCTACTTAAAGGATAGAGTTTACAAAACCCATCCAATAACATTGGATGCATTTCGTGAAACAATCACGACTGAAATTGGCAATGTTACTGCTCGTACTCTACATGAGACATCACTGAATATGGTGCGGCGTGTTCAACTGTGTTTACAAGAAAATGGAGGACAATTCCAACATTTGCTTTGATAAAATGATTCTCCAATACTACATGTATAATTCTCAACTTACTGTATGATTTTGTTGTTATTTATAAAAAGTTAAATCACATGGTACTGGTTTAAATGGTTCACCCTGTATATATATATATATATATATATATACAACACTAATTTTTTAAAGACAGTAACGTTTTACACAGATAATATAAAGCTGAAATGAAGTTAACGATTCTTGTTCACAAGTGTGACGTACTACAGAGGTGAAGCACGTGTCAAAACGACAAATCTGCTGCGATACATTCTGTCCATGTGGATTAGTTGGGAGAGCAACTTACTCCGGAGTGAGGAGGCGTGAGTTCATGGACAAACTGTGTATTCATATTGGCGCCCGAACGTAAAAATGGAGATGCGGGCCGTTGGGTTCCTTGAAAAATGTGTGATATTTGTCCCACACATCGTCTGGAATTAATGAAAAAAAAATCGTACTTCGCTTAAAAAAAAATTAAGAGGGAGATGATGTGACGTACTACAGAGTTAAAGCAGTTGTAAAGGTGACAAATCTGCAGCGATATATCCCGTCCGTGCATCTTAGTTGGGAGAGCAATTTACTCCGGAATAAGGAGAGGGTTCGATCCTCGTCACGGACAAATTTGTGTTTTCACACAAGTGCCAACATAATTATCCGTTCTTTCCAAGCAATCCAGACAGAGAGGATACGAGAAAGTGGGCTCTTGAGTGGTCTACCGGAAAATATCCCTGTGGGTCAATCCGCCCCTGATGTCTACGTCTTACCTTTGTTGTTCGGGCAATAAGTGAAACTACTTCTATATATTAAGAAAATACCTTTGTCACAAATATTTTATTTTTTCAATATATGGATGATGCTCCATTACTTCAAGATTCATATGTCGGCGGGTTTCAACAGTGTTAGCAGTAGCACGAAAGCATGCAGTAATTACCCTGCAGCAACAAAGCTCCTTCTGGCCGCAATTCTCAGCGCTTTCTTTGAATTATCGCAGCATGTCTCGCAGCACTCACATTTATCAAACGATGCTCACTTATAAGTCCCTCTACTGATATTTTCTTCAGTATTGGCTCTCGTGAGTCCCAGGAAACAGTGGGCAACACTTTTCCGGATGTCGGTTGGGTTCTTAAGTTTTTTAGCAGTTACTCCCGGATGTTTCCTTTCTAGACTCTGACATTTATTGAGCTCCGACTCCTAGTGGCCAGTGTTTCTTTCAGGACTTTTTGGCCGGGGGGGGGGGCAAACGGAACCTTAGAGGGGACAAGTTTTCCATTTGCTATATATAATGTATATATATATATATATATATATATATAATTTTAAATACCATATTTAAATATATAGAAGTAATTACTATATATCTAGCACAGGGGCGCATTTAGAGGGGCCTTTACCCCCGAAAAATGTTTAAAAATCTTTCACTTTTGGGGGGGTTAAAATGCGACTTACGTTAGAAAGAAATGCTTTAATTTACTAAAAATGTATCAATTTTCATTAGAAAAACAATGCTTTAATTTAATAAAGATGTATCAACCTACATTAGAAAAAAATGCTTTAATTTTTCTTCAATTTTTCATTAACTTTAATTTTGTTCCAGATGGTGGATTTCAAAAACTTCCTTTTTTCGTTCCCCACCCCGAAGAACAATTCTATATACATCCCTAATATAGTAATTACTTCTTCAAACATTTCAGGAATAACAAACTTTTTTCAGCTAAAGGTGGGGGGGGGGAGAGGTTCCGCAGGCTTGAAATTTTTATCTATTAAAATGCATTCAACGCACTCTTGTTCCTGAATCACGATTCCCAGACAATTAGGTATGATTAGTCTACTTATTATATTTTGAAGAATACCATGCATCGTAATACACTTTTTTATAAAATAAACTATAACTAGCGCCATTTGAACAAATTTTTAAAGAAATATTTGTTGCATAAAAAGAAACGAAATTTCCTTTTTTATCATAGCCTGAATTTATTAAAATTTGGCTCGGTAACCGAATGATCGTTTCCGGGAGGGCTTCGCCCCCTGGATGTATGCCTGAAAGAAACACTGCTAGTTGCGGACCCACTTTCCTGCCCAGTGGTGATTCTGTTTTAAAAGCGTCATTCCTGTTATCAGGTGGTTCCAAAAGACGTTGGTAGATGTTCAAATAACTGAATTTATGCACTCTTGTGAGTTTTATTTCGTTTGAGGAGTTTAACGACCACAGTGAAAAAACTTCATGGGACATAAATAGGATCCCGTCCGCCAGTGCCGTAAGACAAACCCAAAATTCATGCCTCAACGGGATACGAACCGGACTCATCTCGAACGAAGGTCAGAAACCGACGCTTAGCCCTCTGTGCCACTGGGGCGTTTGAGAAGTTTTGGAACCAGTCTTATACAGACATAATGAAAATAAAGTCTGTTGATGAGGATTTCATTGGAAGAATCACAACTGCTATCCCGGTGCCCAAGTGGTACGAAGCGCTGGCTTCCGTTCATTCGTCCGAGATAGGTAGTGGTTCGAATCCGAGGCGAAGCATGGATGGTGTGCTTGTTTTACCACATTGGCTATCTTCCTTCCCTGGCGCCAGAGGCCCTAAAATAGGTAAGGGCGACGTCTTATTGCCCATCGAGTTGCTCATTACGGTCGTAAAACCTTAAACAAACGAAAGAAGAACCATGACTGATTTTTCTTCGTGCGTTACACCTGTGCGACCATTTTTGAAATTTGAAATCCATTCATAGACACTCCGTTGTGGTGAAATACGGATACCAAACTGTGCTGAAAAACTTCGATGAATTTCAGCCTCTGATACATCATCTGCCCATTGAACCACTGCAACTGCTGTTCTTGAACTCATACGGAAAGTGGAACTGTCATGTTACGAGCGCAACGGCAACACCCAAATTGATCGATGAAGGTGAAACTTCCATTACAGTGACGTCAGCGACACTATGTCTACACACATGCGTGCAACAAACGGCAATGCGGCACAGTTGTCTAAGCGCTGGCTTCTGACCATTCGTCCGAGAAGGGTCGAGGTTCGAATCCCGGTGAGGCATGGATGTTGTGTTTCGCTTACGGAACCAGTGGTCCTAAACTAGGGACGGGCGACTGCTTATAGCTCATCGAGCTGCTCACCGTGGTAGTTGAACCTGCAATCGAAAAAAACAAACAAAAAGAATAGGCACAGCCAATCAAAAACCAAGTGGAATTACATGGTGGAAGGTTACTAACTCACATATTTTGTTTGTATCATATTTGGTGCATTAGTGGAACAGGAAGTAAATCAGCTTAATTTAGAATGCTAATAAAGGGCGTGTCTCGATATCACGAGGTAACTGAGACGGGAATCACATTTGACTGGTGTCTTATCCTTGACAATTGTCCGATAACCTTTCGTGAACCCTCACAGGAATGCAGGATCAGTGTAGGTAGTGTTGAACAAACTGTGCACTACGAGATGAAATTCAATGAAGTAAGCGCATGGTGTATTTCACGTGTTCTGTCACGCGATCACAAGGAAAAAGGCCAAAAAACAGATTTGCAGCGATACGAAAACGAAGGACACAGGGAAAATTCGAAAATTCTGTTGTGATCTATGACGTGTCTTTTTTAATCCACTACCTCACTAATAAATCAAAAAGAACGAGTATGAAGGAATTTTCTTAAGCCATAAGAAATTTCGAAAAAACGAGAAGTGGAGCAGTACGGCCCTTATATTTTAGCACCCCCCCCCCCAAAAAAACGAGTATGAAGCCATTTTCTGAATCCAAAAGAAATTCCGATAAAATGAGGGCCACCCTGGTAGCGCAGTAAGGCCCTCATTTTTTAGCCAAAAAAAAAAAAAACGAGTATGAAGGAATTTTCTGAAGCCAAAAGAAATTCCGAAAAAATGAGAGTCGCCGGTAGCGCAGAAAGATCCTCATTTTTTTGCGTAAAAAAAAAAAAGAATAAAAAAAAAACGAGTATGAAGGAATTTTCTGAAGCCAAAAGAAGTTCCGAAAAATTGAGGGCCTCACCCGTGGCGCAGTAAGGCTCTCATTTTTTAGCGAAAAAAAAAGTACGAAATAATTTTCTGAAGCCAAAAGAAATTCCGAAAAATGAGGGCTGCCCCGCTGGTCTAAGTGCTGGCTTCTGATCATTCGTCCAAGATGGGTCATGGCTCAAATCCCAGTGAGGCATAGATGTTATGGTGGTCTTACGGCACTGACTGTCTGCCTTCCCTCGAACCAGTGGGTCTATATTAGGGACGAGCGACTGCCTACAGTCCACCGAATTGCCCAAAATTGTCGTAAAACCTACAGTAAAAAATAGACAATGATAAGGTCCTTGCACCTGTGCAAAGCTTGATTGACAAGCAACCAAAAACCTTCTTCGTGAAACTGGAATTATGAAGCTTCTAGAATTTTTTTTTTTTTTTTTTATTGGAGGTTTAACGACCACCGTGAGCAACTCAATGGGCTATAAGCAGTCGCCCGTCCCTAATTTAGGGTCACTGGTTCCAGGGAAGGGAGAGAGCCAGTGCCGTAAGACAAACACAACATCCATGCCAGACCGGGATTCGAACCCGGACCCCTTACGGACGAATGATCAGAGGCCAGTGCCTTAGACCACTGCGCCACCGGGGCGGCCTAGAATTTTGGAATTTTGTTTGTTTGAAGGTTTGACGACTACCATGAGCAATTCGATGGGCTATAAACAGCATCCCGTCCTTAATTTAGGTCCACTGGTTTCAGGAAAGGGAGAGAGCCAGTGCCGTAAGAAAAACACAACATTCATGCCACATCGGGATTCGAACCCGGATTCGTCTCGGAAAAATGATCTGAATCCAGAGCTAAAACCTCTGCGCCATCTGGGCAGCCTGGAACGTTGAAATAAATACACTGCAGTTAAAGGAGACTGTGTAGAAAACTAGTGTACATGATTTTTAAATTTTATCACGAATAAAAATTTTCTGAAACAAATCTCCTTTATTTAAACTTTTTTCTATTTTGTGCCTTTTGGTAACGTATCAACATCAACTGTGTATTAATCAAAGCTGATCAAGAAACCAGAAAAAAACATTAAAGGAAATTACACCTGACTTTTTGAAAATTTAATCTATATTACATGTATACATATTAGGTAATCATCATAAATTACCTTAGAGAATTTTTACTAGAGTTAAACTGGTTTCTTTAACAGTTTTCTTCTTCAGCAGAAGTTTCCGGACTCACGCTGCACTTCGTTTCGTTATTCTACTTCAGTCACCAGGAGTTATTTATTTCATGTGGGGTTTCAGGTCATCACGTTATCCTCTCACCTAATTGGTCGTTATGGCTTGGATTCTAGGTACAGCTCTCTACTGTATGTGGCGCCATCCCATTTCGAGATCTTACACTACCGCAGTTCTGAGCGTTTTCCACAATTTTACAGTTGAGCATAACACAACACATTTTGTTCAAAATCATTACGTCCAGCTCTGATTGTAATTGACATATACTGGTACAGTAAGCAACTTTTCACTTTTACAAGTCTCCATGATAATGTGTAGATATACAATAGAAATAAAATTTATTATACACATAGCACTGATCCACAGAACTGCACTACCACTCCCCAAAAGGGATAGGCTATACACACACTAACACACAAACACACAAACACATACACACGCACACACATATTACATGCTCGGACTGTGAAGATAGGTAACTACGGCGATTTGTGAATTGGGCGAGTTCATGCGTGGGAAGATTCGGTGGAGGAAGATATGGTGCTCAATTTTAGCGAATGCAGAGCGACTGAGGTTTCCGCTTGTGACAGTTGCACGTGTGTACTAGGAGTGCATCAAAACCGGCAAAACTAGGAGTCGTCGGGAGCCGTTCGAGGCGAGTTCTACCTCTCCCATATCGCAATGGAGGTTCAAAGTGGGAGGATATTGGTTGCATTCAACGGTGGGGTACCTGCGAAGGTTTGTGTAAAGGCCGCTTGACGTACATTGGCATGAATAGGTTAGAGGTCTGCAAAGGACATGTTAGTAAGTTGCACACGTCTAACCATGAATAGGCAATGTTAGTCCGTGCAGATCTCTAACCATGAATAGGTAATGTTAGTCCGTGCAGTCCTCTAACCTATCATCAAGCGTTCTTGTCCATTTTCTGTAAATGAAGGAATTCTTTTTGAGCAGAGGTCTTCAACCACTTGCTCACGGAGCACTTTTCAATGGCCCGCGAGACGTTGATCACAAAGTAAATTCCAAAATGGAAGAAAATACATTTCGAAAAGCAGAAATGAGTATCCACACAGACACGCACATAGCAATTTTTAAAGAGTACTGAAAAATGTAGGCGTATCAGGTACCAAAAATATCCAGACTGGTTGCGTAAGTTCGGAATCTCGCAACACAGAAGGAAGCGGTTTGGCACAGGGTGACCATGGAACGTACTACGCATGCGCCATGAGTCACGTCTCGCCCGCTTGTCCGTTATTTTTTTATTTTTTTTACAATAGCGCTTTCTTCTTACGTGTGTGAAGCTGTCCATTGCATTTGTCATGTCTAGAAAAATCGATCAACGAATTTTCATCAGATTTTGTGATAAAGATGACGAAACTTGCAAAGGCCGCCCCGGTGGCGCAGTGGTCTAAGCGATGGCCTCTGATCATTCGTCCGAAAGGTGTTCGGGTTCGAATCCCGGTGAAGCAGGGATGTTGTGTTTGTCTTACGGCACTGGCTCTCTCCCTTCCCTGGAACCAGTGACCCTAAATTAGGGACGGGCGACTGCTTATAGCCCATTGATTTGCTCACGGTGGTCCTTAAACCTCCAATAAAAAAAAATAACTTGCAAAGACACATTCTTAAAGTTACAGAAAGTCCACGGAGAGTATTGTATGAGTCGTGCACAAGTTTATGAGTGGTATAAACGTTTTAAACATGTTCATGAAATGTTGAGAGTGATGAATGGTCTGGGAGGCCCGTAACAAGCAAAAGTGGAAACAACGTTGAAATTGTGCGCACAGCCGCGCCGAATCACTATTCGTAAGTTATCTGAAGGTTTCAACATTAGTTCTGGTTCATTCCAGTCGATTCTTACGGACGACTCCGGTATGAGACGCGTCTCAGCCAAATTTGTGCCAAAATTGAGCTGCGCAAAAACTAGCCCGTGTTTCAGTTGCTAGTGATCTGCTTGAGTGCGTCGAAAACGACGGAAACCTTTTAAAAACTATCATAACTGATGACAAATCGTTGGTTAATGGGTATGATTGCAAACCTAAGGGTCACTCTTTACAGTGGAAGACCCCAAACTCTTCCTGGCCCAAAAAATCAGGACAGAGCCGTAGCAATGTCAAGACGATGCTGACTGGGGTTTTTTTTCCAGTCAAGAGGGAATTAAAATGTGCATCACGAATACACTCTGTGAGGCTAGACAATCAACAAGGAGTACTGCTGTCAAATTTTGCGGCGTTTGAGGAACACAGTTCGTCTCAAAAGGTCGGCACTGCATGAGAGTGGCTAGAGACAATTCCACCATGACAACGCGCATGCCCATGATCGCTACTTGTGTAGCAGTTCCTTGCTAAGCACCGCATTGCGCAGGTCCGACATCCACCCCATTCGCTAGACTTCGCTCCCTTCGGCTTTTTTATCTTCCAGAAATCACATACCACCTGAAAAAATTTCAAGATTTTGAGGAGATACAACAGAATGCGACGAGGCTGCGGTTCGCTATTTCAGAAGATGGCTGCAAAAAGGGCTTCGAGCAGTGGAAACAGCACTGAGCTGAGTGTGTGGCTTCGCATGAGATCTATTTTGAAGGCGATTAAGTTTCAAATCTATAAGTACTTGTACATTTTTTTTATAAATCCTGTCTCGATACTTTTGATCCCAAAGCCTACCTGTATGAAAACTCAAATTTGATCCGTGTTTACCCGAAACACGGACTCTGGAGCGAGTGCTAACGCGTGCCCCCTCACTCCGGAGTAATTGTTTTTTTATTGGAGGTTTAACGGCCACCGTGAGCAACTCAATGGGCAACAAACAGTCACCCGTCCCTAATTTAGGGTCACTGGTTCCAGGGAATGAAGAGAGCCAGTGCCGTAAGACAAACACAACATCCATGACCCACCGGAATTCGAACCCGGACCCCTTTTGGACGAATGAGCAGAGGCCATCGCTTAGACTACTGCGCCACCGGGGACGGCTCATTCCGGAGTAAGTTGCTCTCCTAACTAAGCTACATGGACGGAATGTATCGCTGCGCATTTGTCGTCTTGACACGTGCTTTACCTCTGTAGTACGTCACGTCATCTCCCTCTTAATTTTTTTTATTGAAGCAAAGAACAAATTTCATTAATTCTAGACGATGTGTGGAACAAGCATCACACATATTTCGAAGAACCCATCGGCCAGTACATTCATTTTTACGTTCTGGCGCCAATGTGAAAACACAATTTTGTCCTTGGCGGGATCAAACCCCATCACTCCGGAGTAAGTTGCTCTGTAACGTATACTCTCGATTCACTTTCCTTTTGATTTTACTATCTCTGGTTATTTTATTTTACTATGTAAATTATCTTCTTACTGAACGAGATGTTATTTCACCCGCTGAATGAGATCTGGCAATGAGTGTAAGTCATGACGTGGTGGTAGCCAGTATAAATAGGCGCGTTCAGCGATATCTAGGGAGAGCGTTTGTTGTTGTAGGGAGAGCATTTGTTGTTGTACGGAGAGCGTTGGTTTATGTGAAGGAGAGAGTTTGTTGTTGTTGTTGTATTGAGAGCTTCGTTCTATGTGATTAGTTTGATTCTTCATTATTGTGAAACGAGTTGTGTGTGTGCGTTGGATGATTCCAGAGTTATATAATAAAAGAGCTTTTCGTAAGTACGTCTTTCTCAATTCATAGTTTTTGTCAGATCTCTGTCTGGCTGTTAGGTTTATGTCATTAGTTTATTACTATTAACAACCAGCGTTAAGACTTTATTCATCCTAATTACTGCTACAACATTACTACCAGTTATAAGTTTGTTCAATACTATTACTACACTACTAGCAGGAGACTTTATTCATGATCTTAATTAACTAGTAACAACAACCATTTTAATTCACTATTTGAAGCTTAGTACAAGCATATAATTCAGTAGCAGAAGCATTATAAAACATTACTAGCTTAGAAGAAGGTTATTCATTATAATTAGCTGGTAGAAAAAGTATATTCATTATAGCTCTTCCAACTAAGCTACACAGAAGGAATGTATCGCTGCATATTTATCGTCTTGACACGTGCTATACCTCTGTACTACGTCACACCTGAAGCAATCGATGTTCATAATAAACAGATGAATTTTTACTTTTCCATGTGGCCCTCGAATCCTACTTCGTTTTCTGATGTTTAGAAATGTTTGAAAAACCCCAGGTATAGAGAAACAAATGCGCTGTATTGAACAAAACTATCTTAGTTATAGAGGGAATATCACACAGAGAGACATGCCGTTTTTTCGTAAAAATTCCTCACATGCCTAAGGTATCGGCTTAACTCAATGCTTCTGATACAAATGTAAATACTAGGCAAGCAAGCAAGCATGAGTCATTTTCTTGTAGGACTTCCGTCCACAGTGAATAGATTTTTAGGTCCCAGCCACCTACAGCGAGTTCGCCTTTTGGGCAGGACACAGAAACGGAAGGAATGAGAGCAAGTCTAGCGACTTTGACAGAACAGTTTGTAGTGAGATTAGAGTACAGTAGATGGCGCCACCGTACAAGTAGGATGTTGCACATAGAGGGGTGAGAGAATTTCAGGGGGGGGGCATAAGAAAGGATACCCATTTAACCAGTGGGTCCAGCCTGGGGGTCGTCACGTAACGTGCTCGTCCGATGCACGGCGGATATTCAGCGATTGTTAGTAAATCACACCATCTCTGAAAGAGATGGTCCAGGATCGAATCTGAGGACCTTGCATTTATAGTCTGACGCGCTAACCACTAAGCCATCCGCGGCTCAAATGTAAATTCTTTTCCTGTTCTGCACTTAAATACAAACAGGGAAGTCTTCGATTCCCTAATATATAAATAAATACAGTATAGATTCCGGTTAATTGAGAAACATCGGGGATGAAACACTTTGGCCCAATTAAGCGGCTGCCCAGTTATGGGGAGCTTTATTCCAAAGAGCTTATTCGGGATGCTCTTCAAGAATTGTCCCAAATAAATGGCTGCCCCGATTAACCGGCGGCCCAATTAACCGGAATCTGCAGAACTTCTCATCTCCGGTGTACCAATGAATGGCGACAGAAGTTCGTTTCGGTTTTGGTTTCGAAAAGATGATAACTGTTCGTGTTAGCATTTCTCGGAAAAGAAAAAAATTGTTTCAATCGCTAAATCCAACGACGTACACTACTTTTTGTGAAAATTACACCATGATAGACTGTTGCTATTAACTTGAAACTTGCAGGATATGACAACTAAAATATCAGTGAAAATGCACCTGCGGTTTCGGAGCAGCACCATCTGAACTCTCCGGCCATGGGTATAATAAATAGCTGGCTCAAACGAGATGCAGCAATCAGTTAAGAGCCGACATTGAGTCGAAAGGGTGTTTCTTGTGTCTCACTATGCCCCCGTCGCCGAAGAAGGTCGTATTATGAACATCTGAAGGACTTTGAGTGAGGAAGGATTGTTGGGCTGAGAGAAACTGGATTTTCCTAATGCAAAATTGCCACTTTTACGGACGAAACGCCAGTACAGTGACGCGAACGTGGCGTGAGTGGACAAAATTGCCACTTTACGGACGAAACGCCAGTACAGTGATGCGAACGTGGCGTGAGTGGACAAAATTGCCACTTTTACGGACGAAACGCCAGTACAGTGATGCGAACGTGGCGTGAGTGGACAAAATTGCCACTTTTACGGACGAAACGCCAGTACAGTGATGCGAACGTGGCGTGAGTGGACAAAATTGCCACTTTTACGGACGAAACGCCAGTACAGTGATGCGAACGTGGCGTGAGTGGACAAAATTGCCACTTTTACGGACGAAACGTCAGTACAGTGATGCGAACGTGGCGTGAGTGGACAAATGAGGCTGGAACGCATAGAAATCCTCGAAATGGGCGGCAAAATCGCACGACTGCACGTCATGACAGACAACTCTACGATATGGTAGTGACTGATCGCACAGCGACATCCACGATCTTAGCGCAGCAGTGGAGCCCGTCACAGGGCAGGCTTTGTCCTCCAGCACAGTTCGACGTCGTCTGCTTAACAGACGATTGGTCGCTAGCAGCCCATTGCTGCGCACGCATTCCTTTGATCCTCAACCACAGATACCTCAGGCTGCAACGGGGTTTCCAACGGACACTGGCGCGCTGATTGGCAACAGGTCGTGTTTTCAGACGAGTCACGATTCAGTTTGATGCACCATGATGTGTCGCGAGCGTGTTCGAAGACATCGTGGTGAACTGCACCTTGCAGTGTCACGCGGGCCTAACGCTAAGCGTCATGATTTGTGGCGTCATTGCGTTCAATTCGAGATCTCACCTGATGCGAATTGAACGAACCATCCACAGCCAGCGATACACCAGGTATGTTTTAA
Organism: Macrothele yani; assembly: GCA_039090855.1. Classification (NCBI taxonomy): domain Eukaryota; kingdom Metazoa; phylum Arthropoda; class Arachnida; order Araneae; family Macrothelidae; genus Macrothele; species Macrothele yani. The sequence goes on from CM076991.1 coordinate 94,543,418, forward strand.
AGGCTTCCTTCAGAGTTATCCTGGCGCTGTATTCCAGCAGAACAATGCTCGGCCACGTGTGACCCGAAATGTCCAAGACCTCTTCCATTCATGGTAGATATAGCTTCTTCCCTGGCCTGCTCGTTCTCCTGATGTGTCCCCGTTTGAACATGTCTGGGACAAGGTAGCTAAGCGCTTGGCCCGTCAAGCGCCTCCACCAGTCACAAGAAATGAACTCTGGTCTAGCATAGAAGCAGCCTGGTATGCTATTCCCCCAAGACGATATCAAAACCCTCTTTCATTCAATGCCACGCCGTGTAGAGACTGGTTTTATTGTTCGAGGTGGTCTCACAAGATCCTGAGTTTTGAAGCAAAAAAATCTTGATAGCTCTACAAATGTAATCAGTTATCTCTTGTAACATGAGGATCTGATATAAATCCGTTGAATAGTGCTATTCTTTCTTGGTGTTGCAAGTTTCACAAACAGTGGTGTAAAACCGGAATTTGATTTCAACTTTAAAGAAGATAAACCGTCCAGTTTCAGACTGTCATCTTACAGCCCGACTTGTCGGTTTAAGTTGTAATTAATCAGTGCATCCGGTGCAGATTCGCTTGACTCAGCGAAATACATCATCTGATTATTTAACTAGTCAGTCTTTGTTTCGTGACACGAAAGACTTTTTAATGCATGAGCAAAATCTTAAACCTTCCAGTAGAGGCGCGTCCAGGCTCGAAATCGAGCTTTCCGGGCCGGGCCGGGCCGTGCCGGCCCTGTGCAGACCTATAGAATGGGCTATGCAACCCGACGCCCACATAGAGTATCTTAGTTCGCAACAGGACTGTGAGGATGTTATGGTCAAAGGGTATCACCACTGGACAACTGGAAATGGGTAGCTTGGTGAGACGAATCGAGGTTCGAACTACTTCACGCTAACTGGACGGTGCGTACGTGGTATAGACAAATGAGGCCATGGACTCCAACTGTCAAGACAGGTTGTAGCAGACAAGTTCTAGGGGCGTGTTTACTTGGGCCACCTTGGGGCATGTTAACGTGAGTCACCTTCCGTATTATTGTACCTATTGACACTACCATCACCTCACAAAGCTATGCTATGTCCTCGCATACCACCAACACTCGTATCTGGCTGTCTATTTCCCAAAGTAGAGGATGCCTTCTTTTAATAAGACCAAGCCACGCCTTATCCATTCAATACGGCCAAAGACTGGTTGAAAGATCATTCCAGTGAGTTCTGAATCCTCTAATGACCCCATCACTCTCCGGATCTGAAACCAATTGAGCATTTGTAGAACGGAGTGGCGAGATAAATTCGAGCACTAAACCCACCACGGGTAACTCTGGGTGCTTTACGGATGGCGCAGAGCCGTAGTTTGGAACCCTGTCATGATAAGCTGAACCTCCCCTACAAGAGACTCAACAAATGATAATTCTCACACAAAAATGCCATATTTAAAAGAAATAATTAATAAAAAATTTCAATATCCCACTTTTAGCACTATATACCGATCTGACTGAGAGGAAAATTCCCGTAAATCATCAGTTAAAATAAATTGAAAGTTGTAAAACACTGTAATGTTTACAGTTCGTTGATCAATTTGTCGCTCTGACTTCCATGATAAACTGTTGTAGGCATGCACTCTATAGCGTTTCATTTCCAAATACACATTATTAGTGCTCATTTTTTGAAATGCTTTGCATTTAATGAGACTGACTTTGACTCTTCGTATTGGACAATCCCATTAAGAAATATAATAGGGAACATAATGCATCTCTAGGGGTAATGCTACTGTTTTAAGAGATATGGTACTGAAATAGACACACCTTATCGCAACATCAAAAACCTTGTGCCACTCTCATGGCTCCGTCACGGTGGCCCAGTAGTAAGAGGCGTCGTTTCTGGTCAGTCATCTGCGCTGGACCCGGTTTCGAGACTCAGATGAAGCATGGTAGTGTGCTTGTCCCATGGTGCTGGATCTGTTTCTTCCCTGGAGCCAGTGGCCCTAAATCAGGAACGGCTAACCGCTTGCAGCGCTCTGAGTTGCTCATGGGATCGTTAAAGTTCGAAATAAAAAAATATCCACTCAAAATTAATCATAATATCAAGCGTCAGATCACCTGCAGTGCCCTCATTGAGTTTAGGGAAAGCTAGCTTCTTGCGTGTTGCATACTTTGGGCAAGATCCAGCATTCTATTTTAATCAATATGTGTGTAGTCTGTTTGAAGTATTCCTAGTATATACATAGTCGTACCAGAACAATATGACCACCTACCTAATAATGGAAATAACCACCCTAGGCCCAGATGACAGCGGCGAGACGGCGTGGCATGGACGCAATGAGGCCATGGAAGGTTGCCCGAGGCACACGTGCCCATTCGGACTGCAGCAAAGTAGGAAGGTCGCGGAGATGTCGTGGTTGTGGGTCCGAACGTCGAACTAGTCGATCCAAATAGTCCCACAAGTGCTCTATGGGATTGAGGCAGGGCTATTTCGCCGGCCAATGGAGAAGGGAGGCATCGCTATCGTGTTCCTGGAACTATTCATGCACCCCTTAGCGACGTGGCAGGGTACATTGTCTTGTTCGTAGACACCGTCACCACCAGGGCAAACGTCCAACATGAAGGAATGCATGTAGTCAGCGAGGATGGACAGGTAGCCATTTGCGTTTAGGCACCCATCCAGCGGTACCAGCGGTCCTATGTCGTACCAGGACAACATCCCACAAATATGCACCCTGCCACCGCCGGCATGTACTTGACCGACAAGCGTGTCCGAGTGTTAGTTCTCGTGTGTGTGACGCCGTATCCGCCAATGCCTATCACTTCTGTGGAGCAGAAACCTCGATTTGTCGGAAAAGGCAACTTTTTCCACTCTTCCACTGTCCAATGACGACAGTCCCATTCGAATTGCAGGCGTCGTTGCTGATGGACCTGGGCTAACATGGGAGCATTGACGCAGCGTCGATTCCGGAGACCCATGCGCAACAGGATTCACTCTATTGTTATTGGCGACACGTACCTGGATGCCCCCAGCGTTCATTTGGATGACCAATTGCTGCACTGTTGCGCGTCGATTGTCGTTTACCAGTCGACGGAGGCGACGTTCTCCTCTGGGGTGGATGGCCTTTGGCGCTCCACAGTTATGACGTCAGAAGGTACTCGGTGTGTCAGCAGTCCCTTCTTGATACACTCTGACTGCAGCACCTCGCAAGTAGCCTACAAAGTCTGCTGTTTCTGAGATGCTTCAACACTTGGCGCGGTAGCCGATGATCATTCCTTTTTGAACGTCCGTCAAATCACTACCTCTTCCCATTGTGTTCATGTGACACACTATGTCTCATCTGTCCTGGCTGGCCGCTTATATCTCCGTGTGGTCGACCTTGTCACGTGCAGTGTGTGGCGTGCCGGGGCGAGTACACTATGATTCCGGGGTGGTCATATTATTCTGATACGACCGTGTAAAAATTATGATCCATTTTTTCGAACTTACGCCATTTCGTATGATTTACATTTCTTCAGTCTCATTAATATACTCTAAATATTTAATTTGGCGCTACTACACGCTAACACACACTGTTTTGTCCCTTTTCCTAATTTGTTGTATTTTGGGGGTTTAATGACCACTTTGAACAACAAGCAGATGCTCATCCTTGATTTAGGGCCATTGATTCCAGGAATGGAACAGAGTAAGTGCCGGAAGACGAACATTCCATCCAGGCCTCACACGGGATTCGAACCTAGACCCATCTCAGACGGATGATAAGAAGGTAACACATCACACCACTCTGGAACCGCGCGACTGGCACTTTTAAGCAGGCAGTTGTATTATTTGCAACACCATTAGATTAACGCGATGTTTCTTCAGAAAGCACTTTTGTGTCAAATGCCAGTTAATCGGCGTGGGTTGTAGCGGTGCAGATTAGCACTTGATAAAAATGCAGAATATTTCTGAGCAGAAAAATTCTATATCAGTAAAGGGCACTTCAAATGGTGCAAGTTCAGTACACTTATGCATAGAGTGGTATACATCCGTTTATTCAGCGGAGTGATACATTATGTACAAATGGACAATCTTTAGCTCTCCACTTGAAAGCTTTTTCAAGGCAGCAGCGGATAGATATTGTCTAGACTTTTTCAAGGCATCAGTTAGACGTTACCTTGCCTTTTTCAATAGAGTGGATAGACAAGGCGGTGGTGAGACACTGTTGGCCATTTGAGTCATTTGTGCGGAAGGGGTCCGGGTTAGAATCCCGGTGAGGCATGGATGTTGTGTTTGTCTTACGTCACCGGCTCTCTCTCCCTTCCCTGGAGCCAGTGACCCTAAATTAGGGACAGGCGACTGCTTATAGCCCATTGAGTTGCTCACGGTGGTCATTAAACTTCCAATCAAAAAAAGAGAAAAAGACATTGGTGAATCTCTGCCCTGATAAAGCCCCACAGTGGAGATCGAAAGCTTACAGATTTGTATGTACTGCATCACGCCACTAGGTAAATGGACTTATACCACGCTATATGAGGGGGATCGAAAAGTAGCGCACAGCAATTTGTTTCTCTTTGTAGGCTGCAAGTAGCGTGTTGCAGTTTGGCAGACAACAAGTTTGAATATTCTGCTACAGACCTGTTTGGCTGTATTAGGTGTCTCCGTGGTGGAAGACAGTGTGAACGACGGCACAAAGATGTCGCGTTTGTTAGCATCGTCTACGGATGAAAAGCAACGCTTATGCATAGAGTGGTATATATTCGTCCGATTATTGTGGGCTAAACGGAAAACGCCGACGGAAATTCACAAAGAAATGGTCAAAGTGTATGGCCGCCCCGGTGGCGCAGTGGTCTAAGGCGTTGGCCTCTGATCATTCGTCCGAAGGGGTCCGGGTTCGAATCCCGGTGAGGCATGGATGTTGTGTTTGTCTTACGGCACTGGCTCTCTCCCTTCCCTGGAACCAGTGACCCTAAATTAGGGACGGGCGACTGCTTATAGCCCATTGAGTTGCTCACGGTGGTCTTTAAACCTCCAATAAAAAAAAAAAAAAAAAAAAAAAAAAAAAAGTGTATGATGACGATTGCCTGTATCGCAGCAACATCTCCAGATGGTGCAGTTTCTTTGCAGAGAGCCGTGGCAACTTTAGCGATTCACCACTTTCCCGTGGACCTGTAACGGCGTCACCTGCCATTGTGAGAGGCATTGGACAGGCAATTCTGAGTGAACGGCGAATTCATCTGCGCACATTGGCACAGAAGTTCAACATTTCGTACACAGTATAGCGTACGATATTGTGCATGACATATTGCAATTTCGCAATTGTGCGATGGGTGCCCCAGAGCCTGACAGAAGTCAGAATATACAGAGAATGACGTCATTCTTGGATCACTTGATGCGTTTCGCAGAAGAATGACATGAATTTCTGGCAGATGTAGTGGCGGGTGATGTGTCCTGGGCGTATCACTACTCTCCCGAAACTGATGGCCAGTATGGTGTGGAAACATTCCGACTCCCCGATATCAAAAAAAAAAAAAAAAAATCCAGAGTAACCCAGTTTGCACAAAAAGTCCTTATGATGGTGTTCTGGGACATGCATGGCGTTCTCTTGGTGGAGTTTTATCCAACGGTGACCACTGTGAATGCCAAAATCTACTCTAATACATTGACAAAGTTGCGTCTTGCCCTTCGTGACAAAAGACCCAATAGAGACGCTGTAAATGTCACACTGCTTCACGACAACGCTTGTCCACATGCTGCATAACACGTTCGTGACAAAATTGCACAATTTGGCTGGGAGGAGCTCCATCACCCACCGTACAGTCTCGACCTAGCTACTTCGGACTTTCATCTGTTTAGTCCCTTGAAAAGATTCCTGGGCGGCCGACGCTTCGATTAGGCTGACGAAGACAAATCGGTTGTCTGCAGGTGGCTATACATCCAGAAAACGGACTTTTGTGAATAAGGTATACACTGAAGTGCCAGGAAAACTGGTACAGACGAGCTTATGCAAAATACATAGCAACGTCATCAATGCGAGTACTCGGTTGCGTCCGCCAGTGCGTATATAAAGCGATAGACATCCTTGCCAGCTGTCAGAGCTGTTTTTGGCATGAGAATGACAAGTAATAACGATTTAAGCGATTTTCTACGCGGTGTCATAGTTGGCGCTCGTAAGATGGGCCATAGTATTTCGAAGATAGAAAAGAAGTACGGATTTTCACGGACGATCAATGCAAGGGTGTACCGTGACTACAAGAATTCCGGCAAAACCTGCAACCTACGATACCAGTGTGGCCGTAAAAAGACATTGGGTGAACGTGACCATCGTCGGCTGTCAAGAATCGTTTCACTCGACACTCTCGCAGGTAGCATCGGAATTCACTGCTGGAGCCTCAACAAGCATCAGCGTCCGGACTGTGCAACGTACCCTGCACGATATGGGCTTTGGGAGCCGACGCCCAACTCGAGTCTCCTTGATGGGTGCACGACACAGAACTATGCGCCTCGTTTGGGCACGGCAACACCGCCACTGGACACTTGATGACTGTAAACAATTAGCCTTGTCTGACGAGTCGCGTTTCCAACTGCATCGGGCAGATGGAAGGATTCGTGTGTGGTGCAAACCCCATGAAGCCATGGATCCCGCCTGTCAACAGGGAACTGTACCGGCTGGTGGGGGTCCCGAAATGGTATGGGGTGTATTTAGCTGGACTTCACTGGGACCCCTGGTACGTCTCCAAACTCTGTGACCGGCTAATGCTATGTGCGCATCCTTTCTGACGAGGTACATCCGTTCATGTCCTGCATTCATGCTGATGGGTTGGGCCTATTCCAACAGGACCATGCACCTCCACACAAGTGTCGGGACGCCACATTATGGTTAGAGGAGCATTCATCTGAGTTTGGGGTGTTGCCATTCTCACCCCAGATCTGAACGTGATAGAACACATTTAGGATGCCATGCAACGTGCTATCGAACACAGACAGGAATCCAAGACCTCGGAATACACCCGAATTGTGGAACGCTTTGCAGGAAGTATGGTGTGCATTGCCTACAGCATATTTCCAGAAGCTAGTGGAGTCCATGCCCCGTCGTATTTCTGCAGTCCTGCGCTCCCGTGGGGGACCTACCAAGTATTAGACTGGTGTACCAGTTTTTCTGTCACTTAAGTGTATTATAACTGGTACCACGTTTGAATAAATGTATCCAACGTCTCGGTTCTTATGTTGAAAAATAACAAAGAAATGTAGTTTCACTGTGCATATGTTTTGTTTTGCGTATCTATTAAACCATTGCCAAAAAAAACAGTGTGCGTTACTTTTCGATATACCCTTGTGTAAGCGTATTGAAATTAGGAAAAAGAACATTTCGTCAAGAAATAACTACTCACAGAAGTAATGCTGTGCTTCTTTACAATAAAATGCCACAGTATCATAGGAAGAGATCATTTTAGTTGCCAGTATTTTTATTACAACTTATTACAACAGAACAGATTAGATAAATCCCTAAAACATGAAATGCAGCAGTTTGTGCGTAACGCAAATTGTGTCATCTTGTAAGAGATCATTTCGGTTTTCGCACAATCTAGCATTTTGAAAAGAGTCCTCAAGTTTTCAGTAATCGGAGTCAAGGGCATTGTCGTCTATATCCTCTGGATCTCTTTCAAATGTGATATCATTAAGGAAATACCAGTTGGGTGCATCTTCGCAGTCCACATTGTAGCTCCAGTCGCAGACACGGAATTTCTGGTTGAACCTAGTAAAATTCGGGCACACGTGGGGCACTCTTCTTCCGAAAGCATCGCACATTTGGAAAATTTGGCAGTCGAAATCCAGATCAGCGTAAAAACCAACAGCCCTGTCGGAGCAATCAAAAGTGAATTCGACATCAGGAAATTCTTCCCATCTTTTACTCTGAAATAAAAGAGACATAGATTGTTCAAGAATGAATTCAGGTATCTGATAAGATCGTGCAAAAACAGCTTTAAGAAAAAACATTTTTTTTTAATTTGCAGGAAAATTATTTTTATTCATGAGTTATATGCATTGATTTAAATTCGTTTATGCAAACAGTCAAAAACACAGAGTTTGCATGTTGTAAAACTTACACATTGTATTCTGTGGTACGATATTTATTGCGCAGTTTCAGGAGGAGCGAGAGGCAGCACATGAGCTGGCTTTATAAAACTTTAGCGTTCACTTCCCTATCTTACTCTTACCCTCTCTATATATCTCTCTCTACCTCTGTCGTCTGCTCTGTTGCTAATGGTGTGCTAAAAACAGTGCTGCGTCCAACTGTGAATAACAAAGTTGTTCATTTTGAAAATGTATTTGCTAGGAGTAGTTTCATTGCGAAGCACAGGTGTCCTTACTTTTCTCCGCAATATCTTCTACTGAGACTGTTCCGACACTTAGACTGAGATAACTATTGTCTTGTAAAGGAAAGAGATGTCTCTTCCTCTTGAATCTCCCGCCCTATAACCTGAGGAATCCATTTATTTTATTTGTTCTCGTTGTTCAACGACTTTACATGAGAACTAAGGCCTCGACCGTCCCTAATTTTCTCTCTCTCTCTCTCTCTCTCTCTCTCTCTCTCTCTCTCTCTCTGTCGCATGCAACACCGTTTCATATCCTCTTCGACTTTCTCCCCCTTGTCATTTCGTCTTTCTATCTCTCTCTCTAGATTTGTTTTATTTGTTTGCTTTAAGTATAATGTAAACTTTCCAAATGCAGGAACTTTAAACTTTTAGACTGTTTGTACAAAATACAATATTATTTTGCAATCATATAGGTTTTTCTTTAACACAAACGACAGGAACAACAATAATAATGATCGATTCTTGGGACCTTAGTGAGACCTAAATTTGTCATGTAGCTGTCAGATGATATGCTTCCTTGTTCTCATTTAATTGCGAAATATCTTTTTGCGGGAAGATTTATTATTATTATTGACGTTGAAGAGCAACTTCATTGGGCAATAATGCATTTCATCATTGTTCCAAGGTACATAATTACCCGCAGCTGAGGTAGTGAAAATCCCAAAGATGTAACGTTCGTGGAACTAAGAGCGTGATATTTGCGATCAAAATGCGAGAACATTTTGCATCAGGGAAATTTGGGAATTAATATAAAGTCTGGGCCATGAAAATAACTGTCTTCTAAAAGAAAACTCTTTTCGGAAGTGTAGATACTGTACAAAACAAAAATATGAAGTTACAGAAAGCTTCAGAACAAATTGGAAAATGCGTGAGGAATTGTGTTTGTTGTGCAGCTGGGACAACGTTGAGAAAGAATATTTTTAATTATTCTTTCAGAAAAGGAAGAAAATGCAAATTTTTCTGCGGTTCTCAGAAATATGCGAATACCCCAAGTTCTTGAAAATTTTCATGCTGCGAAACCGGGAAACGATGAATGGAAGTCTTGGTCATAGTGAATTCAATGCAAGAAGAGTTCATCTAAACTCGATATCAAGAGGACAGACACACAGCAATACGAGGGGTTTCCAAAAAGTAAGATGCCATACTCTCCATAATGTTTAATCAAAGGAAGTTAAAATGACACACTAAGATAGAAATGAGCATGAACTACATATTTAATGTGTTGAGACACTTGCCACAACATTTGATAAGTTTATCAATTCCCCCGTACCTAAATGTATTAACCAACAACGTATCTGCGGATGAACTTCCTTGTCTGCCATAAAGTTCCTTCCCGAAAGATGGTTCTTAAGACTTCGACAAGTTGACATGTGGTGCAGTTTTACGGTGGCTTTACCAGTCTGTTTTCAAGAACGACGCCCTTAATACGCAAAATGTTTTCTCTCTTGACTATTGATGGCATGTCCATCTCTTGTCAACACGGCTCTTTTGAGCCGTGTTGACATCGAAGGTGAGCATCAGCACCAAATACGCAACATTACACCAGAAACACACCTGCTTTTTCATCATCACCTTTTCTTCATGCACTAAACCTAGTTTACGGTGAATGTCACTTGGTGAAGTCTATTTTGCCTACAAAAATCGAATAACTTCATTGATACCTGTTTTGGACCACATTTCACAATATCCACCATCTTATGAATAGAACCAGTTGTGAAGCGACAGTGGCGTCACCTTGATTGTGCGGTTCTTTCGGAAACTGCTAATGGTTCAATTTGTCTGTAACATTTCATTTCATTCCTCTTCCGCATTATTGAGAAAATAAATGTGTAATCTTACTTTTCGGGAACCCTTCGTATAATTGCACTTCTTAGTGGAAACTGTGAATTGGGAATAATGTACAGCGATAAGTAATAGTTATCATGGTCGCAACATCAAATGTGAAATTCAAACTACAGGTACAAAGATATCGTGCAAACGAACGAACAAGTGCTTTAAGCTCTCATTTTTGTGGCACTTTTCAATTAACCATAATGTATCTGCAGGCAAAATATCTGCTCTTCAGTAAGTCCTATTAACCCATTAACCGACTGGAATGTATTAACTCTGGGTTTGCAAAATGGGCTGAAATCAGCTTGAACGAATTTATTCATTGTCTAAGAAAAGTGTGTCGAACTAGGCTGGGACGAATTTATTCGGGTTGTGTTTAGTGGTACCAAAGTTGCTCGAACAAGTGGCCTGTAAGATCAGAACAACAGAAAGCGTTGCTTTCCTCCTCTGCTTTGCTACCGAAAGTGCTCTTTTAGGGGGATGATTGACCCTAATTCTTTATGACTTATTACCTGCTGAACGGGATATAAAAATAGCGATGAACCTAAGAAAAACAAAGATGTTTAAATGCCATCATGCCAGCGTCATGGGGACTGTTCTTCCGCATTCATACCTTCGGTTATAGATCAGAGAGTAATGGACTTGAAGAAAGTTTTTATCACCTGTGACTGGTTGATGGTTGGTGCTGCTGCTGTATTGAGAGAGGAAAAGAAAATGTTTTGTTTTGAAAAGAGGCAGTTTTCGTAAAACCTGGCCGCAATGTGACCATTTCTATTTCGGGAGAGTAGAAAATTTAAAGCCGTCCGCTAGCTGCGACTGATTTGGGGCACTATATGGTTTACGCAGATCGGGGAAATAGGGATTAAAAACCTCTTTGTATCAGACATTGTTAAATATGAGGATCGTGATTTATGCATTTCCAAGTTACTGCAATGGATGGCTTTCCCGTTAACCTGACAAAATTCCTTTGTGTACTGTGTAAGATACATCTTTAACCCACCTTCATTTTGCCGACGGCACAGTCATTTTTTCCAAGTACCCCTCCAGAGCTGCAGACTATTTATCCAGGAAACTGCTGACAGGAGTAAAAAAGTGAAATTAAAAGTAAACTTACAGAAACCAAAATCGCGCAATGCAATGCTTTTTAGGCTTTAGAAGTTGAATGGACAAATCTGGAAATAACTGATGCCAATTTTTACCTTGGGCAATAGATATCTAGTGAGGCCCACGTCGAAGAAGAAATTAAGAGGCGTACAAAGTTTTGAAAGAAACAGTACAAATAGCAATTTGACATTATTTCTTAAAAGAACAGTGTTTAATCAAAATGCATCCCTCTAGTTCTTACTTATAGATCAGAAACATGGGCGTTAACTAAAAAAATACACAGAAGCTGCAGACAACTCAAAGAAGCATGGAGAAACGCTAACCAAAAGTAGGGAAATGAGCTCATGGATAAGAAAAATGACAAGAACTGACGACATCATGGTAACGGTAAAAATCATCTAGTATCAATAAGCTGGACATATTGCTAGAAGAACTGACCACTGTTGTACAACTGAAATATACTGACGGAAAAAAATCCCAACACCAAGAAAGGGTTGTGTTAGATAAACGACAGTTAGTAGGCGGTGAGAGTACATCTGTAAGCTGACGTCTATGCAAATTTCGCACTCGGCGCTAACGTGTGGCGCTAGTAGCGCCCCTCGGAACATGCAAAGCAGGTTTGCTGTAAATACGCGTTGTAACGTTCGTGAGCGTTAGTTATCGTTGAGATTCGACGTACTGTGTTGATGTTAGTCAAGAATGCCTTTAAGAAGACGAAGAATCCATTATCAACAGCTCACGGAGTTTGAACGAGGTCGTGTAATAGGGCTACGAGAAGGTGGATTTCCTTTCCGCAATATTGCAGAACGACTTGGCAGGAATGTAGCCACTGTGCATGATTGTTGTCAGCGGTGGTCAAGGAAAGATACTGCCTCAAGAAGACCGGGTTCCGGCCGGCCACGTGACACTACTGAGAGGGAAGACCGCAGTGTACGGCGTATGGCCGTGGCGCATCGAACCGCGTCTGCGGCAGCAATTCGAGCTGCATTTGCCACCACAGTGACACAACGAACTGTTACAAATCGGTTACTTGAAGGACAGCTCCGAGCCAGACACCCTGTAGCGTGCATTCCACTTACAACAAACCACTGCCGTTTGCGACGTCAGTGGTGTCAAGCTAGAGCTCATTGGAGAACGGAGTGGAGATCTGCTGTGTTTTCTGATGAAAGCCGGTTCTGCCTGGGTGCCAGTGATGGCCGTGTGTTGGTTAGAAGGAGGATAGGTGAGCGCCTGCAACAAATCTGTCTGCGGCCGAGACACACTGGACCTACACCTGGAGTTATGGTCTGGGGAGCAATTTCCTATGAGAGCAGGAGCGCTCTCATGGTTATCCCACGCACCCTGACGGCACAGTTGTACGTCGGTCTGGTGATTCAACCTGTTGTACTGCCATTCATCAACAGCATCCCAGGGAGTATTTTCCAACAGGATAACGCTCGCTCGCATACCACTTTAGTAACCGAACATGCTCTACAGAGTGTCGACATGTTGCCGTGGCCTGCTAGATCACCAGATCTTTCTCCAATCGAGCACGTATGGGACATCATTGGGCGACAACTCCAGCGTCACCCCCTACCAGCATTAACCGTCCCTGTATTGACCGACCAAGTGCAACAGGCATGGAACTCCATCCCGCAAACTGACATCCAGCAACTGTACGACACAATGCATGAACGTTTGCATGCTTGCATTCAACATTCTGGCGGTTACACCGGTTATTAGTGTGCCAGCACTTCACATTTAAAATGGCTCTTCTCGCGCCTACATCAAGCTGTGATCTTGAAACCTTAATCGATTAAATATGTTACTTATACAAATGTATTGCCGCCATTTCATTCCTCTACAACTATTTTTTCGTGGTGTTGGGATTTTTTTTTCCGTCAGTGTAGTACTAGCCTGGAAGGGAAAGCACCCACAAGGTGACCACGTGGCATGTGTGAGATGGGAAATGAAATTCGGGAGTATTCTGGAGTGACATGGAAGATAATTGTTGAAGAGTGAGAGAGAGAGAGAGAGAGGGAGAGTTGTACAGCAGACTTGGGAGAGACATCTCTGATTTTCAAGTGGGATTGGAATTTTATTTTATTTTGTTAGAGAACTCCAACGGTCACAAAGATTCCCTATGGGTTTTCCAGGCCTAACACTAATTTTCCGCTACGTGACGCTGATGCTAATTGGCATTTCACAAGACATCTGCTTTAGAAGACGGATTTTTAAAATTATGTTTGAATCGGAAAGCTGTAAATTTAAGACAATCAACACATATTCCGATTTTTGAAGCTCATGTGTCCTTTTTCATCGCAAGGATTTAGCTTCTTCATACTTGTATGAGACCATTTGGATGCCACGAGATATTTTAATCTATCAGTGGACCAGACAATCCGAATATTTCCATGGTGTTTCTCCGATGAAGAGGCTACTTCCAGCAAATAATACGTCGCGCCACAAAGCTCGGATCATCACACAGTGGTTCCAAGAGCACGACAGTGACTTCAAAGTGTTAAATGGTCCTCACATTCCCCAGATATTAACCCAATTGAGTACCTTTGGGACGACATTGGGAGAGCCATTCGTAACAGAGATCCTCCTATAGTGAATTTTCGGCAATTGACGAACACTATAACATCCACTTGGCTGAACATACTTATAGAACAATATCAGCTCCTCGTTGAATACATACCACATCGAAATGAAGTTGTTTGTAAGGCCAATAGCGGGCCAACACTCCACTTAGCAGAACATATCCGTAGAATTCATCGCACCGCGTTGAATCCATGCCACATCAAAAAGAAGCTGTTTGTAAGGCCAAGAGCAGCCCAATGCGCCACTTAGCTGAACATATCCGTAGAATTCATCGCACCTCGTTGAATCCATGCCACATCGAAAAAGAAGCTGTTTGTAAGGCCAAGAGCAGCCAAATGCGCCACTCAGCTGAACATATCCGTACAATCATCGCACCTCGTTGAATCCATGCCACATCAAAAAGAAGCTGTTTGTAAGGCCAAGAGCAGCCCAATGCGCCACTTAGCTGAACATATCCGTAGAATTCATCGCACCTCGTTGAATCCATGCCACATCGAAAAAGAAGCTGTTTGTAAGGCCAAGAGCAGCCCAATGCGCCACTCAGCAGAACATATCCGTGCAATCATCGCACCTCGTTGAATCTATGCCACATTAAACAGAAGCTGTTTGTAAGGCCAAGAGTAACCCAATGCGCCACTCAGCTGAACATATCCGTAGAATCATCGCACCTCGTTGAATCCATGCCACATCAAAAAGAAGCTGTTTGTAAGGCCAAGAGCAACCCAATGCGCCACTCAGCTGAACATATCCGTACAATCATCGCACCTCGTTGAAACCATGCCACATCAAAAAGAAGCTGTTTGTAAGGCCAAAGGCAGCCCAATGCGCCACTTAGCTGAACATATCCGTAGAATTCATCGCACCTCGTTGAATCCATGCCACATAAAAAACAAGCTGTTTGTAAGGCCAAGAGCAGCCCAATGCGCCACTTAGCTGAACATATCCGTAGAATTCATCGCACCTCGTTGAATCCATGCCACATAAAAAAGAAGCTGTTTGTAAGGCCAAGAGCAGCCCAATGCGCCACTTAGCTGAACATATCCGTAGAATTCATCGCACCTCGTTGAATCCATGCCACATCAAAAAGAAGCTGTTTGTAAAGCCAAGAGCAGCCCAATGCACCACTCAGCTGAACATATCCGTACAATCATCGCACCTCGTTGAATCCATGCCACATCAAAAAGAAGCTGTTTGTAAGGCCAAGAGCAGCCCAATGCGCCACTTAGCTGAACATATTCGTAGAATTCATCGCACCTCGTTGAATCCATGCCACATCAAAAAGAAGCTGTTTGTAAGGCCAAGAGCAGCCCAATGCGCCACTTAGCTGAACATATCCGTAGAATTCATCGCACCTCGTTGAATCCATGCCACATCAAAAAGAAGCTGTTTGTAAGGCCAAGAGCAGCCCAATGCGCCACTTAGCTGAACATATCCGTAGAATTCATCGCACCTCGTTGAATCCATGCCACATCAAAAAGAAGCTTTTTGTAAGGCCAAGAGCAGCCCAATGCGCCACTTAGCTGAACATATCCGTAGAATCATCGCACCTCGTTAAATCAATGCCATATCAAAAGAAGCTGTTTGTAAGGCCAAGAGCAGCCCAATGCGCCACTTAGCTGAACATATCCGTAGAATTCATCGCACCTCGTTGAATCCATGCCACATCAAAAAGAAGCTTTTTGTAAGGCCAAGAGCAGCCCAATGCGCCACTTAGCTGAACATATCCGTAGAATTCATCGCACCTCGTTGAATCCATGCCACATCAAAAAGAAGCTTTTTGTAAGGCCAAGAGCAGCCCAATGCGCCACTTAGCTGAACATATCCGTAGAATTCATCGCACCTCGTTGAATCCATGCCACATCAAAAAGAAGCTGTTTGTAAGGCCAAGAGCAGCCCAATGCGCCACTCAGCTGAACATATCCGTGCAATCATCGCACCTCGTTGAATCTATGCCACATTAAACAGAAGCTGTTTGTAAGGCCAAGAGTAACCCAATGCGCCACTCAGCTGAACATATCCGTAGAATCATCGCACCTCGTTGAATCCATGCCACATCAAAAAGAAGCTGTTTGTAAGGCCAAGAGCAACCCAATGCGCCACTCAGCTGAACATATCCGTACAATCATCGCACCTCGTTGAAACCATGCCACATCAAAAAGAAGCTGTTTGTAAGGCCAAAGGCAGCCCAATGCGCCACTTAGCTGAACATATCCGTAGAATTCATCGCACCTCGTTGAATCCATGCCACATAAAAAACAAGCTGTTTGTAAGGCCAAGAGCAGCCCAATGCGCCACTTAGCTGAACATATCCGTAGAATTCATCGCACCTCGTTGAATCCATGCCACATAAAAAAGAAGCTGTTTGTAAAGGCCAAGAGCAGCCCAATGCGCCACTTAGCTGAACATATCCGTAGAATTCATCGCACCTCGTTGAATCCATGCCACATCAAAAAGAAGCTGTTTGTAAAGCCAAGAGCAGCCCAATGCACCACTCAGCTGAACATATCCGTACAATCATCGCACCTCGTTGAATCCATGCCACATCAAAAACAAGCTGTTTGTAAGGCCAAGAGCAGCCCAATGCGCCACTTAGCTGAACATATCCGTAGAATTCATCGCACCTCGTTGAATCCATGCCACATCAAAAAGAAGCTGTTTGTAAAGGCCAAGAGCAGCCCAATGCGCCACTTAGCTGAACATATTCGTAGAATTCATCGCACCTCGTTGAATCCATGCCACATCAAAAAGAAGCTGTTTGTAAGGCCAAGAGCAGCCCAATGCGCCACTTAGCTGAACATATCCGTAGAATTCATCGCACCTCGTTGAATCCATGCCACATCAAAAAGAAGCTGTTTGTAAGGCCAAGAGCAGCCCAATGCGCCACTTAGCTGAACATATCCGTAGAATTCATCGCACCTCGTTGAATCCATGCCACATCAAAAAGAAGCTTTTTGTAAGGCCAAGAGCAGCCCAATGCGCCACTTAGCTGAACATATCCGTAGAATCATCGCACCTCGTTAAATCAATGCCATATCAAAAAGAAGCTGTTTGTAAGGCCAAGAGCAGCCCAATGCGCCACTTAGCTGAACATATCCGTAGAATTCATCGCACCTCGTTGAATCCATGCCACATCAAAAAGAAGCTGTTTGTAAGGCCAAGAGCAGCCCAATGCGCCACTTAGCTGAACATATCCGTAGAATTCATCGCACCTCGTTGAATCCATGCCATATCAAAAAGAAGCTGTTTGTAAGGCCAAGAGCAGCCCAATGCGCCACTGAGCTGAACATATCCGTACAATCGTCGCACCTCGTTGAATCTATGCCACATCAAAAAGAAGCTGTTTGTAAAGGCCGAGAGCAGCCCAATGCGCCACTCAGCTGAACATATCCGTACAATCATCGCACCTCGTTGAATCCATGCCACATCAAAAAGAAGCTGTTTGTAAGGCCAAGAGCAACCCAATGCGCCACTCAGCTGAACATATCCGTACAATCATCGCACCTCGTTGAATCCATGCCACATAAAAAAGAAGCTGTTTGTAAGGCCAAGACCAGCCCAATGCGCCACTTAGCTGAGCACGCAACTAGGTAGGTTGTCCTAATAAATTCCTACTTGAGTGCAGATATTTCAAATGAAAACAGCAAAAATTACTGGAAAGTGGAAAAATTAGAAAATCAAGTTCTTCTACAGAATATGCATGAAAAATTGTGAATATTTCTTACTCTCACAGATTTTGTAACCACGGCGGTTCAAAGCATTTGGAGAATTTTTATAAAGCACTTAATGTTGCAGTGAGGACTTGTATTTTGCCTTCAAGGGCTCTTGTTCGAGAAGAAAGCTATTTCAAAGAAGCCTCTTCTTAAACATTCCTCAACTACAGAACTTGAATCACTCCTCAGATATATTATTAATTGTATAATGAATAAAATTCTCCGGCTGGACGTGTAGTGCAGGAAAGCTTACGTTAAGTCACGTTAGGGTTATTGAAAGGTTACTTGACGTAGCTAAAGTGTGCTTAATCTTCAAAGTGCTAGAGTTTGTTTAGGTAAGACACGCACGTGCAATAAATTCCAAGAATATGGAATTTATTTTTACTCAGCGTTCTTCATTATCTTGAATATCAGTAATATAACTTCGGTTTTAGTACATTAGTACCTTGAAGGCTCCTTATTAGAGTGGTAAACACAATATACCCTGAACTTAACGTAAACACTCAATGAAATAGACTTAACGGCCAGACAGAGGTCTGACAATAAAATGAACTAAGTAAACGTACTCACTTTTAACCTTTTATTGGGGAGCTCCTGGTATTACTCAAATACACACTCCAAAATAACACAACTACTGTTAGACCGAACTTTCGTACTATCGTAGAATCGCATAACAATAATTAGGAAGAACCTATCACATATAAAACGAAGCTGCTTGGTATAGTTGAGCGCGCATATATATACTGCATACCACCACGTCATGACTTACACTCGTTGCCACATATAGTTCAGCGGGAGAAATAACATCTCGTTAAGTGAGAAGATAATTTGCATAGGAAAATAAAATAACAAGAGATAGTAAAATCAAAAAGAAACTGAAGCTAGAGTATACGTTACAATTGTTATAGATATTCGTCTCAGTTTTAATAGAGCTTCTTAAATAATCGACATTTAAATAACTTGAATCGCTTATCAGATATAAATTATTTCACGGGATGAGGTAGACTCTGCCACTGGCTCTGCCTGTACAAATCCCTATAGACCTTAGTGAGAGTCAACGCACTACATTGCCAAGACTGTTAGGTTAATAAACAATTTTGAATGGAAATGGGAGTCACGCATAACTACAGTTCAGCTAAAACGCCTGCGATAGAGTCAGAATCTAAATGCACGACGCACGATAAACAGTATCCTTTTACCTGGCAATTATGAGTTAAGGAGACCATCCCATTTGGCTTTCTTCCAAAATAACAAGAGAAACGCCTTCTATTCGAGGAAACCAGGTGCAGTAATGGATTTTAATCACTAGCTGAAAAATACGTATGATGAACCTCAACCCTGAGAAACTATTTTCGGACTGTTATATGTAGGACGGACGACAGAAAACAAAACATCCGGCGAATCTACAGCCTTGAAGAAGCCGGAGTAAATGGGGTTTAGCTGTTCTTTGAGACAGCGTAAGCGTAAAGACACATTGGGTCCTTTAAATTATCACACATTTCCTCTCTGAATATTTATTTGAATCAGAGAATTAATTCTAGAGCAAGAGCATTTCAGCTATTCCTTGGAACTGGTGAAAAATGTTTTTACCGTAGTCGAAGCAGAATCTTACTCTGTCAGATTTTACGCGCTTTTCTGCTCTGCTAGAGAAAATATTTAAACAGTTCAAAGCATCAAAACCATTTGAAAATAGTAAAATGTGCTTACTATATATAAGGAATAATAAGTACTTACCCTATGTAAGGATCTTGTAAAGACTAAAACCACTGAAAAAATAAAATTTACTGGCTTCACAAAGCAATTCGCAATAGTTGTCATTATCACATTATTAAAGCACTGAATTTCGTGCATAATGCATGAGAGAAACTCTTTACACTCAATTAAATTAAAGAGTTACTTTTTTTAATACTCGGCATTTTACTAACTGAGATTTGAATTGTTGAAGACAGGTTAACTGCTTAACAAAAAGTGTCAGCCACATTTTGCATAAAGTTTGTTTCTTTGAGAAACAAGCTCTTTAGAATTTTTCTAGAAATTTATGTAGAGGATTTTAAGAAGGGAGTGTCTGACCCCAGGTCTTAAATAACATTTAGAAGTTAAGAGATTTGGGTTAGAAATCCCAACAGTAATGTCACGGAGAAGAGAGGTAGAAGACCCCCTTACTTATAACGGGAGGGTGGGGGCAGTACACTGGGTCCAACGGCTTGACGTGTCCATCCGGCGCACGTCGGATATTTAGTGGTTCGAGCCTTTGTACCTACGTAGGATGAATCCCGAGACTTCGCCTTGGTAGTCACGAATGTTGACCACTAGACCACCCGCGGCCCGAGATTTTCTAGAACATGAGTTCGCGTGTTTTAATCCAAAGCTGCAGGATTATTGCTTGGATTGGCAATGAATCCTCCTGCGCAGGAATTTTTGTTCGTAATGCAATTGAAACTAAAATAATTATTCTTGCACAGTAAAAAACTTTCTTCTGGTGCCACTGATATCTCACATTTACCAAATCGAGATCTTATGTATCTTGCAGATGGTAAAACTACAGTGTTGTCACTGTTGCAGAGCTGTTCACTGGACTTCTTTTAGCTCCCTGCCGTATGCTATCGTGGGGCATTCGCTCGTCAGGTAATTAAGCAGCTTCGGGGTTTTAGCTATTTTCTTCATGTTGTGAAATGAACGAATTACAAGCTAAATGAGAACTCGCTCTTCTACAATAGGTTAAATATACTTCAATAATGAAGTATGCCGCCCCGGTGGCGCAGTGGTCTAAGCGATGGCCTCTGATCATTCGTCCGGAAGGGTCCGGGTTCGAATCCCGGTCGGGCATGGATGTTGTGTTTGTCTTACGGCACTGGCTCTCTCCCTTCCCTGGAACCAGTGACCCTAAATTAGGGACGGGCAACTGCTTATAGCCCATTGAGTTGCTCACGGTGTTCGTTAAACCTCCAATTAAAACAATAAAAAAAAAAAAAAAAATGAAGTATATGGAAACCGTAAAAGTTTTGCTTGTCCTCATTTCAATGTAACTAGGACCAGTATTGCTATACTGAAAAGCAAGGTTGCCATAATAAAGATAAGTATCGGCAATATTGGCAAGACGCTCTTCCAGTTTTCAAATGCGCCGCCCCGGTGGCGCAGTGGTCTAAGGCGCTGGCCTCTGATCATTCGTCCGTAAGGGGTCCGGGTTCGAATCCCGGTGAGGCATGGATGTTGTGTTTGTCTTACGGCACTGGCTCTTTTTCTTCCCTGGAACCAGTGACCCTAAATTAGGGACGGGCGACTACTTATAGCCCATTGAGTTGCTCACGGTGGTCGTTAAACCTCCAATCAAAAAAAAAAAAAAAAAAAAAGTTTTCAAATGCATCTGTTTTTACTGTTTCCCTTGCGAGTTTCCTTGGAATAGGCTAAAACATCTCCACACTGCAAGCTGGCGCAACACTCGCTTTGGAAAGAAGGAATGTATGATCTATAATTAAGCAACGGCTTACAAACAGAAAGCTATAAAGAACACTCTCTCTCTCAGCTAAGTAAATGCTATTATGCATATTACTAAGTTAATAGGTGAACTACACATACAACTATGGAAGAAACACTGTCATTTTTTTTTTGTTTGAGGGTATTACTACCACCGTGAGCAATTCAATGGGCTAAAAGCAGTCGCTCATCCCTAATTTTGGACCACTGACTCGATTGAATGAGGAGAGCCAGTGCCATAAAACAAGCACAACATCCATGCCTCACCGGGATTCGAACCCGGACCCATGATCAGAAGCTCCCGCTTAGACCCCTGCTCCACCGGAGCGGCAAACACTGTTATACAGAATGTCCCACTCACTACTGAACCAGGCATTTCTTTAATAATATTAACACCAATGAGGATATTGCAACGAAATTTGAAGTGGATTTACCTCATTTCGTGAGAAATGTGATGATCCTACAACATGTGCTGGAAGTGCTTCCAAACAGCGTTGAACCCGGCGCACCATACTGTGGAAAGTCCTTGCCAGTACGTCCGCCGTCACTTCCTGAATTTCTTCGGTGATGTTTGCTTTCAAGACATCTATGGTTCGCTGTTTCTTTTGGCACACTCTCTCTCTCTTTGAGATATTCCCATAAAAAGCAATCAGGAGGCGTCAGATCGGCGAGCGTGATGGCCATAGAAGTTTCGAAATGACGTGGTCGCCGAAAAATGACTGCATGTCGGCCATACCGGTGTGTGGTGTGTGTGATGTCGCTCCATCATCCCAGTGGAGAGTTCTTCGTCGTCCAGATGATTTACAAAGGTGTTCCAATAAGTGCGAACAATAAACACTCACTTCTCCAGAGTATACCGATATATCTTCACACGTACGCCAACAGCCAAGAGCACTCACTATCAAGAACCGTATTGTGTAGACACGCTCAGAGAAATGGCATAACAAAGCAGCAGAGAGGCGCGTCCGGCTGACTGGCGAACTGCTCCTCAGTGGCACCACACTTAGGAATGTGTCTGCCACTAAGGAGCATTCCGTCTGTCTGGTGGACAGCGCCGGGTTCAATGCTGTCTGGACGCAAATGGTGGCCACTTTCAGCACATGTTGTGGTGTCATCACATTTCGCACGAAATGAGGTAAGTCCACTTCAAATATCGTTGCAATATCTTCATTGGTGTTAATATTATTAACAAAATGCCGGGTTCGGCAGCGAGTGGGACACCCTGTAGTACATATTGCTAATCTAGATGTGCACAGCACTGTGTACATCATGTTTAGAAAACGGTTCCACAGTACCATGAACAGTCAGTGTATCTACCGAAGAGACTTCATTGTTTTCATAATGACCTGTTCCTTCTTATTCTAACAGGTGTTTTTTTCGGGTATCTCTTTACAAACTTTTCTCGCTCCCATTTTCTAACTTAATTTCTATCTTGACGTTCCATCTCGAATATCGAAAAGATCTTCCTCTCTTTGTTTTGGTAGGTTAAAACTCGCTTCGACTCACGAGAAATCAGCAAATCCATTTCCTACCTCCTTTGAAAGCCAAATCAAATTTCCTTAGTTTCCTCCCTTCTCTAAAAGAAACAAAAACTTCGCTCTTTCCACGTGTTATCAACACATAGCAACAGAAAAATTGCTATCCGGTAACAGCTGGGGATCCGAATCCCAGTTCTCTCGATATCCAGCCGAGCGCGTTAGCCTTACGTTACGGTGGCGAACAATCGATGGCGCTATGTGTGTTTTCCTGTCAGCTTCTGACATCATAAATCCGTAAGATGGGCTCAGCTACTGAGACGTCTCCATCTGGTGGGCATTAACGGCACTGGCTATATATTAATTACTAGATGAAAGCCCGTGAAAAATGACGGGGGAAAAACAAAATTTATAATACAGAAATTATTGACATTTATTTATTGAGTTTTTGAGTTCCACGTCAATAGATGGCAACGTTGGCTCACAGCTTCCTGAAAATTTCCCGAGCAGTCAGTTATGGAATTTGATACGGCGGGCTGTCTGTTTTATTATGTGTTTTGTAAAACCTTTAGTCCCTATTTCGTCAACACTTCCTTATACAAAATATTTTTGGTATACACTGACTGTATCAATTTCCCCTGTTCTTTTCCGTGAACTATTTTTATCTTGACGTCGTCAGATCGTCTTACTCTTGACGTTGCCACATACAGATGGCTAAACACCAGTTCAGGTAGTGAACCAGAATTCCTGATGTAAAGTTTTCGTATCTCTAAAGAGTTCACCGTGTGACGTAACGCATATCTGACGTCATGTGAGAATGATTTAAATTAAATGACGTCACACCAGCAGCTGTGTTCTTTGTTGCTATGCCAAAAAAGAAGTAACATACCCGTGGACTGTGCGAGTGTAGGTGATGACGTCACCTACACGAAAACCTAAGCGTGACGTCACAAACATTTGTCTCGCGGTTGTTGCTATGACAACTTAAAAGTGGCACGGAAGAGGAGGGCTCTAGCAAATTATATATTAGGAAAGCAGTTAAATCCAAATAGCGAGATCAAAGTAAAAATCCTCCAAATACGTGGCGTCAGTGAATAAACAAAGACATCGCTCTTTCCCAGTTTTATCAACACACAGCAACCGAAAAATTGTTATCCGGTCACCGCTGGGGATGCTAACCCCAGATCTCTCGATATCCAGCCGAGCGCGTTAGTCTTGGCCTACGGTGGCCAAAAATCAACGGCGCTATTTGTGTTTTCCTGTCAGCTTCTGACATCAGAAATCCGTAAGATTTAATATTCACTGACGCCACGTGTTTGGAGGATTTTCACTTTGGATTTAACTGCTACAATTAACATATAGCCAGTGCCGTTTATGCCGACCAGATGGAGGGGTCTCAGCAGCTGAGCCCATCTTACGGATTTATGATGTCAGAAGCTGAAAGGAAAACACACATAGCGCCGTTGATTTTTGGCCTCTGTAGCGTAAGGCTAACGCGCTTAGCTTGATATCGAGAGATCTGGAATTCGGATCCCTAGCGGGGACCGGATAATAATTTTTCGTTTGCTATGTGCCAATAAAACGTGGAAAGAGCTATGTCTTTGCTTATTCATTGACGCCACGCATTTGGAGGATTTTTACTCCCTTCTCTAAGAAAAGCACGTTTTATCTCATTTGCCTCACCCCCTCTGTCGAACCACATGGGCTGTTTCTGAATGTGTATGTCAATTCAGTGTTCCCTTTTACCCTTTTCTAGCAAATTAATTTGCACGTGTGCATTACCATCGTTGCTGCGTCCACTTTTTTGTGAAGAAGGGAGATAAATCCTGAGAACTCCAAAGGAGCCAAATATTCGCATATCTTTCTATGAGACCGTTGCTGCCATAAAACTATTCAACCATTCACTCCAACTCTGGCGTTCATGAACAGCCGATGCTGGGAACTCCAGTAATATTGTTTTCTCCGAATAACGGAAGCATAGCAAGAAGTAATCATGTCCCCTACCTTATTAACAGATAACTCAGGAAGACTAAATGGGATTACAGTCATAATAAAAGTCAAGCGCCGCCCAGTGGCGCAGTGGTCTAAGCGATGGCCTCTGATCATTCGTCCGAGTTGGGTCCGGGTTCGAATCCCGGTGAGGCATGGATGTTGTGTTTGTCTTACGGCACTGTCTCTCTCCCTTCCCTGGAACCAGTGACCCTAAATTAGGGACGGGCGACTGCTTATAGCCCATTGAGTTGCGCACGGTGGTCGTTAAACCTCCAATCAAAAAAATAAAATAAAAAAAAAGTCAAGCATTATTGTCAAAATGGGCTTTGGATCAGATCTTCTGTGTGACGTCACATGACGTCATCTACCAGTCTGTTCCAGTGAGTGTCCTGTCCCCTGCCTTGTTAAGAGATAACTAAGAACAACAAAATGGGACTACAGTAATAATAGAAACACACTTCAATAGAACGAACTACACTGATCTAGAAAAGTCAAGCATTGTGGACAAAATGGGCGTTGGATTTTCTGTGCAATGTCACATGACGTCATCTATCAATCTGTTTCAGTGAGTGAGCATTGTGACCCAAAGTCGTTCGTTATTGCTATTACCATGTGACGCACCTGCCCCGCAGGACGCACATGAGATAAAAGCAGATAACAGTGAGAGCACATGCCAGTGTAGTATTGTGGATAGTACTCGGAGCTCCGGAGCCGAGAGTTGAGGATTCGAATTCCGCCCCTGGCAAAAAAAAATGTTGGAGAAATGTACTTCGTCGTATTGGTGCCCGAACTTCCAGGATGACCTGGCTGTTAGGTTTCTTCGCAATGGCGCGTGAACTGCTTCCCGCACAGCGAGACAGGAAAAATGAGAATCCCTTCTTCATTGCTACGAAAAAAAAATCAGTGTGACGTTACATTCCACACACCAAATTGTCTGGGATTTCTCAAATGCACATTCTTCATCGGATGACTGCCTACAGCGACACATGGTCCCGCCTGACCCGTGAGCCATTCCCCCGGCCCTCTTTCGGGGGGGATGTGACGTGCCTGCCCCGCAGGACGCACATGAGATAAAGGCAGATAGCAGTGAGAGCACATGCCAGTGTAGTATAGTGAATAGCACTCAGAGCTCCGGAGACGAGAGTTGTGGGTTCGAATCGTAGCCCATGGCATAAAAATGATGGAGAAATTTACTTCGTCATAACCAGTCAAGTAAAGATAACAATGAGAAAAACAGTGAATTAGTTCGAATCTTGGTAAGCAGCAGGTAGTTGTCAGTAGTCGGTCATTCATTTTATCGTGTTCGTTATATAAAAACATATATACAAGTTAAAATATATACAAATTAGACCTTTCGAGTTTACAATTAACTCATCCTCAGATGTAAAAGAATGCTAAACATAAGCGACAAGGTGTTAGTTATATATACCATGGTAGTCGTATCACAAGTAACGTATGTCCAATGAGGTTTTAACGCATGTGCAGAATTAATTGGTCAAACTCGATTTCTGGAGAGTTAGGGTGTTTTTCCCGCTCCATTAACTGTTTCCAAAGGAGGGGGATAGTACAAGGAGAATCATCATTGCAGCATAAATGACTGTATTTAAAAATCAGTAAATTAGAGCACTTTTTTAAGAACAACAAATAACGTGTTCACACACATCGAAGCGACGCCATCATCTTTAATTGTCCAGGGTCGTGATCCCATAATTCTTTGCAACGAACCGCTGACTGCCTTCTCGGCATCAACGCAACTTAAACTCGCAAACGTAAACAAACTTGCAGCAGGTGTTCGATGAAAATAAAAGAAAAGAGCAAAGGACGCTAACATCCAACAAACCCCTCCTGCGTCCGCGCTAGTTAATTCCAAGTTCCTTTCTGAATCTTGTAAATGCTGGATGTGGAAGTGGTTTCGTCATGAGGTCTGCAATGTTGTCTTGCGACGCACAGTATTCCAGGTCTAAAAACCCTTTGTTACACAAGTCTTTGATGTAATGGTGCTTTATATCTATGTGTTTAATTCTTGAGTAACCTTTATCAGATTGCACAAGTTTAGTTACAGACTGAATGTCTTGCTTGTCTGTACCCCAATCAGCATCCGTATATAATTTCATTACTGGTGGATGTTCTGCAGAAATTTTCATTTTCTTGTCTTGTGATCCTTTTAGATATCTTATTACCTTTTTAACAGTCTCTTTGCTTTAGGTTTTGATACCTTCTACTCAAAATATGCACAGCAGTACAGATATCAGGTCTTGTGATAGTACAAATGTATAACAGAGTTCCATAGCTTGTCTTTCCATTTGGTAACTCTGTTAGTGACCAAGTATTATTTGCTTTTAGAGACTTTATTTCTTCTTTCATTGCATTTTGCCATTTTGTTCTCTCTCTTTCTGGAAGATCGTGTACATCATTTAGAGATTTTGGATCTGAGTTAGAAGTTTGGTTTGTTTATGCTTTAAATCCAATTCGTTCTGGTAGAACCCCTTTATTTAAACGCTCAGAAACTCTAGGTAAACTAATGTTTATGCCTGATTCAGTTTCTTGGTCTTCTGAAATTTCTTCAGTGTTTTCCTCTTGTTGAGTCTTCTGTATTTCATTTTCAATATCTGCACTTTCTGGATAATTTAGACTTCCTAATGGTACGAGATTTAAATCTCCTTGTTCTTCAGTCTCTTCTTTTTCTTTGCTGAATTGATTTTTAAAGAATTTTACCGATCTTGACACGACTACGTTTCTTCCTCCAACGTAAACTCGATATCCTTTTGATCTAAAATCATTACCGATTAATGTACCTTCAACTGCTTTGTCATCTAACTTCCTCCTTTTCTGTTTATGAATGTAGTAGTAGAATCCAAACACTTTTAAATGATTGATATTTGGTCTTACTCCATTCCACAACTCATAAGAAGTTTTGTTACTTGCTTTAGTGACTAATCGATTTTGCAAATACGTTGCTGTTAGCACTGCTTCTCCCCAATATGCTATTGGTAAATTTGCATTAATTAGCATTGCTTTCCATATTTCAACTAACGATCGATTTTTTCTTTCGGCCCCTCCATTTTGAGCTGGCGAATACACTATAGAAGTTTGATCAACAATACTTTTTTTTTGTTAAATACTCTTCAACTTCTTTACTGCAGTATTCTAGGCCATTATCTGTTCTCAAAATGTTTACTTTTCTATTAAATTTATTTGTAGTAGAACTAACAAATTATTTCAACTTTGCCAATACTTCATCTTTTCTCCTTATTACATATCATCATCATCATCATCATTGTCAACCATTATCAATCCACTGCTGGATGAAGGTCTCCCCAAGTTTCCTCCACAACGGTCTGTCTTGTGCCAGTCTCCTCCATGTCACCCCTGCATACTTTCGAATTTCATCCACCCATCTCCCATGTGGTCTTCTTCTGGGTCTTTTCCTGTCCCTTGGAATCCAATCTAAAATTTCAGCTGTCCATCGATGATCTGTCCTTCTGGCAGTATGTCCAGCCCATTGCCATTTCAGGGATTTAACTCTGATCATGATGTCTTCCACTCTTGTCATTTTTCGGATCCACGAGTTCCTCTTCTTATCTCTCCTGGTTACACCAAGCATGCACCTCTCCATGCTACTTTGAGTTGTCTGCAGCCTTTGTATGTCTCTTTTAGTTAAGGTCCACGTCTCCGCACCATACGTAAGCACTGGAAGGATGCATTGATCAAACACTTTTCTTTTAAGACATAATGGCATATTGCTCTTGAAAATTATGCTGTTTCTTCCAAAAGCTCTCCAGGCAAGTTTTGTACGCCGATTAATTTCTTCATCAATGTGACCCTCACTTGATATCTGCTGTCCAAGATAAACGTACGTGTCTGTTATCTCCAGCTTTTCTCCATCAATCGATAAATCTTCATTTCTTGTAAAAGCATTGAACATCACTTTTGTCTTCTGAAAGTTCATTTTTAATCCCACTTCTTTACTCTTGTCAGCAAGTTCCTGGATCATACTCTGCAGCTCTGATGGGGTAGTTGCAAAAATGACTACGTCATCAGCAAAACGAAGGTGGGTTAGATAATCTCCATTAATCTTTATCCCCTTGTTTTCCCAGTTCAGTGACTGAAAAACACCCTCCAATGTGGCATTAAAGAGCTTCGGAGATATGGTGTCACCTTGTCTCACTCCCTTTCCAATTTTTACGTGTGTTGTATTTTCAAACAGCCTAATCTTTGCACTTGCATTTTCATAGATGTTATTAATAATATTAATGTATGCATCTTCAATACCGCAGGTTTTCAGAGCCATTGTAACTGCTGATGGTTTCACCGAATCAAAGGCTTTTTCAGAATCGATAAAAGCCATGCACAATGGAAGTTCATATTCCCTCGCTCTTTCAATTAGTTCTCTCAGCACGTGGATATGATCTATTGTGCTGTAGCCACTCCTGAATCCAGCTTGTTCTCTCGGTTGAGCCATGTCCAGTGTTACCTTCAAGCTGTGTGAAAGAACTTTAGTGAAGATTTTATAAACTACTGATAGGAGGCTGATAGGTCTGTAGTTTCCGAGATCCTCAATGTCACCTTTCTTATGTAGCAGGATCATTGTAGCGGTGTTCCAATCCTCAGGAATCTTTCCTTCATTAAGGCATCGAGTGAAAATTTGGGCGAGTACTGTTTTGATTTCTCCACTTGCTTCTTGTATGATGTCTACAGTAATTCCATCTTCTCCTGGAGCTTTTCCTCGCTTCATGTTCTTGATTGCATGTGCAACTTCTGCTGGAAGGACTGGAGGAACTCTGGTACTGGTATCTTTCATGATGTCTGGAGTGCATATATCATCCCTTTCATATAATTTGGAGTAGAAATCTTTCACTCTTGTCAAAATTTCGCCTCTATTTCTTGTTACAGAACCATCTTCTTTTCTCAGTGCCATAATCTGTTTTCTTCCCTTACTGAGATGTCCCTTTGCTATCTTTAGGCTTTGGTTGTTTTCAATTGCTTTCCTCACTAGTTCACAGTTGAATTTCCTTACGTCTTCAGTGATACTTTTTCTTACTGTCTTGCATAGCTCTATATATTCCACTTTGCAAGTCACATCTTCTTTAGTTGTCCTCATCTCTCTTCTTTTTTGCATCAACATTTTGGTTTTTCCTGATAATTTGTTCACATGCAACTTGTTCTTAGACCCAGCTAATTTTGTTGCTGTTTCCATAAGAGCTTTGGTTACTTTTCTGTTAACTTCAGAGATGTCCACTTCTTCCGATGTTAGGCATTCTAAAGCAGAGAACCTGTTCTTCAGTTCTAACTTGAAGGTATTATGGTGTTTTTTAAGGTTGGTTATGTCAATAGATTTTGTACTGTTGCATATCTACTGAAGTCTTCTATAAAAGACAGGAAATATCTTTTTCTTCCCAAGCTTTCAACTTCAAAAGGCCTACATACATCTGAGTGTATTAGTTCTAACGGTTCTTTCTGCTCTGTAAGATGCCTGTTTCGGGTATGGTTTGTCTGTAAGTTTCGCTCTAATGCATGAATCGCAATAAAAACTATGCTTACAATTATTTATTATCATTCCTTTAGCTAAATTTTGATTTGCCATTTCTTTAATTGCTTCAATACTTCTGTGTCCTAGTCTGAAATGCCATTTATAAATGCAGTTTTCGTTTTTACACATATTATTACCCAATTGTGTAACGCAGTTTGTAACTTGTTTATTTTTATCTCTAACAACGATAAGTTCAAATAAACCATCTGTGGCAATGGCATTTGCAACTATGGTTTGACCTTTGTTTATAGTGCAAGTATTTTCTTCAAATAGTACTGCAAAGCTTTTACTAGCAAGCACTTTAACTGATAAGTGATTTCCAACTAGGTCTGGGACATAAAAAACATTTGATAGACTAAGGGTATGAACATTTCCCTCTGGAGTTTTCAGTAGTACCTTACCTTCTCCAAAACCTTTTGACTTCAACATATGACCATTTGCTATGGTTACATTTTCATTTGATTTTTCTGTAATTCTATAAAAGAAATTTCTCACTACACATATGGCTAGTTGCTCCTGAATTGTTTTGTGATACTAATGCTCTTTGTGCATCTTCCTTTGTTATATCAAGTTGTGCATATTTGCTTGTAACGCTAGCACAAAATCATCCTTCACATTTTTATTTTTGCGACATATGTTCAATTTGTGTGACAGGTTGTTATTACTTTGTCCTTTACTGTTATAAATCGGCTGCTTAGGAGTAAACTTTGTTTTACCTTTGTAAGTATTACTATGCTTATTATTAGCATTCAGATGCCAACACTCATTTCTAACATGATTTGACTTATGACAATAAGTACAATATCTTTGGCTTTAAAATTAGGAACAGTAAAAGTGTTCTTTGTTGTATAAACTGAAAATTGTGTTTCAGAGTGTGTAACTGACCCCTCCTTAATATGCATTCTTCTGTGATACTCGTCAATTAATTTAAGTTTCACATAATCCAGTTATAGTTCCTCTTCATTTTTGCTTTCCAGAGCAGTTATCAATGCACTATAACTTTGTGGCATACTACACAACAAAATTGCTACCATATGGGTTTCTTTTATTTGTTCCCCAATGTTGTTTAACTTCTCTCCCAGTTCGCTTACTTCTTTAATGTGTGATTGCATTGGAATCGATTCAGTGTATTTTATATTACACAATTTTCTTAACAAATACAGTTTACTGGATAAATTGGTTTTTCATGTACTCGTTTGAGTTTGTTCCAGGTATACTTTGCACTGGTCTCGTGTAACACGTGATGCAATTGTGAATCACCGATATACAAACAAATTAATGCTCTGCATTGCCTATCCTTTTTAACATATGTTTCATCTGCAGTTTGTGGTTTGGGTTCAAACACTACATCACTTAGGTTTTCTCTGATTAGTAACATTTCCACCCTAAATTTGCACGTTGCATAGTTAGTTTCTGTCAGCTTTTCTATGTGAGCATATTGTTTCGACATCGCCATTTTGTTGACTGTTTTTCTTTGTACTTAGTACTTGGGCCTTTTCTTTTCACTTATTTCTGAAGCTGCGATATGAAACTAGTCCTCAGTCTCATAATCAAAAAATAATGATTGTGTAAGTTAAGAACTAAGGAAAGATTTGCAACAGTAACTATGCTCATACTCGACAGACTCCTAAAATGAAAATTTATCATTTATTCTTGACTAAACACACAACCAACTAAAACGCTAATGAAAGTTGGCTGATAATACAAAACATAAAACGAATGAGTTATTAAACAACAACGGACTTTGCTTTCTATTTAGTCTGTTTTAAACAGTTTTACCATAATTAATATTCCTTTGGCTTTTGTCACAAAAACAATTTATTCCAGCGGTAGTCCTTTTATCATCACTCTTTTAGAGCACTTTTGTTAGAACAACAAATAACGTGCTCACACACATCGAAACGACGCCATCATCCTCAATTGTCCAGGGTCGTGATCCCATAATTCTCTGCAACGAACCGATGGCTGGCTGGCTGCTCGGCATCAACGCAATTGAAACTCGCAAACGTAAACAAACTTGCAGCAGGTGTTCGATGAAAATAAAAGAAATGAGCAAAGGACACTAACATCGAACAATTACAAACCCACGTCCGTCCCCAACCTGATGCTCTGCAGCTCCTTCTGACCCGCAGAATACAAAACAGTTATCTTACATTCTCGAATTCGAAGAGCCTTCACCGTTTCCTGCGATACCCATTCTAGATAACGTGAAATTGAAGCGTTATCAAGTTGGCAACTGATGCAGTATATCCATTGAATCAGATACCTAACTTAATCCAAAAAGCCAGGGTCAAACCTTCTAACCTTCTAATGCCGCAGCTTCGTTATTTAGGCTCAATTTCCTACATACTAAATGTGTCTTACAAACTCAAAACACCCTCAAGAAGATGAACTACGGCGTCGGCATATGGTCTCTTGCATCTTTATATACTATGCTAAAGAGAAAGAGTGAAAAACCACCTCTCTCTCCTGGGAATCAGGTGTTTATGCGGTTCCCCTACAGTGTCCGGACGGCTCTAAACGATACTACACTGAAATGACAAATCGTTCGTTTGGAATCAGAGTCAACGAACATAAAAGGGACACAAAATACGGTAAAGTAGCCACGGCACTATCCAGATACGTCAAGTTCCAGTACGCTACTCCTATGTGGGATGATATAAAGAAATTAGCTACCTACTCTACCCCTAAATATACAGCTATCCGGGAAATCTTGGAGATCATAACCAATAGCGATACTTGCAATGACAGCTTCTCACTCAAGTTGCCACGAATTTGGAACCAATTCTTCAAATAACGCCTTCTCCCTACCAGGATACCACGCGTGCAACCAACGTAATGCCTCGTATCTTTAAATGAATATAACGTCGTATCTATTTATTGTCACATCAAGTTCCAGCGTTCAAATTGTTAATGCGTTCTATTATTCAGTTTGCAGTTTCTGTCTAACTTCCTTGAAAAAGCCATCTGGTTGATGTGCGAAAGCTTGGAAACGTTCGTGTGTCTATTTCCTATGCCATTAAAACGGATCACTAGTATAGTGTTACTATTTATTATTACACTTAGTCGGGCTACTGCTATGTTGGAAGCAAGCAGAATACCGAGTAATGTTGCCAAGACAATCGGTGTGCACCGGTCCAAGGTGTCAAAGCCGTAGGGAAGGTATCAAGAGTGAACGTTTGACATCCACGTGTGCAGGGTTAATCATGAATTTCAAAGACTCAGGATGACAGTTATTTGGCACTAACAGCGCGACGTAACAGACGTATGTCAGCGAAAGAGCTCCCTGTAAAGCTGTTTGAAGTTCGCGAGCGAAAGAGCTGTCTGTGAAGTTGTTCGATGCTCATGAGCAAAAGGACTCCCCGTAAAGCTGTTTGAGGCTGGTGAGCAAAAGAGATCTAAAAGTGTGTAAAGCTGTTGGAGGTTTGTGAGCGAAAGAGCTCACCGAAAAGCTGTTTGGGTTTCGTGAGCGAAAGTTTGCTGTTAGGCTGTTTGAGGTTCGTGAGCAAAAGGGATTTCTGTAAAACTGTTTGATACTCGTGAGCAAAAGGGATCCCTGTAAAGCTGAAAATCCTCAAAATACGTGGCGTCAGTAAATAAATAAATACATCGCTCTTTCCAGGTTCCAGAAACACATAGCAACCAAAAAATTGTTTTCAGCCGCCGTCGTGGCTGAAAACAATTTCGGCGGCGGCTGAAAACAATTTTTCGGTAGCTATGTGTTTCTGGAACGTGGAAAGAGCGGTGTATTTATTTATTCCCTTAAAGCTGTTTGAGGTTCGTGAGCGAAAACACACTGTAAGGCCGTTTGAGGATCGTGAGCGAAAGAGCTCTCTGTGAAGCTGTTTGAGGCTCGTGAGTGAACGATCTCTCTATAAAGCTATTTGGGGCTCGTGAGCGAAAGAACTTTCTGTAAAACTATTCGAAGCTAGTGAGCGAACGATTTTGAAGCAAACGATATATAGAAGGCCTCGTGAATACGGACTTTATGCTAGACACCTACACTTTGCAGTACATTCATTCCCGCAATGAGAGGAGGCAGGTTATTATGGTGCAGAAAACACTGGGACTGGACATCAAGCTAATGGGCCAATGATCTCTGTGGCCCATTCATATTCAGAATTTAGGGAGACAGTCATCGTGTTGCCAACTGGAGAGAACCTAGAACCTGTCATCAGCAATGAAACCTGAGGGAAATGCATCATCGTAGAAGTGTTGTTTACTCTCCTAGAGTAGTATTAGGCCACAAGGGAACACGCCGCTTCATGCCATTTCTGGTGGAATTTTCAAGTCTTCAGATATGGAGACAAAAATCTCGAATTTTACGTGAGGCTTTTTGGTTTGCTGCAAGTCTACTCTTTGTAGACGATAACTCACATCCATTGAGTTGGTGAAGATAAAATGTCCGATTTCAGCGAATGGGCATGTTCCACCCTTCCAACGGAATAGTGTCGTCCAGCATCGTCACAAAGTCGGTAAGTATCTCGTGCTTGCGATGTATGCTTCATTTTGTGACAAGGTTGAACACAATTGCACAGGCGTCGGTCAACTTGTACCACGGAGACAAGCCAGTAACGCTAATTTTTCTGTATTAGTTCAAACGCGGACGTAAAGGAGTGGTGCATGAACGCCTGGGGCACCTGACCTTGAAGAGTCGGCTGCTCGAGTGCTTCTGTTAAACAAGTTGTCATACCGCTTTTGTATACGTGCAAGGTTGTAATAGCCTGCGGGTATCCGACGAAATTCCTGAGCTCCGGTGTTTCACGTGCTGACCGGGGTAACGAGTTTTTCTTGCGCATGCGTGGTAGAGGATAAGAGGGCCAGGAGAATTTAGTGAGACAGTTGAGCTTCGGTCGTCAAGGAGAGAGGGTCCTAGTTTGGACACCGGTTTGACGGAAGGGCTGCGGGTATCGCAGAAGTACATTCGTCCACCAGGTATCGCGAAAAGAATTGTGAAAAAGTAGCACGTGGTCAGTACGGGGACCCTGAGCGGGAAGCCATCGGAAACCCGTGGAGCAAATGTTATCGGAATAAAAAAATTGTGCTGGGTTTTTTTATTTCCACGTACTGGACTGAGCTTTGTTGAGGTAATTATTTTTCTACACAAGGACGCCTTGATAGCCAGATCGTATAGTAAAGGCGAGGCGGTAGCTCGCTATACGGCGGGAATCAACACGGTACTGCGAATGAACGCTCCATACGCCGATGATTCGCAAAATTCCAAGGAGACAGGAGACATATCCCTTTGCAAATGCGCCTCGTGGTATTCCCAAGTATAGCTGTTGTAGATGAGGAACTGAAGAATGTCGTGGAAGCTGAACCCCTGAAAAATATCCGTTAGATCGCAGCAAAGGTCCGTGTGCATTATTAGGCGGTTGTTCGGTAGTCGTGGGAAAGGGAAAACGCTGGATGTTTGGGTGCCATATGAATTGACAGCTTGCCAATAACAGTCGCAAAAGATTCCTGCATCGGATCGTAATCTGCGATGAAGAATGCGACAATCGTAAGCGGTCAGTGCTTGATACGACGTAGCCACCTAACCAATATCCAAAGACACATCTACACCTGTGGAAAGAGATAGTTCTAGTATAGCGGTGTGCAACCGGTTTGATCCATCATTCATTTCTCCGACCAGGTGAGACCATCAATTGGAATACCTATCGTACTGATAATGCAGCAGACGCATAAAAATATCCGTGGCAAGCAGGCAGTTTTGGTCAACAGTCATGAAATCCTTCTATTGCGTGACAATGCACGTCCACGTATCTCTCAAAAGACCGTCCAACAAATTCATCAGTTGGATTACGAAACTCTTCCGAACTCTGCATGACCCTTAGGTTTTGCTTCCATGGTTTATAACCTCTTTCGGCACCTGCCTGGCATTTAGGAAACGAACTAATACAACTGCTAGATTAATAACTGGTTAATGCAAAATGACTTGAATACTCAAAAGTTAAAGACAGCGCCTTCAATACACGATAAAAAACATATAAAAAGGAGAAAACCCTTTACAAGTCAGGTACACTTTACTAAAAGTTAAAATATTTACAGATAAAAATAGATCCTGCAATAGCATGTGCTAGTGTGCTCTATGTACTGTATTATCTTGCCCCCTTGTCAATTCTCAGGAACGTTTGTAGTCGATACAACTTGGCATTTGAAATTCCGACATCAAATAATATCTTATCAATTATTAAGAAGGACAGAGACCCCATAGATCCCGGTGAAAGTTTTGGAATTTACAGCGTTCTCATAAAACCAGTGGACAGTAGTTCATCACAAAAACTGTATATTGGCTCCATTTAACGCTCTGTACAGCTTCGCCTTTCATAACACATTTATAGT
This sequence comes from Macrothele yani, assembly GCA_039090855.1. Lineage (NCBI taxonomy): Eukaryota > Metazoa > Arthropoda > Arachnida > Araneae > Macrothelidae > Macrothele > Macrothele yani. Next base: position 94,579,814 of record CM076991.1, read on the forward strand.
GTGAAGACTACGGCAATGAACTCTGCTCTAGCTCGGCTTGCACACAGTGGGACCCATTATCCTGCCTGGAAAGAGGTCAGCATCCTTTTCACTCCATGAGACGTATCTACTCTTCCTTTCACAGAGAGCTTGTGCATCTACTCCCAGTTACAAGTCTGTTGTAATGACTCATTACCTAGTGAAATAGCACAACCGTGGAAATTGTTATTTCCAGGAGACTATCCACATCAGACGGAATAACCCCGTAAGTTTTTAAATTTATGTCATAACTTACCTTATGTATATCATATTGATTCAATTGTGTAATGTTGACGAACTTACTCTTGTAACCTGATTTCCGCTGGAGTGCGTGGTGAGCACTCTTCAGATCGGACCTACGTCATGGAAGTTCATAGACAATGTATACAGTGTTACAAGGAAAGTCCTTGATATCTCACGAACTGTGGCAGTTAGCTATTTACTTCTTGTGCAGTTGTATGAGAAACCACCTACGGCGCACACAAGAACACCACGAGGGATCCCCTCGACCCTCTTTGGGGAGGGGAGTGCTATCGTCCCCCCTCTTGTAGACAGGGCAAAAAAGTCAATTACAAACTTGTTCAGCGAGGCAAAAATAGTACAAAAATGTTTTTGTCCCATAACAAAAAGATGGAAGGGGACAGGGAATGTGGCCCCAAGAAAATCATAACATCCGGAAGAAAAAACCGACTATTTAAACAAAGCTACAAGATGTGAATGCATAATACTGCAGAGATTTTATTAGTTTAGAAAATACAATTTACATGTTTGCATACTCAAAATGTTACCCTTCAGTAACAATGTACGCCTACAAGCGTTCTACGCGCTGACAGTACATACGTTGCAGCATATGCCCATCAACAGAGGCACAGGCGGATACTATACGCTGTTGCAAATCTGCTACATTTAGCGGTGGTGTTGCATACACCCGTTGTGTAAGATTTCCCCAAAAGAAAACGTCCTGAGGGTTAAGGTCTGGTTAGCGTGGAGGACAAGCTACGAGACCTTCTAGTCCTATCCACCTCTGGTCAAACACATCGTTTAGCCATCTTGATACGTGTGCACTCCTATGTGGTGGTGCCGTGTCGTGCTGGTATCACATGTTCAATAAAGGTCGTAATGGCACATTGTCCAAGAAATCCGTTACATTCGTTTGAAGGAGATGTAAATATCATTCACCATTCAGAGTTACGTTGTAGAAAAAAGTCTTACAAGTTGGTTCGCCGCCCCGGTGGTGCCGTGGTCTAAGCGATGGTCTCTGATCATTCGTCCGAAAGAGGTCTGGGTTCGAATCCCGGTGAGGCAAGGATGTTGTGTTTGTCTTACGGCACTGGCTCTCTCCCTTCCCTGGAACCAGTGACTCTAAATTAGGGACGGGCGACTGCTTATAGCCCATTGAGTTGCTCACGGGGATCGTTAAACCTTCAATCAAAACAAAAACACAACGTCATCTCGTGTGAAGCGTGACTCATCTGTCCACAAAATGTTTGACCGAAACTCTGGGTCCTCTTCTAAAGCTTTCAACATGACATTACAAAAATCAAGTCTTTTCTACGCATCTCCAGGCCACAGTGCCTGAGGCGAATGAAAGGAATACGGATGAATATGGTTTCTGTGAAAAATTTGTAGTACACGCTGTTTGCTTAATCCACTTTCCCGAGCAACTTCATTTGTGCTGCTGTGGAGATGTGAAAATACGCATGCCAGAGTAAGAATCGTCCCGCTTTGGCCTATCTGTACGTGAGCGGTTGCTGACACTACCCGGACACAGCGAGTCAGATAGCTTTCCGCTGTTTTCGCATTTGGAGAGTCCCTTTCCATCTTTTGTTATGGGACAGAAAAATTTATATACTTTTTTTGCCTATCTGCAAAGGGAGGAGCGATTGCCCCCCACGGGGGGTGGGCGAGGGGATCCTACGTGATGTTATTGTGTGCGCCATAAGAGGTTTCCAGTACTGCACAAGAAGTAATTCGCTAACTGCCATAGTTCGTGAGATATTATCTTGATCACTAACTTTCCTTGTAACGCTGTATATGGTCTGAAGATGGGACATAGTGATCCCGAAAGATCTAACTATTTTTATATGTAAACGTTTTAACTTTTAGTAAAGCTTACCTGACTTGTAAAGGGTTTTCTCCTTTTTATAAGTTTTTATCCTGTATTGACGGTGTTGTCTTTCACTTTTGAATTTTAACTGAACGAATGCTTGCCGCTCTTATGTCTCTAATATGAAATTAATGTAATTATGCAAAAATATTTGTAAGCGATTAGTTTATAAACAGTTTTTTTTTCTCTTTGGAAAAATGAAGAAAACTTCTACTCACGAACGCAGGAGCATACGATGGTGACAGCTTCAAGCCTTCTCATGATTCATAGCACCAATGACTATAAAAATGACCTAAAAAATCAAAATATGAATTATACGCTTTGATAAAATACATGAAAAAGTAGGTGAAACCAATTACTTCACTTATAATAAAGGAACACTCTAAAACCATAGCAAGATCCTAAGGCATGACATTTTTTTAATGCTGTTGCTTTTTTATTTATCAGCTGTGCTCGCTAAAGCTTCTGAAATTAAACAAATTCCGAATGGCGCTTGTCCATACTAATGATTAAACAATGCTGCTTCTGAAACGAGAGCTCCACTCGGTTCACAGATTTCTGAGATCTATATACAGGATTTTAGGAAGGGAGTGTCTGACCCTAGGTCTTAACCCTCTAACCGGCTGGAACGAGTTAACTAGGGTTTAACAAAATAGGCTGAAATAAGCTCGAACGAATACATTCTCTGTCTCAGAAGTGGGCCAAACGTGACAGGAACGAGTGAACCTGCCCATTAGAAAGCATTGTTTTTACTTTACGTTTGTCATTGTAAGTGGTTGTTTAGGTGTATGATTGTCATTAATCCTTCCTCTCTTATTACCTTTTCCGCTAAGAATTACGAAATGGGCGACGAACCTAAGAGAGAACAGAAAAGGTATTTGAATAACTTATTTCTACCTAGTGGCATGATGTCCGTGTCCGGGGGATAACTGCTTCCTACTCATTCCCTGTGTTATGGAACAGAGAATAAAGGACTATAAGGGAATCAGACTACATACTGTAAGACTAAGAACTGTAATGGACCACTTAACAACCAGCGACAGATTTATAATCGATACTCCTCAGATGAAAGAGGGAAGAAATTGTTTTGCCGTAGCTTTTAGTTTAAACCTGGTCACTATGGGAACACTTCTGTTTGGAGAGCACAGGAAACTCTTGGTTCAGGTACAGCGGCCGCTTAAAGGGTTAAATAACCCTTAGAGATAGGGACCTAGGAGATTTGGGCTAGAGTGCCCGACAATAAAGTCTCACGGAAGCGAGGTAGAAAGTGGAAGGAAGACGCCGTTATCTATATAACCGGTGGGCCAGTACCCGGAGTCCGACGGCTAAACGTGCCCACCCGATGCAAGGCGGATATATCTGTGATAGGCCCTGAGACTTTCCCGTGCCTGTCACGAACGTTGACTTCCAGGCCATCTGCCGCCCGCCATTCGATCACAGTCGTAGGATTTTAACTTACCATTCTAGCTGAGTCTGGGTTCGACTCCCAGATGAGATATATTTTTTTGATTGGAGGTTCAACGACCACCGTGAGCAATTCAATGGGCTATAAGCAGTCGCCCGTCCCTAATTTAGGGTCACTGGTTCCAGGGAAGGGAGAGAGCCAGTACCGTAAGACAAACACAACATCCATGCCTCACCGGGATTCGAACCCGGACCCCTTTCGGACGAAAGATCAGAGACCATCGCTTAGACCACTGCGCCACCGGGGCGGCCCCAGATGAGATATCACTGATGTTCCTACCTTAAGAGCTTTGGCTTTTGTATTCCCTTGAACAATCGTCCCTATTTGGAGGCAGGAGGGTTTAATGACCGCTGTGAAACACTCGGAGGGCTATCTTAACTTTTAAACACAAATGCGCAATTAAAACGTCAACTAATTTACAGAAATTCAGACAGTCCGCAGTGCAGCGCTAGTCACTTTACGGACAGTCTACCGTCCCTAATTTAGGGTCATTATCTCCAGGGACTCAAATGGGACTCGAGCCCTTGGCTAACTCGAACATAAGGATCCGAAAGCTGAGTCGTAAGTGTGTGTGTGAAGGGTACTTGTAACTTTTGATCTAGGATATCTACAGATTACAGCCTATCGTGTTATACATCATTTTAAAGCTCTTGTCAATAACGGGTAATCCCCCAAATTTTAATTAAGTCAAATTTTACAACACCGTACCACTTTCGAGATATTTGAGAAAATTAACCGAGGTGCTGCAGTATCAAAATACATTTTTGTAATGGCTTTTATCACATTAGGCATCGTGTTCTCGTAATTTACTCAGATTGCAATGAGATATTGTTATGTTTATGTAAAACGTGATGAAATAATGTTCGGCTGTAGTTTAATAAAATATATTTTTGAGTAATAACGAAATGAACTACACTTCATGGGAGAACATTCAAACATCAGATTTCAACAATGGTTTTGACTTCTTCCGTTACCCATTTTCGTTACATCGAAATTGGTGTTACCTATTTCCGTTACGTCGAAGTGCTGAATCAATGCATCCTTCCAAGTGTTACCAATCTGCATGGCGGCGTGGAGACTTATATCCCCCTTCCCTCAAACGATATCGGAATATGAAGTTCCACACATGATACTGAAGAGGAATCGATCAATTTCATAACATGTGACAAATGTTGCGAAGTTCATCGATTCCTCTTCAGTATCACAACAACGATTTTTTGTATTTCGTTCGTTTCTCGAATGTGCAATAAAATTCATAGAATTTTTAATTATTATTATTGGTGTTTCCGCAGATTTTGACTGTCAAAATCGACAATAGTATAATTTTTTTTTAAACTTCAGCAGACTTTGACATAGCCAAAATCCTTCAGCAGATATTGACATAGTCAAAGTCTGCCATAAGTACAAGTAAAATTATTCCGTTTGATTTCCTGTAAATGTTTCTAAAACAAAATGAGAGACATTAAGTTTTAATCGATGTTCCCTTAGAGGCTTCTGCTCTTTTATTTTGAAGGAACTACATAGCAGCTAAATCTCAACATTTTCATATTTCGTGTTTCTTTCTCATGTGCGATTTCCAAGCGCTTGTCTGCATTCGCGGCGCTTCTCAATAACAAAATAAAAACAAAACGGGACGAAGAAGCTGGGCGAGTTTCGTCCCGTCCATGATCTAATTCATGGAATATTAACCTGAATATGACCAGCCTTGGAGACTTTTTCGTATAATCCCTAATGACGATCGTAAGAAACATTCTGGAAAAGTATTTGTGGTAATTAACCTTATTTGGTGCTGCCTAGAATTTAAGAATTCCTGACTTTTTATGATTCCCTTAGTAACAGGAGATAATCGGGTTTTAACCTGAGCATCAGTTCATTTACTTTTGTTTGAGCGTCGCATTAAGTCCGATCTAATTGGACCTTAACCATAGTTATGCTCACTTTTGATTATCGCCGGGTAACAAATAGCATAGGAACTGATATACTCAAGTACCGTCGTAAAAAAGGATTGCCAAAGCTTTTCATTCTCACGAATAATTTACAACACAGAATAATTATGAAACCACAGCTGTCAAAAATTAATTGTTTTTAAGGTCAAACTCATTTGTGCAGTAAATATACTGGTGTCCAGTCCTGAAGGCAGTAGAGCGCGAATAATCCAAAGCGCCCAATGAAATGTATGTTATGATGTTCACAGGATATATGCATATGGTCACGGGGGGGGGGGATGCCCACAGTGAAATTTGCATATCAGTGAGCAAAATGCTGCCCAATATGTAAACTGAGTTACACACGTAAAGCCAGCGGACAGCGACCTTTGTCGTTAAAAGCTCCTGTAAGAAGTGTTTCGATGCCTGCAGATAGTTTTCTTATGTCTCACACACGTGCATCCGATGTATGGTAGCGAACGACAGGACTACTAGAAGCAGGCCAGTCTCAGGGCCAAGCAAGAGACTTCCCTCTTATGGTGGCAAACGACAGGACTACTAGAAGCAGGCCAGTCTCAGGGTCAAACAAGAGACTTCCCTCTTATGATGGCGAACGACAGGACTACTAGAAGCAGGCCAGTCTCAGGGTCAAGCAAGAGACTTCCCTCTTATGATGGCGAACGACAGGACTACTAGAAGCAGGCCAGTCTCAGGGTCAAGCAAGAGACTTGAGCAACACTGTTGAGGTGTCACGAAATCCTGGCCAAGGTCATCCAAGGCGTACGAAACATCGCGAGGACCGTTATGTCGCTTTTAACAGCATTGCATCATAGGCTCTATAATGCCTCTCAATTGACTTTGGAGCTTTTGCCACTGGGACTACAGTATCAAGGTGAAATGCAATCGGATTTTATGTTAGGGGACCCATGGTTTGCGTCCCGCTAACCGCACATCTTACATGTGAGCTTGGTTGAATTGGTGTAGGCAACATTGTTCCTGAACCCCAGACGAGTGGGCCACTGCTCTTTTTACAGACGAGTCCAGATTCAGTCTGCAAACTGACTCTCATCCGTATTTCATTCGGCGGGAAGTCGTAATGATCCCGCAAACGTCCGTGAACGAGACTTCTTCGGAGGCGGTGTTCTGCTCGTGTGGGGTAGCATTATGTTCAACCGTCGCACATCACTCCAAGTGTTCTCAAGCGGCAGTATGAATGATAGGCTCTATAGGTGCGAGATCGTAGAGCCCTATATCTGTCTCTTCGGGGGAGTTGTTGACCATCAATCGTTTTAACGAATAATAACGCTCGCCTGCACAGGGCTCAGTTTGTCGATGATTTCCTGCAGAGGGAGGATATTCGGCGTAGGGACTGGGCAGCCAGGTCTCCGGATCTAAACACTATAGAGAAAATTTGGGAAGATTTGGGACAACACGTAGCAGCTTCCTAGAACCCTTTCCAAGGTACGCACCGCTCCCACCGAGAAATGGAATTCTTTGGCTCCAGGTTCATCAACAACCTGGTGATGAGTATTTACCATCGTTGTGAGAGTTCTGTCCATTTTCCTAATTCAAACATTTTTAGGTTACATCCTTACATCTCACCTTGGAGACATTTGCGAATGTGATCGTGTATACACAGTATGTGTACACATTAATCGGTTATAAAATGATTATTACTCTTATGATTGTGTCCCTTTACATGACAAACGTCTCCACCCGCTGTTACATACTTTCCGAAGTTTAATTTTGGACAGCAGTGTATTTATTTCCACCCTACTAACATTTTCTATCACAATGCACACATCCACAACACATTTTTGTTCTTCACATGAGCAGAAAACATCTTGCGCCACTCTCCCTTAACATAGGTAGCACAACTCTCGAGTTCACAAATAGGAGGAAATACACTCACTAACAATGAAATTTGCGCACCAAGAAGGAAGCATCGGATTGAACTGAAATTTTATGGACGTAATGATACAGATGAATGGTACACATGATGGCAAAAACAGAGCTGCAAGACAATTACAGAGGGATCTGTTGCACGCAGTCCGGTCATCATCAATAGCGCGTCGCACTGCCTCGTGCGGCGATACATGCTGCAATACGGTCCGGCATGGAGGCGAACAGACGCCTGATGTTGTCCTGCGGCAGACTGGCCCACACATGTAGGACGATGTGCTCCAAATCCTGGATAGGGCGGCACGGTGGCAGCTGGCGTTTCAACTGGTCCCACACATGCTCAATAGGAGACATGTCTGGGTAGCAGGCAGGCCATGTACGTTTCTGGACATGACGTAGGCAGACCTAGGCAACCCGAGTCGTGTGCGGGTGGGCAATATTCTGATGGTACAGCGCACCTGAAGTCCTGGCCAGGAATGGGAGCACATGGGACCGTAGGATCTCATCCACATATCGCTGGCCCGTCAATGATCCACGCACCACTACTAGTGCTGAACGGCCATCGTACGTTATGGCTATTTAGACCATAATGCCTGCAGTAGGGGAGGTGCGCTCGACAGCGAGGTCGGGTTTGTGCCGTTCACCCGGGGACCTCCACACCCGGACACGATAATGATCTGTCCCCAAAACGAAGCTGCACTCATTACTAAACACCACACGTCGCCAGTCTGCGGCGTTCCACGTCGCTCTGGCCTGGCACAACTGCAGACGGAGCCGGCAATGTTCCGGTGTTAATAGCAGCACACGTAAATGGCGCTGGGATCACATATTCGCTTCTGGGAGGCGTCGAGAAATGGTTCGTGGGCACACAAGAGCCACTACATCTGGCTGTATAGTGGACTGGGTCCCCGCGGGATCCGTTCGTGCCTGGCGCCGTCACGTGTTTACTTCTCCCAACACAGTCGGACAGTATGGTCAGAACCATCCACGTGGCGTGCTATACGGCGCGTCGACCGCCCTGCGATTTTTAGCTCGATGGTCAGGCCTCTCTCAAAGGCCGTCAGTAGCGTAAATCGACGTCTCTGGCATCTGGTTGCATTCCTGTTACTCTGTGCTCTTGCTTGCGTCGTCCTGTGCTTTTCGCTTTCATGGGGCATTGACTACACGCCGGTTTATAAGGCTGCCGGTTCGTGCTTGCAGCGCCACCACAGGGTGTGCGGGTATGTGCAATCGCACTAAACGCGGATCATTTGCAAAGTTTCGCGATTGTAGCATGTTTTCTTCTAGGTGCGCGAATTTCATTATCCGTGAGTGCATATGTACCGTGCCGTTTGTATCACGTGACATCTCCAGCCTGGGTGTCTTAGTCGGCACCTGACACGCAGGGCTATGAGCTGTCACCCATCCCTAACTTGGGGCCAATGATTTTAGGGAGAGGGCAGAGCCAGCGCCATCACACAAACACAGCGCCGATGCCTGATCCGAGATTCTGGCCTGGGTCCATCTCGGACGAATGGTCAGAAGCGAGCGCCTCTGATAACTCTGCCACTGGGCTGGCCAGAGGATAGTGTTATTACGACCAGTGCTTGTATCAATCGTAACGTAGTAATTATTGTGAATTTTTCCGGTACCTCTGAAGAATAAAATAATAGCAGCACCCGAGATGAAGTTCTCCAAGGAATTTTGGAACGAACCTTAACGGCAAAACACGCACTCAACACCGCTTATTTCACTGGAATTTTAGCCATTTTGTCAAAGTTGTTAACTTATTATTTTGCACTTCTACTTCGGCGTTTCGTAAATACATGAAAATCCAACTTCCGTACAAATGCACGCGTTCTCTACTGCTTTTCTGAGAGAATTATGCATTGAGTGTGCTATGCTTTGAAATATTCATAAATATTGGCGTTCCAAAATGCTCTAAACTTATGTTTTAACGTTACTTTATTTGCTGTGGTACGTTTATCTTATTCAGCAGATATCAAGTGAGGGTCACATTGATGAAGAAATTAATCGGCGTACAAAACTTGCCTGGAGAGCTTTTGGAAGAAACAGCATAATTTTCAAGAGCAATATGCCATTATGTCTTAAAAGAAAAGTGTTTGATCAATGCATCCTTCCAGTGATTACGTATGGTGCAGAGACGTGGACCTTAACTAAAAGAGACACACAAAGGCTGCAGACAACTCAAAGTAGCATGGAGAGGTGCATGCTTGGTGTAACCAGGAGAGATAAGAGGAGGAACTCGTGGATCAGAAAAATGACAAGAGTGGAAGACATCATGATCAGAGTTAAATCCCTGAAATGGCAATGGGCTGGACATACTGCCAGAAGAACAGACCATCGATGGACAGCCGAAATTTTAGATTGGATTCCAAGGGACAGGAAAAGACCCAGAAGAAGACCACATGGGAGATGGGTGGATGAAATTCGAAAGTATGCGGGAGTGACATGGAGAAGACTGGCACAAGACAGACCGTTGTGGAGGAAACTTGGGGAGACCTTCGTCCAGCAGTGGATTGTAATGGTTGACAATGATAATGATGATGATGATATGATTTTCTACAATTTATTAGCCGCATTTCTAATAAAAAAATTTATCGTGCGAGGTCGATGGTAATTAACTTCTAGATGAGAAGTCATCTTGTTTACTGGAACTGATGTGAGAAAGTTAGTCTTTGAAGAAAAATTGGTTTACGTAAAACAGATTTTTATGGTGCAAACCTAGTAATTCTTTTTGAACATATTAACATGGATTATTTCGGGTTCGTTTGTGGCAGGGATTTCGCGACTGACTTATCCGTTTAGAGATTGATCAGGCACTTGAACCATTTTCTAAACTGAAGATATACAGGGTGATTCATAAAAAAAGTATACAGTTTTCAGATGCTGTAAAACAGTAACAGTTGAAGACACGGATCACAACTGCGAATCGTTAAGTAGATGTGCTCATAAAGTTTGTGTCCCGCCACTGAGGGGCACAAAATCCCCTTCCTGTTGATCTAGCGGAGCTGAAACAGCGTATCACAGCCACTATCACTGCACTTGATTCAGATATCTTACCTCGCATTTGGGCGGAAATGGATTACCGGCTCGATGTGTGTCGTGTGACTAAGGGTGCACACATAGAACATCTGTGACTGTCTATGAAAAAACTTGAAACATTCCCCTACAATTCTGTTACAGGTAACATAAAATATCTTACATTATTCTTGTTTTATAGTGCGTTGAAACTGTATACTTCTTTATGAATCACCCTGTATAGTATTGCTTACCTTTCAGAAGCTATCCGAACTGAGAGAACATTATTCGTTAGAATTCTAAACGTGTGTCACCAGAACCGTTTTCCTGCATATTTCGGTAAATACGTGAATATTCAAACTTTGTTTTATGTACAAACATATGCGTTTTCTGATGCTTTTGTGGATGAATTACACAATGAAATTACTGTCATGTTATGCTTTGAAATGTCGATGAATGATAGGGTTCCTTAATGCTATTATGTGGTTTTTAGTCTTGACCGAAATATTTTTTAACGATACTCCGTTCGCTGGGGCTTATATAATTTTCCTCGAATTATTAACGAAGATTTTCTCGTGAGAGACTGATGGTAATAAATCTCTGAATGCAAAAGTTGTCTTGCATACTTGAAGTAATTTGAGCAAGCTAGTCTTTTGACGAACACTAAGTAACTCTAATTGAACGCTAATATGCAATGTTAATCGGGGTCGTATGTGGCAGGGATTTCGAGGAACTGACTTTATTGATCAAGCACCTTAACCATTTTCTAAGTTGAAGACATATATTAGGCGTACAAATAAGTTTTAAAGCGGTTTTGTGTGACGTATACCACTAATTTACATATCCTGCATTCTCCCGCGAAGATTCGTCTCAAACGCAAAAAGAACTAGCTGAACAACTGGGGGTAACTCAAATCGTTTGCGCGCAATGGGAAAGATTCAGAAGGAAGGAAAATGGGTGCCACATGACCTGAGCCAGAGGAACCAAGATGAGCGTGCCATGAAGTGCTTGAATCTGCTAAATAAACAACACAGAAAGTCTTTTCTGTGGAAAATCGTTAAGGGTGATGAAAAGTGGATATGGTACGACAATCCCAAACGCCAAAAAAAAAAATAAAAAAAAACGTTAGATCCCTTTGAAGCAACGACTTCGACACCGAAACGCAATATTCACTCCAAGAAAGTTCTGATGTCGATTGAACCAGGAAATCTGTCGGACGTTTCCGACAGATCACAAACCAAAGGATTGCGTCCCGTGAAATTACTGCAGGACAACGCTAGGCCGCATGTCGCGAAATCGGTCAAGCAAACGCTATTGACGCTTGGCTGGGATGTTTTGGAGCTCCCGATTTATATTCCCAACACAGTCCCTTCAGACTATCATTTATTCCGATCGATGCAACATGGTTTGACTGCTGTACAGTTCCTGACATGTGACGAAGTGCAAAAATGGGTTGACGACTTCATCACGTCACATGACGAAGTATTCTTCACGGCTGGAATCCGTCAGCTGCCCGACAGATGGCGGAAGGTGATAGATAATGACGGCGCATATTTTGATTCGTAAAGGTATTGTTGTTTTCTCTCAACTTACATGTTGCATTGCCTTAAAACGCTTTAAAACTTATTTGTATACCTAATAATTCTTACCTTTTGGAAGTTATTAGAACTGTAACAACATTATCAGTAAGAATTCGAAACGTGTGTCACCCGAATTGAGTGAAGACGATAAATCTGCAGCTGGATCCGGAGCGAGGAGTAGGAGCGGCTTCGATCTGCGGCACTGACAAATTCCTGTTGTCCCATTGGCGCCCGATTGTGGAAAGTGGATCTACTGGCCTTTGGGTTATTTGAAAAATGTGTGATGTTTGTTCACGTATCGTTTGGAATTAAGGAAAATTCCATCTTTCCTTCCAAAAAAAAAAAAAAAAAATTGCGAGGGAGATGATGTGACGTATTACAGAGTGAAGCACGTGTCAAGTGCTTCACTCTAAAGACAACATTTCTGCAGCGATACATTCCGTCGGTCAGCAACACATTCCGTCAGTTAAAACAACTGGCTCCGGAACGAGGAGGAGCGGGTTCTATCCTCGTTATAGACAAATTTGTGTTTTCTTAACAAACATATGCGTTTTCTGTTGCTTCTCTAGGGGAATTACTCAAAGAAATTACTATCGTGCAATACTTTGAAATCTCGATAATTATTAGCGTTCTATAATGCTATTATGTAATGTCCTGGTCTGAACATTTTATTTATTTTACGATATTTCAATCGCCATTTTGGTTTATATCATCTTCCTCAAATTACTAACGAAGATTTTCTCGTGCGAGGTTCATGATATCAAACCCCTGAATGCAAAGTTGTCTTGAAGTAAGTTAGTCGTTGATGAAAAATTGATTTACTAAAAACAGATTTTTTTTATGGCAAAAACTAAGTAATCCTTCCCGAAAGCTAATATGGAGTGTTAACCGGATTCGTATGTGGCAGGAATTTCGCGATTGATTTATCCACTCAAAGATTGATCAAGCACTTTAACCAGTTTCGAACTTGAAGACATTATACTTCTTACCTTTTGGAAGCTATCCGAACTGCAAGAGCATTATCCGTTAGAATTCTAAACGTGTGTCACCCGGTGTCGTGTCATTCGCTTTTATACGACAATTTCTCATAACCTCAAAAGCACGTCGGCGCCGAAATCGTTCGAAATGCGAGGGTTTAGATGAATGACGTCGATTCATTGTTCCAAAATCACAGCTTGACTTTTTTACTGCGATACGCCAAAGCACGATGCTTGTAGGCTATGATGGTGGCGGCAGTTCGGTGGGGGAAAGGGGGGATTGTATTAGCTGGGGAACAGAGATGGAGGATAAAAAGAGGTTAAACATTGGGAATGAACAATGAGAATTCTGAAAGGGATCTTGCCCTTTCGCCTCCACCGGTAACGGTCGCAGCGCGAGCATTCAAAGAAATCGCAAAGTTGGTCTCTTAAGAAATTTTGGGGAAAGATCCAAACGATAAGTGTTGAAAACAAAAGCCCGATTGCATGTGTCCTCAGTCTATGTATCCGCCGGAAAGGATGTTTACGAATTAATTACTGCCTACTCACAAGTGAAAAGTTATGTCATTTAGATGACTGGACTTTCGTATGTAATCGTAGGCGTACATATTTATGATCTCTAAATGAGATTATACCGCATAAACATATCATTAAGTCATTCACCGATATGCAAAGGTTATCTTTCTAACAAAAAGGGCAAAAATATGTCATTTATGATTTCGTTTCTTGTAAGATCTACCCCCACTGGAATAGGGTAGCTTGACATAACAACACAGCTGCGAATTCATTAAATCTTCCCCTCACATACGATCTTCGTGACAATGTATTTAATTTTTTTTTTTTTTTATTTAATTTCAGCTTCCGGTTTTTCCTTCCGCAAAAATGTTTCAACACTTCCGTAGTGCTTTCTTCCTGACACTTATCCTTTCAGTCGTTAATCGATTGGAATATAGCAGATGAAGAAACTGTTCTCACGGCGAGCCGATGAAGAAGCGCATGTAGAGACACCAGTCGGTTGGAATATTTGCTGAACATGGGCAAAGAATCGTATGGGGGCGGGAAAGTCCAACTTTTACTTAAGAACCGTCCCCATCAACTTCTGACTTTTGTTTGTCCCCAAAGAAACTACACTGTTAAAAATTGGCACTTTGAAATAAGCAAAATGTACTCGTTTTTTGAGTACATTCTGAACTTATAATAGCTCCCAGTACTTTTGTCTCATTTTTGGAAAAGACACGTACTCATTTTTGAGTACATACAGGGAATCAATTGTGAGTATATCTGGTATTTCTAATTTGAAATATATGTACTCATTTTTGAGTATATATGTTTCTACGCATGCGCAGAAGCAACACTTGCTGTGTCTCTCATGATACCAGTTAGTTGAACACGACGCTATCGCCATCGTGTTATTTTAGTGGATGTTAAGAAAAAATATCCATATGTAGAGAAGCGAATTAATTTCCTATGAAATTCTACGTCGACGAAGATATCAGATTAAGCCATGAAATACTAAATTACAGCCATGAAATGCACCCACTCGACCACTCCATTCCCATGAATGACAATTCATGGAATGGAGTGGGTGAATGACAAGAAAAAATTTGAAACCGCTTGAAACAAATGTCCTGGAAAACCATTAAAAAAACATTTGTTGGAAAAAAACAAAAAACAATTATACACGTACAAAATTTATTAATTTTTTGAAAGAAAAAAAAGCAACGCTTGTAACGTATACTCTAGATTCAGTTTCCTTTTGATTTTACTATCTCTTGTTATTTTATTTTCCTATGCAAATTATCTTCTCACTTAACGAAATGTTATTTCTCCCGCTGAATTATATATGGCAACGAGTGTAAGTCATGACGTGGTGGTATGCAGTATATATAGGCGCGCTCAACTATACCAAGCAGCTTCGTTTTATTTGTGATAGGTTCTTCCATTATTATTGTTATGTGATTTATCTACGATAGTACGAAATATCAGTAGTTGTGTTTTGTTGGAGTGTGTTTGAGTAATACTAGGAGTTCTCCAATAAAAGGTTAAAAGTGAGTATGTCTTCTTAGTTCATATTATTGTCAGACCTCTGTCTGGCCGTTAAGTCTATTTCTTTAAGTGTCTCCGTTAAGTCCAGGGTATATTGTGTTTACCGCTCTAATAAGGAGCCTTCAAGGTACTAATGTACTAAAACCGAAGTTATAGTACTGATATTCAAGATAATGAGGAACGCTGAGTAAAAAGAAGTTCCATATTCAATGAACTTATTGCACGTGCGTGTCTAACCTAAACAAACTCTAGCACTTTGAAGATTAGGCACACTTTAGCTACGTCAAGTAACCTTCCAATAACCCTAAAGTGACTTAACGTTAGCTTCCCTGCACTACACGTCCAGCGGAGGACTTTATTCATTATACGCTATGGGGATATAATGTACTCATCCATGGGTTGAATACACAAGCCTGGGAGGAATTCGAAGTAAAATAAAATATATTTCCTCTTTAAAACAAATGTAGCTTCGGACAACGGAAAGGAAAGATACAACGTTAAAAATGTAACAGAATATGACATGAACCCGGGTAAATATATATTAATTCAACAATCTCCTTTCAAGACGACAAGGTCAGCACAAAACTTTGGAAAGCGACTCTAAGTATGTACACTCCTTGAAAATGAGTGAAGTTCCCTTAAGGTAAAAAAAAAAACTATCGCTACGTTGAAAAAATAAATTTATGAATTACATGAAACTGACTTTTACGAAAAATACCTCGCAATATTGTAAAATGAGAGGGAACCATTCGATTAAACATTTCTTACGAAACAGGCAGCTTCATGCACCCGCCCACGCGTGACAAATTAGTCTGGTCGGTACAGGGCTCAGCTCCCACGCAAACGGCCCTGGTTAAAATCTACTTAGATCCAAACGGACGTTTTTCCGATAAGTTGAGAAAATTTCCCCAGCGCAGTGCTATAATTTACAAGTTTCGTAAGGGTGGAAAAAAAAAAAAGGAAAACTTTGGACTGCGGTTATCCTTGACTTTTTTTTTTTATGGGTGCTAATGGGAAATTGGCGGATTAGATTCGGCAAGCCACCCGTTACGTCACGTGGTTGCCGGCTGCCACTACCGGCAAACCAGCGGACCACATTAGGTTAGCCATCATTTCTGGGACGTGCTTGCAGGGCCACTGAAGGCCCACTTGTGGCAGTTACTGCCTGTGATGGACCACTGATGGCCCTGTTGTGGCATATGACAACAGATGGGGTGCCAACTGTTGGCCAGCTGTTGGCCTGAACTGCTGGCCCTTCTGTTGGCCGCCCGAACATTTTATTGACGGTTCGACAGTGGCAACATAGTGCTGGGCCATTGATGGCAGTTCTGGCTGCCAGCAATGACCCAGTGCTGGCCCAGCAAGACTGTTTTTGCTGGGCTTCTCCGAAAAAAGTCCGCCAAACCAAATCAGCTGGGAAGGTGATGATGATAATTTTCTTTGATCATAAAGGTGTCGTCAACCAGTTTGTTGTTCCTCCACAAATTACTGACAATGCTGAGTATTACGTTTCAGCCTTGAAGCGTCTGCGACGACACATATCGATTAAGCCACCGGAACTGGTGGGCAAGTGAACCCTGCACCATGACAACGCCCGTCAACATGTGGCTGCTTGTGTTCAACAGTTTCTTACGAAATGTAGTATTGAAATCATGCCACAGCCTGCTTACTGACCTGACCCCGCCCCGTGCGATTATAGAGATCTAGCTAGGGGTGGTCTGATTTTGTGTATTATGTGACTAACCAGGAATTATGTTTTGTTTAGTGGTAAAACTTTATGTTTTAGTAAAAACTGAAAAATCGCTCCTTTTTATTTTAATACCTTCTCTTAACAAATATTCACCCATCATGCTCTACACATGGAAAGAAGAATGCTAGCGACAGTTAAATATCTCACTGAAGAAAAAGACGTAAAACTCTATGTTATCTACTTTAAGCAAGCAAATGCTTTTACCGAGATTTAAAAAAAAAAAAAAAAAAGGTTGATCTGGAGGATTTTGGGGTTGTTTCCTAAAGATGACGGATTTTTTTTTCTGAGTTTGATTCAGGCCCAAATAATCTTATTTATGCATGCTTTTGCGTTGAATGATTTCATTGAGGAAAATATTATGGCATCTCATTCATGTTTAAATTAAATTTGGGGAAACAAAGAACTTTTCCACGTTCCAGTTGCTTCATAAATAACTGATATTAAACTCTATGCTGCTCTTTTTATTTAATTCAGCTCGCCTTCAGTATAGTTTTGTCAGAAATTGTAATTTCAAAAATTATTGGGCTCGGAATGCGTATCTTCTAATAAGTATAAATCGCATAGCGTTCCTCTGTTTCTTTTAAACTGGAATACCTTATCTGGCTTCCTTTTTTACTGAACCGTCAGCATATTATATCTAGGTCGAACAGACTGGGGTTAACTCAGATATTGTGATAAGGGATCACGATATCTGAGTTAACCCCAGTCTTTACATTATAACTCTTGCCTAACATGTTCGACACTTATCAGAAAAAAAAAGGGCTATGTTTGAGTATACTGCATTTTTTAATTTTTGGTATCTTATACGAGTGACTGGCACAATCGGATTTGGTCTCTCTCACTATTCCCGCCTTCTACTCCCGGCAGAGATGAAGTACTATTTTTTGTGATCTTTCTTTTCATATCTATTGATTTAGTGACAGAAATTGTCACTTATTAGGATAGTGTATAGCCAGATGGCTTCCCGTCATTTTACTAGTCTGTGATAGCAATGCAATCTGTTACATGGAAATATTTAAAATATAATTAAATACTGACTGTGGTTATTCTGTGTGCGAACAGCAGCTAGAAATTCGCCTTCAGTGAAAAAGGCGCTTAACAAATCCCTTGGGAAATGTCATTCCTTCGTTGACCGGGTCCACCCATGAACTAAAGGACCACACCTTTCCTCTATCCCCCCGTCATTGGAAGATACACTTTCTAGCAGAAAGCCCGCCAGTGACGATTCGTCAGTAAGCAATTAAAGGCAATCAGCTTCTTACGTCAGGAATATCTTGCTTCGAGCGACGGAGAGTGAAAGGAAGAAATACAGAAGGTTCATAAACAGGGAGTCTTGTTTGGGATTTCAGACAGTTTGGAAGGATTTTTCTTAGGCACTAGGCAAGGAGGAACATCTTTGCACAAGCATGAATGAAAACATATTTAGCGGGAAATACATAGAAGAAGCCACCCATAATACCCATCTTCCGCTGGAAGCGTATGCTATTTATTTTGACTAACCAATATTTTCCCTCTTCGATCTGAAAAATAAGGATCTGTGCAGACGAAATCACCTGTCGCCACATTCTATTTGTTTAAATACTTATTTATTTGCTTCCCTGCTCCAATGGCTGGAACCTGCAATCAATGATTCTTCTGATAAGTTGGCGTCCACTTCAATACTTAACAATAATCACGCCAACAAATCCATCAGAGATGGGGGATGTCACTCTACAGGGTGAACACTATCGGTCCTCCGAAGTAGAAGTGACAAAATTGGACTGGTCCGCCACCCAGCCAATGAAACATGTCCCACATGTTGCACAAAACACCCCTCGGCGGGAGGAAAGAAGCTATTTACTGATGGCTCGAAGATAGGGGTCAAGTCAGAACCCTGCTCCTACTTGACCCCTATCTTCGAGCCATCCGTAAATAGCTTCTTCTCGAATAGCAACGAGGCGATTGCAAAACGAATTAAGCTCTCACCGAACTCCTCTGTCTACCAGGTAGAGTTGTTGGCGATTCAGAAAGCGTTGTTGTGGCCCCTGTCCAGCAACACGGTAGAAAGAATTAGTGTGTATTCTGACAGCCAGGCATCCTTTAAGGCGCTTGGCAAGTTCAGGTGCAAAATTCCCCTGATGAGGAAAATAAAGTCTCTGCCTGTGACAGCAGGAAATACAGAAATTCCATTGGGTCCGAAGCCATGTCGCGACCAATAGAAATGAATGTGCAGACCAGCTGGTAAAAGAGGCCACTATAGAAGAAGTTATTAATTATCATCTGAAGACACCACTGCAAAGTGTGCTGACTCAGATGAAGAAGGCCACGATAAAGGAGTGGCAGAAAAGGTGAGACGAAGGGGATATGGGAAGGAAAACACGCGGTATCTTTCCCAGAGTCTCAGCTAGAAAGGTAGAACCAGATGGTTTCCTTAACCAAATACTAACCGGCCATAGCGTTTCGGCGGAGTACTTCAACAGGTTCCGATTAAGGAAAGGGCATGCAGATGCGGAGTACAGTCCATGGGCGTGGTCCATATGATTCCAGACTGTAATTTTCTTTCAGGAAGGAGAAAAGTCCTGTCTCCCGAAATGGAAAAAACGAAGGAAGTCTTGATCCTGCTCGACATTCCCAGAGCGAGACAGGAAATCATCGAGATGGCCAAGGAATTCGTCATGAGGCAAGAACAGCTCATGCAAGTAACAGAAGAAAGGAGCGGAAGACAGGAAGAGGAGAATGACTCCAGCCCAGAGTCATTATAGTAGCACCCGCCCAGTGCTACAGGTTTGTACTATACTCATTTTTCAGTATTCATAATATTTTTCGTGCTCATAGTGTCAGATCATCTTTGTGAGAGGTCACAGGAAAATAAAAGATTGATTTCCCATATCCATAGAAACCTCAAGTGATAATTAAATATGCATATAGAACCTTAAAGCCTAGACATTTGCCGCCCCGGTGGCGCAGTGGCCTCTGATCATTCGTCCGAACGGGGTCCGGGTTCGAATCCCGGTGAGGCATGGATGTTGTGTTTGTCTTACGGCACTGGCTCTCTCCCTTCCCTGGAACCAGTGACCCTAAATTAGGGACGGGCGACTGCTTATAGCCCATTGAGTTGCTCACGGTGGTCGTTAAACCTCCAAAAAAAAAAAAAAAAAGCCTAGACACAGTAAAGGACGAGGGATCCATAATTTCGAATGAATCGCCCAGCCAGTCGCGCATTAGAATCCCCTCCATTAGCACGTCGCACGTAGCTGGAATGATGAGGGGGCGGGAAGTGAAGTTCCAGCAGGGCTGCAGAGAATTGGCCTGTCCACCGTCGGATCCTCTCCGGGTGAAGAACGATCAGATCGTGGCAGGATTGTTCTAGCAACGTCTTTAATTTTAATAAATTTTGAGAGAGGCGTTTTGATCCCTGCAAAGTCAGCATTTTGACGGCGCAGGAAGAAGTCATCAAATGGTTATTTGTCTGTGATGAAGCACCAAAGGGGAAGGACGGAGAATGATGTGGAATAAAGAATAATCTAGAGTCGTCATCGCAAGGACACATGGCGTATGTCAAAAAAGTAGTTTAGTAAAAACATTATTACATCTTACTACTTCAGAGTGATCTTCAAAATTTGTCTCTTAGGATGTAACACACCTTTGGGGGAGGAGGTTCTTCCACTTCTGGCAGATTTGCTAAAATTCTGTGAATTTAAAAAAAATAACTTCCACGGTTATCATGTTTTTTTGAGATTTTCGACGTCAGTAAAATATCATTTTTTGACGTGTTTCAAACCGTTTTTAGATGTCGGAAATGTCAATCTCCTTCCTAGAATACGCATATGATGTTGTTCGTGGGAACCACATCATTTTCGAACTTCGGTTAAAGTCAATTTGTTCATTTGCTTAGTGAGTTTTATTCGGCAGCAATAAAAATGACTTCGCGCCGGCAGCACAATACCTCAATAAAAAATATGTTAGAGCTTCCTCACTTTCGCAGTATGCATTGAAATACAAAGAAAATCCTTAATGTTGTCGAGAGGAAGGACAAAAACGTTTTTTCCTTGTATTAATAATCCCAGTCCTTCCACTAACATTTTCAGATCTCAGAATAATGCTAGTTATAGGCCAAGAAACAATGACGCTAATGATAATCAGAGTCCTAAAAACAACTTGAATTTAAACTATCTGCGTGGGTGAGCACATGGACGACCTCACATAACCTCGACCTATCCAAAAAATAAAAAATAAAAATTGTTTGACTGAAAAAAAAAAAAATACGAGGTTATCTGGAGGTTGTTGATTAAAAATAATATCTTCAATAGTTGTTCTTGAGTTTTGGGGAGAGAAAAAGTCATTTGGGGTCAGATTGGGTGAACACGGGGAATTTGGACCAAAAACATTTATATATATGGGAAGAGGTTCTTCCACTTCTGGAAGCTTTGCTAGAGGTCGTTTTCTGTGAGATCCTCCACTGCGTCGGCCCTGTTTGTTTGGAGATTGTTGATTGTCTGAAAATAATATCTACAGAAGTTGTTCTTGAATTTTAGAGAGACAAAAAGTCATCTGATGTCAGATTGGTACGTCCAGATGAAAAAGATGTCATCTGCGTATCTGAGCCATGTGATTGGGGATGGGGTATTAGCCCTCAAAATCCTTGTTTCTAGCGGACGGAGGACGGCCTCTGTAAGGACCGCAGAAAGGGTGGAGCCGATTGGGACACCTTTCGATTGCTTAAAAACTTTGTTCTGAAAACTGAAATTGCTAGAATCGGTGACTAGATCGATTAGGCAGAAGATCCCCAGTAGGGAATTTTGGGAAAACAGTGCAGAGTCAGACAGCGCCTGCTTCAAGACGTCAGTGGCTTCGGTGACTAGAATCGAGGGATACATCGAGATGACGTCGAAGCTGCCCATGATGTGATTAGCTGATACAGAGAGATTCTTGAGCTTTGATACTATGTCCTCTAAGGAGATAAGAACAACGTCGGAGGTCGGCAGGAATGAAGATACACCGATAAAACGGATTTTTTCATCGTTTTTCTTCTTGTTACAGTCATGATGATGAAAATATATATGTACAAAGAGTATTTACAGTCCTCAAAATAAAGCAAAATAATCCCTAATAGGTGCTTTTTTTCGTTTAATTAAATGTTTAATGACCACCATGAGCAACTCAATGGGCTATAAGCAGTCGCCCGTCCCTAATTTAGGGCCACTTACTCCAGGGAAGAGAGAGAGCCAGTGCCGTAAAACAAATACAAGATCCATGCCTCACCGGGATTCGAGCGGGACACATCACGAATGAATGGTCATAAGCCAGCGCTTAGACCACTGCGCCACCGCATGTGCGTGAAGTCTGTTATACAGTGAGTGAGAAAATTCGGCAGTAATAAATTGAGTTTCCTGAGTCAGCCTGCTGGAGTCTACAACTTAAGGTGACCAGGAAGGCAGAAAAATTGGTAAAGTTCAGAGTTCATCGTAAATTCATAAAAGTGATTAAAGTTCTAAGACACGGTGGTCGATAACCAGCCAAACAAAAAAGACTACCGTGAGCAACTCGATGGGATGTAAGCAACCGCCCGACTCTAATTTGGGGTCACTGGTTCAAGGGAAGGGAGAGAGCGAGTGCCGTAAGACAAACACAACATCGCCGCACCGTTGGCGCAGTGGTCTAGACGATGGCCTCTGATCATTCGTCCGTAAGGGGTCCGGGTTCGAATCCCGGTGAGGCATGGATGTTGTGTCTGTCTGACGGCACTGGCTCTCTCCCTTCCCTGGAACCATTGACCCTAAATTAGGGACGGGCGACTGCTTATAGCCCATTGAGTTGCTCACGGTGGTCGTTAAACCTCCAATAAAAAAAAATAATAATAAAGAAACAAAACATCCATGCGTCACCAGGATTCGAACCCGAACCTATCTCGAACGACTAATCAGAAGCCGGTGCTTTGACCATTGCTCCACCGGGGCGACAACACGCGTATGTGTACTGCATTATTTATAACCTTTATTGTATTTGTGTGTGGGGGAGAGGGGAGAGGAAACCAAGGTTTGCCTGTGCAAAAGACCACAGTATTAATGAATGTAAGTCTTTAACATCGTCCTTATTATGTCCTTTGTCTTCACACAAGGCATGTTGAAGCAGTTGCAGGTGAGAACGATACTCAAAGAATATTGACCCAGATTAAATTTACCGTCAGATTGTATTTCAAAATATTGGTACTAAAGCGTACTATACGCCGCCCCGGTGGCGCAGTGGTCTGAGCGCTGGCTTATGACCTGTCGTCCGATAAGGGTCCTGGTTCGAATTCCGGTGAGGCATGGATGTTGTGTTTGTCTTACGACACTCTCTCCCTCCCTGGAATCAATGACCCTAAATTAGGGACGGGCGACTGCTTATAGCCCATTGAGTTGCTCACGGTGGCCGTTAAACCTCCAATCCAAAAACAAAAAAGTGTACTATAAATTATTTGCCTCTCATATATAGATTTTGTTCCTAGATTTTTCAAAAAGTACGTAAAATGCAACTTGGGGGTCCATGTGGATAAGGAGAGAGAGAGGAACCCTTGTCCTCCCATAGAATATGACGATGCCATTTCTGTTCTCGGAAAGTGCTTCAAAGCTTCTAGCGCTAATATTAATTCTGATTGCTAATTTTTATGTTGAAATCTTGGATGCGTATGTATACAATAAAATACAAAAAAAGTTGGGAATTTGCAACAGAATGATTGGTAATTTTCATTTGAAAGAAATAATATGGAAATTTTGCGTGGAATGTTGGAGCACAGCCTGCATGGACAGTATTGAAAAGCATGAAACGCGAAGGAATGAAAAATGTGACTACATCTACGCAGCCATCCACTGCTGGACAAATCTCCTGAAGTTTATTTCAGAACTTCTTCTTGAGGGTACGGTTTTTTTCTTTATGACCGTCTGGCTGATTGCTGATGTTTCGTGGTACATAAGACATAAAGCTCAAAAGAACAGTGCAGATCCGGTGGCGCGGTGGTCTAAGCGCTGACATCTGTCCATTCGTCCAAGGTGGGTACGGTTTCGAATCCCGGTGAGGCATGGATGTTGTTTTTTGTCTTACGGCACTGGCTGAATCCAGTGAGCCGCACCGGCGGCGCAATGGCTTCTGATCATTCGTCCAAGATGGGGCTGGGTTCTAATCCCGGTGAGGCATGGATGTTGTGTTTGTCTTGAGGCACTGGCTCTCTCCCTTCCCTGGAACCAGTGACCTAAATTAGGGACGGGCGACTGTTTATAGCCCATCGAGTTGCTCACGGCGGTGGTCGTTAAACCTTCAATAAAAAAAGCAGAAGAAAGAATCCAGTGGTCTTAAATTATTGACGGGCGACTGCTTATATAGTCAATGAAGTTGCTAAAAAAAGAAAGGAACAGTAAGAAGTTTTCTTATTGTCCTACCAAGCTGTCAAATTTCATTTATACGTTTATTTTAAGCAGCTTTTGGGTCTTCTGGTTTTTAATTAAATGTATATGTTGAGTGTGTGGAAAAAACAATTAAGAAGAAGAAACACTAGAAATTTATGTAATTTATTTGTTGTTACAATTTGTGTTGACCCTCTTCTGAAGATTAAGCTACGGGAGCCTATGCAGGCATTGTGGGTACGAATCCAAATACATGTAAAAGCGTGGGTAAACGTTGCTTTTTTTAAATGTTATTTAAAATCAGAATTAGGATCTCTAACCTGGACAAACGAATCTCGGTTACCAAATTCCTACAGTTTAGCAAATAACTGATGCTATATCGCGTTGCTTTATATAGATCATGTTATGCTGATTTTACGCTCAGCGTATTTCTTGTAGCCAATTTTCCTCTCTCTCCTCTCTCTTCGAAATGTTATGCTAACTGTGAGTGTTTTTAAACTTTTATACACTGACCGGACACTTTGCTGTTATGCCTCTAATAGGGACCTGAAAGAAGAGACGAAGTCGATCTTGTTACGGCTCTAGGCACTGATTCCATTTCCTCGATTTTCTTCCAAACTCGCTACTTACCAAAGCAAAACAAAATTATCCTTAGATAATCTGTTTTAATCATGCGCCTATTTGATTGACAAGCCGTTAGTGAATTTTGCGAAAAAAGTGCGCGATGTGTTTTCTAGGGTTCAATTAACTACAAATATAGTACAGACAAAAAAAGAAAGTCACAGTCAAATTCTTGGATCAATGATTTATTCCTTCTGGCTGAGCTTACTTGAAAGAGATAAAACACTTAAGTTTCTTCTGGTTGAGCTGTTACTTTGAAAAGATGTAACACTTAAATATTTGAACTTTACGCTCCAATAATGTTGAAGTTGAAACAAGGGTATCACATAGCCAATAGCTCTGAATGTAGCTGAAGACTTAACAGCAGGTAATAGAACGTTTATATATATGGCAACACTTTCGAACTTGAACAATCATCACATAGTAAACTTAACAAACGAGAATAATACTGGCGTAACACGGACTCTGAACAGACTCAACAATGCGGAATGCATGAAGTAGTTTTAGTGGGAACAAGAGGTTTTTATCGAAATGAATTTCGTCGAAGGCGAAATCATCAAGTGCAGAATCATTGAAACCAAATTCAACGAACGATCATATTACTTCTTCGAAAATGTGGAAGAGAATTTCTCAAAAAAAAAAAAAAAAAGGCGTTTTTTTTTATTTTATTTTTTTTGATGAATTCGTTTAAAAACTTGGATTTATTAATTATTTAAATTTTTCTTAATAGTAACTGTAAAACATTGCTTAAAACACGCTGATGTTCAGCGTGATGAATATTTGATTAGAACTTTTTTTTATAACAGGATAAAGAATACAATTTTTCTTCGGTATAATGTTTAATGAAGTTTTTCATTTGAGGATGATCTAATTTTTTTATTAGGATACCACATATTTTAACGCTGGAAAGTCTTTTCTTAAATCCTTATGAAATCATATAAACTCTTCAATTTCTTAATAAATTTAACCGTGCTTTGGTAGCCTTTAAAAATTTTTCACGAAGCAGTTTTGTTTAAATGCGTTTTTTGATCTTTATTTACTCCTGATCTTTGACTTTTATTTAACTTTGATCTTTATGTGCCATTTATCTTCGATTTTTACTTACTATTTATCTTTGATCTTTATGTACTATTACAGTTGTGATATTTATGGCAGTTCATGCAGTATGCTGAATTTTCAACATTTCAGAACAATATTTTTTAGAGCTTTCAATTTCTCTTTCTAACCTCTTCCTTGAGGTCTAAAAAATATAAATTTTTTTTGAGTTATAATTTTAAATTACATGTTGGAGAATTATTAAATATTCTTAAACTATCTGAAGGGAATTCAAGATTCCGGCTAAACCGGTAAAACTTCTCTGTTATAGAACATCGCCATCATTTATCAAATCATATATCCCTAAAAATTTACGCAGGCAAAGTCTAATCACTGATTCAACTTTCACAAGTAATTGCTCTTCATATTTGTTTTATTAAAATGTGCACTGTTAATGTAATGAATATTACTCTTAGAATGAAGGACAAAAATTAACTTTAAAATATCGGAAAACGTTCTTCAATTCATATGCTAAAGCAACAAATGGGAACTCCCAAAATTATCCTCAGAATCACGCTATTATTCCTCTGAGATGATTGCATTTACATATATTCGTAATTTTAGAAAAATATGCATTACGATGAATTTATCTTTCGGCAATTTTGCTTTCAAAGATTTCACCTACACTCGCGGTAAAACTAACGTGACTAGGGAGTGGAAGGTGCTGAGTGTGTGTTTCAACTATAGTTCCAGTCTAAAAGCTCGTATTCCAGCTTGAACTTAAAAAGAACATACTTGTTCTAAACGTTGTGGTTGGTTGGAGTTGATTGGCGCAAGGGCTCCAACGGGGTTAAAGTGCGCCACGTTCTAAGCATTAAGAAAATGAAGAGTTTAATTTCGATCGCGTTTCAAAAAATACAGATATTCCCGTTTTTGCGACGTAATTGTCACTTATGCCTCTCAGCCATCTGCGTCAGAGAGACTATAACTGGAGGATATTTACTACTAGTGGAGGGTAGCACGGGCTGAGGAACGTAATAATTTCAGAGAGTGTCCAACTTCTTCGAGAGCTGAAATAATGAAAAAAAAGAAAAAGAAAGATGACTGAGAAAGAGAAAAAACTCGTAGGATATCATCATCATCATCATTGTCAACCATTATCAATCCACTGCTGGACGAAGGTCTCCCCAAGTTTCCTCCACAACGGTCTGTCTTGTGCCAGTCTCCTCTATGTCACTCCCGCATACTTTCGAATTTCATCCACCCATCTTCCATGTGGTCTTCTTCTGGGTCTTTTCCTGTCCCTTGGAATCCAATCTAAAATTTCAGCTGTCCATCGATGGTCTGTTCTTCTGGCAGTATGTCCAGCCCATTGCCATTTCAGGGATTTAACTCTGATCATGATGTCTTCCACTCTTGTCATTTTTCGGATCCACGTGTTCCTCTTCTTATCTCTCCTGGTTACACCAAGCATGCACCTCTCCATGCTGCTTTGAGTTGTCTGCAGCCTTTGTATGTCTCTTTTAGCTAAGGTCCACGTCTCTGCACCATACGTAAGCACTGGAAGGATGCATTGATCAAACACTTTTCTTTTAGGACATAATGGCATATTGCTCTTGAAAATTATGCTGTTTCTTCCAAAAGCTCTCCAGGCAAGTTTTGTACGCCGATTAATTTCTTCACCAATGTGACCCTCACTTGATATCTGCTGTCCAAGATACGTGTCTGTTATCTCAAGCTTTTCTCAATCAATCGATAAATCTTCATTTCTTGTAAAAGCATTGTACATCACTTTTGTCTTCTGAAAGTTCATTTTTAATCTCACTTCTTTATATATATATATATATCATCATCATCATTGTCAACCATTATCAATCCACTGCTGGACGAAGGTCTCCCCAAGTTTCCTCCACAACGGTCTGTCTTGTGCCAGTCTCCTCCATGTCACCCCTGCATACTTTCGAATTTCATCCACCCATCTCCCATGTGGTCTTCTTCTGGGTCTTTTCCTGTCCCTTGGAATCCAATCTAAAATTTCGGCTGTCCATCGATGATCTGTCCTTCTGGCAGTATGTCCAGCCCATTGCCATTTCAGGGATTTAACTCTGATCATGATGTCTTCCACTCTAGTCATTTTTCGGATCCACGAGTTCCTCTTCTTATCTCTCCTGGTTACACCAAGCATGCACCTCTCCATGCTTCTTTGAGTTGTCTGCAGCCTTTGTATGTCTCTTTTAGTTAAGGTCCACGTCTCTGCACCATACGTAAGCACTGGAAGGATGCATTGATCAAACACTTTTCTTTTAAGACATAATGGCATATTGCTCTTGAAAATTATGCTGTTTCTTCCAAAAGCTCTCCAGGCAAGTTTTGTACGCCGATTAATTTCTTCATCAATGTGACCCTCACTTGATATCTGCTGTCCAAGATAAACGTACGTGTCTGTTATCTCCAGCTTTTCTCCATCAATCGATAAATCTTCATTTCTTGTAAAAGCATTGAACATCACTTTTGTCTTCTGAAAGTTCATTTTTAATCCCACTTCTTTACTCTTGTCAGCAAGTTCCTGGATCATACTCTGCAGCTCTGATGGGGTAGTTGCAAAAATGACTACGTCATCAGCAAAACGAAGGTGGGTTAGATAATCTCCATTAATCTTTATCCCCTTGTTTTCCCAGCTCAGCGACTGAAAAACACCCTCCAATGTGGCATTAAAGAGCTTCGGAGATATGGTGTCACCTTGTCTCACTCCCTTTCCAATTTTTACGTGTGTTGTATTTTCAAACAGCCTAATCTTTGCACTTGCATTTTCATAGATGTTATTAATAATATTAATGTATGCATCTTCAATACCGCAGGTTTTCAGAGCCATTGTAACTGCTGATGGTTTCACCGAATCAAAGGCTTTTTCATAATCGATAAAAGCCATGCACAATGGAAGTTCATATTCCCTCGCTCTTTCAATTAGTTCTCTCAGCACGTGGATATGATCTATTGTGCTGTAGCCACTCCTGAATCCAGCTTGTTCTCTCGGTTGAGCCATGTCCAGTGTTACCTTCAAGCGGTGTGAAAGAACTTTAGTGAAGATTTTATAAACTACTGATAGGAGGCTGATAGGTCTGTAGTTTCCGAGATCCTCAATGTCACCTTTCTTATGTAGCAGGATCATTGTAGCGGTGTTCCAATCCTCAGGAATCTTTCCTTCATTAAGGCATCGAGTGAAAATTTGGGCGAGTACTGTTTCGATTTCTTCACTTGCTTCTTGTATGATGTCTACAGTAATTCCATCTTCTCCTGGAGCTTTTCCTCGCTTCATGTTCTTGATTGCATGTGCAACTTCTGCTGGAAGGACTGGAGGAACTCTGGTACTGGTATCTTTCATGATGTCTGGAGTGCATATATCATCCCTTTCATATAATTTGGAGTAGAAATCTTTCACTCTTGTCAAAATTTCGCCTCTATTTCTTGTTACAGAACCATCTTCTTTTCTCAGTGCCATAATCTGTTTTCTTCCCTTACTGAGATGTCCCTTTGCTATCTTTAGGCTTTGGTTGTTTTCAATTGCTTTCCTCACTAGTTCACAATTGAATTTCCTTACGTCTTCAGTGATACTTTTTCTTACTGTCTTGCATAGCTCTATATATTCCACTTTGGAAGTCACATCTTCTTTAGTTGTCCTCATCTCTCTTCTTTTTTGCATCAACATTTTGGTTTTTCCTGATAATTTGTTCACATGCAACTTGTTCTTAGACCCAGCTAATTTTGTTGCTGTTTCCATAAGAGCTTTGGTTACTTTTCTGTTAACTTCAGAGATGTCCACTTCTTCCGATGTTAGGCCTTCTAAAGCAGAGAACCTGTTCTTCAGTTCTAACTTGAAGGTATTATGGTGTTTTTTGAGGTTGGTTATGTCAATAGATTTTGTTTGTCTTATGAGCTTGCCACGTTCAAGTTTAGCGTTGAGGTGCATCTTACATCTCACCAATCTATGGTCACTGCCTGTGTTGAACTTGTTTAGCACACTGCAGTCTTCTATGACGAATTTTTTGTTACACATAATAAAATCAATTTCATTTGTCGTCCCATTTGGATGTCTCCATGTCCATTTCCTGTGTGGCTTTTCCTTGAAGAAGGAATTCAAGATGAAAAACCCTTCTGCCTCTGCAAACTCAACGAGAGTATTTCCACGCTGGTTTCTGTTGCCGTGACCGAATTTACCTACTGAAGTTTCATTCTGTTGCCGTTGCCCTATTTTTGCATTGAAATCTCCCATAATTATTTTCAAGTGCTGCTTACCTTTATTATTTAGATGACAAATTTCCTCATAAAATTCTTCAATTTCTTCTTCAGGATGACTTGTGGTGGGTGCATAAGTTTGAATAATCTGAGCCTGGTATCTTTTCGAGAGTTGGATAACAAGTCGTGCAGCTCTGTCAGAGGAACTTTCAACTTCTACAACTTTATCCTTCAGTTTCTTGTTTATTATAAATCCAACACCACTAGTTCTGCCAGTATCTGTCCCACGATAGTAGAAGAGATGTCCACTTTTCAGTTCGATGAGATCTTCTCCTTTTCTCCTTACCTCACTTAGCCCCACGATGTCCCACTTGATCCTTTGTAATTCCTCTTCCAATTCAAGAAGCCTTGAATCAGAAGATAGGGAGCGTCCATTGTAAGTAGCCAAGGTCAGCATCAGATGGCAGCCTAGTCCGGTCCTCCGGGGATTCTTAGCACCCTCTGCCTTCATGTCGCACTGGCCGCTGCCTTGGCCAGGTACATTCCAGCTGCCGGAGACTGAGGGCCAAGATTTAAGTTGTGGAATCATTTTGGAGGGGTTTGGCCATAACTCACCACGCTGGCCAAGCGGGTTGGTGAGTGTGGGATAGAATTTCCTCTAATCCCGATGGTATAGTTATACCGCTATGGGCGGTCGTCAGAGCCCCTTTAGTGGGAACAGGATGCACCACGAGAAGGCGGGGTTGACATTTGTCAAGGAGAGGCTATACATATATTCCCGTGGTGCATCCTGTTCCCACTAAAGGGGCTCTGATGACCGCCAATAGCGGTACAACTATACCATCGGGATTAGAGGAAATGCTATCCCACACACACCAACCCGCTTGGCCAGCGTGGTGAGTTATGGCCAAACCCTCCAAAATGACTCCACAACTTAAATCTTGGCCCTCAGTCTCCGGCAGCTGGAATATACCTGGCCAAGGCAGCGGCCAGTGCGACATGAAGGCAGAGGGTGCTAAGAATCCCCGTAGGACCGGACTAGGCTGCCATCTGATGCTGACCTTGGCTAAGTATAACGGACGTTCCCTATCTTATGATTCAAGGCTTCTTGAATTGGAAGAGGAACTACAAAGGATCAAGTGGGACATCGTCGGGCTAAGTGAGGTAAGGAGAAAAGGAGAAGATCTCATTGAACTAAAAAGTGGACATCTCTTCTACTATCGTGGGACAGATACTGGCAGAACTAGTGGTGTTGGATTTATAATAAACAAGAAACTGAAGGATAAAGTTGTAGAAGTTGAAAGTTCCTCTGACAGAGCTGCACGACTCGTTATCCAACTCTCTAGAAGATACCAGGCTCAGATTATTCAAACTTATGCACCCACCACAAGTCATGCTGAAGAAGAAATTGAAGAATTTTATGAGGAAATTCGTGATCTAAATAATAAAGGTAAGCAGCACTTGAAGATAATTATGGGAGATTTCAATGCAAAAATAGGGCAACGGCAACAGAATGAAACTTCAGTAGGTAAATTCGGTCACGGCAACAGAAACCAGCGTGGAAATACTCTCGTTGAGTTTGCAGAGGCAGAAGGGTTTTTCATCTTGAACTCCTTTTTCAAGAAAAAGCCACACAGGAAACGGACATGGAGACATCCAAAGGGGACGACAAGTGAAATTGATTTTATTATGTGTAACAAAAAATTCGTCATAGAAGACTGCAGTGTGCTAAACAAGTTCAACACAGGCAGTGACCATAGATTGGTGAGATGTAAGATGCACCTCAACAATAAACTCGAACGTAGCAAGCTTATAAGACAAACAACATATATTGACATAACCAACCTTAAAAAACACCATAATACCTTTAAGTTGGAACTGAAGAACAGATTCGCTGCTTTAGAAGGCCTAACATTGGAAGAAGTGGATATTTCTGAAGTTAACAGAAAAGTAACCAAAGCTCTTATGGAAACAGCAACAAAATTAGCTGGGTTTAAGAACAATTTGCATGTGAACAAATTATCAGGAAAAACCAAAATGTTGATGCAAAAAAGAAGAGAGATAAGGACAACTAAAGAAGATGGGACTTATAAAGTGGAATATATAGAACTATGCAAGACAGTAAGAAAAAGTATCACTGAAGACGTAAGGAAATTCAACTGTGGACTGGTGAGGAAAGCAATAAAAAACAACAAAAGCCTAAAGATAGCAAAGGGACATCTCAGTAAGGGAAGAAAACAGATTATGGCACTGAGAAAAGAAGATGGTTCTGTAACAAGAAATAGAGGCGAAATTTTGACAAGAGTGAAAGACCTCTACTCCAAAGTATATGAAAGGGATGATACGTGTACTCCAGACATCATGAAAGGTACCAGTACCAAAGTTCTTCCAGTCTTCCCACCAGAAGTTGCACATGCAATCAAGAACATGAAGCGGGGAAAAGCTCCAGGAGAAGATGGAATTACTGTAGACATCATACAAGAAGCAAGTGGAGAAATCGAAACAGTACTCGCCCAAATTTCCACTCGATGCCTTAATGAAGGGAAGATTCCTGAGAATTGGAACAACTCTACAATGATCCTGCTACATAAAAAAGATGACATTGAGGATCTCAGGAACTACAGACCTATCAGCCTCCTATCAGTGGTTTACAAAATCTTCACTAAAGTTATTTTACACCGTTTGTAGGTAACACTGGACATGGCTCAACCGAGAGAACAAGCTGGATTCAGGAGTGGCTACAGCACAATAGATAATATCCACGTACTGAGAGAACTAATTGAAAGAACGAGGGAATATGAACTTCCATTGTGCATGGCTTTTATCGATTATGAAAAAGCCTTTGATTCGGTGAAACCATCAGCAGTTACAATGGCTCTAAAATCCTGCGGTATTGAAGATGCATACATTAATATTATTAATAACATCTATGAAAATGCAAGTGCAAAGATTCGGCTGTTAGAAATTACAACACACATAAAAATTGGAAAGGGTGTGAGACAAGGTGACACCATATCTCCGGAGCTCTTTAATGCCACATTGGAAAATGTCTTTCAGTCACTAAACTGGGAAAACAAAGGGATAAAGATTAATGGATATTATCTAACTCACCTTCGTTTTGCTGATGACGTAGTCATTTTTGCAACTACCCCATCAGAGCTGCAGAGTATGATCCAGGAACTTGTTGATAAGAGTAAAGAAGTGGGATTAAAAATGAACTTTAAGAAGACAAAAGTGATGTTTAATGCTTTTTCAAGAAATGAAGATTTATCGATTGATGGAGAAAAGCTGGAGATAACAGACACGTACGTTTATCTTAGACAGCAGATATCAAGTGAGGGTCACATTGATGAAGAAATTAATCGGCATACAAAACTTGCCTGGAGAGCGTTTGGAAGAAACAGCATAATTTTCAAGAGCAATATGCCATTATGTCTAAAAAGAAAAGTGTTTGATCAATGCATCCTTCCAGTGCTTACGTATGGTGCAGAGACGTGGACCTTAACTAAAAGAGACATACATAGGCTGCAGACAACTCAAAGTAGCATGGAGAGGTGCATGCTTGGTGCAACCAGGAGAGATAAGAAGAAGAACTCGTGAATCCGAAAAATGACAAAAGTGGAAGACATCATGATCAGAGTAAAATCCCTGAAATGGCAATGGGCAGAACATACTGCCAGAAGGACAGACCATCGATGGACAGCCGAAATTTTAGATTGGATTACAAGGAACAGGAAACGACCCAGAAGAAGACCACATGGGAGATTGGTTAATGAAATTCTAAAGTATGCGGGAGTGACATGGAGGAGACTGGCACAAGACAGACCGTTGTGGAGGAAACTTGGAGAGACCTTCGTCCAGCAGTGGATTGATAATGGTTGACAATGATGATGATGATGATGATGACGATGATGATGATGATGATGATGATACGAGTATATACACTATCTACCAACAAGTAATTGGACACCCTGCAATCGATGATATCTGTGGTCCTGATACACGTCACGGCCGCCGCCGGTAAATATCGTGTGGGAAACAACAACGCAACCAGTCACATGCAAGATGCCACGCAGTTCGGAGCTCTCTGATTTCGAGAAAGGTGTGATCGTCGGGTATCACAGAAATGGTCGATCCATACGTGACATATCCAGCGAGTTGAAGTACCCAAAAGCGACAGTGGTTTACGTGATTGGCAAGTGGAAGACGAGAGGTGACTGTCGGAAAGTGCCCCGACCCGGCAGACCTACAAAACTGGGAGTTAGAGACCGACGGGTGCTGGCCAGAGAAATTCGGAAGAACCGCACCAAATCGATGGGCCACATCCGCGAGGAGTTTCAACAGGCATCCGGGAGTGTTCTTTCGATGAATACCATCCGTAAAGAAGCCCATCTGCTCGGTTATCATGGACGTTGGTCACCAAGTCCAGTAGCGCTGCTCGGCTAACGTGGTGGAAAGAACGTCGACAGTGGTCCGTTGAACAGTGGAAACAGGTTCTCTGGAGGGACGAATCAAGGTTCACCCTTTACCGTTCGGATGGCAGGGTCTGGGTTTGGCGTCTGCCTGGAGAACGCCTCCTGCCGGAATGTATTTTGCCAACTGTGAAGTTCGACGGCGGTGGAATTATGCTATAGGGGTGTTTCTCCTGGTATGGCACGGTACCCATGGTCGCAATTCCTGGTAGACTCAACGCCGAGACCTACTGCACCATTTTTTATGACCATGCGCTTCCTACGTTGTGGCAGTTTTACGGGGTGGACCCATGTTACTTTCAGGATGACAATGCCACCTGTCATGTTGAGAGGTCCACCATGGCTTGGTATGGTGACAATGGGGTTAATCGAATGGACTGACCTGCGCAGAGTCCGGACCTTAACCCTATCGAGCACCTCTGGGACGAGTTGGAGCGTCGACTTAAGGGGTGCCCCCACCGTCTGAAGTCGGTGAAGGAACTGGCCTGTCTTCTCCAAGCCGAGTGGAAGAAAATACCGCTAGCCGTCGTACAACGCCTGGTTGAGAGAATGCCCCGGAGGGTCGCAGCTGTAATCGCCGCTCGTGGAGGCTCCACCAACTTTTGAAGGGGAATAAACTTCGTTTTCCTTTGCTATCACAGGTGTCCAATTACTTGTCGGTAGATAGTGTATATATAAACGAGTATCATCCGAGTATATATCATCATCATCATCATCATTGTCAACCATTATCAATCCACTGCTGGACGAAGGTCTCCCCAAGTTTCCTCCACAACGGTCTGTCTTGTGCCAGTCTCCTCCATGTCACCCTTGCATACTTTCGAATTTCATCCACCCATCTCCTATGTGGTCTTCTTCTGGGTCTTTTCCTGTCCCTTGGAATCCAATCTAAAATTTCGGCTGTCCATCGATGATCTGTCCTTCTGGCAATATGTCCAGCCCATTGCCATTTCAGGGATTTAACTCTGATCATGATGTCTTCCACTCTTGTCATTTTTCGGATCCACGAGTTCCTCTTCTTATCTCTCCTGGTTACACCAAGCATGCACCTCTCCATGCTGCTTTGAGTTGTCTGCAGCCTTTGTATGTCTCTTTTAGTTAAGGTCCACGTCTCTGCACCATACGTAAGCACTGGAAGGATGCATTGATCAAAAACTTTTCTTTTAAGACATAATGGCATATTGCTCTTGAAAATTATGCTGTTTCTTCCAAAAGCTCTCCAGGCAAGTTTTGTACGCCGATTAATTTCTTCATCAATGTGACCCTCACTTGATATCTGCTGTCCAAGATAAACGTACGTGTCTGTTATCTCCAGCTTTTCTCCATCAATCGATAAATCTTCATTTCTTGTAAAAGCATTGAACATCACTTTTGTCTTCTGAAAGTTCATTTTTAATCCCACTTCTTTACTCTTGTCAGCAAGTTCCTGGATCATACTCTGCAGCTCTGATGGGGTAGTTGCAAAAATGACTACGTCATCAGCAAAACGAAGGTGGGTTAGATAATCTCCATTAATCTTTATCCCCTTGTTTTCCCAGCTCAGCGACTGAAAAACACCCTCCAATGTGGCATTAAAGAGCTTCGGAGATATGGTGTCACCTTGTCTCACTCCCTTTCCAATTTTTACGTGTGTTGTATTTTCAAACAGCCTAATCTTTGCACTTGCATTTTCATAGATGTTATTAATAATATTAATGTATGCATCTTCAATACCGCAGGTTTTCAGAGCCATTGTAACTGCTGATGGTTTCACCGAATCAAAGGCTTTTTCATAATCGATAAAAGCCATGCACAATGGAAGTTCATATTCCCTCGCTCTTTCAATTAGTTCTCTCAGCACGTGGATATGATCTATTGTGCTGTAGCCACTCCTGAATCCAGCTTGTTCTCTCGGTTGAGCCATGTCTAGTGCTACCTTCAAGCGGTGTGAAAGAACTTTAGTGAAGATTTTATAAACTACTGATAGGAGGCTGATAGGTCTGTAGTTTCCGAGATCCTCAATGTCACCTTTCTTATGTAGCAGGATCATTGTAGCGGTGTTCCAATCCTCAGGAATCTTTCCTTCATTAAGGCATCGAGTGAAAATTTGGGCGAGTACTGTTTCGATTTCTCCACTTGCTTCTTTTATGATGTCTACAGTAATTCCATCTTCTCCTGGAGCTTTTCCTCGCTTCATGTTCTTGATTGCATGTGCAACTTCTGCTGGAAGGACTGGAGGAACTCTGGTACTGGTATCTTTCATGATGTCTGGAGTGCATATATCATCCCTTTCATATAATTTGGAGTAGAAATCTTTCACTCTTGTCAAAATTTCGCCTCTATTTCTTGTTACAGAACCATCTTCTTTTCTCAGTGCCATAATCTGTTTTCTTCCCTTACTGAGATGTCCCTTTGCTATCTTTAGGCTTTGGTTGTTTTCAATTGCTTTCCTCACTAGTTCACAGTTGAATTTCCTTACGTCTTCAGTGATACTTTTTCTTACTGTCTTCATAGCTCTATATATTCCACTTTGGAAGTCACATCTTCTTTAGTTGTCCTCATCTCTCTTCTTTTTTGCATCAACATTTTGGTTTTTCCTGATAATTTGTTCACATGCAACTTGTTCTTAGACCCAGCTAATTTTGTTGCTGTTTCCATAAGAGCTTTGGTTACTTTTCTGTTAACTTCAGAGATGTCCACTTCTTCCGATGTTAGGCCTTCTAAAGCAGAGAACCTGTTCTTCAGTTCTAACTTGAAGGTATTATGGTGTTTTTTAAGGTTGGTTATGTCAATAGATTTTGTTTGTCTTATGAGCTTGCCACGTTCAAGTTTAGTGTTGAGGTGCATCTTACATCTCACCAATCTATGGTCACTACCTGTGTTGAACTTGTTTAGCACACTGCAGTCTTCTATGACGAATTTTTTGTTACACATGATAAAATCAATTTCACTTGTCGTCCCATTTGGATGTCTCCATGTCCATTTCCTGTGTGGCTTTTTCTTGAAGAAGAAGTTCAAGATGAAAAACCCTTCTGCCTCTGCAAACTCAACGAGAGTATTTCCACGCTGGTTTCTGTTGCCATGACCGAATTTACCTACTGAAGTTTCATTCTGTTGCCGTTGCCCTATTTCTGCATTGAAATCTCCCATAATTATTTTCAAGTGCTGCTTACCTTTATTATTTAGATGACAAATTTCTTCATAAAATTCTTCAATTTCTTCTTCAGGATGACTTGTGGTGGGTGCATAAGTTTGAATAATCTGAGCCTGGTATCTTTTCGAGAGTTGGATAACAAGTCGTGCAGCTCTGTCAGAGGAACTTTCAACTTCTACAACTTTATCCTTCAGTTTCTTGTTTATTATAAATCCAACACCACTAGTTCTGCCAGTATCTGTCCCACGATAGTAGAAGAGATGTCCACTTTTCAGTTCGATGAGATCTTCTCCTTTTCTCCTTACCTCACTTAGCCCCACGATGTCCCACTTGATCCTTTGTAGTTCCTCTTCCAATTCAAGAAGCCTTGAATCAGAAGATATAGAGCGTCCATTGTAAGTAGCCAAGGTCAGCATCAGATGGCAGCCTAGTCCGGTCCTCCGGGGATTCTTAGCACCCTCTGCCTTCATGTCGCACTGGCCGCTGCCTTGTCCAGGTACATTCCAGCTGCCGGAGACTGAGGGCCAAGATTTAAGTTGTGGAATCATTTTGGAGGTGTTTGGCCATAACTCAGAGGCTGTGATGTTACGCATCACCTGACCTCTCCTTGACAAATGTCAACCCCGCCTTCTCGTGGTGCATCCTGTTCCCACTAAAGGGGCTCTGACGACCGCCCATAGCGGTATAACTATACCATCGGGATCAGAGGAAATTCTATCCCACACTCACCAACCCGCTTGGCCAGCGTGGTGAGTTATGGCCAAACCCCTCCAAAATGATTCCACAACTTAAATCTTGGCCCTCAGTCTCCGGCAGCTGGAATGTACCTGGCCAAGGCAGCGGCCAGTGCGACATGAAGGCAGAGGGTGCTAAGAATCCCCGGAGGACCGGACTAGGCTGCCATCTGATGCTGACCTTGGCTACGTACAACGGACGCTCCCTATCTTCTGATTCAAGGCTTCTTGAATTGGAAGAGGAACTACAAAGGATCAAGTGGGACATCGTCGGGCTAAGTGAGGTAAGGAGAAAGGAGAAGATCTCATCGAACTGAAAAGTGGACATCTCTTCTACTATCGTGGGACAGATACTGGCAGAACTAGTGGTGTTGGATTTATAATAAACAAGAAACTGAAGGATAAAGTTGTAGAAGTTGAAAGTTCCTCTGACAGAGCTGCACGACTCGTTATCCAACTCTCGAGAAGATACCAGGCTCAGATTATTCAAACTTATGCACCCACCACAAGTCATCCTGAAGAAGAAATTGAAGAATTTTATGAGGAAATTTGTCATCTAAATAATAAAGGTAAGCAGCACTTGAAAATAATTATGGGAGATTTCAATGCAAAAATAGGGCAACGGCAACAGAATGAAACTTCAGTAGGTAAATTCGGTCATGGCAACAGAAACCAGCGTGGAAATACTCTCGTTGAGTTTGCAGAGGCAGAAGGGTTTTTCATCTTGAACTCCTTCTTCAAGAAAAAGCCACACAGGAAATGGACATGGAGACATCCAAATGGGACAACAAGTGAAATTGATTTTATTATGTGTAACAAAAAATTCGTCATAGAAGACTGCAGTGTGCTAAACAAGTTCAACACAGGTAGTGACCATAGATTGGTGAGATGTAAGATGCACCTCAACACTAAACTTGAACATGGCAAGCTCATAAGACAAACAAAATCTATTGACATAACCAACCTTAAAAACACCATAATACCTTCAAGTTAGAACTGAAGAACAGGTTCTCTGCTTTAGAAGGCCTAACATCGGAAGAAGTGGACATCTCTGAAGTTAACAGAAAAGTAACCAAAGCTCTTATGGAAACAGCAACAAAATTAGCTGGGTCTAAGAACAAGTTGCATGTGAACAAATTATCAGGAAAAACCAAAATGTTGATGCAAAAGAAGAGAGATGAGGACAACTAAAGAAGATGTGACTTCCAAAGTGGAATATATAGAGCTATGCAAGACAGTAAGAAAAAGTATCATTGAAGACGTAAGGAAATTCAACTGTGAACTAGTGAGGAAAGCAATTGAAAGCAACCAAAGCCTAAAGATAGCAAAGGGACATCTCAGTAAGGGAAGAAAACAGATTATGGCACTGAGAAAGAAGATGGTTCTGTAACAAGAAATAGAGGCGAAATTTTGACAAGAGTGAAAGATTTCTACTCCAAATTATATGAAAGGGATGATATATGCACTCCAGACATCATGAAAGATACCAGTACCAGAGTTCCTCCAGTCCTTCCAGCAGAAGTTGCACATGCAATCAAGAACATGAAGCGAGGAAAAGCTCCAGGAGAAGATGGAATTACTGTAGACATCATACAAGAAGCAAGTGGAGAAATCGAAACAGTACTCGCCCAAATTTTCACTCGATGCCTTAATGAAGGAAAGATTCCTGAGGATTGGAACACCGCTACAATGATCCTGCTACATAAGAAAGGTGACATTGAGGATCTCGGAAACTACAGACCTATCAGCCTCCTATCAGTAGTTTATAAAATCTTCACTAAAGTTCTTTCACACCGCTTGAAGGTAGCACTAGACATGGCTCAACCGAGAGAACAAGCTGGATTCAGGAGTGGCTACAGCACAATAGATCATATCCACGTGCTGAGAGAACTAATTGAAAGAGCGAGGGAATATGAACTTCCATTGTGCATGGCTTTCATCGATTATGAAAAAGCCTTTGATTCGGTGAAACCATCAGCAGTTACAATGGCTCTGAAAACCTGCGGTATTGAAGATGCATACATTAATATTATTAATAACATCTATGAAAATGCAAGTGCAAAGATTAGGCTGTTTGAAAATACAACACACGTAAAAATTGGAAAGGGAGTGAGACAAGGTGACACCATATCTCCGAAGCTCTTTAATGCCACATTGGAGGGTGTTTTTCAGTCGCTGAGCTGGGAAAACAAGGGGATAAAGATTAATGGAGATTATCTAACCCACCTTCGTTTTGCTGATGACGTAGTCATTTTTGCAACGACCTCATCAGAGCTGCAGAGTATGATCCAGGAACTTGCTGACAAGAGTAAAGAAGTGGGATTAAAAATGAACTTTCAGAAGACAAAAGTGATGTTCAATGCTTTTACAAGAAATGAAGATTTATCGATTGATGGAGAAAAGCTGGAGATAACAGACACGTACGTTTATCTTGGACAGCAGATATCAAGTGAGGGTCACATTGATGAAGAAATTAATCGGCGTACAAAACTTGCCTGGAGAGCTTTTGGAAGAAACAGCATAATTTTCAAGAGCAATATGCCATTATGTCTTAAAAGAAAAGTGTTTGATCAATGCATCCTTCCAGTGCTTACGTATGGTGCAGAGACGTGGACCTTAACTAAAAGAGACATACAAAGGCTGCAGACAACTCAAAGCAGCATGGAGAGGTGCATGCTTGGTGTAACCAGGAGAGATAAGAAGAGGAACTCGTGGATCCGAAAAATGACAAGAG
Source organism: Macrothele yani (assembly GCA_039090855.1). Classification (NCBI taxonomy): domain Eukaryota; kingdom Metazoa; phylum Arthropoda; class Arachnida; order Araneae; family Macrothelidae; genus Macrothele; species Macrothele yani. Next base: position 94,620,925 of record CM076991.1, read on the forward strand.
TGGAAGACATCATGATCAAAGTTAAATCCCTGAAATGGCAATGGGCTGGACATACTGCCAGAAGGACAGATCATCGATGGACAGCCGAAATTTTAGATTGGATTCCAAGGGACAGGAAAAGACCCAGAAGAAGACCACATAGGAGATGGGTGGATGAAATTCGAAAGTATGCAGGGGTGACATGGAGGAGACTGGCACAAGACAGACCGTTGTGGAGGAAACTTGGGGAGACCTTCGTCCAGCAGTGGATTGATAATGGTTGACAATGATGATGATGATGATATAAATATACGAGTATATATATATATATAGTCGGATGATATGTACGAGTATATATGTAGGATATATATATATCATCATCATCATCATCATTGTCAACCATTATCAATCCACTGCTGGATGAAGGTCTCCCCAAGTTTCCTCCACAACGGTCTGTCTTGTGCCAGTCTCCTCCATGTCACTCCCGCATATTTATTTTACGAATTTCATCCACCCATCTCCCATGTGGTCTTTTTCTGGGTCTTTTCCTGTCCCTTGGAATCCAATCTAAAATTTCGGCTGTCCATCTATGGTCTGTCCTTCTGGCAGTATGTCCAGCCCATTGCCATTTCAGGGATTTAACTCTGATCATGATGTCTTCCACTCTCGTCATTTTTCGGATCCACGAGTTCCTCTTCTTATCTCTCCTGGTTATACCAAGCATGCACCTCTCCATGCTTCTTTGAGTTGTCTGCAGCCTTTGTATGTCTCTTTTAGTTAAGGTCCACGTCTCTGCACCATACGTAAGCACTGGAAGGATGCATTGATCAAACACTTTTCTTTTAAGACATAATGGCATATTGCTCTTGAAAATTATGCTGTTTCTTCCAAAAAGCTCTCCAGGCAAGTTTTGTACGCCGATTAATTTCTTCATCAATGTGACCCTCACTTGATATCTGCTGTCCAAGATAAACATACGTATCTGTTATCTCCAGTTTTTCTCCATCAATCGATAAATCTTCATTTCTTGTAAAAGCATTGTACATCACTTTTGTCTTCTGAAAGTTCATTTTTAATCCCACTTCTTTACTCTTGTCAGCAAGTTCCTGGATCATACTCTGCAGCTCTGATGGGGTAGTTGCAAAAATGACTACGTCATTAGCAAAACGAAGGTGGGTTAGATAATCTCCATTAATCTTTATCCCTTTGTTTTCCCAGTTCAGTGATTGAAAGACATTTTCCAATGTGGCATTAAAGAGCTTCGGAGATATGGTGTCACCTTGTCTCACACCCTTTCCAATTTTTATGTGTGTTGTATTTTCAAACAGCCGAATCTTTGCACTTGCATTTTCATAGATGTTATTAATAATATTAATGTATGCATCTTCAATACCGCAGGATTTCAGAGCCGTGGTAACTGCTGATGGTTTCACCGAATCAAAGGCTTTTTCATAATCGATAAAAGCCATGCACAATGGAAGTTCATATTCCCTCGCTCTTTCAATTAGTTCTCTCAGTACATGGATATGATCTATTGTGCTGTAGCCACTCCTGAATCCAGCTTGTTCTCTCGGTTGAGCCATGTCCAGTGTTACCTTCAAGCGGTGTGAAAGAACTTTAGTGAAGATTTTATAAACTACTGATAGGAGGCTGATAGGTCTGTAGTTCCTGAGATCCTCAATGTCACCTTTTTTATGTAGCAGGATCATTGTAGCATTGTTCCAATCCTCAGGAATCTTCCCTTCATTAAGGCATCGAGTGAAAATTTGGGCGAGTACTGTTTCAATTTCTCCACTTGCTTCTTGTATGATGTCTATAGTAATTCCATCTTCTCCTGGAGCTTTCCCCCGCTTCATGTTCTTGATTGCATGAGCAACTTCTGCTGGGAGGACTGGAAGAACTCTGGTACCTTTCATGATGTCTGGAGTACATGTATCATCCCTTTCATATAATTTGGAGTAGAAATCTTTCACTCTTGTCAAAATTTCGCCTCTATTTCTTGTTATAGAACCATCTTCTTTTCTCAGAGCCATAATCTGTTTTCTTCCCTTACTGAGATGTCCCTTTGCTATCTTTAGGCTTTGGTTGTTTTCAATTGCTTTCCTCACTAGCTCACAGTTGAATTTCCTTACGTCTTCAGTGATACTTTTTCGTGCTGTCTTGCATAGCTCTATATATTCCACTTTGGAAGTCACATCTTCTTTAGTTGTCCTCATCTCTCTTCTTTTTTGCATCAACATTTTGGTTTTTCCTGATAATTTGTTTACATGCAACTTGTTCTTAGACCCAGCTAATTTTGTTGCTGTTTCCATAAGAGCTTTGGTTACTTTTCTGTTAACTTCAGAGATGTCCACTTCTTCCGATGTTAGGCCTTCTAAAGCAGAGAACCTGTTCTTCAGTTCCAACTTGAAGGTATTATGGTGTTTTTTAAGGTTGGTTATGTCAATAGATTTTGTTTGTCTTATGAGCTTGCCACGTTCCAGTTTAGTGTTGAGGTGCATCTTACATCTCACCAATCTATGGTCACTACCTGTGTTGAACTTGTTTAGCACACTGCAGTCTTCGATGACGAATTTTTTGTTACACATAATAAAATCAATTTCACTTGTCGTCCCAATTGGATGTCTCCATGTCCATTTCCTGTGTGGCTTTTTCTTGAAAAAGGAATTCAAGATGAAAAATCCTTCTGCCTCTGCAAACTCAACGAGAGTATTTCCACGCTGGTTTCTGTTGCCGTGACCGAATTTACCTACTGAAGTTTCATTCTGTTGCCGTTGCCCTATTTTTGCATTGAAATCTCCCATAATTATCTTCAAGTGCTGCTTACCTTTATTATTTAGATCACGAATTTCCTCATAAAATTCTTCAATTTCTTCTTCAGGATGACTTGTGGTGGGTGCATAAGTTTGAATAATCTGAGCCTGGTATCTTCTCGATAGTTGGATAACGAGTCGTGCAGCTCTGTCAGAGGAACTTTCAACTTCTACAACTTTATCCTTCAGTTTCTTGTTTATTATAAATCCAACACCACTAGTTCTGCCAGTATCTGTCCCACGATAATAGAAGAGATGTCCACTTTTCAGTTCAATGAGATCTTCTCCTTTTCTCCTTACCTCACTTAGCCCGACGATGTCCCACTTGATCCTTTGTAGTTCCTCTTCCAATTCAAGAAGCCTTGAATCAGAAGATAGGGAGCGTCGGTTATACGTAGCCAAGGTCAGCATCAAATGGCAGCCTAGTCCGGTCCTCCGGGGATTCTTAGCACCCTCTGCCTTCATGTCGCACTGGCCGCTGCCTTGGCCAGGTACATTCCAGCTGCCGGAGACTGAGGGCCAAGATTTAAGTTGTAGAGTCATTTTGGAGGTGTTTGGCCATAACTCACCACGCTGGCCAAGCGGGTTGGTGAGTGTGGGATAGCATTTCCTCTGATCCCGATGGTATAGTTATACCGCTATTTGCGGTCGTCAGAGCCCCTTTAGTGGGAACATATATATATATATATATATATTCCCTCGCTCGAGGGAATATGAACTTCCATTGTGCATGGCTTTTATCGATTATGAAAAAGCCTTTGATTCGGTGAAACGATCAGCAGTTGCAATGGCTCTGAAATCCTGCGGTATTGAAGATGCATACATTAATATTATTAATAACATCTATGAAAATGCAAGTGCAAAGATTCGGCTGTTTGAAAATACAACACACATAAAAATTGGAAAAGGAGTGAGACAAGGTGACACCATATCTCCGAAGCTCTTTAATGCCACATTGGAAAATGTCTTTCAATCACGGAACTGGGAAAACAAAGGGATAAAGATTAATGGAGATTATCTAACCCACCTTCGTTTTGCTGATGACATAGTCATTTTTGCAACTACCCCATCAGAGCTACAGAGTATGATCCAGGAACTTGTTGACAAGAGTAAAGAAGTGGGATTAAAAATGAACTTTCAGAAGACAAAAGTGATGTACAATGCTTTTACAAGAAATGAAGATTTATCGATTGATGGAGAAAAGCTGGAGATAACAGACACGTACGTTTATCTTTTACAGCAGATATCAAGTGAGGGTCACATTGGGGAAGAAATTAATCGGCGTACAAAACTTGCCTGGGAGCTTTTGGAAGAAACAGCATAATTTTCAAGAGCAATATGCCATTATGTCCTAAAAGAAAAGTGTTTGATCAATGCATCCTTCCAGTGCTTGCGTATGGTGCAGGGACGTGGACCTTAGCTAAAAGAGACATACAAAGGCTGCAGACAACTTAAAGCAGCATGGAGAGGTGCATGCTTGGTGTAACCAGGAGAGATAAGAAGAGGAACACGTGGATCAGAAAAATGACAAGAGTGGAAGACATCATGATCAGAGTTAAATCCCTGAAATGGCAATGGGCTGGACATACTGCCAGAAGAACAGACCATCGATGGACAGCCGAAATTTTAGATTGGATTCCAAGGGACAGGAAAAGACCCAGAAGAAGACCACATGGAAGATGGGTGGATGAAATTCTAAAGTATGCGGGAGTGACATGGAGGAGACTGGCACAAGACAGACCGTTGTGGAGGAAACTTGGGGAGACCTTCGTCCAGCAGTGGATTGATAATGGTTGATAATGATGATGATGATGATGATATATATATATATAGTCGGATGATATGTACGAGTATATATGTAGGATATATATATATATATATATATATAGTCGGATGATATGTACGAGTATATATGTATATCCAGGGTATTTGGGGGAAGCTCCCCCCAAAGTTTCATTTATTGTTAAAATGCGACCTGCATTAAAAAAATGTTTTAATGAAATAAAAATGCATTGACTGACGTTAGAAAATAATACTTTAATTTTGCCTTGAATTTTTCAGTAAGTTTTATTTTATCCTGATGGATTTCAAAAACTTCCATGCTTTGTCTCCCCACCCCCCCCCCCTCCCCCGAAAAAAATTCCATATACGCTCCTAAATTATCATCAATCATTATCAATCCATTGCTGGATGTTCTTCTCAAGTTCCTTCCACAACTTTCTGTCGAGTTGTCATTCCAGCACTCCGGATTTCATCCAACAACTCCCACGTGGTCTTCTTCTGGATCTTTTCTTCCCCCTTAGTATCCAATCTAAATTTTCAGTTGTTCAACAGTGATCAGTTGTTCTAGCAATATGTCCAGTCCATTACCATTTGAGGGTCACGCAACAAAAGCACACTTACTTTCGTCCAGGCTCGTTTATCTTCTATGCGACAAAACTCCAAGAAAGACATGTGTACAACAAGCAGCAGTATATTTGCTGCTTAATTTGAAGTTCGAAATATTTTTTGTTCAGTTATTTATTTGGCAAAGATATTGGGTTTTCTGATCTCGAGTCAGACGCATTCGGACTTGGGGAAAAAAAAGAAAACACAGAAAGGGAGAAAACAAAAACTCGCCCTGGTTATTACTTTTAAATAATTTAAAGAATTCTTGAATGATATTTTTTAAAGAGAAAAACACAACGCTGAGTGAACTGTTCACCTTATTTGTGCTAAATTAATCTTTTTAATTGTACTTGAAGAGTTTTCCAGAAAAATTCATAGTATGGTGGCCGTCTCCAGGAAACCATCCTGAAAAAACGATAACTCATAATATGTGAACCAGAAATCTTTCCTAGAAAGAGCTCCAGTGAAGGGGACCATGAAATTCCAAGGGGGTCAGGACACCCGTGTCCCCTAATTCCGCCGCCCGTGGAGGGTAGCCTATTAGTCTAGTTGTTGGGGGGTAGGGGAATTAAGCTTTACTCCTTTCTTCCTGAGGGGGGGGAGAGGGAAGATTCCATTTATTTGGGCTTTTCTTTTGTTCTACTTCCCATAATGATGGTACTACTTCAGGGTTATTAGGAGGGGCCCCGACACACTACAAGTCATTAATGCGGAGAAATATTGAAAACTTACGAGATCTTTTCGATGAAAATGCTTTTTCAGTTTCTACTCCATAGGCAGCTTAAGTTTGCCCCTAGTATAGAGCCGTAATTTTTTGAAAAATTTACTCGGAGATGAATTCTCTGTTCGATGATTTCATTTTCGATGACTTCATCTTCGATTATTTCTTTTCCGATGAATTATTCTGGAGCCGCTTTAGTAAGCGAGCGTCTGATCGCAAGTCCAAAATGACACTTTTAGAAGGAGAAAGCTAAGAGTAAGGAAACTCAATGGTGAGTAAAGGAACTGTAGAAAAGAAAAATACAAGGGCGGTAGGACTTACGAGTGCATCATTTCTGCCTTAAGGCGTTCTCTGCGGACGTTAGACAAAACCGACACGGCCGCCGACGTTCCACGACTTCCAGACATTTGGCAACGGGTTGTTCCCGAAGCCAATGAATATGTCGAGGGACTGTAGATGTCACTGGTATGTTCCCTTTCGATATGTACTAATTACAGCGGTGTTGTCTCTACAAGAAAATTGTATTCTGAATTTTCATTTCTAAAATTTCCTTTCGGGATCTGAAAATCGTGGAAGTTTTAGAACTTTTGAAGAAAGGAGATTGATTGATAACAGGAGGTCGAGGTGCTACTGTTTAAAATGTAATTGAAAACACAGTAACAGCCCAGTACTTTTCATACCTTCCGGCTTTCTTAAAGCACCCTCCTCGAGCACCTGACTTTTTTTTTTTAGAGATCGGAGGCTTAATGACCACCTTGAGCAACTCAATGGGCTATAAGCAGTCTCCAGTCCCTAATTTAGGGCCACTGGTTCCAGGGAAGCGAGAGAGCCAGTGCCGTAAGACAACACACACCGGGATTCGAACCCGGACCCATCTCGGACGAAGGATCAGAAGTCCTCGCTTAGACCACTGTCCCTGACCTTTCGAGTAGGACAATGTTTAAAAATGAAAAATATGCAATTTTTAACAAAATTAATTTTTTGCTGACTGGAAATTGGTCTAAATACACGATTCGTCCAATGGCACGATTGGTCCAATTCACCTTATTTCAATGATACGTTTGGGGTCTAATACCCATGGTCCTAAGGAAAACTCCTCCAAAAGTGCAACAAAAGTCTAGATACGTAAAACAACATTAACTTATTACGTTATTAGCGTGTCTTTTACTTATGTCATCACTTTGGCCGCCCGTCTGTGGACACCATATCTTTGCAACTATTGGTCCAATTTGAAAAATTCCTTTTGCGTTGGGAAGCTCGAAATGTGAGAACGATGATCATTGCTTTCCGGTTCTTTCTCGATGCATAAAATCGTCGCTAGTGGGCGTAAATGCAAATGCTGTCGAATTCGAAATGCATTTTATTCCATATCATTGCTTCCAAATATGAGATTGAAAAAAATCAATTCCTTCCCTTCCATACCGTTTTTAACGAAGACAATTTTAGATAGAGATTCTGTTTTAAGAAATGAGCAGTTTTTTCGCTAGGGGGCGTGGAGGTAAATTGTGAGATTTTCTTGATATATCTGCTTGTAAAAGTCCTATTTGAATAATTGCGTCGGATAAAGTTCCCAATGGAAAATGTTTTGCATATATTTTCCAGTTTTTGGTGAGGAACTATTTGGCTACTAGGAGGCGTCATATTTCTGTTTCCGATGTATTTGCAACAATATCTGCGCTCCTGAAAACTCCTTTGAAAAAAAACCCTCTGTGATTAGGTACCTTCCATTACAAAAACCTTTTTGAGCTTCTTTTCTCAGTTTTCTCGATAGCTCTGTTTCTAACAGTCCGATTTGAAAACTTCTTCTTTTGTCGACCGCGTTTGTAGTGCGGAATATTTTGCACATAATTTCAGACTTTTCTGAATGCACAAATTTGCCACCAGAAGGTTCAAAAAAGTTTTCAAAAGTTCACGTTTAAGTTTACAATATATTTGCAGCAGCATCTAATGTAAAGATCTGATTGAAAAAAATCATTTTTCTGGTTAATACTTCTAACTACGGAAACATTTTATGCGTGTTACTTGCCTAAAACAATACACAATTTCCTCTTTAGGGGCGCAAATATTTAATATGTTTTTCTCCCTAACATATTTTTCGCCTATTTGTGGATGTGTGTGTTTTTATTGTGGTTTGATTTGTGGGTGTGCGTGTGTGCCCTTTGTTGCAGCCATAACGCAAAACCTTACAGCTATCAAGGCGAACTTCAGTACTTAGGGTGTTTGCGATACCCTGTCGAGGAAGTAATAGCCGAAGTTTGCAAGTACGAAAGCCTTTGTTAAGTAAGAAAAAGAACTTTTCTAAGGATAGTGACTGAAGTAGAGTACTAGCATTTAACATGTTATGTACGGTTAGTTTATGGTATTGCTTTAATTGACATTTGTGCCACATGAGGGGGGGTCTGCTGTCGCATATACTCAGATTCGACTCCGCTCCACTGTCAGCTCCCCTGAAGATCGAGAACATGAATGAAATCTATTCTCATTTGAGGGAAAAAATATTTTAACATTTAACTGGCTGGAACGAATTAACTCGGGGTTAGTAAAATGGGCTGAAATCCAATCGAATGATTACGTTCACTGTCTAGGAAGTGGGCCGAATACGGTTAGAACGAGTGAACCTGAGCATCAGGAAATGTTGCTTTCCTGTGGAATGGAACAAAGGAACAAGGACTAGAGAATGTAGAAGAGAACAAGGACTAGAGAATAGAGCAGAGAAACAAGAACTATGGAATGGAACAGAGAAACAAGGTATATAAATTGTAGCAGAGAAACAAGAACTATAGGATGTAGCAGAGAAATCATTACTATAGAATGGAGCAGAAAAACAATGATTATAGAATATGGCCGAGCATAAAAGACTACAGAATAGAGCAACAAAAAACGCACTATAGAATGAAGCAAAGAAACCAGGACTATGGAATGCAGTAGAGAAACAAGCCTATAGAGTATGGCAGAAAATAAAAGACTACAGAATGAAACAATGAAAAAAGGACTATAGAATGAAGCAGAGAAACAAGGACCATAAGAAACCATGACTATAGAACGGAGCAGAGAAACAAGGGCTGTAGAATGTGACAGAGAATAAAATACTACAAAATGGAGTAACAAAACAGTGACTGTAGAATCAATCAGAGAGGAACAAAGACCATAGGAAATTATGACTATAGAATGGAGCAGAGAATAAAAGACTACAGAATGGAGCAGCGAAAAAAGGACTATAGAATGAAGCAGAGAAACAAGGACCGTAGGAAACTATGACTGTATAATGCAGAAGAGAAACAAGGGCTGTAGAATGTGACAGAGACTAAAAGACTACAGAATGGAGTAACATAAAAGGGACTGTAAGACTGTAGAATGAAGCAGAGAGACAAGAACCATAAGAAACCAATACTATAGATTGGAACAGAGAAACAAGCGCTGTAGAATGTGAAGAAGAATAAAAGACTACAGAATGGAGTAACGAAACAGAGACTGTCGAATGAAGCGGAGAGACAAGGACAATGGGAAACCATGGCTATAGAATGGAGCAGAGAAATAAGGGCTGTAGAACGTGGCAGAGATTAAAAAACTACAGAATGGAGTAACGAAAAAGAGACTGCAGAATGAAGCTGAATCAGAAAAATAAGGATTATAGAATATGGTAAAGCGTAAAAGACTACAGAATAGAGCAACGAAGAAAGAACTATAGTTTGTAGTAGAGAAACAAGAACTATAGGATGTAGTAGAGCAACCATGACTATAGAATGGAGCTGAAAAGCAAGGATTATAGAATATGGCCGAGCATAAAAGACTACAGAATAGAGCAACGAGAAAAGACTACAGAATGGAGCAGAGAAACAAAGGCTGTAGAATATGACAGAGAATTGAAGATTACAGAATGGAGCAACGAAAAGGGGACTATAGAATGCAGCAGCGAGACAAGGACCATAGGAAACCATGACTATAGAATGGAAGAGAGAAACAAAGTCTGTAGAATGTGACAGAGAATAAAATATTATAGAGTGAAGCAGAAAGACAAGGATTATAGGATTAAGCAGGGAAACCACTATAGAATGGAGCAGAGAATAAAATATTATAGAGTGAAGCAGAAAGACAAGGATTATAGGATTAAGCAGGGAAACCACTATAGAATGGAGCAGAGAAATAAAGACCAGAGAATGGAGCAGGGGGAAATAACTAGAGAATGAAGCAAAAGATAAAGGACTGTAGCTTTCATAAAACCCGGCCGCTATGTGAACATTTCTACTTAGGTAGCTCAGAAAATTTAGGACAATATATGGTTCAGGTACATTAGTTGCTTAAAGGGTTTTATCCAATTGAAGAACAAAATGTTAATTATATTATAAGGAAATTTGCCGGTAATAATACCCCAATTTCTGAGCTCAGTTGTAGTGCGTAGTTTTGATTAATTTGCTTTCAAAATTATACACTGGCGTGCAAAAATTAAGGACGAGACGGTTTTTCGAATGTAACGTCGTGCAGAAGTGCTCACATCGACTCAAATCATACCATAAGATCCCCAAGATGTAAGAATATGGGACAAATGAGCAAAACCGTCCAAACAAGGAATCCAAAGGATACAAAGGCACTTTATTGAAAAGGTAGCTTCGAGCACAAATGGACAGAAGACAGAAACGTCCATGTGACACGCGGCTGCCAAGAAAATCCAGTCTTTAGTAGGGGATATGATCACCCCTGACTGCGTTGCAGGGTTTACAACGTCTGTCCATGCTGAGGACGAGGTTGTCAAGGAGCGGTTGAGGCATCGTGGCCCATTCCTCTTGTAGTGCCAATCGCAGCTGCGGAATCGTTGCTGGCAGCTGGAGACGTGCTGCCAAGCGTCTCCCGAGGAGGTCCCACACGTGTTCGATTGTATTTAGGTCCGGGGACCTTGTGGGCCAATCCATACGTTGAATATCTTCACTCTCCGAGAGCTCTGAGAAAGCCACTGTACGAAAAGGTGTGGCGTTGTCGTCCATGAAGAGGAACTCAGGACCCACAGCACCTCTAAACAGACGCGCGTGAGGCACGAGAACCTCGGTACAATAGCGGACACCAGTGACTGAACCTCATTGGAAGATGTGGAGGTCAGTACGGCTACCAAGCATGATACCGCCCCAAACGAGAACTCCGCCACCTCTAAACCGGTCCCTTTCGATGATGCTGGAGGTGTGATTGCGTGTTTCCTGCTCTCTCCAGATGTGTATATGTCCAGAATCGCTCGTCAGACTAAACTCGACCCCATTGCTGATGTGTCCAGTTCTTGGGTTCCTGGCACCACAGAAACCGCCGTCTCCGATGAGCAGGCGTTAATGGCACACACCGTACTGGTCGTCGTGCAAATAGACCACCTTTGTGCAGCCTCCTGGCCACGGTAAAACGCGATAACGGACGTCCAGTTGTCTGTTGCATGTGCCTTGCGATTTCTCCCGCTGTCTGCGGTCTGTCTCTTCTCTCCTGTAGGACAATATACCGGTCGTCCGCCGCCGTGATTGCTCGTGGACGACCACTGCTGAACTCTCGGACAGCTGTTCCTGTCGTTTGAAATGCTCTCCAAGCTCGTGAAACGATGCTGTGAGCGATCCCGAACTCCTCGGCCACACTAGTCACACTTCGACCTTCTTCCAACTTCCCAATGACGCGACCTCGGGTAAAGTCATCCAGATGTCGTCTACTGGATTGCCTGTTGGCCATATCACACGGTGGCAGCAACTCGACGTCGTTCAAACCGATGTACACGGTACAATAGCTTTCACCGAATTGCTGAGCGCACACCGCCCGTGTGCTTTATACCCTTCCGACCCCCCCCCCCCGTCGTTCTGCATATATGCGCATGTCCTACCGTACCGGACCCTAGTCTACCCTGAGTGGTCTTTCGGACCGTTCTGATGATTTATCCTCTTCGTCCTTAATTTTTGCACACCAGTGTACTTAGTGACCGTGCCTTGAAGTCAGTACATTCATACTTGTAGGTAACATACTTCGAGCTCGGGCGGAATCACACTCCCATAATCCAAAGCAGCGAATTTATCCTTCGCGTTATGCCACTATCTTTCTTTTCTTTTTTTTTTTTTTCTTCTTTCTTTTTTTTTTCTTTGAGGCGCTTCAGCATCATGGGGCTCCTTCGTAGGGCTTCCGTGCAAATCTTCTGTAGGCAGACTCTATGTCTTCGTAACTTTTAGTCCGATTTCAAAAATAATTTTTGCCGTCGAAAGCCTGAACTGTGGCAATTATGATTCACACGTTTTTGTGAAGCCCCGGTGGCGCAGAGGTCTTCGTCCGAGATGGGTCCGATTTGAATCGCAGTGAGGCACGGGTGTTGTGTTTGTCTTACAGCACTGGCTTTCTCCCTTCCCTGAAACCAGTGACCCTAGGTAAATTAGGGAAGGAGACTGCTTATAGCCCATTGGTTCTTAATTACTTTTCACCAGGGGCCACATATTTTTTTTAAGCCGGGCCAGAGGGTGTGAACACTTAATTTGCTAAATGTAAGTTATATATCATAATGATACTCATATAAACATTCTTATTTTAAGATTTATTAAAGGTAATGTGAAAATTATAAAATAAATCTTAATATTACAAAAATATTTTAAATTTAAATTTAGTCATCAAAAGTTAATGAGAATATTAATCACAGATATTTCAGTTTTCCTTTTATTCGATCCAAAAGGAAATTTCCGGCATGCTTAGTACCGAACTGGCGCCTCATTTTGTATTTTTTGCATTGAAATACAGTTTCGTTGAACGCTAGGCATAAAGGAATAGTACCTCGTCTCAAAACGTTAAAATGTCCGTCGGTAATAGCTGTCTCATGTGGCTGTAATGATAATCATTATAGTATGTATACAACGGCCGTTCCATAAAAACTGAGAGTAAAATCACACAAAATGAAGAAATATAGGCACAGCAAAGTATATGTTATTCTTTCTCAAAGTATCTTCCCTCGGATGATATGCAAACGGTTCCATCTTTCAGTTCACTTTTCAAAGCATGTGGCGAAAGCATTTTGTGGAAGCTGCTTTAGCGATCCCGCCACGGAACTTCTCATTCATTGTTGGAAACAACCAGAAATTGCACGGGGCGAAGTCAAGACTGTAGGTAGGCTGTGGCATGATTTCAATACTGCATTTCGTAAGAAACTGTTGAACACAAGCAACCACATGTGGGCGGGCGTTATCATTGTGTAGGGTCCACTAACCCACCAGTTTCGGTGAAATGTAATACTTAGCATTGACAGTAATTTGTGGAGGAACGGCATGCCGGTAGACTACACCTTTACACCTTTATGATCAAAGAAAATTATCACCATCACATTCCCAGCTGATTTGGTTTGGCGGACTTTTTTCGATGGAGGCGAGCCTGTGTTTTTCCAGACACTCGTTGCGCGCTTCGTGAGGAGGTCGAAATATTGGACTCACGTTTCATCGGCGGTTATTACTGTGTTTAAATAGTTTGGATCATTTGCAATCATTTGTTTCCACTCATGACACGTCTGAACCCTGGCTAACAATTGTTCTCTCGTCGGGTGATGACGTACCCATCTGAAACACACACAATGCGGCAGTAATTTGTCGCGTAGAATGCGGAATGCCAACGTTTTTGAAATATTAGTTGACACCGCTATGTCTTCACACGTCATTTGCCGATCTTGTTGCAGGACTGCCCAAACAGTGCTAACAATACGCTCCGTAACAACACTTGATAATGAATAAAATTCTCCGGCTGGACGTGTAGTGCAGGAAAGCTTACGTTAAGTCACGTTAGGGTTATTGAAAGGTTACTTGACGTAGCTAAAGTGTGCTTAATCTTCAAAGTGCTAGAGTTTGTTTAGGTAAGACACGCACGTGCAATAAATTCCAAGAATATGGAATTTATTTTTACTCAGCGTTCTTCATTATCTTGAATAGCAGTAATATAACTTCGGTTTTAGTACATTAGTACCTTGAAGGCTCCTTATTAGAGCGGTAAACACAATATACCCTGAACTTAACGTAAACACTCAATGAAATAGACTTAACTGCCAGACAGAGGTCTGACAATACAATGAACTAAGTAAATGTACTCACTTTTAACCTTTTATTGGGGAGTTCCTGGTATTACTCAAATACACACTCCAAAATAACACAACTACTGATAGCCCGAACTTTCGTACTATCGTAATATCGTCGAAACGTAGGTAAATCGCATATCAATAATCAGGAAGAACCTATCACATATAAAACGAAGCTCTTCGGTATACTTGAGTGCGCCTGTATATATATATATACTTCATACCACCACGTCATGACTTACACTCGTTGCCACATATAATTCAGCGGGAGAAACAACATCTCGTTAAGTGAGAAGATAATTTGCATAGGAAAATAAAATAACAAGAGATAGTAAAATCAAAAAGGAACTGAATCTAGAGTATACGTTACAACTTTCAAGTCGACTAAGCCTAGGAGCCAGTTGTGCGGGCTAACGCCCTTTTTTGAAAACATAGTGTCATCTAAAAATCTTTGACTCATCCAAACATTTATTTTTGTAAGCTTTTTCATTAAATCGAGTGTTTCTGGAGTCGTTTTACCCAAACGATAACAAAATTTTATCACACAATGCATATCACTTTTTAACTCTGAATTACTCATCTCCATAGCTGTATGGCGAAATGCAGACGCAACTGCGCAATAACAAAACCAGAATCGTCTGCCACGGCTAATAAATGCTGTCATGGATACTTGCTATTTTTCTTCTTCACACTGTTGCCAACTCAAATTACTCTGTGTTTTTATGGAACGGCCTTTGTATATATACAAACATATGTAAGAAAAAGTATGGAAATTCAATTGTGAACTAGTTTTCACTAGATGACTCAATGAAGGGAAGATTCCTGATAATTGGAACAATGCTATAATGATCCTGCTACATAAAATCGGTCACATTGAAGATCTCAGGAACTACACGCCCATCAGCCTGTTATCAGGGGTTTATAAAACCTTCATTAAGGTTCTTCCACATCGCTTGAATGTAACACTGGACATCGCCCAACCGAGAGAACAAGATGGATTCAGGAGTGGCTGCAGCACTATAGATCATATCCATGTACTGAGAGAACTAACTGAAAAAACAAAGGAATGTGAACTCCCATTATGGCTTTTATTGATTATGAAGACGCCTTTGATTCAGTGAACCATCAGCATTTATGGTGGCTTTGAAATCCTGCTGTATTGAAGATGCATACATTAATATTATTAATAACATCTAAGAAAATCCAAGTGCACGAATTCGGCTGTTTGAAAATACAACACTCATAAAAATTGGAAAGGGAGTGAGACAAGGTGACATCATATCTCCCAAACTCTTCTATACCATATTGCAAAATGTCTTTCAATCATTGAACTGGGAAAACAAAGGGATAAAGATTAATGGAGGTTATTTAACTCACCGTCGTTTTGTTGATGACCTAGTCATTTTTACAAATGCCCCTTCATAATTGCAGAGTATGTTGCAGGAACTTGCTGACAAGAGTAAAGAAGTGAGATTAAAACTGAACTTTCGGAAGACACAACTGATGCACAGTGCTTTTACAAGAAATGAGGATTTATCGATTGATGGGGAAAAGCTGGAGATCACCGATACCTACATTTACCTTGGACAGCAGATATCAAGCGAGGGTCGTATTCATGAGGAAATTAATGGGCGTATAAAACTTGGTTGGAGAGCTTTGAGGAGACACAGTACAATTTTTAAGAGCAATATACTATTATGTCAAAAAAAAAAAAAGTCTTTAGTCAATGTATCCTTCCAGTGCTTACGTACAGAGCAGAGGCACGAACCTTAACTAAAAAAACGTACAAAGACTGCAGACAACTGAAATAAGCATGGAGAGATACATTCTTGGTGTAATCAGGAGAGATAAGAAGAGAAACTCATCGATAAGGCAAATGATAAAAGTGAAAGACAACAGGATCAGTGTAAAACCATTGAAATGGCAATAGGCTGGACGTATTGCCAGAAGGACAGACCTCTGATGAATAATCGAAATTTTTGACTTGATTCCAAGGGACAGAAAAATACCCAGAAGATGACCACATGGCAGATGGGTGGATGAAATTCGAAAGCATGTCGGTGTAACATGGAAGAGACTAGCTCAAGACAGACCGTTGTGAAAGAAACTTTGGGAGACCTTCACACAGCAGAGGATTGATAATGGTTGATTATATATATATATATATCATCATCATCATCATTGTCAACCATTATCAATTCACTGCTGGACGAAGGTCTCCCCAAGTTTCCTCCACAACGGTCTGTCTTGTGCCAGTCTCCTCCATGTCACTCCCGCATACTTTCGAATTTCATCCACCCATCTTCCATGTGGTCTTCTTCTGGGTCTTTTCCTGTCCCTTGGAATCCAATCTAAAATTTCGGCTGTCCATCGATGGTCTGTTCTTCTGGCAGTATGTCCAGCCCATTGCCATTTCAGGGATTTAACTCTGATCATGATGTCTTCCACTCTTGTCATTTTTCTGATCCACGTGTTCCTCTTCTTATCTCTCCTGGTTACACCAAGCATGCACCTCTCCATGCTGCTTTGAGTTGTCTGCAGCCTTTGTATGTCTCTTTTAGCTAAGGTCCACGTCTCTGCACCATACGTAAGCACTGGAAGGATGCATTGATCAAACACTTTTCTTTTAAGACATAATGGCATATTGCTCTTGAAAATTATGCTGTTTCTTCCAAAAGCTCTCCAGGCAAGTTTTGTACGTCGATTAATTTCTTCACCAATGTGACCCTCACTTGATATCTGCTGTCCAAGATAAACGTACGTGTCTGTTATCTCCAGCTTTTCTCCATCAATCGATAAATCTTAATTTCTTGTAAAAGCATTGTACATCACTTTTGTCTTCTGAAAGTTCCTTTTAATCCCACTTCTTTACTCTTGTCAGCAAGTTCCTGGATCATACCCTGTAGCTCTGATGGGGTAGTTGCAAAAAGGACTATGTCATCAGCAAAACGAAGGTGGGTTAGATAATCTCCATTAATCTTTATCCCTTTGTTTTCCCAGTTCAGTGATTGAAAGACATTTTCCAATGTGGCATTAAAGAGCTTCGGAGATATGGTGTCACCTTGTCTCACTCCTTTTCCAATTTTTATGTGTGTTGTATTTTCAAACAGCCGAATCTTTGCACTTGCATTTTCATAGATGTTATTAATAATATTAATGTATGCATCTTCAATACCGCAAGATTTCAGAGCCATTGCAACTGCTGATGGTTTCACCGAATCAAAGGCCTTTTCATAATCGATAAAAGCCATGCACAATGGAAGTTCATATTCCCTCGCTCTTTCAATTAGTTCTCTCAGTACGTGGATATGATCTATTGTGCTGTAGCCACTCCTGAATCCAGCTTGTTCTCTCGGTTGAGCCATGTCCAGTGTCACCTTCAAGCGGTGTGAAAGAACTTTAGTGAAGATTTTATAAACCACTGATAGGAGGCTGATAGGTCTGTAGTTCCTGAGATCCTCAATGTCACCTTTTTTATGTAGCAAGATCATTGTAGCGTTGTTCCAATCCTCAGGAATTTTCCCTTCATTAAGGCATCGAGTGAAAATTTGGGCGAGTACTGTTTCGATTTCTCCACTTGCTTCTTGTATGATGTCTACAGTAATTCCATCTTCTCCTGGAGCTTTTCCCCGCTTCATGTTCTTGATTGCATGTGCAACTTCTGTTGGAAGGACTGGAAGAACTCTGGTACCTTTCATGATGTCTGAAGTACATGTATCATCCCTTTCATATAATTTGGAGTAGAAATCTTTCACTCTTGTCAAAATTTCGCCTCTATTTCTTGTTACAGAACCATCTTCTTTTCTCAGTGCCATAATCTGTTTTTTTCCCTTACTGAGATGTCCCTTTGCTATCTTTAGGCTTTGGTTATTTTCAATTGCTTTCCTTACTAGTTCACAGTTGAATTTCCTTACGTCTTCAGTGATACTTTTTCGTACTGTCTTGCATAGCTCTATATATTCCACTTCGGAAGTCACATCTTCTTTAGTTGTCCTCATCTCTCTTCTTGTTTGCATCAACATTTTGGTTTTTCCTGATAATTTGTTCACATACAATTTGTTCTTAGACCCAGATAATTTTGTTGCTGTTTCCATAAGAGCTTTGGTTACTTTTCTGTTAACTTCAGAAATATCCACTTCTTCCAATGTTAGGCCTTCTAAAGCAGAGAATATGTTCTTCAGTTCCAATTTGAAGGTATTATGGTGTTTTTTAAGGTTGGTTATGTCAATACATTTTGTTTGTCTTATGAGCTTGCTACGTTCGAGTTTAGTGTTGAGGTGCATCTTACATCTCACCAATCTATGGTCACTGCCTGTGTTGAACTTGTTTAGCACACTGCAGTCATCTATGACGAATTTTTTGTTACACATAATAAAATCAATTTCACTTGTCGTCCCAATTGGATGTCTCCATGTCCATTTCCTGTGTGGCTTTTTCTTGAAAAAGGAATTCAAGATGAAAAATCCTTCTGCCTCTGCAAACTCTACGAGAGTATTTCCACGCTGGTTTCTGTTGCCGTGACCGAATTTACCTACTGAAGTTTCATTCTGTTGCCGTTGCCCTATTTTTGCATTGACATCTCCTATAATTATCTTCAAGTGCTGCTTACCTTTATTATTTAGATCACGAATTTCCTCATAAAATTCTTCAATTTCTTCTTCAGCATGACTTGTGGTGGGTGCATAAGTTTGAATAATCTGAGCCTGGTATCTTCTCGAGAGTTGGATAACGAGTCGTGCAGCTCTGTCAGAGGAACTTTCAACTTCTACAACTTTATCCTTCAGTTTCTTGTTTATTATAAATCCAACACCACTAGTTCTGCCAGTATCTGTCCCACGATAGTAGAAGAGATGTCCACTTTTCAGTTCAATGAGATCTTCTCCTTTTCTCCTTACCTCACTTTGCCCGACGATGTCCCACTTGATCCTTTGTAGTTCCTCTTCTAATTCAAGAAGCCTTGAATCAGAAGATAGGGAGCGTCGGTTATACGTAGCCAAGGTCAGCATCAATTGGCAGCCTAGTCCGGTCCTCCGGGGATTCTTAGCACCCTCTGCCTTCATGTCGCACTGGCCGCTGCCTTGGCCAGGTACATTCCAGCTGCCGGAGACTGAGGGCCAAGATTTAAGTTGTGGAGTCATTTTGGAGGGGTTTGGCCATAACTCACCACGCTGGCCAAGCGGGTTGGTGAGTGTGGGATAGCATTTCCTCTAATCCCGATGGTATAGTTATACCGCTATTGGCGGTCGTCAGAGCCCCTTTAGTGGGAACAGGATGTACCACGAGAAGGCGGGGTTGATATTTGTCAAGGAGAGGCTGTGATGTTACGCATCACCTGACCTTACATCCCATATATATATATATATATATATATATATATACCCTATTTTGGCAAAAGTCACCGGGGACCTAGAAGAGAAACACAACATAGCATTTACTGATATATATTAGTATGGTGTCGGCCTACCTTTAGCCTTAATGCATGCACTGACCCTTCGAGAAATGCTTTCGACAAGGTTTTGGAACACGGCAATAGGTATGCTCTTCCATTAGGCACATAATGCTGCCGCTAACTGTTGCTTAGTTGTAGGCCTTGGTTCCAAACTTCTTATTCGGCGCTTTAGGTCATCCCATAGGTGCTCTATGGGATTAAGATCAGGGCTCTGTGCTGGCCAGTCCACACACGATACGGAATTATCGTCAAACCACGCCGTAACAGTCCTTGCTTTATGGCTCGGTGCATTATCCTGCTGGTACCAACAAGGACGGTTCCATAGTATTGCCACAAAGTTGGTACGGCATAATTGTCCAGAATATCGAGGTATACGTGCTGGTTAACAGGTTTGTCCACGATAACCAATGGGCCGGGACCATACCACGAAAAACACCCCCACAAGAGTACACTGCCAGCTCCAAACTTCATCGTAGGAACAGTACACTGTGGTAAATACCGTTCCCTCGGCTGCCGCCATACCCGCACACGGCCATCAGACTGATGGATCGTGTATCTGGATTCATCAGTACGTAGGACTCGTTTCCATTGATTTACGGTCCACGATAAATGTTCTTTACACCATGCTAAACAGCGAATAGCATTCCGAGTGGAGATGAAAAGCTTATGAGCAGCCGCACGACCACGGCAACCCATGAAATGAAGTTCTCTGCGAATGGTACGTGTGCATGCCGACGTACCAGCTTTGATCACCTGTACACTGAAGTTTTGTGCAGTACTCGGTCAATTAGCTGTAACGACTCCCCTGAGGCTTCGAAGTCTTCTATCACTGATTTTCTTCGGTCTGTCGGTAGGTTTTGATGCTTCAGGCACGCCATGTGTCTTCCACTTATACAGTACATCCAAAACAGTTGACTTGAGTATGTTTAAATGCCTCTCGGTTTCTTTTATGGACAACCCACTAATATCACACCCAACAATCTTTCCTTTCTCAAAGTCAGTTCTCTCCCGCCGCAACATTTTCACTCAACCTCACAGTGCGATATGATCGCGGTCAGCTTCAGGTTTGTTTTTATACATTTTGTAGGTGTATCAGGCATCTTAACAACGGAGCGGGTACGTTCATTTGCTTTTGAAGGGGTCTCCGGTGACTTTTGTCAATATAGTGTATATACAGTATATACATGTATATATAAAATTAGGAAAGGGAGTGAGACAAGGTGACACCATATCTCCGAAGCTCTTTAATGCTACATTGGAGGGTGTCTTTCAGTCGCTGAGCTAGGAAAACAAGGGGATAAAGATTAATGGAGATTATCTAACTCACCTTCGTTTTGCTGATGACGTAGTCATTTTTGCAACTACCCCATCAGAGCTGCAGAGTATGATCCAAGAACTTGCTGACAAGAGTAAAGAAGTGGGATTAAAAATGAACTCTCAGAAAACAAAAGTGATATTCAATGCTTTTTCAAGAAATGAAGATTTATCGATTGATGGAGAAAAGCTGGAGATAACAGACACGTATGTTTATCTTGGACAGCAGATATCAAGTGAAGGTCACATTGATGAAGAAAATAATCGGCGTACAAAACTTGCCTGGAGAGCTTTAGGAAGAAACAGCATAATTTTCAAGAGCAATATGCCATTATGTCTTATAAGAAAAGTGTTTGATCAATGCATCCTTCCAGTGCTTACGTATGGTGCAGAGACGTGGACCTTAACTAAAAGAGACATACAAAGGCTGCAGACAACTCAAAGCAGCATGGAGAGGTGCATGCTTGGTGTAACCAGGAGAGACAAGAAGGGGAACTCGTGGATCCGAAAAATGACAAGAGTGGAAGACATTATGATCAGAGTTAAATCCCTGAAATGGCAATGGGCTGGACATACTGCCAGAAGGACAGACCATTGATGGACAGCCGAAATTTTAGATTGGATTCCAAGGGACAGGAAAAGACCCAGAAGAAGACCACATGGGAGATGGGTGGATGAAATTCGAAAGTATGCAGGAGTGACATGGAGGACACTGGCACATGACAGACCGTTGTGGAGGAAACTTGGGGAGACCTTCGTCCAGCAGTGGATTGATAATGGTTACAATGATGATGATGATGATCTATACGTATATATATATATAATACGCATATGTATATATAAGCGATGTTCAATTCAATAAGTAGTGAGAATCTGGCTGGAGTGCGTTTGCACTTTTTAATTTTGTCAATGGGTGGCGCTAGTTTACAGGCTACTTTAAGACTATGCAAGCGCATTGCAGTTGTTTTGTTACGGAAGCCGCGTAACGAGCTGGACTAATTTTATTGTTCTGTCGGAGGAGATGGATACGTCCAAAGTTGCTCAACCTGCTGTAATTCAGCTTTTGAAAGCAGAGAAAACGCTACCAAGCGAAATTCACAGACGAATGAAGGCAGTGTATGGGCTTGCTTGTCTTCCACGCAGTACTGTAATGCAGTGGTGCCAGCTCTTTAGTGGTGGATGAACAAGCACTGCAGACCAGCCAAGATCAGGAGCATCACGTCGTGTTGTTTCAGTGACGACAATTGCACACGTGGATGTTGTAGTAAAGGCCGAAGAATCACGATCCGAGAACTGTCAATACGATCATACATTCGCACCCTGAATATCGTAAGGTCTGCGCCACGTGGTGAACACATGAGTCAACGAATGGAACTATCGTTACAACAGCTGTTCCGCTACCATGAAGAAGGTGAAGATTTTCTGCTGCGCATTAATGCTGGGGACCAAAGCTAGTGACGTCACTTCGAGCCAGAGTCGAAACGCCAGAGCATGCAGTGGAAACATGCCTCATCTCCGCCGCCGATGAAATCACGATCCACCACTTCCGTAGTCAAGCTGTTAGCCCTGTTCTTTGATCTTCGAGGACCATTGCTTCTTGAGTGGCTATCAAAAAGACCAACCATCAATGGCGAACAATACTGTGAAACTTTAATGACGCTTCTACAAGCCATAAGAAAAAAGAGACCCGGCAACTTCACTCAGGGTATTGTGCTTCTTCATGATAACGCACGTCCGCATACGGCAGTTACCACGCAAAAATCATTGCAGCGCTTTCGCTGGGAAGTCCTTCAACATCAGGACTATAGCCCTGACCTATCGCCCTGCAATTTTCACATTTTTGAACCTATGAAAAAATTTCTCAAAGTCAAAAATTCGCTTCGGATGATCAGGTGCGTGAAGCTGTAGATAACTGGTTGCAGTAGTAGCCTGCCTCCTTCTGTGCCGCAGGAATGCAAGAACTTGTTTAACGATGGGACCTCTGTTCTAAATGCTGGCAGCGGTTATTTTTAGGGATGTCATGCTTTGACTCTTTCAGGCAGAAAGTCTCACTACTTATTGAGCAACCCATGTACTGTATATATTTTCCCTCGGATATCTTCTATTATGAGGAATGTTTTGTACACAATTTCTAAAGTACACATTTCATCCACTAGTGAACGTATGTAGCCATTTCTCTTTGCGGTTGTTTTAGCGATTTTGCAGAAATCCGATTGATCCAGGGGCGGCGGAAAGTGAAGTTGTTTGACCGTGTCCGAAATTTCGAATCGTGGTGCACCCTCTATCTTCCCGTTTCCCGTAACAAACAGAAAAAAAAAACAATGCCTAAGGAGCTTTGTTGGGAATTAGGACCACCCAACTACTTACCTAGAGGAACTTTCTAAGGCACATCACAACAATCGGAGATATGCCAAATAAAAAAGTAATAAAAATAAAAGTTTGGGCTGAAATTATTGACCGGGCCCGGGCGGTTCCGCCGTCACTGGATTGATCGATATATAGTATATTTTTTTCAACTGGTTCAATACATTATGAAGAACACTGCTCACATTGCGCATTTTAAATTATACTCATATTCTCTCTAGGAGGTGTAAATGCATTTTCTTTTTCGCTGATTTTTTTCTTCTGAAACGCAGTTACTGAATTCTTTTTTTTTTTTCGTATCTTAAATGATTCAAAAGACGTGCTCATTGCACCCAGAATTCGATGTCATCTTTCTTGTTTTATTTACTGTCAAACAATCGGCGACTCTGACATGTACCTAGTATGTTCTGTGGATAAAAACACCCCTGCCAGGCAGCTCATTATTTTCTAGATGTTCTACTTTCCATATAGTTAATCAGCAATACCGTTTGTACGGGAAACGCGTTCTGATTTATAATTTTGTGTCCTTTATTCTCGAAGGTCATCTATCTTAAAAAAAAATAATAATGGTCAGCGCAATTATTTAAAAATGGATGCCCCTAGTCAGGCTTTTTTTTCTGACGCAACATTTAAAAAGTCGTTGAAGCAGAAATGAATTAAGAACATGTAAAACCTCTAGTTATTTATTGTGCAATAGTAAGTATTGCCTACTGAGTGAAACATTGTGCGAATAATCTATTCTGCTTACAAGTGCGAATGTGAAATGTTAAACAATGGTAGGAAGACCAAAGCGTCGAAGAGGAGAATCTGTTGACAGAAAGGGGCTGATCCTCAAATGCAATAAGGAATATTTAAAATCATTGCGTTAGATATTTCAGCAGCTGTTGACGCATTGAATTATAAAGTCCTTACATCAGTTCGCTCTTCCTCCGTAATCAAACTTTTAAAAAACCTGCAACATATATGACAGAGTACCTGAGATATTACGAAACGACTTCGCTACTACGCAGTACACATAGGTAACATAACTCGAATAATATGCAAAATGAAAATAATTTCACTAGCAGGTCGTATCTAAGCTAATTATTTCCCGAATTATTTTTATTACTTCAAAAATTAAAGTTATCAAGGTTCCATATTTCAATGTGTTTCGTTGTAACTCACATTGTAAAAACCAAGTGGTGTTAATTAACAGAAAATTCCAGAAAATAACGTGCAGAAAAGTTGCCGGCAGGTCTCTGACTTTAAATGAAATCTCCGCTTTGAAAAGTTTGTCTTATAGTAGACAGCTTCGTGGTCTTACATAGAAATTTAGCCAAGTGTTACATTATTTTTCCAGATAACCTTTCCTAACAAAGCGAACGCCCGCTTTTTCTTTGTGTCTAGTGTAAATCGAACCAAGTACGGCTTTAACGCTACTAAAGCGCGCTACCGGCTGCCTTATAGCGACACTTAGTATCAAAGCACGTGTACTGGTAGAAATGAAAAGTACTCAAATAAAGCGATGATTAAGTAGGTTTTAAATAATTATATATTTTTTACGTTGAGAGACTTATTACAAATTACATTTGCTTTTCATCATGATTTTTCAAAGCAACCGAATGCTTTGGAACTCGAAATTTTTTATTCTGACAATGACCTTAAATTATGTTTAAGATGGTTCCACCTAAAATCTCTGCCTTATGTATCCAATGGTAAAACTTCTTTACATATTTTCTTCGCAATTAATGTATTCCCAAGGATGAAAATTTGCACATCGATAAAACAAACTTTACGTTATTTCATGGGATACTTAAAAATTTGCACATCGATAAAACAAACTTGCATGGATACTTACTAAAACATAATCATAATTAAGCAATCCAACATTTGTTTGTCTACTGACGTCACTAATGTACAGGTCGCGCCATCTATTAACAGATCTGAACATTACTCAAAGAAAAATGATTAATTTTTAATATAATTATGGTCGTGTTTTAGCAAGTATTAAATATCTCATGCTATAACTCAAAGTTAGTTTTATCGATCTGCAAATTTTCATCCTTGGGAATACATTAATTGCTAAGAAAATATGTAAAACAATTTTACCATTGGAAGCATAAGGCAGAGATTTTTTTTTTTTTTTTTTTTTTTTTGATTGGAGGTTTAACGACCACCGTGAGCAACTCAATGGGCTATAAGCAGTCGCCCGTCCCTAATTTAGGGTCACTGGTTCCAGGGAAGGGAGAGAGCCAGTGCCGTAAGACAAACACAACATCCATGCCTGACCGGGATTCGAACCCGGACCCCTTACGGACGAATGATCAGAGGCCAGCGCCTTAGACCACTGCGCCACCGGGGCGGCCAGAGATTTTAGGTGCAACCACCTTAAGAAAAAGTGAAATGCACTACTTCACAGTATTATTTCACAAAAAGCCTTAATAACAAATTTACTCTTGATTGCTATAAAAGCTTTTGTCTTAAGGAGTCCACAGATTGACATATAGACATCATACAATCACTCCTATGATAATTTATGTACCAGGTTTCTTACGGTAATACAATATACAAGATGTCTCAAAAGTCCTTGACACATTTCAAAAATTTATAAAGGAAAACCAGAAACTTACGAGATGTTGATGCAAGTTTATGACGAAAACATCCTGTCGTGGTCACAAACATTCGATTGGCACCGACGCTTCAGAGAAGGCAGACAGGATGTCGAAGACGACGAACGAAGCAGGCAGCCAGTGACAGCTCGCACAGGGGAAAGCACTTCGAAGGTTGCGGCCATCGTGCGCGCCAACAGACAACAGACCATCGCGCAAATAGCAGAGGCTTCTAGGATGTTGGGGACCTCGTGTCAACGGATACTAACAGATGATCTCAAGATGCACCGGGTGTGTCAACATCGTCCCACGCATGTTAAGTGAAGATCAGTTGATCATACAGATGGTGGGCGATCTCATAACCGCCGCCGACCAAGACCCTCAATTTAATAGAAGAATCATAATGGGGTATGAAAATGGTGCTTCTTCTTGACCCGCAGACAAAGCGGCCATTAGCTACGTGAAAACCGCCATCGTTCCCACGCCAGCGGAAATTCCCCACAGAGATCGCAACAGAGGCAAAATTATGCTAGATGTCTTCTTTGGCATCCAGGGTATCGTTCATCTTGAACTTATCCCTGAAAGACGCACTCTCAGCAAGGAGCTCTATCTGGGTATCATGTCTACGTGAGTCGATCCTCAAGAAGAGGTTCCAATTGTGGGTTTTGTTGCACGACAATGCACCGTCCCATAGGCCACTCCTCGTTTGTGAGTTTCTCACCAAAAAAAAGAAATGTTATCCTCCCACACCCACTATACTCACCCGACATTGCTCCCTGCGGCTTCCACCTCATCCCTGAGCTGACACGTAGACTTCTGTCTCTTCAGCTTTCGAGCGCAGAAGAAGTGAAAAACGCATCGCTGGTTTCACTGAAGGGCATTGCAAAGAATGGGCTCCGGAAGTGCTTCGACGAACTCTACAGCCGCTGGCGGAAGTGTGTTGTTGCAAGTTTTGAAGGAGAATGTGCTTCAGCTGGTTGCACTGAAGGACATTGCAAAGAATGAGTTCCGGAAGTGCTTCGACGAACTCTACAGCCGCTGGCGGAAGTGTGTTGTTGCAAGAAGGTCTTATTTTGAAGGAGGATGTGCTTCAGCTGGTTGCACTGAAATGCATTGCAAAGAATGGGTTCCAGAAGTGCTTCGACGAACTCTACAGCCGCTGGCGGAAGTGTGTTGTTGCAAGAGGGTCTTATTTTGAAGGAGGATGTGCTTTAGCTGGATGCACTGAAGGACATTGCAAAGAATTGGTTCCAGAAGTGCTTCGACGAACTCTACAGCTGCTGGCGGAAGTGTGTTGTTGCAAGAGGGTCTTATTTTGAAGGAGGATGTGCTTCAACTTTGTAGCTTTAACTATCTATGCACTTACGGACCCAGTCTGGGAACTTTTGGATCCTATCTGGCATAACTTAACATATAATAGCAAACGCTTTTGTTAGTGAAAATAACTGAGTTTCGAAGAAATTGCAGTATGTTGACAAAACAGCCACAAGTCACAAGATGAGTCACACATGCTACACCCATTGCTCAAGCTATAATCTTTCATTACTGTCTTACTTACTTGACTGCCAGCCAGAAATTGTCGAAAATGTAAGCTTTGGGGTATTTTGCGACTTTAAAAAAAGATAATGAGAAGTAACACATTTTTAGCAAGAATCGAAAACCAAAACAGAAAGTAAAATTAGAGCAAATGTACGTTACAAGTCTTAGAAAACATACAGACTGCATAAATGAAAATTGAAAAATGTTATTGAATTTGCAATAAAGCATATGTATTAATTTCAGTAATTTGTCCTAATTTACATGAATATATTCAGTTCAAAAGTTATATGTCTGTGTATGGGCCCGGTTGTCAACGTTCGTGACTACCACGGAGGAACCTCAGGTTCGATCCCACGCAGGTGCGAACGGTCGAACCACTAAATATCCGCCGCGCGTCGAATGGGCACGTTAAGGCGTCGGACCCCGGGTACTGGCCCGCCGGAAATAGATAAGAGTGTTTTTCTCCCCTTTCTAGCTCGCTTGCTTGTCACTTTCCTATCGGGCACTCTAACCGAAATCTCCTAGCTTCCTATTTCTAAGGGTTGTTTAATGCCTGAGGTCAGACATTCCCTTCCTAAAATCCTCTACATATGATCTGATTTATGTCTGTGTATGAGGCGTTGTATAATATGACTACTACGAGAAAAAATTTTAAACAACGTAATTGTGTATAAAGATCGACCAAAATTTGTTTGAATAGTGTTAGCAACTGCTCACTTCCGTTCAGAATGGATGCACAAAATAAAGACAGTGAGCTTGATTAGTTTTACCTAAAACTGCTATTTGGGATTTATATCAACTTTCATCATAGTCAGTTCAGACCAAACCCAGTTACTCGCCAGTACCGTAATTATTTTAACGCACTAACTGAAGACGGCCAACAAGTATTTTTTTCTTATCAGCCGAAATGAAGACGACTTAATATACGTACGTAATTACAACTTATAAGTCGAACATAAACAAGAAAGATGACACTGAATTTTTGGTTGTAATGAGCATGTCTTTTGAATCATTTCCAACAAACACATACACTCAAAAAATTCAAAGCAGATTTTCAGAAAATCTAAAACTTCAGCAAGAAACAGAATATATTTACATCAACTAGGGAAAAGCTGCACATTATTTGAAGTACATCGTGTGAACGGGGTTATTCATAGTAAATGGATCTGTTACTAAAAAAAGAAAAAGAGAGAAAGAAATCTACCTCATTTCTAAAATCCATAAAACACCCACAAAAAGAAATAGTTACTTTCTGCCACTAGGGCTGTAGTGCATTATCGAGATGACCATATTGAATATTATGCCCTCTAGCTGGAAAATTTTGAACTATCTTAGTCAGGAAATGCGCATAAAATATTTCCGTAGTTAGTAGTACCTGGCAGAAAAAGGATTTTTCCAATCGGAATTTTAGACGCGTAGATATTGCTACAAATACTCTGTGAACTCATGCCCTCTAGTGGCAAACTTTTGCATTTAGAAATTTTCGAAATTTTATGCAAAACATTTTCGACTAGAAACGCTCTCCGACGAAGAACAAATTTTAGAAATCGGATTATTAAAAGCAGAGATATCGAGAAAAATAGAATATATATTTAGGCTTTGTGACTGAAAAGCCAAGCATTATTCTAAGCAGAAAATAAGCTCAAAAGCTTTTTCTTAGTATGTGTGTGTGTGGTATCTTACCCCAAAGGAATTTCTTCAGTCGAGTTTTCAGAAGTGTAGATATTGCTGCAAATGCATCAGAAACAGAAATATGCATACACTTGCACCCACTACTGGCCAAAATGTTCTCTACCAAGAATTAGAAATTATATGCAGAGCATTTGTCATCGGGAACTATATCCGACGCAGGAAAAATAATTTTCAAATCGGACTTTTATCAGCAGATATATCGAGGAAATCCCAATTTACTTCTACTCTCTCTCTCTCTCTAGCAAAAAAACTGTGCATATCTTAAAACAGAATCTCTACTCTTAGATAACATATTTTAAGTCTTCGTTAAAAGATGTTATCGAAGGGAAGAAAGAATTTCTTCAGTCTGATATTTAGAAGCAATGATATAGAATAAAATGCATTTTGAATTCGATAGCACCTGCATTTGCGCCATTTAGCGTAGAAGTTGCGCATTGGAAAAGGACCGGGAAGCAAGAATCATCGTTATCACATGTTGGGCTTCCCAATGCAAAAATAATTTTTTCAAATCGGACTGATATTTGTAGATATATGGTGCGCACAGACAGACGGACAAACAAAGTGAAATATGAACACTTGCTTTTATTATAAAAGACGTGCTAAAAACTAGGGTACGTGTGAAACGTGTACTTGAGATTTCATTTTGATTCATTTATTTTCTAAAGAATATTCAGTGTGTAAAGACATGAACCTTGAAATTGTTATGAGATGGAATAGTGGTTTTGGTTGCCAAAAATGCAACTCTTGAGATTCAGTTATGAAGCTAGTCTTCTGTAACACATTTAAATAATACATTTTCCTTTGAAATTTTTAGTTTGTTTCTCTTTTTTTTTATGTTTTCCTTTCGCAGATGAACTACTTTGGAACCAATAAACTGTACTGACTTTTAAAATTCAGAATTATTTTACTATCGTTAAAGTGCATTATAGGACACTTCTCACGCTACGCTGATTGTAAAGGTATATTGTGATACGTACAACATTCGATATGAGTGATAAGACAAACATTGGTATAACTTCTCTTATCTAAAGAGCTCCAGTGATTGTCTTTATGATCATTCTCACGCATAAATCAGCCTTGCTGTGCCAGGTGACAGCGCAGAAAAGCAGCTTTCTCCGCATATTTAATCATCACCAGGAGAGAGTTGTGAGTTTATTTTCTACTTCTATTGTTTTCATTCTAAGCACAGGATCATAGTAAGTTTCAGTTTCGAGAAGTAGCAACATTTTCCTATTGTGAATTCCCCATCTGTAGTCATTCAAGCATCAGATTATTCCTCTCTGGATGTATACGAAACGCATTAATCAATCCATAAAAAAAGATGCATTCAGAAAAGGGAAAGCATCTAAAACAATACCATATGAAGTTCCTTTTTTTATACCTGACCTAAACTTTTTACTGATGAGAATGTTATAGAGAAAAACAAAACAAACATTGAAGTCTCTTTTTCTTTCGCCGTTTCACAATGCACGCTACTTCTCAAGTTCTCAAGTGCCTGCCGATAAAAACAGAAAGCCGGGGAAAAGCGTCACATTT
Organism: Macrothele yani; assembly: GCA_039090855.1. Classification (NCBI taxonomy): domain Eukaryota; kingdom Metazoa; phylum Arthropoda; class Arachnida; order Araneae; family Macrothelidae; genus Macrothele; species Macrothele yani. The sequence continues at coordinate 94,651,361 of CM076991.1, forward strand.
TGCTCTACACCTGCTGAGTGAAGGCGTGAGATAGTGAAACAGTAACTTAAACACTCTTACAGATTAGAAAGCAATTGGAAATCACATCTTTTAGGATATCCAAATCATGTCCATCTTTGGTTAGTAGGGCTGATAGGAGTCGGTAAAATTACAGAGAATGTTCACGCGTTTTTAGAACGTTTTCGATAAGAAATTACCAAAAATAAAAGAAGTTCAAAGAATTGAAACTGGCAACAGCGTGTTAGATGAACGCGAAAGAAACATCTGCCGCAGTTGAATAACGTCTGCTAAGAAAATGGCACACGTAAAAAAGTTGTGGCTAGAAGTTTATGTTTTTGCTCTTTACGAAGAGAGATGTTCGTATTCTGTAATTAAAACCCGCTGCAAAAATCATGGAATTAGCATTCCTAACGGTAAAATAAGCGATATTATTAGAGGGGGAAGTCGTCAAGCATTGCTTTTAACAGGAGAAAGAACATCAAACGAATATCCAAAGAAGTTACGTACTTTTATGACTATTTCAAAAGTAAGGTCTCTGATCTTAAAAGAAAATCCACCTACCCGAAGAGCAATCGCTAAGTCATTAAAAATCTCTGTATCAACTGTAAACAAGGTAATAAAAATTTAAATCTGAAAAAAAAAAAAAACCTAGCGTTCACCGCCTTTTGCCTAGGCACGTGGTTGAGCGAACAACATGGTGTAGACTTCTTTATGAAAATCACTTAGCCGGAGACAGATGGAAATTTATTGTGACTATTGATGAAGCATGGATCAACCTAAACCTTAGACTTTAGCAAAAAAAGATTGATTTACTATCTCAAAAGAGCGGAGAAAGACTTACAAACTTGGTTCCAAGAATCCAAAAAATGTTTCTGTAAAGTATTCATGATTATCGATGGGCTCTCGTACAATGGGAAATTAAAGTTAAGAAAAGTTGAAAAGAATGTTAAAATCAATTGTACATATCTTCAAAATAATATTTTAACTTCTATATTTAAAGAGAAAATATCATTCCTTTATCCACAGAGCCTTCAAAAAAGCAGAACTCCGTTAGCATAAGGCTACCATTATACATTACTTACCACTTTATTTCTTGAAAAATGAAAAAGAAAGACCGATATCAAGTCTATACCTTTTGTTCATATTCCTTCAAAGTCCCCTGATGTGTCACCAATGGACTATTGTGCCTTCGGACTGCTAAAAAGACTGGTATCAAGTCTTTACCTTTTGCTCATATTCTTTCAAAGTCCACTGATGTGTCACCTATGGACTATTGTGCCTTCGGACTGCTAAAAAGACCACTCAGACCTAAAGGAGAGACGGGTATCAAGTCTATACCTTTTGCTCATATTCCTTCAAAGTCCCCTGGTGTATCACCAATGGACTATTGTGCCTTCGGACTGCTAAAAAGATAGCTCATACCTAAAGGAGAGACGGGTATCAAGTCGATGCCTTTTGCTCATATTCCTTCAAAGTCCACTGATGTGTCACCAAAGAACTATTGTGCATTCGGACTGCTAAAAAGACTAGTATCAAGTCTATACCTTTTGCTCATATTCCTTCAAAGTCCCCTGATGTGTCACCAATGGACTATTGTGCCTTCGGACTGCTAAAAAGAGGGCTTTCTAAACGCAGACCTAAACAATGATTGGACTATGGAAATCAGTGCAAGAGGAGTGGAATAAAATGCCACTACCAATTTTAAGAAATGTCCTGTTATCTTGGAAATCCAGATGTAGGTTCATATCCATAGGAAGGGCTATCAAATAGAGCATTTAAAAAAGAAATAGTTTTACTTTAAACATTAATTATATTGTAGGAAAGTAATTTTAAAAATGTGTGAGCATCCTCTGTATGGTACAAATGATTTACATATGAACGTATGCCCTTTTCATTGTTTTAATGAATATCAGAAGGTGAGCAGTAATCCTGTACGATTTGTGATGTTGAGGATATTCACAGTTCAAGGGAGGATAGCCGTGCAGAAAGTTTTATTTTAAAAAAGAAGCATAGTCCTTTGTAACACGAACTATGAACAAAATCTCCCGCTACCGTGTCAGGTAATTCATTAACGAAAAGCAGTTTTCTTCTTTTCATGTACACTACTTGACATAGGAAATGCCACGCAGGATGTGTTTAAAGGATCGTCATGAAAATTAGTGGGTATGTGTCGCCAGTTGGGTTAAGTAAATAATTGCAGTTACCAACCGATCACGTGATAGGAGAGGGAGATAAAAAGGCAAAACGAGGCATCATAGCTGTGTTTAGTCGTCCTCATTTGGAAGTACGGTCCACTACATCGGAGTGATCTCGGTAGCGAAAGCAGGTGTAAGGAATGAGACTGCCTGGAAAACGTCATCGAGAATCATACCATTGCACGGACACATTTACTAGAGACTTCATTGTGGAGCTACGTATGGCTTGTCGGTTCTTGCGTCACATCGCGGTAGAAACGCAACGGAATGCAGCAACTGTCAGGCGAATGTGGCAACAGTCACTGGAGGAAGTTAACGTGCGTTGTCGAAGTTGGGATGGTGCAAGCTGGCGATCGTAGCATTTGACTGCAAGCCGTAGCAACCCCACAGAGGACGACTATTGACGAAGTGTACAACTAGCTATGGGCATCTTGGTATCGACACGGACCGTGAATCGCAGATTAATTGAAACATACTTGCACTTTCTCTCCCCATTACGAGGACTTCTACCCCTACAGTATATCGCCGTGCGAGGTTGAAGTGGTGCCGTATGAGATATGCGAATCAACCATGTTGTGTTCAGCGACGAGTCTAACTTCTGTCTCAGCGCCGATGATGACCCATTGAGATTCTAGAGACGACGTGGTCACTGGGAGGACTGGAGGAAGTTTAGAGCCTGCACATTTCTCCATGAGAATCATACGTTTCCTCAGCCTGGTGTCTTGGGAGCGAAACTTTTCAACAGCCGTTCACGGCTCGTACGAGAAACTTTAGAGCCTGCACATTTCTCCATGAGAATCATACGTCTCCTCAGCCTAGTGTCTTGGGAGCTAAACTTTTCAACAGCCGTTCACAGCTCGTACGAGGAACTTTAGAGCCTGCACATTTCTCCATGAGAATCATACGTCTCCTCAGCCTAGAGTCTTGGGAGCTAAACTTTTCAACAGCCGTTCACAGCTCGTACGAGGAACTTTAAAGCCTGCACATTTCTCCATGAGAATCATACGTCTCCTCAGCCTAGTGTCTTGGGAGCTAAACTTTTCAACAGCCGTTCACAGCTCGTACGAGGAACTTTAGAGCCTGCACATTTCTCCATGAGAATCATACGTCTCCTCAGCCTAGTGTCTTGGGAGCTAAACTTTTCAACAGCAGTTCACAGCTCGTACGCATAGTTAGTACAGAGACAACACGACGATACGTCGATGAAGTGCTGCAGCCCGTTTTGTTGCCGCATCTCAATGGTATTGCTGACGCCCAGTTTCAACAAAATAACGCCCGCCCACGCACTGTTGACAGCAGCAGACAGTGACTAATAAGTCCCCAGTGTTGTCTTGGAACGGTGCGATCCCCAGATTTCTCGCTAATCGAGATCGTGTAGAAAGGCGCTTGCAGATGACTTAAAATCACGACCCCCTTGCAATATCGGCGAATTGTGGATGCAGGTCAACAACGCATGATCAGTGATACCTCAGGAAACCATCCAAAGACTTTGCACTTAATGCTAAGCCTTATTGTCGAATATTTAGCCAAGCAATCAGCCATACGACCTACTGACTCAGTTCATATTACATTGTCTCCTCACCCGTCGCATTCACATGATCATTCAGAAATTGAATCGCTTCTTTCCCACTTTCTTGTCTACATGTATAATAAGTTTCGTTTCATTCGGCGAATTCCTTCGTGATGAGGCATTTTCTATGTCGTGAATTCTTTAGAGGTGTGGCATTTTTTTTGTCGTGCACACCTTAGTGGTGTGGAATTTTCTATGTTATGTATTCCTTCGTTATATGGCGTTTTCTATGTCATGCATTCCTTAGTGTTGTAGATTTTTCTATAGTGCATTCCTTGTGACGTACTACAGAGGTAAAGCACGTGTCACAAGACGACAAATCTGCAGCGATACATTCTGTCCGTGTAACTTATTTGGGAGAGCAACTTACTCCGGAGCGAAGAAGCGCGGTTTCGATCTCGTCACGGAAAAATATGTGATTTCACATTGATGCCCGAATGTAAAATGGGTGTACCGTTGTGTTCTTCGAAAATTGTGTGTTTGTTCCACATATCGTCTGGAATTAATAAACAATTGTTACTTCGCTTCAAAAATAAAATTAAGTGGGAGATGATGTGATGTACGAGGTGTCACAAGACGACAAATCTAAAGAGAATACACTCCGTCCGTGTAGCCTAGTTGGGAGAGCAACTTACTCCGGAGTGAGGGGTGCGGCTCCTCGTCACGGAAGAATATGTGTTTTCACATCCTTCGTGGTGTGGAATTTTTATGTCCATCGTGGTATGGCATTTTTAATGCTGTGCACTGTGCAGTGTATTTGCTTCTTACCTTCTTATTCTGACAGAAACACAGTTTTGTGCACTATATGCATCTATTATTGTAGGATACAGAATGACTTGTAAAGCGGACCGGGTTTTTTGGGCAGTATTGTTAAAAAACTATTATGTGTCATCATTAATCATTCTTAATCCCCTGCTAAATGAAAGTCTCTCAAAATTCTCTTCCACAACTCTTTGTCTTGAGCAGTTGCCTTCCATGTCATTCCAGCATGGTTTCAAAATTTATCAACATATCTTACACATGGTCTTCTTCTGGGTCTATTTCTGTCCTTTTGTATTGAGCCTTGTAATCCAGACGTCCCACGTTCTTGTAGTAATATGTCCGTCTAGCTCTTTGGTAGTTGAGGATTCTTCACTTTGATCACACTGTCACCGAGTCTAGTTATTTTCCTGATCCATGAGTTCCCTTTCCTACACCGAAGAGCCAAAACATCACGACCACCTCCTTAATATTCTGTTGGTCCTCCACGTACCGCAAAAACAGCTGTTTCCCAGCGAGCCATAGACGCTATAAGATTTCTGCAGGTGTCTTGTAGCTTCTGGCACCAATATATTACCAGCAGATCCTTTAACTCTTGAAAGTTACTTGGTTGAGAAGTTACAGATCGGATTTCCTGTTCCCACACAAACCACAGGTACTCGACTGGATTGATGTCTGGGCAATTTGGAAGACAGGGCAATACGTGGAAGTCTTCCTCATGGTCCGCAAACCGTTCTCAAATAAACCTGGAAGTGTAGCATGGTTCTTTATCAGCTGAAAGAAAGCGTTACTACAGAGGAATACAGTTGTTTTGAAAGGATTTACCTGATCTGCAATGTTGTTTCGGTAAGTGGTAGACGTCATAGTTTCCTGCATGTGTACGACTGGACCTAGGCTATCCCAGCAGAGCACTGCCCAAAGCATTACACTTCTTTCACCGGCTTGTTTTCTTCTCACGGTGCGTCCTGGTGTCGATATTTCCCCAGGTAAACGATGCACACGTAGCCGCCCGTCCACCCACGGTTCAACAGAAAACGTGGATTCAACCAACCAGACGACTTTTTTCCAATCATTCGAACTCCAGTTTTGATGCTCGAGTGCCCATTATATGCGCTTTTGACGAAGACCCAAGGTTAATATGGACTCTCGGAGAAGCCTACATCTACTCAACCCATTTTTAGCAGAGTTCGATGTACTGTGTGTTATGGCACATCACACCCGTCACCAGTATTCAAACTAGGGCAAGCCGCCAATGATAACCGATAACTAGGGTACAGTTGGCAAATTTTGAGCGAAACTATTGCAAAATCGGAAGGCGTCAAAACCTGACTATGGACGATGTCCAATCGCATGCCAAAAGTCAAGGTGATCGGATGTGCCATGTCGTAGCTATGCCCAAACAACTAACTGTCACAAGTTTTCTATAGAGAGTGGATTTCTTCAATAATTATTAAAATTGGTCAGTTTTTTAATGGTCATTATTTTTATACGACACGACCAATCACCATGATACCAACCCCATGTCACTCACCATGTCCTTCCCTTTAGTGTCCCCGCGATCGGCTGAAGATCTTTGGAGGAGATAGGTGACAAACAACCCCTTTCGCAAAACCCAGAAAAAACCCTAAGAATGCAAGTTTTTGGAAGATTATTCCTCAATGACACGAAATTTCTGGAATCGAAAGGCGTCAAAACCTGACCATGGACGAAGTCCAGTCTCATGCAAAAAAATCACGGTGATCGGATGTGTCATATCGTAGCTATGCCCGAACAACTAATTGTCTCGAGTCTCGTAATAAGAGCTCCGCTCGGCCTCGCTTCGCTCAATTACCGACGAGTTGGGCCACAGTAGCGTACCATAAGAAATAACCTTTGCTTATATTTAGCCTCGATGAGTCGGGGTCAGCCCACATCCTGCTGGCAGTTCGTGGTTTCATCCTCCTCAAACAATTTTTGAAGGTGCCAACCACGGCTGACCGTCAATACCCTGCAAACCTTGCCGTCTCGGACATGTTCTAACCCAGTCGTCTGGGTATTACAATTTGGCAAAGTAGCTTAAATCCTCTGCCTCTCCCATCTGAAAAGCAAAGTATCTTAAATCCGCTGCCTCTCCCATCTAATTGATCAAAGTAGCTTAAATCCGCTGCCTCTCCCATCTGAAAAGCAGGAATAACACTAATTAACAGAATAGCACTGAATGCAGTTTTATGACCTTCACACGAGCGGACGTTTACCTGAAGTTCCTTCAATTTGCATGAAGACACGCTGATCAGGTTTTGGCCGATGGGTGTATCATTCTCCGTTACCCCAGTCATCATCTCTCCATTGTTTCTTTGAGTCGTCCGCGGCCTCTGCGCATGTCCTTTTTAGTTAAGGCACATGTCTCTGCTCCATAAGTAAGAAAGGGAAGGAAGCATTGATTAAACACTTTTCGTTTCAGATATAGGGATAAAATGCTCTTGAAAATTATACTGTTTCTTGCAAATGCACTGCACCAAAGTTTTATACGGCCATTCATCTTTTTTTTTTTGTTTTTCGATGTGGCCCTCGCTCGACGTTTGTCGTCAAAGATGATTTTAGTCATCAGTTACTTTTTATATTTGCCCAATCAACCTGGAAAGCATTGTATTATACATCAGTTTTGTTTTTTGTAAGTTCAGCTTTAATCGTGCTTCTGAAATCTTCTCAGCAAGTTCTTGGGTCACACTCTACGGAGTGGTTACTTCGAAAAACAGCTACATCATCTGTAAAAAGAAGGTTGGTTAAATAATCTCCATTGAACTTGATCCCTTTGTTTTCCCAGTTCAGTGATCGAAAGACATTTTGCAATGTGGCAATGAAGAGCTTGAGAGATATGGTTCCCTGTACTCACTGCACCAGTAATTTAACTTGAAGTTTAAAAAATTTTCATCAATTAAAAATCACATTCCATCGATGTTTACTTGCATCACTAGTTTAAAGTATTTCACTATTAAAACCCGTTGAGAAGTTTAAAATCACGGCATGTTTGAGATCACCATACTCCACTAACCGAGACCCGAAGAAAGAGGAGAGTAAATCGTTCACCCAGCCCCGACTCCTCTATCAGTTATAGATGACAAAACAAGCAAAAACAATGAAGGAGGCAATAACCAAAATCTTAAATTGTTTATTCGAGGAAATGCTATATCTGGTGCCCCTAATATAAAAGGAACTAATCAATTTCCAAACCCCCCAATTAAAATTGGCATCACCATAAAAAAAATTATAACCAAAGCATGAGCAGTAACAATTACATTACAAAGATGATCATCCCCAAGCAATCTTCCAACCTGACCCGTTAAGAATTTTAATAGTGAAAAACTTTAAACTAGTGATGCAAGTAAACATCGATGGAATGTGATTTTTAATTGATGAAAATTTTTTAAACTTCAAGTTAAATTACTGTTGCAGTGAGTACAGGGAACATCGATGGAATGTATTTTATCAACATGTATATAGTGATTTTAACATTAAAATAACTGTAACCATAGTGCAATAGTGTGTGTGCAATAATGCACATAAAAGAAAATATTAAAAACAAAAAAGTCTCATCTACCAAGGAATTAACATGGGAATATCGTGACATGTGTTGAAAATCGTCAATGAATCCACAAGTATGAGGAATGACACACCAACAATGTGAATTCCTTCACTGAGGATTAGAGGTACGTAATAGTACTTAATCTGTTAGTGTATAACTATGTACTTTCGGTGTGAATTATCAACGTGGACCTGTAACAAACTTTTGTGTTTCCACTAAGATATTTTTCGGGATGTAAGAATTTGTTTGCCGGTATATTCCTTATGCCCATAATTGATGTATTATCATTTTCATATATAATTTTATATAGAAATCTTTAATTTTCCTTAAAATGTAGACCCATGGTGGTGGAAGCATGCTAGTTTGGGGTGGCATCTCGTTAGGAAAATTAAAGACAAACCTGCATGTACTCCCAAGAGCGAACATTAATGCTCGACGCCATAAAAATGATGTCCTGCACCCCTATGTTCGCACTTATGCATGTGTCATAAGAGATACATTCCTCTACCAGCCAGACCCTACAGAACGTGGCTGGTAGAAGAATACGAGAGGATTCTGAAAAGTTCTTGGTCTAACCCACTTTATGTAATTGTAGCATTATTTTGTCATTGCAGCTCGAAAGAGTGTTCTTTTGTATTGTAAAGTGCCAATTTTCAGCCTAATAGCTCCTTTAGCTGCAGATGCTTGACGTCCTGAACTGAATCATGTCAATGCAAAGTGTTGAATTTTCGAATGTGGAACTCCGGGCTGTCATGAAATTTCTGTTCCTGCAGAAGAAAACTGCAAAGGAAATCTGTGAGTACATAACACTAACATTAAATGACAAGTGCCCGTCATATTCCGCTGTGAACAAATGGTGTGCCAACTTCAGTGTGGAGATGTTGAGACCGAAGATGCAGCAATATCTGGGAGGCCTTCAACAGTGACGACACCCGAAATTGTTGATCGTGTTCATGACCTGATTCTGTCAGATCGGCGAATCTCGGCTAAAACAATAGCTAAGACACTGGAGATATCCAGGGAACGTGTTGGGTTCATAACTCATGAACACTTGGATATGCAGAAGATGTCAGCGAACTGGGTGCCCAAATGTTTGAACGCCAATGTGAAACGAAAACGAGTGGACACTTCTAAATAGGTTTTGCAGCATTCCGAGCGATCTGGTGATTATTTTTTGCAGCGACTTGTCTCTGTTGATGAAACGTGATTACATCACTACGATCTAGAGATGAAACAACAGTCTCTGCAGAGACGGCACTCGGGTTCCCTATGGCCAAAGAAATTCAAGACTCAAAATCTGCAGGAAAGGTCATGGCAACGGTTTTTTTGGGATTAAAAAGGCATTTTACTGACTGACTATCTCCCGAAAGGCCAAACAATAAATGCTTAATACTATTCCAAATTGCGGAAAGGTGTTCTCTTTTTTGCAGAACAATGCTACGGCTCACTAGGCTGGCAAGACACTGGATGTTTTGAAGGATCTGGTGTTTAAGTGCAAGACCACCCATCCTTCTCACCAGACCTTGCTCCATCGGATTATTTCCAGTTCCCAAATCTTAAAAAAGTTTGAAAATGAAGCATTTTTCGAATAATTCGGAGAGATATCAGCAGCAGAGAAGTATTTGAGTGATCAGACTTCAGAATGTTTTTGGATGGGTTACAGAAACTCCAGAAACACTGTGCCAAATGTGTTGAACTTCGGGGTGATTATGCGGAATAGTCTGTAACTTTCATGGCTCTAACCCATTTCCTCCTTGGTTAGGCCGAGAACTTATCAGCATCCCCTCGTATCTTCATTGTCCGTATAGATGGGCCATCTAGGTTTTCCTACCTTAATCCGATCGAGCATATGCAGGATGCTCTACGGAGACATGTTGATTGTATTCTGCCCTTAACCCTCCTCCTCAAGATCTGCAGTGGCATGACGAAGAGAGTTGCGCGAACAATGGTCATTTCTACCTGCAAAGCTCCTAGACACCATCATCAAGGGCATGAAACATTATTGTAGGACCTTTATTGCAGTGATGGGAGCCCATAGTCCCTATTGAAGTACTTTGGCTGTTTCATTTTGACACTTTATTTCTCACTTGGATCTGCATGTGGTCATTTTTGTCGGAACGAAGCGCTTCTTACGAAATGTTTTAGGTCTTGTTCTAACGTACGATATCATGCAGGATTTCACAAAATTTCGTAACATTTCATCATGTATTTTTTGAGTTACAGCGATTTCTCTGTATTTTCCTTAATTTACGGAAATCAGTTGTGACGTGCATTCTAAATTAACTTTCATTTTTAGTTCCTTTTCCTATGTAAATTTGAGTTTCTTCTTCTTTACACTTCCAAACTTAACGTGATATCTTCCCACTCACAAGAATGAGGTTGGCAACACATTTGAGATCAGAGAGAAAGTGACGTATGAATGTGATAAGAACGATGAACGAAAAAGGACGACGCAACAGTTTCTCAGGTGGATGTGTGTGTGTGTGTGTGTGTGTGTGTGTGTGTGTGTGTGTGTGTAGACGTTCGATCACTAAGATAAATGTGAAGAAGTTTACCTGCTGCGTTACATGTTGGGTCTACTGAAGTAGTGCTGGACCAATAAAAAGTTATCGTAAACTGACTTCTGTTTTATGTTTCGTCTAACCGTAAGCTATTGCTTCGTACGTATTCTTATTTAATGGTTTTAGACTTAGTTTAGCGCTAATCTTGCTCACGAAAAAGGCTTACGTTATACAGTGTAGATTAATTTTCAATAGTATAATCCGTTTCCCTTTGATCTTTGCATTATAAACATATGTGGCAGCTATTTTAAAACCTTGGTTTCCTCTAACTAAAATATAAACAATGCTGTTAATTTATTCCGTATGTAATATAAATGAGATCCTGAATAAATTTTGATACCCAGTTTTATACCCTGTTTAAGTTGCAAATTCTTGGAAACGCTTTCTCATCTCGGTTTGGGACCACGATTGACCTCTTTAAATGTTGACGTCACTCATCTATTCTTCATCTGGGAGGGAGACGAGTTCAGCAGGCCTCGTGTATTAATTAACCTTGATTTCTATGGCGGGTATAGACGGCAATCGTTTGTACTGCTTTAATGTTTTGTTTAGCGTGTTTTCGATATGATTTGTTGAGATAACGGTCACTTAAATAAGGAAAAAACCCGCATAATTCATAAGGCCAGAGGTCGTTTGAAAAATGATACTTACGTAATAATTAAATTATTCTTTTATCTCCATGTCATCAGTCGAAGTACAGTTTTACGAAAACAACAGAACAATGCCTTTTTGAATAAGTAAAACAGCTTGCAGACTGAATCAGTGATCAATCTAGTAGATTAAACGTATGCAGCGTACAAATTTTAAAGATAGCATGCTGTCTAAATTTAATCAGTAAATAATCATTCGTTGTACCACAAGACCACACCATTTTTACTCTCGACGTAATTTTTATATACCTTCGACTCACTGTCAGTCGTTGCCAAAAAGTATAAGGAAATTGGGAGAAGTTGTGCCGTTCAGAAAGAAAATACCACTAAAACTTCTTTTAACCGATGCTGGTTTATCAGGAACTCCCTGTTAACCGACGACTTCCGTGTTATGTGCTACTTTTCCTATTTTTAGCACGTCTTTTGTAAAAAGATCGTGCTTCTGTTATCGGTTTGTCCGTCCGTCCGTCTGTACCCACGGTATCTCTGGAACTATTAGTCCGATTTGAAAAATTCTTTTGCATTCGGAAGCTTAAAATATGTGAATGATGATCCTTTATTTCGTTTTTTTTTACGATGTACAATTTTGCAGCTAGGGGGCGTAAATGCAGATGATGTCGAATTCAAAATTACGTTTTAATCCACATATTTGCTTCTAAACATCCGATTGAAAAAATTATTTTATCTTTCAATTCCATTTATGTCGAAGAGTGTTTTAGATATAATTTCCTTTTCAAATTACGCATAGATTTTCCGCTAGGGGGCGTAAAAGTAAATTACATTTTTTCCGATAACTCTTCTCCTAAAACTCCGATTTGAAAAATCTTTTTTCAGCGGATACATCTCCTAATGGAAAATTATTTGCATATAATTTTGAATTTTTGGTAAAGAATACCTTGGCCACCAGGGGGCGTAAGTATTAATTTCTGCTTCTGATGAATTTGCCATAAAATCTGAGCTTCTAAAATATCGATTGAAAAATTTCTTTCGTGGATTGATGCCCCTCACATCGATAAACCTTTTCGGAATATTTTCTTCCTAAAATACCCCACAGTTTCTCCGCCAGGGGGCGTAGATGTATATCTTATTTTTGTCAATATCTCTACTTCCAGGAGTCCGATTTGAAAAATTCCTTCTTTGTTGGATAGTGTTTTCCGTGTAACATGTTTTTCATATAATTTCAAAATTTTCAAGTAATTCATAGACTTTCCTCTAGGGGGCGTAAAGGTAAATTGCGTTTCGCCCTATATCTCAGCTTCTAAATCTCCGATTTGAAACATTCTTTCTGTACCGGATACAGCTCCTGATGGGAAATCGTTTGTACATAATTTCTAATTTTTGTAAAAAAATGGTTTGGCCACCAAGGGGCGTAAATCTTAATTTCCGCTTCTGATGTATTTGCAGCAAAATATGAGCTTCTAAATTCTCGATTGAAAAAAACGTCGTTTGTAGACCGATACTACTCGTGTCGACAAACCTTTTAGAAACATTTTCTTCTTAAAATAGTGCATGGTTTCTGCGCCAGGGATCGTAGACGTATATCTTATTTTTGTCAATATCTCGACTTCTAGGAGTCCGATTTAAAAAATTCCTACTTTGTTGGATAGTGTTTCCGGTGTGACATGTTTTTCCTATAAATTCAAAATTTTCAAGTAATTCATAGACTTTCCGCTAGGGGGCGTAAAGGTAAATTGCGTTTCCCACTATTTCTCTGCTTCTAAAATTCCGATTTGAAAACTTCCTTCTGCACCGGATACAGCTCCTGATGGGAAATCGTTTGCACATATTTTCTAATTTTTTTGTAAAAAATGGTATGGCCACCAGGTGGCGTAAGTCTTAATTTCTGCTTCGGATGTATTTGTAGCAAAATATGAGCTTCTAAAATCTCGACTGAAAAAAAAGTCTTTTGTTGGCCGATGCTACTCATGTCGACAAACCTTTTAGGAACACTTTCTACTTAAAATAATGCAGGGTTTCTACGGCAGGGGGCGTAGATGTATATCTTATTTTTGTCAATATATCTGATTCTAAATGCCCAATTTGAAAAATTCCTTCGTTGTTGGATAGTGTTTCCAATGCGAAATGTTTTTCCTATAAATTCAAAATTTTGACGTAAATCATTTAAGACTTTCCGCTAGGGCGCATAAAAGTAAATTGCGTTTTCTGCTCCTAAAACTCCGATTTGAAAAATTCTTCCTGTATCGCATACAAGACTTGATGGAAAATATTTTTCACATAATTTCTAATGCTTTGTAAAGAATGGTTTGGCCACCAGGGGTCATAAGTGTTAATTTCTGCTTCTGATGTATTTGTAGCAAAATCTGGGTTCCTGAAAACTCGACTAAATTTTTTTTCTTGGACCGATACCGCTCGTATGGATAAACCTTTTGAGAATACTTTCTTCCTAAAATAATGCATGGTTTTCCTAAAAGGGGACGTAAAGTCACAACTTATTTGGTTGTCGATAACTCTGTTTCTAAGAGTTCGTAAGCTCAAGATTCCGTTTACACCAATATCTGGGGGATTAAATACCCGATTGAAAAACTTCTTTCTTCCGTCAGATACTATTGTTTTCCATACCGGTTCCATTGCCTTTGAATAACTTTGAAAAATTTAATTTGCGTCAGAACGGATTCAAAAGACGTGCTTATTACACCCGAAAATTCGGTGTCATCTTTCTTGTTGCAAACTATAACAAATATTTTACAAAAAAAAAAAAAAAAAAAAATACTTGATAGCATGTGGTCAAGTGTCAAGGTGACATACCATTCATACCATTTTCATTAACTTATCTCCGTCTTCAGCCACTCGGATACTAACCAATCAGAGATCAGAGAGATACGAGACACCAGCTTGCGATAGGATGAAGCCGACAAATCCTACCGAATCCGTAGCTTTTCGCTTTTTTATGTATTATACCATGTTTTAAAAAATAATAAAGATCAAAACTCCGTCCTAAATTTTACGTGGACACGGAGCATGATGTGAACGTGTTCTCAAGAAGCTGCCAAAGACCAAAAGGGTGGGGTGGTTATCTGTTATCCAGATTTCAGTTTAAAAACAAGCTCCTTGACTTGTCAGCAGTTAAAGCCCTTTCTTCTTCTTCTTCTCTCTCTCTCTCTCTGTCAAGGGTTGTAAATAACTCCCATTACTTTCAGGTCCTGTCTAGATATTAATGAACGAAATACACAAAAAATGCAAAAATTAAGAATATTTTAGGATCTATCAGGTAGCAAAAGAATTTATGAGTCGGCCAAAAATATCTCGTAACAAGGTCCTTTCAAAGTATCGGAATTTTCCAACTGCGGCGACACACGGTGAGAAATTGGGCAACGTAGGTAGATATATAATATTTTCAAAAATATCTAGGTTCTCTTTGTTTTGCAAGTGTTGTTATGCGCAAAAACAGAGATTTCACTTCAAACATGCAGTCAAAAATGTTCATGACTTTTAAGCACTCCTAGCGGGAAATTTGTGAAGCATACCGAAAAGGAATAAGAGCAGATATTCGTCTCTTGTAATGACCTATCAGAAAAAAAAAGTTCCATTTTAACAAAAAAAAAAAAAATCTATTCACAAAATTAGAGAAACTTTCAAAATTATGATTTTCGGAGCTTTTACAGAGAAAAAAAAATTTCTGAACTAAAATTGCAAACGTATATTGTTGAAGCATTTAAATTGTGATTTTTGATGGATCATGATTCTCAGAAATAATTTTAGGAAATTCACCCCGCTTCCCAGAAATTGCCCAAATTTCCATAGACTGCCAAAAACTTCCTAGCTCTGTTCCTTCCCTGGAACTAGTGCTCCCAAATTTGGGACGGGCGGCTGCTCCTATTCCTTAGAGTTACTTTTGGAGGTCGTAAACACACACACACACACACACACACACACAAATGATTTTAAAAAGGAATTCCAAGTTTCCATAAACTGCCAAAAATTTGCAGGCTGTGTCACTCTCCTGGGAAAAATGGCTCTAAATTAGGGACTAGAAAACTGCTCAGAGTTCTTAGAGTTGCTTACACTGGTCGTAATACTACAAAAGGAAGAAAAGAGTATAAAAAAGGAAGTCCAAGTTTCCATAAACAGCCAAATATTTGCAGGCTGTGTCACTCTCCTGGGACAAATGGCTCTAAATTAGAGACTAGAAAACCGCTTAGATTTCTTAGAGTTGCTTACACTGGTCGTAATGCTATAAAAGGAAGAAAGGAGTATAAAAAAGAAAGTCTAAGTTTCCATAAACTGCCAAACATTTGCAGGCTGTGTCACTCTCATGGGACAAATGGCTCTAAATTAGGGACTAGAAAACTGCTTAGAGTTCTTAGAGTTGCTTACACTGGTCGTAATACTACAAAAGAAAGAAAAGATTATAAAAAAAGGGAAGTCCAAGTTTCCATAAACTGCCAAAAAATTCGCTGGCAGCTGGTTCCAGAAGATTCTGTCCTTCTTCTGGAACCAGTAGTCCTAAGTCAGGGACTGGCGAATGCTTATATGTACACTCAATAGACAAAACATTAGAGATAGAGTGATGGGCAGTTGACATGGGCATCCACCGTGTAGAGTGAAACAGACCCAAACCAAACACAGGCGATAAATAGGCGAACAGCAGGACTACCCAACAGTGGATCGCAATCGACGAACATAGGTAAACGTGGTGGTCTGAGCGACTTTGATCGTGGACGTATTGTCGGCGCAAGACAAATGTCATTCTGTCAATTAAGTGATAAGAACTCCGGGGGTTCTCGCGTGCAACTGTATCAAGGGCGTACCGGGAACATATCATCGACGGATGTACCAGCGCTCAGAGAGCAAGCGGTGGCGACCACACGCCATTGATGGTTGACGTGGATTGTCCAGGCTCGTACAGACCGACAGCTTGACAACAGCGGCGCAAATCATATCCAAGTTAAATGTCGGAGGCACAAACAGCGTCAGGGAGTGAACGGTACGGTGTACGCTGCATACCCTGGGGTACGGGAGCCGACGCTTTACTCGTGCGTCACTTTTAACTGCTCATCATTGGACATTACACCTCGCCTGTTGCCGGGAACATAAAAACTGTACCTCTGCAGAGTGACGTCACGTCGTGTGGTCCGATGAATCCCGTTTCCAGCTGTACCGAGATGACGGGAGGGTGCGGGTGTGGCGTAGACAGCATGAGGGCGCGGTCACGTCGTGCCAGGTTGGCTCTGTTCAAGGCAGTGATGTCTCTGTGATAGTCTGGGAAGCTTTCTCGTGGGATACATTAAATCCCATAGTGCGTCTGAAGAGGTCCTTAACCGTTATGCGCTATTAGCATATGCTGGCTTATCACCTACACGCTTGCATGGCCTTCACACATCCTGCATGGGATGGTCTGTTTCAGTAGGATGGTGCGCCTCCCCACCGAGCCGCAACCACCCAGGCCAGGAACACTCATCTGATTTCGGAACCATCCTTCTTCTTGTTCATGAAACAGAGGTCACCGCTCTTTCCACGTTTATAAGTGAGTCCCGGAAAAATTATCATTGGCCGCCACCGGGAATCGAACCCAGGATCTTCCAGTTACGCGCCGGATATGCTTCCACTGCACCTCAGCGGCCTGGAATTCCTCCAGACTCACATATACTAACTACCAAGCCAATTTGTTCGAGGCCGCTGTGGTGCGGTGGAAGCATATCCGGCGCGTAACTGGAAGACCCAGGGTTCGATTCCCGGTGGCGGCCAATGAGAATTTTTCCGGGACTCACTTATAAACGTGGAAAGAGCGATGACCTCTGTTTGATGTTCCTAGCCTACGTAAAATGTCTGTATTAATTACTTCTTCTTGTTCTTCTTCTTAGACTGCTGACACCCACTGCGGGGTATATAGGCCTGCTTCAGTCTTTTCCAACTTCCTCGATCCTTAGCCTCAGTCCACCATTTAGCAGCTCTAAGTTTCTGAAGGTCATCTCTCCATCTTGTTCTCTGCTCTGGCGCCCTCTTCGTCTCTTTCCTTTTCTCGGTTGTGATTCTGTTATTAATCTTGTCCATCTTTCAGTCTTCCAGCATGTCCAGTACATCTCCACTTTGATTATTTTATTATTTACATACTATCTGTTATTCCTGTTCTTTCTCTTATAATTTCATTTCTAACTCTATCTCTTTTTGTTTGTATTCCTAACATTCTTCTCTCTGACTTTCTTACCGATATTCTTATTTTTTTACATTGTCGCTCTGTGATACTCCATGTTTCACTTCCATAAATAAACACGGGGATAATACATGCATTGGAGAATTTTCTTTTTAAACACAATGGAAGATCACCGGTTAAATAGTTTTGAAGTATCCAAAAGGCTCTGTTACCTTGGATAATTTTTCTACTGATTTCTCTTTCTTGTCTTTCTTTAAAACTGATTACTTGACATAAATAGATGTAATCGTCTACTTTTTTCAATTTCTTTTCCTTCTATCAAGATATTTCCTGTAGTGGCCCTTTCTTTCCCCGGATTTAAACCCTGTGGAAGCACTCTGGGGTATCATGGAGCTGAACAACAGATCCATAGATCCTGGACCGACGTCTCAGGCGGAATTGTGGACAATGCTGCAATAGGCATCTATATATTAATACTATAAGGTTTTTTACTGTAATACCAGTTGTGAGAGAACGGCTCAACGTAAACATTTAGTCGAGGTATCAAAATAAAGGTCTTACCATGTAGATGTGCCAGTCGAAGAGAAAAATGAGATTGGGGCAACGGTTCGGGCGTTGTGGGGCAGCAAAGTTCCCATGAAAAGTCAATGGCAGAAGCGTGTGGTTGATATCCGATCGCCTGCGGTTGACTCACGCGCTGTTGAAGGCGGTTGTATGGAAGGACTCAGATAGTCCAAAATACGAAGTCTCTCTTCTCAGCGAACCGTTGCGCAAAACAACGCTAGCAGGAATTTGTTTGAAAGTTCTTATCGGAACAGCGAACACTCGAAGACCTGATTGCGTTGTGCCATTGGACTGTGTGATGTACACATACAATTTAACATTCATTCGATCCAGTTTATTCACGTACGTAAGACGTTTCCCATTACGTAAAGATGTTAATAAACGTTTCATATGAATTTATTCTTTAAAAAAAAAAATACTTATCGTCGATTCCGACGGGTTTCGTCTACCGGGAAAAAAAAAACTATTCGTCGATTCCGACGGGTTTCTTCTACCGGGTTCGAATCCCGGTGAGGCATAATTTGATCCAGTTTATTCACGCAGGTAAGACGTTTCTCATTATGTAAAGATGTAAATAAACGCTTCATATGAGTTTATTCTTTTCAAAAAAAAAAAAAAAAAAAAAAAAATTACCGTCGTTTCTGACGGGTTTCGTCTAGTGACTGGCATTACCTCCGAAATCCTCCGGCATCTGATGGAGTCGGTGCCTCGGTGTTTTCAGGCTGTTATTCGCGCTAGCGAAAGACCAACACGCTCTTAGGTAGGTATCTCTAATGTTTTGTCCATTAAATGCACGTAGTTCTTAGATTTTCATATGGTGGTCGTAAAACAACAAAAGAAAAATAAAAGGTTTAAAAAAAGAAGCTTCCGAGTTTTCGTAGAATGCCGAAATTTCCAAGTTCTGTCCCTTTTCTGGAACCTGAGGCCATAAATCGGGGACCGGCGCGTGCTTATAGTTTTTAGAGTTGCTCATATTTGTTGTAAAACTACAAAAGAAAAAAATGACGGTTTAAAAAAGGAAGCCTAAGTTTCCATAAATTGTCGAAAATTCGTTGGTTTTGTTCCTTCACTAGAAACAATAGTACTAAATCAGAGACAGGCGACTTCTTACAGTGCTTCCTCAAGGTGGTTGTTAAACCTCGAAATGAAAATCAAAGTTTAAAAAAGGAAGTCGAAGTTTCCGTAGAGTTCCAAAAATTCGCTGACTTTGTTGCTTGGGACCAATGACCCTGAATTAGGGATATTATAAACCTGAATTGATCGTAATAGTAATTAAACCCCGAAACAATAGGGGGAAAAAATAAAAAAAGATCCATCAATAGACAAATACCGAAATCAGTAGATCTACGAAAAGGCCTACAACAGCAAATGCAGCTTTTCGTCTTCTGGAAGAATTATTAAAATCACACATTGATGATCCATCTCTTGTTCTCAAAGACGACAGTCTTGTGACGATTATACAATATTAAGACAATACAACGTAGTTTGTCACAAATATTTATTTTTTCAAGTCGACCATGGTTTCGCTGGGTATTTACCTAGCTTCATCAGGACGAATGGCACGTAAATATCCAAATTGTATATGATGTCATAAACGGTGTTTACAGTCACAGGTTTTGGTTAGTTGCTTCCACGCAATTGATAGAAATGGGGAGGATGCCATGTCATTAACAAGTTGCGAAGACTTCTGATACGTATGGAAAGCCTCCAAAACATCAAGCTTGGTGGTTGAATCTGGCTTGTCAATTAGTTTTACTTCTTCAAAGAGAAATTTATGTTCCTTTTCATAACAGTGTTTAGCCGTAGATTACTTCTTTAGGTCACAGTTCCGAATGTACTTCTTGTGCTCCTTCAATCGAAAACGCAAAACTCTACGGGTTTGTCCTATATACGAAGCGCCAAATTCACATGAAATTCGATAAATTCCCCATGAATTTTTGCCTTCAACATAGTCCTTTGATCCTAAAAAGTTCATTTTGTTTATGGGTTTAAAATAATCACTTTAAAATTAAAGGCTTTGAGAATTTTTGAAATTTTGCAGGCAATGTCGCGGGAAAATGGAATAATGGCAAAATTATCTGGCAATGGGCGCATCACAGGAGTTAACGTGGAGATAGGTTTCGGTTTCCGGAATTTTGTTAGAGTTGTCTATAATGAAAGTGTTGTATCCTCGCTGAACTGCAACACGTTTAAGGAAATAAAGTTCTTTTTCCAAAATTCTAAGATGTTTGTAACAATGCAATATACCATATAAAAAATAATAGCAAAGATTTAAACTCGAGATGTTTTATTTAAAATGTCCTTTCAAAGTAGGACTTTCAGCTTATGCCCCTCACCCAATCACGTGACACATGTAATGAGAGTGAAGGAAGGGGTCAAAAAGATGCCAATGTGACGTCACTGGGGAACAGCCCGTTATTTAGCTCCTGTGAAAAACAGCTTAAACTCATTTTTCGGAATGATGAACCATTTAGCGATCTGGAGTGGAAGGCACAATGTAACTGATTTTACAAAACTTCGTCCATTTTATGCTGTTATAACATGTGAACAGAAGTGCAGGAAGTTCTTAAACAACCGTCACGTAAGAAGTGCTGTCTTGTTCAACAACATGTCATCATTCGCTTTTTGGAAAGAGGTCATACTCCTAACCATTGTTACACAGCACACGGGAAGTATCACTAACCCAGTTCTCAAAGTCTTGCTCTCTCTCTCACTGGGCAACAAGCCAGTAGCAGGGTGAAAAACATTCGGCGGATGGCCTTTTCTTCACTAATGGCTCCTTTTTATCTGTCTTTATGATCGTCTGCGCTTTCAGTTTTCTCAACTCACTCAATAAAGAACGCAGAGCACGTGACATAGAGAGAAAAACATTCCTGCGTTTCAGTCTTCGGTCTATTCAAACTATGTGCCTGGCACCAAATCGAAACCACCCGGACAAGAAAGAACGACGACGGGTTAAGCTACGCTTTCGCATGGGAGATTATTCGTTTTTGATTTCAGCTGTAGAAAAAATACTCAGGGTTTTTTTTTTTTGTTTTTTTTTTACCATAATAAACATTTTTTTATATTTTCGTTGAAAGTAACCTCCTACTTGCTGATATCGATCTTCCTTTTTTTTTTTTTTTTTTTTTTTTTCTGAAACTCAGGATGGCCGTCCAAACATTTATTGGACAGCTCGGTGGCCGAGGGATTAGAGGTGTAGATTTCTATTTCTGACCATTGGCGCACCCACAGGGACGCTTTGAGAGCTTAACCCCCCTCCCCTCGGAGATTAACAGCGACGTACGTCACAAAGTAAACATCCAAAAATATTATTTCACATGTTCAAAAAATTACAGTGTCTGCTAATGTGTCACAAAGTTCCAAAGAAATGTCACAAAGTTCCAAAGAAAGTGTCACAAAGTTCCAAAGAAATTAAGGGCGACATACGTCACAAATTAAACATTCAAAAATACTACTTTAGATGTTCAAAGAATTTTTTTTTTTTTTTTTGAGGTTTAACGACCACCGTGAGCAACTCAATGGGCTATAAGCAGTCGCCCGTCCCTAATTTAGGGTCACTGGTTCCAGGGAAGGGAGAGAGCCAGTGCCGTAAGACAAACATAACATCCATGCCTCACCGGGATTCGAACCCGGACCCCGTTCGGACGAATGATCAGAGGCCATCGCTTAGACCACTGCGCCACCGGGGCGGCTTCAAAGAATTGCATAGTGTGTACTAGCTATCTTTTCTGCCATATATGTAAGATTTTTCCTTCATTGTCGGACCTAGGACATTTCGGACACCATACGTATTTATTCATTTGTAAATAAATAAATAATGTATATACTATGTGCGTATATTACACATATACACACATTTTGTAGGTATACTATATATACACACTAATGTGCATATACTATAAATTCAGTACATATACAGGGTTACAAGGAAAGTCCTTGATCAGGCCGATATCTCAAGAACTAAGGCAGTTAGCTATTTACCTTTTGTGCAGCTGTATAGAAAACCCCTATGGCGCACAAAATAACACCACGAGGGATCCTCTCGCCCTTTTTTAGTGGGGTTGAGGGTGCTATCTCGCCCTCCTTTGCAGATAGGGCAAAGGAATCAATTACAAACTTGTTCAGCGAGGCAAAAATATAGTACATAAATGTTTCTGTCCCATAACAAAAGATGGAAAGGGACGACAGGGAATGTGGCCCCCAAGAAAATCACAACATCCGGAAGCAACGACAGAGTATTTAGACAAGAACTTATTACTTAGCACTTGTCTAAAATGGTAAGTTCTAAGTAAAGGTAAGCACAAAGGAAACATTTTCCTACAAACATTATCAACAGTTCTTGTTCTGAAATAAAACGCAGTTCCTTGACATATTCAATATCAGACTTTGATGTCCAATACAGTAAAAAATACACTGAGACAAGAAGAAATAGCATAAAGTGGCGAAACACTCATCCAATAGGAAAACTGTATGCACATCTAATTGACTTGCGTACGTGACCGAGCTTTCGACTCCCTGTCACTGGATCATGAAGTGTTGGCATATCGACTACGCATATCATTTTTGCATTCTGACGACGGAGCAGACAGCACATTTGAAATCCATGCGAATATGCTTCGGACACAGCGACTCAGGTAGCATTCGGCTTTTTTCGCATTTAGAGAATCCCCTTCCATCTTTTGTTGTGGGACAAAAACATTTATGTACTATTTTTGCCTCGCTGAACAAGTTTGTAATTGACTTTTTTACCCTATCTGCAAAGCCCCCTAAACCCCTTAAAAATGGAGGCGAGGGGATCCTTCGTGGTGTTACTGTGCGCGCCATAGGGGGTTTCCTATACAACTGCACAAGAAAAAGTGCCATAGCTCGTGAGATATTGTCCTAATCACGGACTTTCCTTGTAACCCTGTATACACACACACTATGTACGCATACTATATACTGTATATACCCTATCTGTCTATACCCTATATGTATATATACTATATATACACTATGTACATATACTATGTACACCGATAAGCCATTACATTATGATCACCTACCTAATAAGCTGTAGGTCCCCCTTTAGCCCGCAAAACAGCAGTCATTCGGCAAGGCATCGATTCGATCAGGTGGCGATAGTATCCTGGAGTATCTGGTACCATAATGTCAACAGCAAAGCATCGATTCGAAGAGGTGGCGATAGTATCCTGGAGTATCTGGTACCATAATGTCAACAGCAAAGCATCGATTCGAGGAGGTGGCGATAGTATCCTGGAGTATCTGGTACCATAATGTCAACAGCAAAGCATCGATTCGAGGAGGTGGCGATAGTATCCTGAAGTATCTGGTACCATAATGTCAACAGCAAAGCATCGATTCGAGGAGGTGGCGATAGTATCCTGGAGTATCTGGTACCATAATGTCAACAGCAAAGCATCGATTCGAGGAGGTGGCGATAGTATCTTGGAGTATCTGGTACCATAATGTCAACAGCAAAGCATCGATTCGAGGAGGTGGCGATAGTATCCTGGAGTATCTGGTACCATAATGTCAACAGCAAAGCATCGATTCGAAGAGGTGGCGATAGTATCCTGGAGTATCTGGTACCATAATGTCAACAGCAAAGCATCGATTCGAGGAGGTGGCGATAGTATCCTGGAGTATTTGGTACCATAATGTCAACAGCAAAGCATCGATTCGAGGAGGTGGCGATAGTATCCTGGAGTATCTGGTACCATAATGTCAACAGCAAAGCATCGATTCGAGGAGGTGGCGATAGTATCCTGAAGTATCTGGTACCATAATGTCAACAGCAAAGCATCGATTCGAGGAGGTGGCGATAGTATCCTGGAGTATCTGGTACCATAATGTCAACAGCAAGGCATCGATTCGAGGAGGTGGCGATAGTATCCTGGAGTATCTGGTACCATAATGTCAACAGCAAAGCATCGATTCGAGGAGGTGGCGATAGTATCTTGGAGTATCTGGTACCATAATGTCAACAGCAAAGCATCGATTCGAGGAGGTGGCGATAGTATCTTGGAGTATCTGGTACCATAATGTCAACAGCAAAGCATCGATTCGAGGAGGTGGCGATAGTATCCTGGAGTATCTGGTACCATAATGTCAACAGCAAAGCATCGATTCGAGGAGGTGGCGATAGTATCCTGGAGTATCTGGTACCATAATGTCAACAGCAAGGCCTCGATTCGAGGAGTTGGCGATAGTATCCTGGAGTATCTGGTACCATAATGTCAACAGCAAAGCATCGATTCGAGGAGGTGGCGATAGTATCTTGGAGTATCTGGTACCATAATGTCAACAGCAAAGCATCGATTCGAGGAGGTGGCGATAGTATCCTGGAGTATCTGGTACCATAATGTCAACAGCAAGGCCTCGATTCGAGGAGGTGGCGATAGTATCCTGGAGTATCTGGTACCATAATGTCAACAGCAAGGCCTCGATTCGAGGAGGTGGCGATAGTATCCTGGAGTATCTGGTACCATAATGTCAACAGCAAAGCATCGATTCGAGGAGGTGGCGATAGTATCTTGGAGTATCTGGTACCATAATTTCAACAGCAAAGCATCGATTCGAGGAGGTGGCGATAGTATCCTGGAGTATCTGGTACCATAATGTCAACAGCAAGGCATCGATTCGAGGAGGTGGCGATAGTATCTTGGAGTATCTGGTACCATAATGTCAACAGCAAAGCATCGATTCGAGGAGGTGGCGATAGTATCCTGGAGTATCTGGTACCATAATGTCAACAGCAAAGCATCGATTCGAGGAGGTGGCGATAGTATCTTGGAGTATCTGGTACCATAATGTCAACAGCAAAGCATCGATTCGAGGAGGTGGCGATAGTATCCTGGAGTATCTGGTACCATAATGTCAACAGCAAGGCCTCGATTCGAGGAGGTGGCGATAGTATCCTGGAGTATCTGGTACCATAATGTCAACAGCAAGGCCTCGATTCGAGGAGGTGGTGATAGTATCCTGGAGTATCTGGTACCATAATGTCAACAGC
Source organism: Macrothele yani (assembly GCA_039090855.1). NCBI lineage: Eukaryota > Metazoa > Arthropoda > Arachnida > Araneae > Macrothelidae > Macrothele > Macrothele yani. The sequence continues at coordinate 94,676,352 of CM076991.1, forward strand.
AAAGCATCGATTCGAGGAGGTGGCGATAGTATCTTGGAGTATCTGGTACCATAATGTCAACAGCAAAGCATCGATTCGAGGAGGTGGCGATAGTATCCTGGAGTATCTGGTACCATAATGTCAACAGCAAAGCATCGATTCGAGGAGGTGGCGATAGTATCCTTGGAGTATCTGGTACCATAATGTCAACAGCAAAGCATCGATTCGAGGAGGTGGCGATAGTATCCTGGAGTATCTGGTACCATAATGTCAACAGCAAGGCATCGTTTCGAGGAGGTGGCGATAGTATCCTGGAGTATCTGGTACCATAATGTCAACAGCAAGGCCTCAATTCGAGGAGGTGGCGATAGTATCCTGGAGTATCTGGTACCATAATGCCAACAGCAAAGCATCGATTCGAGGAGGTGGCGATAGTATCCTGGAGTATCTGGTACCATAATTTCAACAGCAAGTCCTCCAATTCCCGTACATTTCGGGGTGGTAATGATGTAGCGCGAACCCGCTTTTCTAAGTCGAACCACAAATGTTCTATTCGGTTCATATCAGGTGAATTTGGAGGCCAGGGCATCAACAGAAAGTCACCAGCATGTTCCTCGAACCACTCCTTGACGATTTTTGCAGTGTGGCACGGCGTTTTGTCTTGTTGGCAATGGCCATTACCAGCAGCAAACACAGGTGCCATGAATGGGTGAACTTGGTCCGCAACGATGTTCAAATACCTGACAGCTGACATGGATTATGCTATTCGGATAATGGGGCCTAAAGTGTCAAAAAAACATCGTCCACAGCATAACACTACCGCCACCATCCTGTTTGCGCCCAACAGGTCATCTAGGTGCCATAGCCTCCATTTGTAATCGGTGTATTCGCTCTCGGCAGTCTACATGATGCACCAGGAATCTTGATTCGTCAGAGCAGGCCACTTCTTCCAATCATTCACGGTCCAGTCCGGATGATCTTGGGCCCATTTCATGCGTTGTTGGCGATGACGTGCAGTGAACATGAGGACCCGGCTGAGTCTTCGGCTATGCAGGCCCATGGGCAGAAGGCTGTGGTGAACTGTGTGCTGTGACGCATTGCCCTGATCACCAGTGTTGTAGCTGCGGGTGATTTATCGCACTCTAGCCCTGCGGTCGCTGTGTACAATGCGCGACAGCCTCCGCTCTCCTCTGGCATCAATGAGCTGTGGACAACGGTTCGTCGTTTGTCCGTCTGGGCACTACATTTGATACATACTCACTATGGCGGCACGTGAGCAATCCACATGCCGCGCCGTTTCCGAGATCGTAGTTCCGAGACACCGTACCATCACAATTTGTCTTTTATCAAACTCCGATAAATCGGTTGCTTTTCCCATTCTGACTCCGACCACTCTACTAACCGAAGCTGGTCCCCGAGTTGTACAAATATTGCTCTGTGAACTACACCTGCGCCACCGTTCGGTCTCCAGGCGCGCTCATTTCTCAAGGCTTGGGGTGGTCATGGTGTAAAGGCTCATCGGTGTATATATACACTATGCGCGTTTATTTATGTATAGTCCCCCCCCCCAACAGGAATTCTTGGGTGCACCACTGTTTCTAACCATTCATCCAGATTCGAGACCTGGATGGTGCACTTTGCTTACGGCACAGGTTCTCCTACTTCTCTGAAACTAGTGGCCCTAAATTAGGGACGGGGGCTACTTATAGCCCTAAGAATTGCTCATCGCCAAACCCCGAAATAAAACGAAAAAAAAATTACTGTACAGAATGGGTTTTTTTTCGAGGTGAACGATATTCATGAGCAACCCTATCAGCTATAAGCAGTAGCCTGTCCCTAACTTAGGGCCGCTACTTCCAGGAAAGAGAGAGAGCCATTGCTGTTAGACAGACATTCCACCAATACCTCACCCAGTGCTCGAGCGCTGACCCATCTCAGACGAATAATCAGAAGCATTGCTTAGACCACTGCGCCACCAGTGTGGCTCAGAAGTTTTATGAAGGTGTTAACATCACATTACTGTTAACGATACACTACTCAATATTTATTGATAGTGCTTTAAACTACCCATCCCATATGGATCAGAAGCATAGTTTTCTGGTAAGTCGTTCGGATTCGAGATCTGAATTAGGCATACATGGTGCGCTTATCTTACGGCGGTGGCTTTTCTTCCTCCCTGGAACAGGTGGCCCTAAATTAGGGACGGGACCACTTATAGAACTTAGAATTCAGAAAAAAAAAATTCGATAGTACCCTTGTAGATAATTCACGCTATGCATCTTTCTCATGCCAAAATCTTTGTGGGAATGAAATAAAAAGAGTGTTTCGAGAGTATACGCAGTCGTATCAGAATAATATGACCACCCCCAGAATCACAGTGTACCCGCCCAGGGCATCACAGAGTGCACGAGATAAGATCGACCACACGGAGGTGTAAGCTGCCGGTCAGGACTGATGAGCCATAGTGCATCAAGTGAGCGCAATGGCCATCTGACGGACGTTCAAAAAGGAATGATCATCGGCTACCTCGCCAAGGGTGAAAGCATCTCAGAAACTGCAGACTTCTTGGGCTGTTCGTGAGGTGCTGTAGTAAGGGTGCACCAAGAGAAGACCACTGGCACACCGAGTTTATCCCGACGTCGTCATAACTGTAGAGCCCCAAAGGCCATCGACCCAGAGGAGAACTTCGCCTCCGTCTACTAGTAAAAGGCAATCGACGCGCAACAGTGCAGCAATTGACCACGCAAATGAACTCTTGGGCACCCAGGTACGTGTCCCCGATAACAGTAGAGCGAACCCTGTTCCGCATGGGTTTCCGGAATCCACGCTGCGTCAAGGCGTCCATGTTAACCCAGGTCCATCGGCAGTGACGCCTGCAGTTTGCATGGGACTACCGTCATTAGACAGTGTAAAAGTGGGAAAATGTTGCCTTCTCCGACGAATCGATGTTTCTACTCCACAGAAGTGACGGGCGGAGGCGGATACGGCGTCTGACAGGCACACGAGAACCAACATCCGGGCACGCTTGTCGGTCACGTGCAGGACGGAGGTAGCAGTGAGTATGTCTGGGGGACGTTTTCCTGGTATCACTTGAGACCACTGGTACCACTGGATGGGTCCCTGAACGCCATTGTCTGCCTGTCCATCCTCGCTGACCACATGCAGCTCTTTATATGGAAAGTTTACCCTGGTGCTGATGGTGCCTACCAACAGAACAATGCGCCCTGCCACGTCGCTAAGGGGTGCGTGACTGGTTCCAGGAACACGACAGCTATGTCTCCGTTCTCCCTTGGCGAGCGAAATCGCCCGACATCAATCCTATAGAGCACTTGTGGGACTATTTGGTTCGACAGGTTCGACGTGCCGACCCACAACCACGTGATCTCCGGGACCTCCGTGCTCTGCTGCAGTCCGAATGGGAAGGTGTGCCCTGGGTAACCTTCCAGGGCCTCATTTGTCCATGCCACGCCGTCTCGTCGCTTTTATCCGGGCCAAGGGTAGTTATTGCCCTTATTAGATACGTAGGTGGTCATATTATTCTGATACGTCACTCACGAACACACCGAGCCACAGTACGATATACAGTAAGTGGAATAAAATCATAACAACAAATAAGGTTTACTAATTCCTGACACTGAGTGGTCTCTAAGTAGCTGGATTAATGAATGTTATTGTCGTAAGACCAATGAAATGCAGGCTAAAATCTTACTCCCGATAAAAACTAAAGCTGAATAGCAAGTGTATTGGAGAAGAGGGTTCGTAACTTTGGGTCTAGGACAGGGGTTCCCAAACTTTTTGGGACGGCTCCGCCCTTCACATACCACAGTTTCCGTGCGACGCCCTGTACCCAAAGTTAGAAAAAAATTGCCCAAATTCGACTTTGTGGTATTTTTTTTAAAAGAAAATAATCATTTACATTACTAGCTTGTGTTCTTTTTAATGAAAAATACAAAATTACTATAGAATGAAATTACAGAACTGAATAAGAAGAAATTGATGAGACAGGCATATTTTCAAAACGATAACGCTCTTCAGTTTGCTTTCACATTTTCACAATAATTTTAGAAACTACCTAACAGAGGGCTTTACGTCTTAATGGGATGGGGGAGCTTGTTTCCCGTCACACAAAACATCGAATCTGGGGATAATATTCGATACAGCTACGCGGATCTCCTTCTCAACGTTAACTTTGCTTCTATATCTGGATTTTATTACCGCCAGAGCTGAAAGTCATGCCTCGCAAAGGTAGGGTGTGGTAAAAGGGAGAATTACTCTCACGGCTTTCTTACTCAATTCTGAGTACTCCTGTGCCACATGGTTCCAAAGCTGTAGGAGAGTTCCGGAAAAGAATGTCAATTTCAGTGTGGAGTTTGAAGAATTGTCAATTAACTTATATTAAATTTGCATACTGCGTTTCACTATAAATTCTAAGTTTTAGTTTTTCCTTATAGTCGCGACGCCCTGGACCAAGACCGGCGACGCCCTACACTGTTAAAAAATTTCTGAAATTCACGGACAAGTGTCCGTCATTTCTTTCGTGAATTAACGAAGCATGTTTCTGGTACTACCTTTCCAAGAAATAACGGAAGAAAACCTGAATTTAACGGACTTTCCGTGCCACGGGAAAATTCTGAATTTTCAGAAACCTTTCCGCAGTTTCTTTCTTATATTAACGGTAAATTACCGTTTTAGAGATCTGTTAACGGAAAATTCTGAATTTTCAGAAACCTTTCCGCAATTCCTTTCGTATATTAACGGAAAATCTCCGTTCTCACTTTTTCCGTATCCGTATGACGAGAAATTTCCTCTAATAGTAGCAATTCGTGGAAATACTTGAGGTTTGATTAACTTTCAAATTTCAATCGTCTGTCGAATTTTGAAGTTCCGTAGCGAGATCGGATATTGTGGATAGCATATCACATAGATTTTTATTTTTTTTGTGTGGCATAGGATATTTCTCCTTTCCCCTATTTGGTACACCAGCTACTTATTTACGCTTTCCAACCGTAGGTTGGAAAGCGTAAATAAGTAGCTAGTTATACGCTTTCCAACCCTAGGTTGGAAAGCGTATATGCTCCAGGTCCGTCCGACAGTCCGTCCGCACGATAACTGGCGTAAAAATGGTTCGATTTCGATGAAATTTTAATATGTGGTAGGGGACCACTTGGGGACGAACCCTATTGAAAACGGGACAAATATGGTCTAAGGTCACGACGTAGGAGCGGAATCATTCCAATGCCCTTATGCGTCATAACTTGCGTAAATATGGTTCGATTTCAATGAAGGTTTACTATGTGGTAGGGGACCACCTGGGGACGAACCCAATTGAAAATGGGACAAATGGGGTCAAAGGTCACGACGTAGGAGCGGAATCATTCCATTGCCCTTATGCGTCATAACTTGCGTAAATATGGTTCGATTTCAATGAAATTTTACTATGTGGTAGGAGACCGCCTAAAGACGAACCCAATTGAAAATGGACGAAATGTGGTCAAAGGTCAGGACATAGGATTGCGATCCATTCCATCGCCCTTATCCCATATTATTAAGGTTGACGTCAAGTAATTTTGCTTCCTATACTTCCAATGGAAAAACTTTTGTACACATTTCCTTCACAATTAATGTGTTCCCAAGGATGAAAATTTTAACATCGATTACAATAACTTTTTTTTTTTTGAGGTTTAACGACCACCGTAAGCAACTCAATGGGCAGTCGCCCGTCCCTAATTTAGGGTCACTGGTTCCAGGGAAGGGAGAGGGCCAGTGCCGTAAGACAAACACAACATCCATGCCTGACGGGATTCGAACCCGGACCCCTTACGGACGAATGATCAGAGGCCAGCACCTTAGGCTAGCACTGCGCCACCTGGGCGGCTAAAATAACTTCATATTATAACTTGGAAAACTTAATATTTTCTAAAACATAACCATAATTATATTAAAAATCAATAACTTTTTTTTTGGTGGTGTTGAAACCAGGAAAAGGATGGCGCGACCTGTACTGTGATGACGTCATTGGACAAATAAAAGTTGGATTGCATAATTACGGTTATGGGTTAGAAAATATTAAGTATTCCAATTTATGAAATGAAGCTATCTTAATCATGTTCAAATTTTAATCCTTGGGAACGCATTAATTGTCCAGAAAAAAGATGGCGCGACCTGTATTTTCATGACGTCAGTAGACAAACAAATGTGCGGATCCTTTAAAAGTTTTATGATGTCATACTCTTGCTGGCGGTCGCAATTCCCATCTGCCTCATTACGTCATGCGTTGTGTGCGTATGCTCGTCCGCCCGATAACTCGCGTAAAAATCGTTCGATTTCGATGAAAATTTTGTATGTGGTAGGGGAACACCTGGGAAGGAACCCTATTGAAAATTGGCGAAATGGGGGTCAAAGGTCAGGACATAGGAGCGGAATCACTTCCATCGTCATTATGCATCATAACTTACGTAAAAATGATTCGATTTGGATGAAATGTTAGTATGTTGTAGGGACCTGCCTGGGGACGAATCCCATTGAAAATGGGCGAAATGGGGTCAAAGGTTAGGACATAGGAGGGGGATCTATTCCATAGCCCTTATGCATCATAACTTACGTAAAATTGCTTCGATTGCGACAAAACTTTATCATGTTATTTCGGAGGTATACTGAACCAGTTCTGTTGAATATCATCGAAATGGGATCAAAGGTCAGGGTACAGGAGTGAGATATATTCCACAGCCATTTTCCTCATAACTTGAGTAATAACTTGAGTAATGATTTCTAGTATGTTGGAAAGCGTATCATAATCAATGCATTGCATGAATTTACTAACTTGTTATATATTGTGTTACTGTAAGAAACCGGGTACTTATTGTACAGATGATTATACGATGTCTGTGTATCAGTCTTTGGACAACTTAAGACAAAAGCTATTATAGCTATCTAGAGTAAATTTCATATTTAGTTTGTGTGTGTGTGTGTGTGTGTGTGAAATAATACTATAAAAAGTACATTTCCCCATTTTTAAAGATAAATGAGTCATTGTCAGTTTAAAAAAATCATGTTGCAAAGCAATTTGTTGCTTCGAAAAACCACGATGAAAAATGCTTAATATTTGAAAAGTCCTCCTATAGGAAAAAAAAATAAATTACAAACCTATTCAGAAAAATAATAAGCTCCAGCAGAATATAAAATGACTAAATCACTCACATTAATGGCAAAAATCAAAATTTCTTTGTCGTGCGATTCGTTTTATGACATACGTGAGTCATGTTTCAGAGCATATGTGGCTCAGTTGGTAAAGGCACAAGTTCCCTGTACGGCGAGCAATAACGTCGGGTGTTCGATCCTGACCTATGAGGGTAAGTAAGTATTGCCACCCTCAACTGCAGGGGAATGGCCAACCCCTTAGCCAACTCCCTTGCATATGAGGACCTCCACAACCTAAACGCCGACGTCCTCCTTTTACAAGAAACCAACTGCACACCCAACACCAGATACACCCAGTGGCGGCCTTGGCCATATTCTCTTCACCACGCACACAGTCTCACCCAACGCGGAGGCATCGCCATCGCCCTCCACCTCCAAGCTCACCTCACCTCTATCTCTGTCACCAATCTGAACAGAGATCTACTGCATCACCTCGTTCTCACCATCCAACACACCACTTTCCACATTTTTAACATCTACGTCCCCCACCAGACCAACCTGGTCGGACCTCTCTTTCAACACCTCCACACTGCCATTAACACCCTGCCCTCCAACTCCACTATCATTCTGGGAGGAGATTTCAATTGCATGCTCAACGCCGCAATTGATCGCTCCTCCGAGACTGACCGCAACACCTCCACGGCTAACCATCTTACCACCGTAGTCAACAACTCCACCCTTCACGACGCATACAGAGAGCTCTTACCCTCTCTCCGCTCCTACACGTGGAGGTCCCCGTCAGCAGCATCTTCTGCCGCTGCTCGACTCGACAGATTTTATATCTCTGGAGACCTCCTCCCCACCCTTGCTGCAGTAGAACACACTCCCACTGCCTCTTCTGACCACTGCTCTGTCCTCATCACTCTCTGCCTTTCTTCCACCCCCACCCGCAGCATCAGACATTGGACCTATGATCCAGAACTCCTCAACGACACAACATACCGCACTACCGTCACCAACATTCTCCAAGATGCCATCGCCGCCCTTCCCTCAACAGACTGCTCCATACAACACTGGCTCGACACGAAAGCCAACATTCGCCTCCTCTCCAAACAAACTTCCTTCACTAACAGAACCCTCCACCGCATGCACACAGACAACCTCAGAGCCCTTCTCAACATCACCGACATCACCTCCCCGTCCTTCCTCACACACCAACTTGCCCTTCAGAAAGCACTTGAACCCCTCGCCCACCAAGCTATCCTGCGGATGAAACTCCTCCACCTCAGCACAGTCGAACATCCGCAGGAACACTTCCTTAACATTGATAAAACACACCGAACCTCCTCCTCTCTCCACTCCATCACTCTCCCCAACGGCAACACCACAGATGATCCCCAAGAAATCTGCACCCACGTTCACCAGCACTTCACCGACCTATTCACTCCTTACTCTGATCCCCCTTACGCTCTTGACAACATCCTTCATTCCTTACCTCAAGTCCCTCACCACCTTCACCCTTCGCTTTCAACCTCTTTCAACCACCAGGAGATTCTCTCTTCACTTTTCAATCTTAACCAGTCAGGCTCCCGAGGGCCTGATGGTCTAACCGCAATCTTCTACAGGAAATTTTCCTCCCTCATTCTACCTCTCCTCCTGGCGTGCTTCAACTCTATCTTCTCCTCCACCTCCATCCCGGCGGAATTCACCACCGCCCACATCATTCTACTCCCCAAAAAAGGCTCGCTTCTTGACATGAACAACTGGCGCCCTATCAGCTTCTTGAACCTGGACTACAAAATTCTCACCAAAACCCTCTCCACGAGGCTTAACCTAGTATTTCCATCCTTGATTCACCCCGACCAGTCCTACACCATCCCGTCCAGGTCCATCCACGAGAATATTCACATTCTCCGGGATATCACCCACCTTGCCCACACCCATGATGAACCCCTCGCCCTCCTAAATCTTGACCAGAGGAAAGCATTTGACAACGTGTCCCATCGCTACCTCGCCGAAGTCCTCCACAACTTCGGTTTCCCTGCCCCCTTCTCCTCCATCATCCTCACCCTTTACAGCAACGCAGTCGTTCACGTCAGGACGCGAGCCTTCCTCACTGCCCCATCCCCTTCCAAAATGGTATCCGCCAAGGATGCCCCCTCTCTGGCCAACTCTTCGCTCTCTGCTTTGAACCTTTTCTCCGCTCTGTTCGCACCGCCTTTGCCTTCTCCCACCCCACCGAGCTCGCCAGCCATCGGCACCATGCCATCTATGTCTCTGCTTATGCCGATGATGCAACATTCATCATCAGGCAAAACAATCAATTCCCCCTCCTCCTCTCCCTTTTCGACGAGTACGCCAACCTCTCCGGTGCTTCCCTCAACCTCAGCAAAAGCACTGGATTGTGGTGCGGATCCTGGGCTTCCCGGACAGACACCCCCTGCGCCGCCCAGTGGTCCTCCGACAGTCAGCACCTCCTTGGTGTCCACATCGGAAAGCGACTCGTCACTGATGCTGCCACCTGGCCCCCTCTTATTCGAAAACTCAAGCAGACTGCAGGCTGGTGGGCTCAAGCCAAATTCTGCACCTCCTTCCACAGTCCCGCTGCCATCGCTAACAGCCTATTCATGTCCCAGGTGTACTACTCCTGGACAAACACTCCCGTCCCCTCCCACATCCATCTCGACGTCTCCAGAGTCCTCACCAACTTCATTTGGTCCAAGCACCATTGAACCACTGCTGAAACCCTCACTAGGCCCATCTCCCATGGAGGACTCGCTCTCTTCGACGTCCCCATTAGGTACAAGGCATTTAGACTCGTCTCTTTCTTCTCTGCCCTGACCTCTTCTAACCCTGCCACCTCCACCCTTCTAAACGTAATCTCTTCTCCGCGGAACCCCTCTCTCACTCTCCACACCTTCCTCCTCATGGACCAATACCCCCGAGTTCCTACTCGCCTCTCTCCCACCTACCATGAGGCTATCACCCTTTTTCGCTCTCTTCCCACCACTCGGATCTCTCCAACCTCTACCCTCGAACTTCTCTCTGAACCTCTTTTCTTCTCCTCTACCCTTCACCCCCTCACCTTCCTTTCTTTCACTTTCCCACATGGCTCCGAGCGGGGTGGTCACTGTACGCCAGCTCGTACACACCAACCTCGCCTGGAAACATGTCTCCGAGCTCTCTCCCACCCTCCCTGGATCCACCTCGAACAATCATAAGTTCACCCTCATTAAAGAAGCTCTTCGCCTCCTCTTCCCCTCCCTCACCTCCCCCAATGGGATCCGCACTGTCCAGGCAGCGCCAATCCGCCTCCCCTTCACTCTCAATACTCCCTCTGCTGCTCTTCACATACACTCTATCAGTGTAAAACAACTTTACCACTTCCTCAGGAACTCTACCCTCACACCTTACCCTACTCATTCACTCACTCCCTCCCAATCCACCCCAGTCTGGTCCACACTCACCACACTCACCAACCACCCACACGAAATCAACATTCAGTGGCAATTCCTCCACTCTCGTCTGCCAGTTCCAAACACTCTACAGCAGATGAAGATTCTATCTTCCCCCCTCTGCCCCCTCTGCGCAGAGCCTGGCTCCATACAACACACATACATCCACTGCCCAGCCCTTCTCCCGATGTTCCATCTGATGTTCTCCCTTGCCTCCAAAGTCTGCCCTATCACACACAAGATGGAACACTACCAATTCCTCAACACTGCACCCACCACACCACACATTTCAAGCACATGCGCATACTTCTTCGTCCTGGCGAAGTATGTCATTTACCAACTTTATTTACAACACACCAACAACACACCACTCACAGACCAACCAGCAAGCACCAGCCTGCTCCACCACTTCAGGAACAGGGTCGTCGCCCGCCTCCAGGCAGACTACACAGAAGCACACAGGACGGCGACCCTCAACGAGTTCTGGAAGCGGTGGAACCCACACATCAGCACACAGGACGGCGACCCTCAACGAGTTCTGGAAGCGGTGGAACCCACACATCAGCTGGTTCACCATCACCAGCGACGATCAGGTCCGTCTCGACTAAAAGCAGCTCAAGAAACTACAGCAAACCCCACGCTGTGCACCACTCCAAAGAACCATCTGCCAGCACCTGCACCAAACAATTGGAAGCAACACTGCAAACCAGGTTTGGAACTATGACTGCATTCAACAGACTGTAAAAAGCATCTTTCCTTCTGTTAACAATTTGCATCATCTCTTTCAGATCTCACCCAACCTGAAAAGACTCTGGACTCACCAACCAATGCACCACTCCCAACTCTAACAACAGTGAAATCATCCTCTGTAAATAGTATATGTTCATCTGTGAAACTGCACCTCAACACATCTATTCTCATGTTATATCTCTGTCAACATACACACATGCTGCTCAAATGAGCAAAACAACTGTAAATACTCACTGCATATGTAAATATTCACCTTACTCTTACCATCATCAATTTCCTGAGGAGCGAAAGCTCTCTTGCCTTGTCAGCCACGAATGTACTTCATCTTTTAAATTGTAAATAAAGTTTGTTTTGAAAAGTGTTGTGCAGGTTTGCGGGATTTCAATTTAAGTACGGAAAAACCAGAAATGGATTTTTCTGAAATAAACGGAATTTCTGTCTACGGAAATATCTGTGAAAATACGGAAGTTAAAAGGAACGGGGTCCTTTACAAACGGAAATTTCTGAAAAACACGGATACCTACCGGCAACTTTGCTGCGCGTTATTTTCAGAAATTTTCCTTGAATTCACAACACTTATTTTTTACAGTATAAGGCGTCGCTACGCACAGATTGAGAACCTCTGGTCTAGGATATCTACAGGTACACCTCATCGTATTATACATTGTACATCATTTTAAAGCTCTCGTCAATAGTAGGAACCTCCGCTCTCCTTGGGGGTCGAGAGGAAATTAATTTCGCAACGACGCACTACTTTCATAGCATCAGAAGTTAATTTTTTCTAATGGCTTTTATCACCGTATCGATGAAAACACACTGCTGTCTTATACACGATTTAAAATATGAATACTATATACAACTTAAACGTGATGACGTTAAAACCATGAGTATTTTCAAGTTCACAGTGAACTCATCTTCAGATGTAATGATTACTGCGCTTAGCTCTTGAAGTGACAGTATACGTGTGGGAGCACCATTCGTTTGCGCATGTGCGTAAACGCTATTCGTTGTTGATAGTCTGAGGGGCCTGATTGTCGCACAATAATCTCCAAGGCAACGAATTGCAATGGGTGAGTCGTCGTTACAACGATTTGACCTGTGTCTATGTATCATTAGACTTTCAGTCAATAGCAAGGAACAGACATTCGGAGTGTTGAGGATTATTGCGTTCTGCCAAATGGACAAATGGTTACCGTGAGCCATATGGGTAAATGGTTACCGTGCTTTAGTAAGTTGTAGACACGGTCGTTTCAACTTGCTAAAGCAGTTGTAGTCGACCGTGTCTTTAAATTATATTTGTGCTCATAAACTCGCAATTTAAGATTTCGGCGTGTACGTCCGATACATATTTGGTTATCAGCATCCTCACTTATTGCCTCTAAAGGAATTGCATTTACACGCTACTTAGATTCGAGAAGAATCGTATCACGATCTTTTCTGATAATATCTTGGATATTACGCGTTTTTAATCCAAAGTCAATTCTGTGACGACTGCAAATACTTCTTAGTGTATAAATCCATCATTCTTTCCACGTTAAGCAACGCACAGCAACCGAAAAATTGTTATTCGGCCGCCGTCGGGGAATCGAATCCCGAATCTCACTATATCCAGCCGAGCGCGTTGGCCTTACACCACAGCTGCCAACAATTCACGGTGCTATGTGTGTTTTTCTTTTTCAGTCAGCATCTGACATCATAAATCCGTAAGATGAGCTCAGCTACTGAGACGTCTCCATCTGGTGGGCATTAACGGCACTGGCTCGGCTGGATATCGAGAAATTCGGGATTCGATTCCCAAACGGCGGCCGAATAAAAAAAAGTTCGGTTGCTGTACGTTGCTTAACGTGGAAAGAGCGATTAATTTATTTAATCAACTGACGCCACGTATTTAGATGATTTTCACTTCTTAGTGTATTTGACACAACTGGAATGTACGGAATAGAGGCTTGACAGTGGGTTTTGGGTTGGCGCTGCGTATGATTGTGCCAACCAACGAGATAGAAATACGTAGAGCGCTTACGTCGGGGAACGGGTGAAGCCACCGGAAACAAGTGGCAGCCATGTTTGATGAGGTACAGAACGATTTCCGTTCCGTGTTAAGCAAGGGAGTTTTCGTAATATATGGTTTGATGTTAAATAAGGATATAACTCAGAAATGTTGTTATAAACACCTAGGGGGTGAGACTAAAACTTTAACGTATCAAATAACGATTTTCATTGTTAGTTGACGGCAATAGTGTTTTAAAAAAAAAATGATATTTTAATGGATGCAGCTTGCTGTCGTTGAATAAAATCTCATGCCGTAATTTTTTGACATTTAACAAATTTTTTGGAGCAAATTTTCAGAGAAATATAAGTCAGCGGTAATAGAGTAAATGAAAAAAAAAAAAAGAAATACAAAAATAAAAAATACAGTTGCAGTCAATCCGCAATTTCGGTAAAAATTTTAGATATTCGTGGGTCATCACCATGAGAATGCTCAATCATCCCACAGCTTATCACTCCAAATACATAGACGCCAAATATTTTATGAGAGTTTTAAATGAAAAAAAAAAGTTCGAAGAAAAACGGAAAACAAACAATGAGTTTACACAGCCAAGAGGTACCAATATTAAAATACTTTTACCAACTGCCCCTATCTTATATAATCAGAAGAAAACTACTACTTACCTGGTTTTTATTTAATAAAAATTAAAAGTCCTTAGCACTGGGCATGTTTCTAATCTGTTTGTTAGTCTTGACATTCAACAACACAAATCTGTAAGCCTTATTCGTGGGTACGCAAGGCAATTGTGGTAACTTGACCATAATAAAGGTATCTCCCAGCACATACACTAAATACTTAACACAATATAATTCTCACTCTCTCTCTCTCTCTCTCTCTATGTATATATAAGACCCAGAAGAATACCCCATGGGAGATGAATGGATGAAATTCGAAATCATGCAGGAGTGACACGGAGACAGGCTCAAGACAGACAACTGTGGAAGAAACTTGGGGAAGCCTTCATCCAGCAGTGGATTGATAATGGTTGATGTTATATATTTATCAGTAAAAAGAAGTAAAAAAGCACACTCATGTAGTAATTAGACCACGTCAACACTGCACCTTGCTGCTGGAATCAGACGTAGTAGAAATAAACATAGAATTAACCAGAAGTAACCCACTTTCATGGTTCTAAACAAAAATGACATGGAATAAAACAACTCAGGAACCCCAAACCACTCTTCAGGGAAAGACATCTGGAGCCCCGAAGTTAAATCATAGCTTAGGTGTTACCGAAAAAACCCCAGAAGATCCCATGGGAGATGGGTGGATGAAATTCGAAAGCATGTCGGAGTAACATGGAGGAGATAGGCTCAAGACATACGATTGCGGAAGAAACTTGGGGAGACCTTCATCCAGTAGTGGATTGATAATGGTTGACAATGATGATAATGATATATATTTTGATTATATACAGTATACATATATTGTAATGATAATAGTTGTCAATGATGATGATATATACACCATTATCAATCCACTGCTGAATGAAGGTCTCCCCAAGTTTCTCTCCAAATGGTATTTACAGTTAGCAACACCAGTACCGAGTAGCTAAAAATAGTTTTATGTACTTTTTCAACCTAAAAAGACATAATTTTTGGTATAAAAAATCTTTCTACACATCCTGCTTTTAATATCTGGGCAGGTAAATTTTCTGTGGGCATATATTATTTTAGATATTATTCAAGCTCTGGGCTGAGTGACCAAAAAATTCAGATTATGGACTTTAATTTTTTTATGGGACAAATAATTGTATTTTTTTTTGTTTCAGTATTAAGTATTTAATATTTTTTATTTGCACTTTCATATTTTACTTTTTTTTTTTGAGAAGCCTAGTTTTTTGTTGTCCCAAAGCTGAAATTTTGTAGTTTTCACCTGATATTTGGACACATTTTGGCAATTGTTAAGATGTACTGCACATAGTTTTTTTTGTTTCAATTTTAAGGGCACAACCTCTTATTAATATGAAGTGAGAAATTAACAACTACTGATTTGCATTCATGATGTGCAAAAAGTTTGGCGAGCAAATGTTTATGTTTTGTGTTGTTATTTTGTGGGTTCCTTCAGCAGTCTTGCTGGAAATACAAGTGCGTCTGATTTGTATTTTAGAGAAATACAGGCACAACTTGTTCAATTCAAAGAAAGATTGATTTACGTGAGTGATATTTGTTCAATACTAACCTCTCATATATATGGTTGATGCAAAAGGAATAACTGGCAATTTATACATGGACATACTGACTGTACATTCATCATGAATCAGAGGTCACATTCTTCAAAAAAAAAAAAAAAAAAAAAAAAACCACCACCTATCACGCAAAAATCAAATGCAAGTAGTTATTACAAAATGTTGCTAGTCCCTTTCTTTTGTATAATTCCATAATTTTTTTTCAATTGTCATTTCATAATCGTGTGTGCCAGTTTTCATAAATATTTTATGTTGTTTGCATTTTTGAGGTACCATTGTACTCCCTGTTTCCTATTTTCAGTTTTAAATCAATATTGCCTGTATTTTTGCTCCCCAAAAACCACACACATTGACTAACACATTCACAAATAAAGAGTATTCTGTCAAGAAATTTTCAAGCTCCCCACTCTCACTTTGTTGAAGTAATACTACAGATTAATCAGTAATCAGAGACAAATGCCTAGAACACAAGCTGGGTGACCCTGTGCTTTCAGATAAAATACTAGATTGTTTCCTGACAGGTGTCAGCAAGCAATAAATTTATATTACCAATCACAATTATTACTTCTGCAATTTAAGTAACCATAAATTGATTGCTTTACCAGTATTTGCTATCTAATGGGCATTAGCCATGGGTACATGATCTTTATCACATAAAAAGAAATTGCTGCTTCCTAAGATTTTGAAATATTTGTTGTCTTGTCAGGCAAGTTGCATGTACACTGTACAGATTCTAGAATATATATGCAAATGCCATTTGCAAGACATCCTCAGTATATTGAAAAAAACAAAACATTTACATAGGTAGAAATTGTACCCCAAAAGCCTCAAAGTTGGTAACCCACAGTTAACCTCAGCTTCCCAGAGTAAACATCATTCAGTTTTCACATTGAGTACGACTGTTTACAAAATATAAGAAATAAAAAGTCTTAAGATAACACAGATATTGAAATGGCTTATCTGCTGGTTTAATCACCAGCTACACGGATTAGATGTTTTATTTTTTGTGTTTGATTAACTGAGCATTTACAGCTCAAATTTATTTTAAAATGCTTACTTGTGAAATGTAGTTCCACAATCCTTGTTCCTTTTATTCTTACAATCAAAAGCTGCGCAGTAATATGGCATTTTAAATATCAACAATGTGCTGATAATTGTGATTATTCACGAAACTGTAGCACTAAATTTGTAATGAAGCATAACACGATCGCCGAACAGCTGAAAGAACCGAGGTGACTCCTTGACACACGCAGAATTTGTACCTCATCAAAGATGGCGGGCTCTCCCCGCGTTGGCTTCTGCTGCCACGGCAGAGAACCAATCGCAGAAGCACTCTATGTATTTCTATCTCGTTGGTGCCAACAATATCAGGTGGGTAACCAAAAGAGAAAGCATTCATCTTGATTTGTCTAAATTCTTGTTCTCGAAAATTGAGTGTGGACGAGTGATTTGTGGCACGACCGACCATAAAGTTTAAAGATGCAAGTCAGTAGTCCCATGACGGTAGTCCCATGCGAACTGCAGGCGTCATTGTCGATAAGACCTGGGTTAACATGGGCGCCTTGACGCAGCGTCAACTCTCGAGGCTCATGCTTATCAGGACTCAATCTATTCTTACCAGGGACACGTACCTGGGTGACCCAGCGTTCATTTGCGTGGTCAATTGCTGCACTGTTGTGCGTCGATTGTCCTTTACTAATAGACGGAGGTGACGTTCTCCTCTGGGATCGATGGCCATTGGGTCTCCACAGTTATGACGACGCGGGAGAAACTCGGTGTGCCAGCGGTCCATTCATGGCACACCCTTACTACAGCACCTCGCGAACAGCCCACGAAGTCTGCTGTTTCTGAAATTGAGGACCAGGATTGACGTAGACTATCCAGGCTCGTACAGACAGACCGTTTGGCCACGACGGCGCAAATACCATCCAGGTAAAATGTCGGAAGCTCAAGCAGCGTCAGCGAGCGAATGGTACGCCGCACGCAGCTTATTCTGGGTTACGGGAGCCGATGCACTCGTGTGCCATTGTTGATTGCTCGTCATCGGAAATTAAATCGATGACGAGCAATCAACTCGGCAGAGGTACAGGGTTTGATGCCGGAAGCATCAAACCTTGGACCTCTGCAGAGTGGCACCGCGTCATGTGGTCCGATGAATCCCGTTTCCAGTTGCACCGAGCTGACAGGAGGGTGCGGGTGTGGCGTCGACAGCATGAGGTCATACTCGGTCGTGCCATGTTGGTTCTGTTCAAGGCAGCGGTGACTCTTTGATGGGTTTGGGAGCCTTCTGATTGGACACATTAGATCCCTTAGTGTGTCTGGAGACGTCATTAACCGGAGCCCGCTATCAGCATGTGCTGGCTGTTCACCTACACGCTTTCATGGCCTCCGCGCATCCTGCGGCCGATAGTTTGTTCCAGCACGACGACGCACAACCCCACCAGGCAGCAACCACCGAGGCATGTCTGGAGGAACACTCATCTGAGTTTGAAACCATCCAGTAGCCCCCAAAGCCCTCGGATTTAAACCCCTTAGAAGCTCTCTGGGATGCCGCGGAGGCAAGCATCAGATCCATGGATCCTGGATTGATCTCTCGAGCGGAGTTGTGGCCCATGCTGCAATAGGCATAGTTGGCATTACCTCAGGAAACAGTCTGGCATCTGGTGGAGTCGATGCCTCAGCGTTTACAGTCTGTTATTTGCGCTGGAGCAGGACCAACACGCTATTAGACTGGTATCTCTAATGTTTTGTCCGTTGAGGGTATACTATATAAAACGAACAGAAAGAACAATAAGACTTGACCAGATGAATATAAAAAATTTCGTTTTTTATTTAAATCATAACCACAAAGTGCGTCTGATTCTTTAAATTTTGATTAAACATAAAACAAAATGCTGCAAAAAAAATTTGATTATATGTGCGTTGTAAAAGATTTATAAGGATTCATCTTTGTTTGTACTCTAGCTTTTGAAAATATCATCCTCCCCTTGTTTTTGCCTCAATGACTGACAAGATCTTTTGTTTGCATGAATGTTTGCCTTTTTTTCATTCTTTATTTTTCTTTCACTGTTATGAAATTTCTGTCGTACGTAAACCAAAAACGTAATAGACAGCAGAAGAACAGCTGAACATGCTTATATTGTAAGAACTTTTCCTGGGGGTCTGTTGTACTTGTACATGTACAAGCTTTGAGATAGCGGGATAGATGGCACAGTACAGGCTAAATTTTGTAATTGAGCGAAGCGAGACCGAAGGCCGAGCGGAGCTCTCTTTACGAGACTCGAGACAATTACTTGTTCGGGCATAGATAGGTACGAGATGACACATCCAATCACAGTGATTTTCTTCATGAGATTGAACATCGTCCATGGTCAGGTTTTGACGCCTTCCGATTCCCGAAATTCCGTCTCATCGAGGAATAAACGTCCAAAAACTTACATTTCTAGGGGGTTTCCGGGTTTTGAGAAGGGGTCGATCCATTTACTGAATCACATCGAACTCATATAGAAATATAAATTTATTAACGAGAATCGTTTCGGCTTTTAAGCTTTTCAGTATGCAAATAGTTATGTAGGTATTCATTCCTTTATTCATTTTTAATCACCTGATTTTTTTTTTTTTTTTTTTTTTTACATAATCATTACAACAGTGCCTTGGCATTTCAGTTGCATTTTCCTTCACCTGATTCTTTTTTCGAATTTGTTATCAAATTGTATGAATCCACGAAACGGAGACGCTTATGTTTAGCCCAGATGTGATCGAGTCTATACTATTTATGTAATTTCTAATTCTTCATAATGAGCTGTTAATTTTGCAATGAGGGGACGTAAGCATATTCTGTTACGTATATTCTGGACGTAAGCAATTCTGTTTACAAGGTATTTGCAGTCATATCTACGCTCCAAGAACCACATTGAAAAAAAAATTATTTGATCAAATACCACTCATTTCAAAGAACATTTGATACATATTTTCTCTCCAAAATAATTAGCAGTTTTTCTGCTAGAAGGCGTAAATAGTAACATATTTTTTCTACATCTCTGCTCCAAATTTTTTGATTTGAAAAATTCCTATTACGAAGCACATTATCCACTGCAGGAAACATTTTGCACATATGTCTTTGAAATTTTCATAACGTACAGCTCTGGCGGTACGTGGAGCATGTATGTATTTCTGTTTGTAACTTTATCTCTGCTTCTAAAATTCCATTAAAAAATCTTCCTATACCGTATGCTCATTTGCTATGCTAAAGAATGCGAACATAATCCACCTTAAATAACATCCAGTGTTCCCGCTGCTGTCAGCTATATAAAAACTTGTTTTTCTGTCTGTGCTTCTAAAATTTACACTTGAAAAATTATTTGTCCATTGCGTTGCTTTCTTTATAAAGAGTATCCTACGTATATTTTCTACTGCCTCATAATTCAAAGGTATGCAGCCAGCGTATATTTCTATTTGAAAGAATATCTCAGATCCTAAAGCCCCAGGAAAAATTCCTTCCTTTTGGTTGGGTAATCCTAGGAGCCGACTATAGTCATGTTGACATCCTAGGAGCCGACTATAGGCATATTGACATCCTAGGAGCCGACTATAGGCATGTTGACATCCTAGGAGCCGACTATAGGCATGTTGACATCCTAGGAACCGACTATAGGCATGTTGACATCCTAGGGGCAGACTATAGGCATGTTGACATCCTAGGAACCGACTATAGGCATGTTGACATCCTAGGAACCGACTATAGGCATGTTGACATCCTAGGAGCCGACTATAGGCATGTTGACATCCTAGGAACCGACTATAGGCATGTTGACATCCTAGGGGCAGACTATAGGCATGTTGACATCCTAGGAGCCAACTATAGGCATGTTTCGTTGCTTAAGCATGCCAAAGTAGAAATCGAGGCATGCTCAGTATGCCCTGATTTCTGCAGAGGAAACCAAAATTATTTTCGGTAACATTTCGTATATTGCAGTTAGAACTCATGAAATAAGATGTTTCTATCATTTAACATCAGCCATAGATTACTAAAGATAAAAATTGATATATTCAGCACATACTTTTGAAATAGTGTATGTTAAACATATTATTTTAGGATAAAAAAATCTTCAATATATCAGTTATGATTTTATGCTGAAATCAATACAACAATCTTTTTCAGATCCACTGAGAAATAAAACAGTTATTTAAAAAAATATAAAAAAAAAATAAGAAGTCGCGCCGGTGGCTCAATGGTAGGAAGGCGTGACTACTAATCGTTCGCCCAATATAAAGATGATAAACTATATAAGAGGATAAACCCTTTCATATGGATGATAAACTTGTCTTACGAATGATAAACTTGACTTACAGCACTGGCTCTCTCCCTTTCCTGTAAACAGTGCCCTGAATTTAGGGATGGGCGACTGCTTATGTATCCCAATGAGTTGCTCACGATGGTTGCTAAACAATCAAACAGCACAACAACAGCAACAAAAAACGAACAACTTTTGCTCGTAATACAAAGGCCGTTTCATAAAAACTGATAGTAACTTTTTTTGAGTTGGCAATAGTGCGAATTGAAAAAATAACCACGTAGACGACAAACTGCATTAAGGAAATATCCATGGTAACAGCTATTAGTCGAGGTAAACGATTCTATTTTTGTTATTGCGCAATTACGTCTTCATTTCTCCGTACAGCTATGGAGGTGAGTGATTCAGCGTTAAGAAGTGAAATGCGTTGCGCGATAAAATTTTGTTATCGTTTGGGTAAAACGGCTCCAGAAACAGTTGATTTAATGAAAAAAGCTTATAAAGATAAATGTTTGGGTGAGCCAACGATTTTTTAGATGGTGCTATGATTTCATTGTTTGAAACAACAATACATTCGAAAACAAAATATATGCAGTCACGCTTCCTAGAGGCAAAACTGTTCGTTACAAAATAGTGATTATATAAAAACATTTCTCACTACGAATTCTGTGCGTCGCGGAAGCAATTCCCTGAACCGGAATTTTAGAAGCAGAGATATCAGGGAAAAAAATTCATATTTACTGCCACCTTGGGAAAACTGCACCTTATTTGAAAAAGAGACTGCCCCGAAAAGCTTTGTAAATGACATCGAAAGAAAGAAATAATTTTTTCAGTCGGATGTTCAGAAGCGATAATGTGGAATGAAATGCGTTTTGAATTCAATAACATTTGCATTTACGCCATCTAGCGGCGAAGTTCTTCATTGGAAAAACAGAAAAGCAAGCATCACCGCTCTCACATTTCTGGTTTTCGACTGCAAACGGAATTTTTCAAATGGAACACATTGTTGCAGAAATGAGGTGTCCACACAAACGGGCGGACTGAAGTAGGCATACTTTTTTTTTTTTTTGACTGGGTGTTTAATGACTACCCTGAGCAACTCGATGGGCTATAAGCAGTCGCCCGTCCCTAATTTAGGGTCATTGGTTCCACGGAAGGAAAACAGCCAGTGCCGTAAGACAAACACACCATCCATGCCTCACCGGTTTTAGAACTTGGACTCTTCTCGAACGAATGGCCAAAAGCCAGCGCTTAGACCACTGCACCACCGGGCGGCCGAGTGATACTTTAAACACGTACTTTTTTTTTCCAAAGGCAAGCTAAAAAATGGAATACACTTTTGAAATTGCACGAAAAAATGGCCTAGAAATTTAAATGAAAACAACCAAACATGCCGGAAGACTAGTATAACTGCTCCAAAAACAGTTGGAAGCTTCATTGACCGAAAGCTTTTTGAGTTAATTGGTGATTATTTAGAAGAGCGTAACTAGGGCGGAGCAGATGGGGCGGTTGCTCCTGGCGCAGATCAAGAGAGGGCGCAGAAATCACTACTTACAATCTGATTAAAACTGGAATAAAAACTTCTATACCAGATTCCGTTACACTTAAAGTTTGAATATCTTCCTCAAAATGTTCAGGGGATGGAGTTCGCTCACATTCGGAAATGAAGGCACTATCATATAGTCCGTCCAACTAAAGAAGAACCACGTCCTATGTCGGAAAAAACGAAGCTTATTTTTCTTTAGTATGCTGCAAGGTAAGGATGTCGTTCACATTGTTGGAAATTCTCTGGAGGCCATTCAAACATCACTGTGGCTGCGAGCAAAGACTGCCAGTTACATTCGGTCCGTTTGATGTGATACCTAAGGTCCGAAGCAGTTGGAACATTTTTACTAGACATATTACTAGAGGAACAGACACGGATGGACAGCTTAAATATTGGACTGGATTCCAAGAGACAGGAAAAGACTCAGATGAAGACCACGTGGAAAATGGGTGGATAAAATTCGTAAGCTCGCAAGAGAGACCTCGAAGAGGCAAGTTCCAGACTAACCGTTCTGGAAGAAATTTGGGGAGACCTTCATCCAGCAGTGGATTGATAATGGTTGACGACGACGATGATGATGTGAAAGATAGAAAGACAAATGGAGCGCAATACAGGGTTTTTGAAAAAGAATGACCCGATTTTAAAGATGTATATTCAATAAAAAAAATGTATGATAGTTGCAAAACAAAGAGCCAAGTATGAAGGAAAGTCTAAAGTTTCACTCACCACAATTACAAATGCTCAATGTGCCCGCCACCTGTTGCACGGACAACATCAAGCCGATAGCTGAATTCATTCCAAACGCGTCGGAGAGTGTCTTCAGTCACAGAATTTACCGCGGCTGTGATTCTCGTTCGGAACTCATCCAAGTCAGCTGGTAAAGGGGGAACATAAACACGGTCTTTTACGTATCCCCATAAAAAAAATCACATGGTGTGATGTCTGGAGATCTCGGAGGTCAAGCGTGTAGTGCCAAGTCATGGGGTCCCCAGTCCCCTGCGTCCAATCCAACGCTGAGGCAATGTGTCGCTTAGAAACAGACGAACTTGGAAGTTCCAATGTGGCGGTCCGCCGTCCTGCTGCAAAATGTAATCTTCAGAGTCGTCCTGCAGTTGTGGAAGTAGCCAGTCCTTCAGCATTGCAAGATAGGAGTTGCCCGTAACCGTGTTGTCCGCAAAAAGAAAGAGCCATAAACCTTTCTAACAGAAACCGCGCAAAAAACATTTAGTTTTGGTGAATCACGTTCATGTTGGAGAGTTTCATGTGGACTCTCCAGTCCCCATATGCGAACATTGTGGCGCGAAACTTTCCCGCTTACATGAAAGGTTGCTTCATCGCTAAAAATCAACCTTTGTACGACGGTGTCGTCCTCCATGTCCTCTAACAGAGCTGCACAAAAATCTTTTCGTTGTGTTTTGTCACCTCCACGAAGAGCTTTCACCAGTTGCAATCTGTACGGCTTCAGCAGCAAACGTCGTCGTAAAACACGCCAAACAGTCACATGAGGGATGGCAAGTTCGCGGCTCGCACGACGAGTAGACTTCCACTGGCCTCGCTGAAACGCCTCGTAAATTCGTTGCACATTCGTCGCTGAGGTGGTTGGTCGTCCAGGACTCTTTCCCTTACATAAACACCCTGTTTTTTCAAATTGTCGATACCAACGACGAATGTTTTTGCCCCACTGGCGTAACGCCGTTTAAACGCACGCCGCACCGTAATCACGGACTTGGTCTTGCCAAATTCGAGCACACAAAACGCCTTTTGTTGCCTCGACACCATCTTCTCACTCACTAAGCGTAACAGCTGTTTGGACGCTCGTGTGGCCATCTAGCGGTAGTCATAACAAACTCTGGGCCACGCTCGTAGACACGATACGAGTCGCATTCATCGGTGGTTCGTGGTTGCTGAGATGTCCACTTTTCAAATCGGGACATTATGAAACACCCTGTATTTTGTGGTTTGCCCAGGTTGCTGAAATGTCTAGTTACACCTTTGTCATATAGGATATTTACAATTAGGTTTCACAGGTATCTATTTTTAAAATTACTATGAATGTGTTTGTTCATAACAAGAAACAGTGAGAAGAAAAGAGAAATATTTAAATTTTCCCCTATATTAAAATAAAATACTGGCAAATCATCTACAAACTGCAATAGTTTTAATTGTAAATAGAAAAATTTCATTTAAAAAAAAGGGTAGCATTAAAGTTTTAGAATTCACTTTGAACTATAATAATCAATAAAAAAAAACGTTTTCAATGATGCCTCTTCCTACAAACCCACTGGACGTTTTCATGGCAGCAAAGGTTTTTAATGAGATATTCAAAGTCAAGTTTGTTCACAAATTCAGCATTTGCAACAAAACTAGCCAAACTGGAGCGCCTCAAATTCGTGGATGAGTTCCTAAGATAACTCTTTAACTCTTTTAAGAACACTAAAGGACCTTTTACCAGATACATTAGAAGTCGCCATGCTGAAAAATGCATTAGAAGTCGTCATACTGAGAAATGCATTAGAAGTGATCATTCTTAAAGCACTGTCCAGATTAGAAGAAAATGAAACTACAGTTGTGGCCAAAATTGTGGGCACTCTTTGAAACTTTAACGTTTTGCATCTTCGTAGACTTATAGGAAATATTATGTTTCACTAAATGAAAATGTTTATATAGCAATTGAAAGATAATTTAATGGTGAATTCAATACAAGAAACAGAATTCAAATACCTGCAGTACAAAAAAGTTATGCTGGGAATACTGCAATCATGATAAATCTACCCTACAATCCGATAAAATGATATCAGATACTTACGATTGCAATGTACTAGTATCAGCATTTAGTAGTGTAACCTTTAGTTTAAAACAGCAGCACAGCGACGTCTCATTCTGCCAAAAATATGAAGCTCTGTCTTCACAATTATGTGGTGCCAGGAAGCAACTATAACCTCAATTAGTCGCTTTTAATTTGATGGACTTCTCATTCGTACGAGGTTTTTCCAACGGTGCCACAAATTTTCCATCTGTTTCAGGTCAAGGCTGTTTCCTGGCCAGGTCAACAATGGAATGCCCTTTGATATGAACCACTATTTGCATATTTGTGCTGTGTGACAGGGAGCTGAATGCTGCTGGAAAGGAAATGGCGCATTGTTGAGAAAGAGATCCCTGATGGAAGACGTAGCAGTTTTTGGTTCCATGACGTTGTCAATGTAATCTTTTGCGTTCAGCGTGCCGTCGAATACATCCTACTGCTATGAAGATGTAGCAGACACGTGACGCTCAGCATAGCAACGAGCCTTAGTAACGCAAGTGAAGGACAACCAGCCCCGTTTAAATGATGGCGTCTTACTTTGAAATTTTAACTTCCGAGTACAAAATGCGGTATTTGGAAAAAATTAAAGGGACTGAAGGAAAATATCCTTATGTGCTGAATACAAGTATCTTCGAAGGTGATGCGAAAAGTTTTCCGAAAGCGCAAATAGTAAATATTTTCCATTATTTCGTCTTTGGTCGAAGTGCTTTTACCGCAGAACAGTTTGAAGTATATAAAAGTACCGAAGAGTTTATTTAAGAAATATTTTGACTAAGAGACAAACTTTAAAAGGTGTTCTATAAGAAAATAGTCAGTAGCAATCAAACCTACGCAAAAAAAAAAAAAAAAAAAACAGCCAACACCTTTTAAATTCAACTTGAAAACTTTGAATCAACGAACGAAACGCCTGGCCCAATAAGTGCAAGCACTGTACTCCAAGCCAATAACGTTTGAAAAAGTAAAAGATAGATTCTCGGCTTTACCAGAAATCACTGATTTCTGGATAAAACTAACATTTAAAAGGTTCTCAGCCTTTGAAGAGTCTAACTCTTCAATAAAAAGTGTTGTCTAAGCTATGGGAAGCGATCTCTCTTCGTTTGGCATATAAGCGGATTTTTCGGTACTGCCTGAAGAGACAGCAGCTAGTAGCCTCAAAAAGATATTACGGTCTCGACTTCCTCTATTACGGCAATTCATAATGCCACAAAATTTAAGCATTTTGGCTTCAAATTTTTATGAACACCGACCGCTAATGATTGCACTTTACACACTAAGTGCAGGACAGCCAGCTATGCTTGTTTTCGATGACGTCACGTGCTACATCCTCATACATGCCCAAATCCCTAGCACGTCAAAACATCGCGGACATAGCATCGCAGGTCAAAACATCGCGGGGACAAGACATCGCAAATCATAACATCGCGGACACAAAACATCGCAAGCCATAACATCGCGGACACAAAACATCGCAAGCCATAACATCGCAGATCAAAACATCGCAAGTCATAACATCGCGGTGACAAAATATCGCAAGCCATGACATCGCGAGCCATAACATTTCAGGATGGGGCATTAATTAAACGGCTTTTTTTCTTTTCATTTTTTTCTTTTGTATTTTTCTAAACATTTGATCGTCGGTAGGAAAAATTCGTTCAGAGACTGGTTTAATTTGCAGAAGACTAGTATGTGGCACTTATCAAAATATTTCAGGAGAAGGCACTACTTAATATATCTTCTCATTCCTGGGGATTTTCATAAATAATTGGGTTTAGAAGGTTGGTTATTGTCACCCACCGGGCACTACTTATGCTACTGCGTTAAGGCCTAAATGGTCAGACAGAAGCCCCAAAGGATTTGGGGGTTACCAAGAGCCCCTAGGTTCCAAGGATGGTTTTGTCTTGCATTGAATGTCTTGTACTATACGATGCAGAAGAAACGTTATTGCGGTGGCAGTCATAATGTCGATACGGTCACAATATAGACAATCAAAATGTCTACACGGTCATAATGTCGACAGGGTCCAGAAAATATCAGCATGGTACTCTAACTTAGACCGTAGACGGTTTTTGGAAGTGGTCGGAGCCCGGGGTCGAGGGGCCCCCATAGAAAATTTTCGTAAACTCTACAGTTTTCAATTTAGAACCACCGAATTCGGTATACTATCTCATGGTGCTCTAACTTAGACGGTAGACGGTTTTTGGAAAGGTAGGGGGCCAGGGGTCAAGGGGCCCCCATACGCAATATTTGTCAAATCTATAGTTTTCAATTTAGAGCCACCAAATTCGGTATATTATCTCATGGTGCTCTAACTTAGACCGTAGACAGTTTTTGGAAGGGGTCGGAGTCCGGGATCGAGGGGCCCCCATTGAAAATTTTCGTAAAATCTACAGTTTTCAATTTAGAACCACCACATTTGGTATACTATCTCATGGTGCTCTAACTTAGATGGTAGAGGTTTCTCGGAAGTGGTCACACCCGGGGTCGAGGGGCCCCCATACGCAATTTTCGACATATCTACAGTTTTCAATTTAGAACCACCAAATTTGGTATACTATCTCATGGTGTTCTAACTTGGACGGTAGAGGGTTTTGGGAACGGGTCGGGGTCCGGGGTCAAGGGATCCCCATTCAAAATTTTCATAAAAAGTTCCATTTTAACTGCAACACAATTCAGCACTCCAATAGCCGACCTACGGTCTAAGTTATAGGCCGTAGATAACAGTAAAGTATAAAAATTTCCGGTTAATGGTGTATCAGAAACACAAATTAATAAACGTTAGCTTTCACCACCAACGGGCGGCTTATCAGGCAGAAATAAAATGTAATGTCGGTAGAGACTTCCAGATATTCAAAATTCAAACCGGTAAGAAAAAGTTGATCAATGCCAATGTCAAGTCGCATGCACGCAACATCACATAGATATATTGCAAATCAGTGTCGCGGGATTCTTAGAAACACATGCCAGATGTACCACAGTTTATATACAATGCTGGCCACCCAAAATGCAACACCAAGAAGGACACGAGATAGCAAAGCCAGATTTACTGGACACATAACAACAGATACAAAGATGAAACGATTGAGCTTACAGGCCCATGGGACTTGCGGAACACGCAAACATTAATAGTTCGTGTGGCCCCTATGGCAGGCGTAACGGCCGCTACACGCCGCGGCATCGAACGAAAGAGCCTTTGGATGTGGGCTTGGGGTATGTCGGTCCAGGCTGCTTCCACACGTGGCGACAGTTCATCAGGCGTAGCCGCGTGTGGTGCTTGCCGGGCCACTCGGTTGCCGATCAGCGACCAGACGTGTTCTTTGGGCTACATATCGGAAGAACAGGCGGGAAACAGCAGCAGTGACACCGGGTGGGCCGTGAAGAATTGTTGCACGATGCGTGCCACGTGCCGGCGCGCATTGTCCTTTTGAAAACGTGGCCGCTGGCAGGTCCTGCAGGTAAGAGAGGACTACAAGCTCCAAAACGTCGGTGATGTAGCGGTAGCTGTTGCGTGTACCGGCGATGCGTACCAGAGGGTTGCGGGTGTCATTTCCAATTGCGCCCCAAACCATAACGCCAGGCGACGGGCCGGTATGGTGATGCATCATGCAGGCGTCATACAGTCTCTCGCCGCGGTGCCGCCACACGCGGATCCAACCATCGTGGTGTTGCAGGCAGAAGCTGGATTTGTCGGAGACGATAATGCCGTGTCATTCCGTAGTCCAGGTGCGGTGTTCAACTGCCCAATGCCACCGCACTCGCCGGTGGTGTAACGTCAATGGTAATCGGAGCAATGGGCGCAGTGCGACAAGTCCCCGCTCCTGCAAATGACGTCGAACGGTACGTGCTGACACAGGTTGTTGCGCAACACACCCTAATTCCCGCGCTAACGTTCGAGATGTGGCGGTGCGAGCCGTCAATGCCCGCCGCACAACATGCCGGTCCTCTCATTCGGCGGTGTGCCGCGGCTGCGGTAATCACTCACGTTGGTGCGTCCGTCCCTCCTGCACCCACCGATTCCATACTCGCCTCATTGTGGCTGGATGTCGTCCCACACGGGCGCCGATGTCTCGGTACGATAAACTGCTGTCGCGATAAGCAACTATTCGTCCTCTGTCGAACTCCGAAACGTGCTGGAATGACTGTCGTATTCTGCGACGAGGCATCAGGAAGCTTCCCACGCACAGGTCCGACAGCACAACACACTTCCACTACTTACACCCCGCCTTCTGTGCACCCTTCTTATTGTGCTTCTCGATGGCGTGCCGGGCGCACATGATTTGCATATGCCCTGCAATGCTAATCGTTTGCATGTCCTCTCGCGGGCTAAGTATGCTGCGAATTTCAGGCCAATCGGATGCTTCCTTCTTGGTGTTGCATTTTGGGTGGCCAGCAGTGTATATATCCTCGAAGGTAAGTATTTCCATTCCTCTTCCTCTCATTTTTGTTTCGTAAAATTAAATTAACTAAATCAAAAAATTAAGATAAGTTTACTGGAAAATTACAGGAATATCTTTTTCATTCATTAACTTTCACCTGCTGAACTTGGCGATTCCTCAAATAATAATATTTACCCGGAAAATACTGGGTACCCATGCTAGTAGGAACTAAAGATAATGCCACACTTCTGCTCAGGTACAACACAACAATTATAAAGCCCTAGTCCTGGGCCTTTTAAGCAATTTTCAGTACGTCGTGCTAGTTTTCATAAGGATTGCATAGCAAGTCAAGATTTTAGCAATGCGCTTTACTGAGGTAGAAACGATTAAGTAGACCCTAGGCTTAGGCCTTTTTAATAGTTTTCAGTCCGCCGAGCTGATTTTCATATGGTTTTCATAGAAAATCAAATTCAATGTGTTGAACTTTTACTCGAGCACAAAACATTAATTGATATGCCTGAGGCCTAGGCATATGCCTTTTCAGTAATTTTAATAACGCCGTGATCCTATTAGGTGTGCATAACAAATGAGCTTAAGGGTGTTACGCCTATTAAACAATTTTTAAAAGGCCTAGGCCTAGGGGCTAATAATTAATATTAGGTGCCTAAGAGAAAATGCAACATTATTAACTTGACTTGTTATGCAAACCTTATAAATATGAGCACAGCGATTAAAAGTTACTAAAGTGTCCTTGTAAGTAAATTTTTTTGACAGAGTGCAAGTGCAGCGAAATGTCGATAGGTCCAAATATCTAAAGTAACAATGAAATTTGGAATATTTCTTTTTCCTTTCTTTTTATTTCAGTTTTGACACATATTAAGTTTTGAAAATATTTATATTTCTACCTATTTTTTTATCTTCATTGTGCTTTTAACAGAATTTCTTACCATGTGTTGGGCATTTTATTTTGTGTGGTTACTTTTTTTTTACGTTTTGGGCATTTTATTTTGAATTTTTATTTTCTGTGATGGTTGTAATGTCGACAGGATCAAAAGGTGAAACTGTGAGCAGTCAAAATGCCTACTTCCTTACAATTTTTTGTTCAAATACAGTACATGCTTTTGAATTGATTTATACCACTTACTCATTAAGCGACCACAGGTTTCTTTAAATACGAAGTTTTTCTTAAAGCTTTTTGTTTCTTCTACCTAGGTTTTTCGGCTCCGCTCTTTCTTTTCTTAGTTTTAGAATGTTTTCCTTATATTTCTACTCCATTTTCTCATGTAAATTCCTTATGTGGTATGTCTATTCTAACAAAGGATTTTGCAATTATACAAGAAACCCTGTTGCTGAAGTAAAAAAATATTTCCAACTGAAACAGCGCAGTTCAGATGTTTTCGCTCTTTTAACTCAAAGTATGAAAACAAAAACAACAAATCTAGGCCACTGGCGTACCAACGGGCGGGGGTTGAGGGTCCGGCCCGGGTACCACTTTGAAGAGGGTGCCAGTTTGTTATTTACTTATAATTAAATAATAGACGAATTTACACATAGAATTAGAGAAACTGAAAATTAGGTAAATGTGATGTGTATTTATTTTATAGTTTTTATTAAAAATGAATTCCGCATTAATAAACTTATTATACAATGTCTTGGTTGTTTAAAACAAATCTATTAGGTTGCAGCACAATACAGCGTACTAAGTGTGGTAAGGGCTACATTCAATTGACCAGTTGTTAAAATTTTAGGAATTACAGCATGTACTTCACAAGAAGAATTTGATGATATTCAGCAAGAACTTGAGGATAAATCTATGCTGCAGAGTGATGAAGACAAAGAGGACGCTGGCACAACCCCGGAACGAGAAAAAGTGTTTCATATAAAGGAAAACATAAATTGAACCTCCTCTTATGCTGATGTTATTGATTGGCCTGTCTCTGTGCCAGATGTATTGAGAGTGACTTTTTTTTTGGCAAATCATCAAATTTATTTAGAGATCACTGCGATGTTATGACCTACGATGTTATGTACCGCGATGTTTTGACCTGCGATGTTATGTCGGCAATCATATGTCGTGCGATATTTTGACCTGCGATTTTATGTCGTACACCCGCCCAAATCATAACGCTCGGTGGAGTGCTTTACATTTCCCTCCAGGCAGTGAGGATGTAGCTCTTCTTCCATTCGTCGTCTCACATATTTCGCCCACCACTACCAAAACAAGGATATCTTACTTTCGTCACTCCAAATAGTAGCTGGTTTCCACTGATCTTCTGTCCATTCAATGGGTTCTTTTGCCCACTGTAGTCGTTTCTTGCGCTGCTGTAGATTCATATATGTTTTTTTTTCGTGGAATCCTACCTCTTAGTCCTATGTCTGATAGTCTTCTCCTTATCGTTCTTGAACTGATAGAAATGCCAGTTGCACCCAATTCATCTCTTATGGCTTCAGATGAAATTCTTCTGAATGGAATAAATTGAAGATGAATTGTCATCTTCAAAACTTGAAATTCTTCCGTTGTTGAGACACAGCCTTTTTATACTTCTGTCATCAACAGATTTTGGGCATTTTTTTCGGCTTTTTCTTACTTTGGTTTTCAGTAACTCTGTTTCCTGATAACGTAAAAACAATTTCCGTACTCCAGATGTCATCACTGTCCCACTTACTTGCCTTGTATTTCAACATAGAAAAGACTCGATTCATGTAATACAACAATCCTGCTTCTTTTCGTGGGTGTCCAATCAACTATTTTCTTTGGCGCCATTGTTCTCCTTCTTCTTCTTTTTTTTTTTTTTTTGATTGAAAGTTTAACGACTACCGTGAACAACTCAATGGGTTATAAACAGTTGCCCGTCCCTAATTTAGGGCCACTGGTTCCAGGGAAAGGAAAGATCCAGTACCGTAAAACAAACATATCACATATGCCTCACCGGATTCGAACCCGGCTCCTGCACGGACGAATGGTCACAAGCCAGCGCTTAGACTACTGCGCCACCGGGGCGGCGCTCCGTTTATTATCTACACAAATTTCAAGAAATATTATAAGTATCCAATAGGACACAATCTCCAATTGCTCTTGACTGCACCCATTACAGTCTTTCTTCTACAAAACAAACAGCTGCAAAACTGACTTTCCCCAGCTTGACACATGATGTCTCGCAGCTCCTACCATTTGATTGTTCTCCAGAACAAGGACTATGATTGGCCACCAGGGTTTCCACTCACATTCCCCTTCTTTACTGGATCACACTTGGGTTTGTTTTTTGTACTATAACTGTACCTGCTTAAAACTGGTTTGTTGTAAATCAGTGGTGGCCAAAAACTCGTTTGTGGTATGTCAAATGAAATCGTTCCATTGGTTCACAGGGGAGAAATAAAATATAGTTTTTATGATGACTTATTAAGACGAATCAGCTTTGTCTGGTAGATTTTGTTAAATTTCATTGCCGCCCGGTCTAAGCGATGGATTGTGAACATTCGTCCTAGAAGGGTCCGGGTTCAAATCCCAGTGAGGCATGGATGTTATGTTTATCTTTCGGCGCTGGTTTTCTCCCTTTCCTGGAGCCAGTGACCTTAAATTAGGGACGGACGACTGCTTATAGCCCATTGAGTTGCTCACGGTTGTCGTTAAATCTTAAATAAAAAAATCACAGATACCTGTTGTAAGTAGGCTTGCCAAACTTCCCCGGTTTGTCCCGGTTTTAGTGCATTGTCCCGGGCGGTTGACTGTTTCGTCCCGGCTAGAATGAAAAGAAAATTTATTACGCAGTAAAAAGTAGCTGCAATGTTATCAAACATTTGAATACATTTCTACCGTACAGGTTGCATGAAAACGAGATATATTCATATAGAGATGATAGAATTTACAATGATCCAAGTATTTTATAATACTATCAAGATAATTTCATCATATTGTTTGTAATAAGTGGGCTCTTTGTCCCAGTCACGTTAAATTTTGTCTAGTTTTGGACTTGAAAGGTATGGTGACCCTACTTAAGGAGTATGCTGTGTACAGTTTGTGATTTTCCGTACTGCACATTTTTGCTGCTGACGTACGTAAGACCGTAAGTGGGCATTTGTATTTATGGATATGGGCGGAACGTGACTGCAGATTTGGGGGGGATGTAGTCCCAGCTGAATTACAGATTATAGATTCATATGTATTTATGGTCTTGGGGAAATCGTAGTTCCAGCTCAAACCAGTTTCCGTACTGTAATAGTATACTGTACTTATTACTGTACCCAGCGGCGGCCCTTGGGCGGTGCGAGCGGTGCGACCTAACCGGGCGCCATCTTAGAGGGGGCGCCAAAATCAACAAAAATTTAAACATTCGCGCGCAGATTTTGAACGATCTGAGCAACTCATTTGCTATTGCAATTTTTGTTTTCCGGCAGAGCACACTGCTCGCTGGGATCTTAGGACCGGTTTTACATTATCGCAACGGGAGTTCACCTTCACGCGAAGCTTATATATTCTTTGCCCGAGCACCTCACAAATAAATCCTCGTCACGTGCGCACGCCATCTCTCTGGCTCCAGTGCTCCCAAGTTTAGAGCAAGTTGGGTAATCGACAGAGACAGTTCGTCCTGCAGTTATAACCTTGAACCTTGATAGACGCTAGACTCTCCAGCCGACCCCGACGCCGCCCGCAATCGAGTTTGGAAGTGCAACGAGTTGGGACGTACGCGAGCTCGTCATACGTTTGCTTCCTTTGATTGGAATTCGGAATTATCGTACCTGTTCGTGTGAGGGTACCGTAGTTATTTACATTATGGGTTTGCTGAATTGTATGTTAGGTAGATAGTACCCAAACTTCTTTTTTAATCGAAATAGATTTTATGTATTTGCTTGAGTGATACGAAATTAACAAATTAATAAACTTCTTTGCTGCTGCTAACAGTTTATAGCGATTTCTGTTGTGCTTTTCCGTTATTTAGAACACTTTCGAAAACTCTGAAATATTTTGGAAAGTCGTATAATATCATAGAACGCAATAGAAAACTCAGGAAGGATCTAAACGTTGTTATTATTTTTAGAATAAAACATTGAATGTAATTAAGTGATTTTTATCTTCCACAGAAAAATGTTGCAACCTCCAAAAAAACTATCAGGCGCTCAAAACCTAAAAAGAAAACTAAAATAACAAAGCGAAATTGAAAAGGGCGCTAACTTACTCGCCAAATATTTCAGGATTGAAAAATCCTCTGAATCATCATCCGCAGAGCCTGATTTCTGCACGTGCACAGGGCCTCAGAATTTGGGGGGCCTCCAAACTACCTCTAAAAACAAAATATATTTTTACGTCTATTCATGCCAAATTAATCAAAAAAGAGATTGCTTTGTTAACGATTATCTGAGACAATATTGCAACGAATCAACAAAGTGAGCACTTCCCTTTCAATCTTCCATGGGCAATTTGTCCTTAGTTTTACCATTATATGAGTCAATTATTGACTTCATCCCGAATTTTGTGAGAAAAAATTTCTAACTGTTCGAGAAAGAATACAACCAGTTCTTAGGAAGAGAAATGAATTATGAATCCTCAAGAAGGAAGAAACTACCCAAGAACCGACTTCTAGATGATTCATCAACTCCAGACGTTGTTTTTAATAATCGAGATTCCTTCATCACTCAAACTTTTTAGGTAATGTGTGACAATCTTGTTTCACAGTTGCAAACCAGAAAGAAGTCATATGAGGAATTGGACTCTAGATTTGGATTTGTCTACAAGAATTATTTAAGGGATGTGATGGAAGCAGCTGAATTGTTGCAAAAGCAGTTTTCAAATGAACTTGAAGAAGACTTTGCTGAAGAGTTCCTTCAAATTCGAATCCTGGTGAAACAATCCATTCACTGAGAGCACAGATCCCCTCACTTGCCTTGGGAAGTTAAGGGACTTGAATTTAGTTCATATTTTCCCCATTGTTGACACGTGCCTCAGGATTTTTTTACCAATACCAATTTCCAAATGTTCAAATGAGCGCTCGTTTGTGGTTCTGAAAAGAACAAAGCATAAAGTTTAAAAGAAGAGTCAATTGATACTCTTCATATACTGTCCATTAAAAGTGATGTAACAGCAGGTTTAAGTTTTGACGATATAACTGATGATTTTGCAGCCACAAAAGGTATAAAAAACCGTTTTTTAATGTCCTGCTGCCAATTCAACAGCTAAAAATTATCAAGTATTTTTTAAATATTTTTATTCATACATTTTTAATGGTTTGTTTAAAAATGAGGTGTGACTTATAATCAAGCTCCTGTAATAACATGTAGGTATGATTTGTTTCCCCTCGAGGTCTTATATCACGGGTAAAGCCTATATTCGCAGCAACACGATATAT
Source organism: Macrothele yani (assembly GCA_039090855.1). Classification (NCBI taxonomy): domain Eukaryota; kingdom Metazoa; phylum Arthropoda; class Arachnida; order Araneae; family Macrothelidae; genus Macrothele; species Macrothele yani. The sequence goes on from CM076991.1 coordinate 94,712,265, forward strand.
TATACATGAAAAGCATTTCAGCAAAACATGTAGAATTTACTAAAAATATTTTATTAATATTAGTTTTGTGAATCAATATTCATAATTATGTTGGGTTTACTTTCACATAAATGAAAATACGGAAAAAGTTCAAATGACACTACTTTATTTAAAAACTTGTAATAATTTACATGGACTGTTGCAATAATTTATCCCACAATGTGTGTTGTCAATGTCAGTTGTAACATTTTGTGAAGGATTACATCTTACAGCTTAAATTACCGTCGGCTCATCATTTCCATTAAATTTATGGTAGATTAGAGGTTTTAAATTATATCTCTGGGAGAAAAGTTATTTGTTTTGTAAATGATACCATAAACAAAAAAAGAATTCCAGAGTAATTGATGTTACAGCTGTAAGCTCTGCGGATGCGGGGAAGTACAAGTGGTGTGAATGCTAGTCTATTACAATTCACCAGGGCCGGACGGAGCTTTTGCGGGACCCGGGGCGAAATTTCATTGGTAGTCTCGGGGCGAAATTTCATTGCGGAGCCACGGAGCAAAATTTCATTGCTGGCACTAGGAAATAAATCTCATATTTTAATAAAGTCGTTACGTGAAATATATCGTCTGTAAAGAACACGCACGAAAACTATCGTTCAGAAAAAAATATTTCCTCGAAGAAACATTTGTTTCAAGCTTAAGAAAAAGACCATAATATGGACCTAAATTTCCGGGAGAGGGTGGGAGAGGTATTGTGTGTGTGTGTGTGTGTGACTCTTATAAAAAATTCCTCACAAATTGATAAAAATATACTTGCGAGCGAATATTTTTGTGTAGGAAATAATATCAGGATCCCCCTAAAATAAATTCGTACAAATAATTTTCCACCCTGTTATATGTTTTAGTGATTGATTTTTAATGCAAAGTGGAGTGACTGATAAATTCGTGATTTAAACTTTTATACGCGCTCATATATATATTTTTTTTAATTTCTAGTAATGTTTTTAAACTCACTGAATAATTGGGCTTCACATGTAGCCCTAAATCAACTTTGATTTTGTTATTTTTATTTCTTCAAATTTTAGTGTCTGTTTTGAACACATACTGTTGAATGAAAAAAAAAGTAAGGGCCACAAAGTGATGAAATTTAATTATGTTATTTCATGAATACGGAAAATAGTAAGGTGGTTACAATACAGAAAATATCAGTATATGTACGGCAAAGAGCGATAACCTATTCAAAAATGGGGGTGGGGGATGGAAACTAATAAAAACTTAAAAAAAATTACTTTTTAAGGGCCTCGATTCCCAAAACTTATATAAAATAAATATTTTAAAAAATTCTGCAGAAAATGATTTATTTCCAAAACTGCAGGGCCCCTTAAAAACGCGGGGCCCTGGGCGATTGCTCCGGTTGTCCCTATGGTCCAGCCGGCCCTGCAATTCACATTGGGCTGTAAAGATGACTAGCATGTGGGATGTATTTTATTGTTTTACTACTAGAAAAATTGCTTGCAAAAATAAAATTTACCAGCAAATATTCTTCTCAACTGTTAGCTGATAATTTTAATCGAGGGGGCCCCAGACATAGGATGTGCACAGGACCTCCGCTGACCTAAATCTGGCCTTGATCATCCGAACTGGTTCAACATGAAACGGAAGAAGAAGACGACGATAACCAAATTTATCAAAGTTCTTCAGTCGACGTTCGTGAAAAAGGAGAGCACCATAAACAAGAAAAACTAGCTACTCCTGGATCATCATTTTAAGCTCAAAATGCTATTGAAAAGGATAAATCTACAGAGAAACAAATATCACCGCTAAATGTACCATTGCCAGCATCTGTGCAAGATACACAGTATGACCATATTTCTCAATGGCCACTCATAGACTCTGCCACAAGAGATAAAATCATTCGAGGACCTATGAGTCACAAAATAAGCAACGAAAACTATCCAAGAAATAATGATGAACGGCACTTTTCCAATATACACTTTCAAAGAGTAAAGCCAAATGGAGAAACTTTTGAAAGAAGATGGCTTGCTTACTCCAAATCTGGGAATAAAGTGTATTGTTTTTGATGTTATTTGTTCTACGGGAGCCCCCACTCCAGTTTGGGAAAAGAAGGATTTGATGACTGGAACCACTTATCAGCACGCCTCAAAAGTCACGAAACATCTCCAGGCCATCGGCTTGCTATGAGCAGTTGGATAGAAGTGTCGAAACGACTGAAGCAATTCAGCGGAATAGATAGTTTGTTTGATTGGAGGTTTCACGACCACCGTGAGCAACTCAATGAGTATAAGACGTTGCAAAAACAGATTGAAGATGAGAAAACACGGTGGGCCGCTGTACTGGAAAGGATGATGTCTATAGTTTTCTTCTTAGCAGGCAATAATCTATCATTCAGAGGAAGTTCTGGCTCTGAAACCTTGTATACTCCTAATAATGGCAACTTTCTAAGTTTGGTTCAACCGTTAAGAAAAATTGACCCAGTAATGGTGGAACGCCTCGGCGCATTGTCAATAAGGAGACCAATGTCCACTATTTTAGCAAACGCATTCAAAACGATTTAATCAGCTTACTTGGAGGCGAGCTTCGAAATAAAATTTTATCTATGGTAAAGACAGCCCAATACTCCTCTATCATACTGGACTGTACTCCTGATGTGAGTCACATGGAGCAATTATCATTCACATTGCGTTTTGTTGACGCTAAAGAAGATGAAGTCAAAGTGCGAGAGTGTTTACTGCTTACAAGCCAGTAAGTGACTCATCGGACGAAGGACTTACTGGCCTTTTTTTGATGAAATTGTGCAACAGTTTGATTTGGACATGAACGATTGTCGAGGCCAAGGCTACGATAATGGCGCAAATATGGTAGGAATAAACAAAGGCATGCAAAGAATTCTTGACCAATATTTTCGAGCATTTTTTAATCCGTGTGGTTGTCATAGCTTAAATTTAGAGGAGATGCCGCTAAAACATCAGTTAAATCGGTTTCGTTGTTTGGGGTCCTCCAAAGACTGTTTGTTTTATTCTCAGGATCACCGAAGCGATGGATCATAATATCCAAGCACGTAGATGGACTGTCGCTGAAAAAAGTTTGCGAAACCCGTTTTTTTTTTTTTTTTTTTGATTGGAGGTTTAACGACCACCGTGAGCAACTCAATGGGCTATAAGCAGTCGCCCGTCCCTAATTTAGGGTTACTGGTTCCAGGGAAGGGAGAGAGCCAGTGCCGTAAGACAAACACAACATCCATGCCTGACCGGGATTCGAACCCGGACCCCTTACGGACGAATGATCAGAGGCCAGCGCCTTAGACCACTGCGCCACCGGGGCGGCGAAACCCGTTGGGAGAGTAGGGTTTTTAGCCTTTCTGCAGTTCGCTATCACTACTCTTCTGTTCGTGATGCCATTCTGGAACTCCACGAAGAAACGAAAGACTCAGTCGCAGCATCAGATGACTGGTCACTCATTCAGCACATGGAGCAGTTTGAATTCTTACTTACGATGGTGGCTTCTTATGACATATTGTTTCAAGTTAACATTGTGAGTAAAGCTATGCAGTCTAAAACTATGGATCTACTAAATGCATCACAATTGCTAAATAATTGCTCTGAATTTGTGAAACAGTTCAGGAGGAGTTACTCACGTGCTTTAATAACAGCCAAGGAAATAGCTGCTCAGGCTGCAATAGAGCCAGTTTTTAAAGCAGTCCGATCCCGAAGAAAGAGGGGCCGCCCCGGTAGCGCAGTGTGTTTAAGCGATGGCCTCTGATCATTCGTCCGAACGGGGTCCGGGTTTGAATCCCGGTGTGGCATGGATGTTGTGTTTATCTTACGGCACTGGCTCTCTCCCTTCCCTGGAACCAGTGACCCTAAATCTAAATCAGGGACGGGCGACTGCTTATTGCCCATTGAGTTGCTCACGGTGGTCGTTAAACCTCCAATCAAAAAAAAAAGAAAGAGGAGGTTATTCGAGTACGAGGCAAAAGGTGAGACACCAACAGATCCTGAAGAATTGTTTAAAACGAGCGTCTTTTATTTTTTTTTTTTTTTTTTTGATTGGAGGTTTAACGACCACCGTGAGCAACTCAATGGGCTATAAGCAGTCGCCCGTCCCTAATTTAGGGTCACTGGTTCCAGGGAAGGGAGAGTCCTATGATCGACACAATTGAAAATGCACTGGCCACTCGATTTTAACAACTATCAAAATTCAATGACACATGGTCATTTTTATACAACATTAAAACAATACCTGAAAAATCCAAATTGGAAAAAGTGTGTGCGGATTTACAAATAAGTTTGACGGATCTCTGGGACCTGCTTTCGTTGTTTGGGGTCCTCCAATACCTGTCACTGTGGCTAAAGGTGAACGTAGTTTCAGTAAATTGAAACTCATTAAAACTTATGTACGCTCCACTATGTGTCAGGAAAGGCTATCGGATCTAGCAATTTTGTCCATCGAAAATGACATTACCCAGGTAATAAATTATTCTGATTTGATTAATAAATTTGCCGGTGTTAAGGCGAGAAAGGTGCCCATGTAACAATCGTAAATAACCTTTTTTATTTTAAAAAAGGTTATTTACGATTGTTACAATTTTTTTTATTTTTTTTTCTCCCCGGAGATCTCGCACCACCTAGAAAAATTGCTAAGGCCGCCGCTGACTGTACCCTACTGTTCCTACAGTAGGTGGGGCTAAATTTTGTTTTGGGTGGGGCTAGCCTTCTGCTTTCTCAAGCCACCCCTCCCCTCATTAACCCACCGTCTATGTTAATGGTGTGGTTTAATAATTTTAATTTCGCAGATATAGATTAAAAACTATTTAATGTACGCTATTCATTATGAAGAACACATTGCTTGTTTTAAATAAAACACAATTTTTTCACTAGGTAGCGCAAGGACATTTTTTTATTTTAGTTTCGCAAGGACTAATTTTCCCCTTTTCTGAAAATATGCTTTGAATTGCAATTTCCGCCACGGGAAGTATTCCGACCAAAAAACTTTGATTCAGACTCATTACACCATACCCAAGACCCCCAATATTTCGATTTTTTTTTTTTAATAAATGAAAACAAGGCTTTCATTATTTATGTTTGGCAGCACATCTTAAGTGTACTAATGGCGGGTGAAACTGAGGAGTCAAGTTTTCAGTCCTTATGCATAGAAGGTGGGTCACCACCTACTTCTAAGAATGGATCTAAGGTAAATTTAGATAAATTGAGAAGAATGGTAAAGAAATACATAGAAAAGGTTAGTAAATGTTTTACAGCCTCTTTTGTTTTGTTTGTTCGCAATCGTTGTGTACTTACCAAATATTGTTACCCAGGATGGGATGTAAATTTTAAATTTACTTTTGGCGGTTAAAATGCCCGTGTTGAATTTTAAATCTCTAGTTTTATTTAAAGTTAAACTCGCTGAGTAAGCATTTGTAACGATGTGAAAAAAGTAATTTCAGGTATTCCTAAAAAACATCTCTGTTTATATTGATGTCACATGTTAATAATTTGAAGTCCTTATGTATATCGTCGTTTTCCCAAGTTAAAACCGAAACATCGTTGGCTAAGTTTCTAAAAGTCTAGCATGTAGTATTGAGCAGCTTACGCAGTTCTTATGAAGAGAAATTAGGACGTTTTTTGGGTGTGTGCAAAGTACAAAATCGTTACATGACATTTTTAAATAATTTAATCCTTCCTTTTTTGCAATGAATGGTCGCAATTTTCACTTAATGAAGTTAGATTTTGAAAAGATTAATTTTTTTAAAGTAAATAATTTGCAAAAGCAAAAAATATTAGAGAGCAACTGCCCCCAAGTTATGCCTTTGAGTTACATAGGTGGCATAGTGAAATAAAGCAAAGTAGTGCATTATTGTTTTGCAGTTGCATTGTTTTTGGAGTCAGGATGACAGATATTATCCATCTGCTTGTCCTGTGCAACATTTACAAAATCCCACCACCATCCTACCCTTCCAGGTAATGGGAGCAGTGGTTTGTATGTATTTGGTTAAACATGTCCCTTGATCCCAGAATTATAGGTATTTCCCTTCTTTAATCAAACATTATTGACTCCAAAGAAAAGAAAGAAATAGAGCTCTCTGACAGGCCCATGTAAAGTTCAGGTGCAATTAGTGGCCTAGCTGGTTGAAGGCAGATTCCTCAATAAAAATTGTCATATTGTACAGTGTGTCTAACAAAATTTCTCCTAGAAGTTGACTTTGGAAAACAAAAGTAATGTGATAGTTTACAAATAGGATTGATAGATATTATAACTGACACCATTGAGCCATTACAGTATGACCACCCCTAGCCTAGAGAAATGAGCGCTCCTGGAGACTGAACAGTGGCGCAGGTGAAGTTCACAGAGCAGTATATATACAACCTGAGGACACGACTGGCTTTCGGTTAGTAGAATGTTCGGAGTCAAAATGGAAAAAGCTGCGGATTTATCGGAGTTTGATAAATGACAAATTGTGATGGCATGGCTTCAGGGTTGTTCACCAGCCGCTGTAGTGAGTACTTATCAAAAGTGGTGCATAGATGGCCAAACAGCAAGCCGTGTGTTGTCCGAAACTCATTGATGCCAGAGAGAAGCAGAGACTGTCCCGCATTGTTCACAAGGCCACAGTGTGACAAATCACCCACAGCTACAACAATGGGGATCAGGGCAATGTGTCACATCATACAGTTCAACGCTGCCTTCTGTGCACGGGCCTACGTAGCCGGGTCCCCATGTTATTGCCAACAATATGTGAAATGTGGCCAAGATCGAGATTAAACTGTGGATGATTGGAAGAAAGTGGCCTGGTCTGACGAATCAAGATTCATGGTGCATCATGTAGACTGCCAAGTGTGGAAACGCCGATTACCAACGAAGGCTATGGCACATAGATGCTCTGTTGGGTGGAAACAGGGCAGCGGCGGAGGTGTTATGCTGTGGGTGATGTTTCCTTGTGACACTTTAGTCTCCATAATCCCAATATCACAATCCCTGACAGCTGTCAGGTGTCTGAACATTGTTGTGGACCAAGTTCATCCATTCATGGCAACTGTGTTCCCTGCTGGTAATGGCCATTACCAACGGGATAATGTGCCATGTCACACTGCCAGAATCATCAAGGAGTGGTTCAAGGAACATGCTGGTGACATTCTGTGAATGCCCTGGCCTCCAAATTTACCTGACACGAGCCCAATCAAACATTTGTGGTTCGACTTTGAAAAACGGGTTCATGCTAAATCATCACCACCCCGAAATGTATGGGAACTGGAGGACCCGCTGTTGACATTATGGTGCCAGATTCCTATCGCCACCTCATGGAATCGATGTCTCGCCAAATGGCCGCTGTTTTGCAAGCTAAAAGGGATCCTACAGCTTATTAGGTAGGTATATGCCGAGGCCAATAATTTACATGCACCAGGCATCTCGGGCATGGTGTTTTTCAATCCCTGGCTGGTATGAAAATTAAGTTATACTTCCATTCCTGGCCTGCTCTCTGTGATTTTAGGATTTAACCCTGACGTGGTGTCGTCTGTCAACCAATGTGAAAGATGCTGTGTGTGAGTTGAGTAATAATCATGTTTTGTGACTACTTTCAGTTTGTGTGTGTGTGGTTGGCCTTTAAAAATCCTTTATGAATTATTGTGTCTTTTCTCTGAAACATTTATTCTGATGGAAAATGTTTGTTTCCTCATGAATTGGGAAGGCACTTGTCTGGTAGAATAAATCAATTACATTATGTGCCAGAAATGAACTGTCTGATAATGTGAATCAACACCTCGAAAAGTGTTTGGAGGAAGGACAATTCTGTTGAAAAAAATCTTCCAGAATATGGTCTGCCAAATGAATTTTTTTATTTCTTTTTTAGTTTGTGGTTGAGGGGATGCCAATTGCTTTCCACACCTTGCCCCTGTAACCGGATCAACAAAATTAAGAGAGTGGTTGTCTGTTCAATGTTGAAATCCACAGCTTGGCAGGTTACAGTAGACAACTCATTGATCTGTCATGATAGTACTTTCAGGCTGCACATGGTTCTGAATGAGGGGCAGCACTGTTTGGGCAGATCTCCACCCTGAATCGTTTGATATCTTGTTTAAAGATACCAAGAATTCAGGTGCCCTCAACGAGGTGATCTCAGTTGTACTTTCACTTGCCAACCTTTGCTTCATCCACTTCAACGATGTCACATTGCCTTCCTTCATCACACTGGGAGGCTACCATGAACTTTCAGAGTAGTTCTCTGCAGTACTGATACCAGTCACTGTCTCAGAGGAAGTCTTAATATCGCCCTATCACAATTTCTCAATAGTCTCATTGTAGGACAATCCTTTGGCAAAACAATACACCAGAATCATCATGAGATCAAGAGGAATATGAGCATTATGGAAATGCTCCAAGTGTATGAGAACACAGCCCATCCTTCCCTGAAACATCCACTCTGAGAGTCATTGGGTGACCCTCTGAATGTCCTGAAGTTTGAAGCAGTCCATGTCGTTCACACCATGAAATGCACATACCCTTGTCTTTACCAATTTCTTCAAAAATCTCTTCCAATTCCAAAACCTTCAGCGCAGTATAAAAAGGCATCCAAAAAGGAACTTGCAGGCTTATGCTACAGAGCACAACCTCAAAAAATGCAGCAGAGCTAAAATGTACAAGTAAACTTCCTGAAATGAAAACCTATTTTGAAAGGCAACTATTAATGCAAGTGTATAACATGTTCCGCAATTTTAGTTGTGGACAGCTAAATTATTGAACAATATATAAGAAATAACACATTAATTTTGACTTTTGAATGTCACAATTCTGCATGTGGTTTTAGTTTGTCAGTTGTGGTGTTCTTGTATTTCTTGACAAAATATGATAGTTTCCCTGAAAAGGAGCTAGCACCCGAAAATTTTTTGGGTTTTATCTCCACTTGCTCATAGCTACTCTCTGACCAAGGCCAAATTCACGTCACTGTCTTTATTCAAGAGTGCTCTTCTGTAGCTGGTGTCCTATATATTTCTTTCTTCTTTAAAAGAGTGCAGCAAAGAAAAATTCATTTACTTCACCTAGAAAATATTCTTTTGCAGTTTCAGACATCGATTATCACTTGCAGAAACATTGATGCCCAAAACCACTGATTTTTTTTTTTTGATTGATTTTTGCTATACCAGCCGGGATTCCGGGAAACATATATGAGGAAAAAAAGCATGATGGTTGGGGATCGGGTTGTGCAGTGTTAAAATTAGAAATAAATCTTTTACAGGCCGAGCAGACCACTCGAATTTCCAAATCACTGGTCTGCAAAACTGCTCACTGGTCCATGAAAAAACAACAACTTATATACATATTTATAGTATATACCAAAAACAACATCATTTCAGTGGAGCTGTATATCACAAATAACACTGACATGAAGCACTATCAATGCACTGTGAAACACTTTGCAACATACAAAAAGCCAACTTCATGGAATACCTTGCTTCACTGAGAAAGAAAGAAAGTTTTCCCATGTGGACAGATGGGCAGAGCAAGAGCGTAAATGGTTCTTCAACATCCTGTTTGAAAACTTTATAAAAGACCCATACTCTGGAGTCACTACTTGTGCAAAAACGTGGTGCTGTCTTAATCCAAATATTTTGAGTTGGACACCTCTGTTTCCTACAGCCCAAAATTTTCATAAAACTTAAATATGGTTTGTAATTCTGATATACAGTTTTTAAGTAGTAAATATCTGAATTTCAAAAAATCCATAGTGAAACCTGGATTATTTAAAAAAAACTACCATAGCGAATCCTGGATGTTTTAAAATCTGATTACAATACATTTTTTATGAACTTACAAATTTCAAAACCAAATGGAGAAAAAAACCTTACTGGCCACCGCAGCCAGTAACATAAATTTTTCAGTAGTCCGATGAAAATAATGTATCATTTCAATGGAATTATCTCTATTTGTTTTTAAACCTATCATTAGTTTGCAGCCAAAAAAAAAAAAAAAAAAAAAAAAAGAAGAGGAAGAAAACCATACAGCAAGGTAAAAAGAAACAAAAATTCATTTTTTAACTTGTGACAAATTAGAAAAAAAAAAAAATTCTGGCCATCTGGGCCAGTAAAATCAATAGTTCAGTGGTTCGGCAGAAGTTTTACTGGCCAGCAGGCCACTGGGTAATTCGAACACTGCGATTATTATTTTCCAAGATCTCAGCTGGAACATAATCGCAGAGCTGTGTAAAACAAAAAAAAATCTATGTCTGCATACACAGTCATCAAAACAGAAAACTTGCTAGAAATTCAGGAAGTGTGAACCACAATTAGTGATAGAATAAGATAAATTAAAATAAATAAAAAATAAAACAATATTTGCTGTCAGAATAATAATTATAGAGGCTTAAAATTACTCTAAACACAAAAATTGGCTGAATGTCACAAAAATAGGCAGAATTTCACAAAAATGGGTATGATCTTTAAAAACCTGGATCGACCCTTGCCAACATTATTCCGCCCCACACTAGAATCTCACCATCGCCAAAAGAATGATGCTCAAGGATGTTGGAGTTGTACAGAGTCCCAGGTACTCTCCCGATGAACACATGGCTATTGTGCAAACTAAACCTGGATTTGTCAGTAAACAAAGCACAGGCCCATTGGTCATCTGTCCTAGCACAATGTTCTCTGCACCAGGTTGCATGGGCTCTTCAATGAGCTGCAGTTAACGGAATGCATCTGACAGGCCTGCGGGCATACAAGCCATACTCCCTCAATTGTCTATACAAGGTATGCCTTGAAACCGTGATCCCTGAGGCAGCTGAAAGGTCTTTGGCAAGGTCCCCTGCTGTACTCTTTAACTGTGCTGTCTGGCAGTTAGTGACAAAAGACTGTCTTGTTATGGCATAATTCGCTGATGTTCTGTTCTGAAATGTTGAGACACATTTTCATCCCGTTGGAACCGCCACCAGTTCCATCAGAAATGACACTTTGTGGGATATGCAGCTCCCGGGACACTGCCATCTGGGTTTGGCCAGCCTCGAGTTGACCAATGATTATGCCCAGCATAACATCATCAATGTTGGTTCACTGAGCCTATTCATTTGGTATATATCACTGTCGCACCTCTGAAATGTACAACACCTGCTGTATTCTGCTGCTCTGACTTCTCATTTTATAACCCGCTACATGACATATGTCATGCTCCTGGCGTATTTGTCTGCTGGTGCAACAGATGGTCTTTCATCATTCCCGAAGAGGTATGGAGCAGCTTGCATGATGAATCATTTTGTGTAGTGCAACATTTTCCTGTGATTTATCCTTAATTTTTAAGCATGAGTGTGTAAACCATAAATCATGGAAATCTTAGACATATAGACTCCTGATTGATTCAATGTGGAATGACCCTATATCTGATGTAGATGACCCTCTATTGTACCATGGGCCAGGGATATTTATGACATGTGGCAAAATTTTGTTTATACATGGCTTGCAGTACTACTCCTTGATTCTTTAAACCACACTCATAATAATAATAATACAGTAGGACCTTGTTTATACATTTTTCAAGGGACCAAGTAAAAATAATGTATTTGAAAAAAACGTATAAACAAAACAGGAAAAATTTTATGTTAAGCACACACAGAATATTTGGATCAGAAACATTTTACGTATAAATGAGAAAAACATCAATGAGAAACGTATAAACAAGGTTCTACTATAAATATACCGTATTTTTCCGTGTATAAGACAATATTTTTTTCCAAAATTTTTAGACCAAAAGTTGGGGCATGTCTTACGCACGGGGAGTAAACAGTTAAGAGACCCCTGTGGTTACTGCAGTGAAACTGTGAGTACAGTACCTCTTATCCCCTCTCCTCACTACGACTGATGAAAGAAGAATGGAATAAATGGATGCAAAAAGAAGGTAATAACTTGACACCGACATAACAGGGAGAGGGGAAAAAAACAAAAAAACAAAAAAACATTACTGAGATCTGCAACTGGGTCCTAAACTCATAAAATGGAGTCAAGCAAGAGGTGGTTGTGAAGTCCTTCAAGAAATGTGGAATCAGCAATGCCATGTGTGGAACTGAGGATGATCTGATATATATAGACAGTGGACTCAGACGACAGCAGTGATGCAGTTGACATTGAAAAAAGTGATGTCTGAAACTAATAGTGCTGAAGAAAGTGATGCATAATTTCATAGTTTGTATCTTAAAAATATTACCTAATTTCGAAATGTAAATTTCCAAGCTTCTTTTTTATACCACAGACTTTGTGATATTACCTAATTTCTAAATGTACTTCAATGATATTACCTAATTTCTAAAAAATATCAAATGTGTCCTTTTTTGTAATAAAAATATTGATTTCTTAATTTTCGTTTCGAAAAAGTGGGGTCATCTTATACACGGAAAAATATGGTATATATTATGATTACTGCCAAGTGAAGCAGCTGTTCCTAAGGGATTTTCTCAAGTTTTGAATGTTCGGAATAACTTATGGAATTTCAGTAAGCACTGAAAAAAGGTATTTCAGGGGTCACGCTGCCGATTGCATTCTTCACAATTTGCAAAAAAGGAATAGTTTTGGCAACGGAAAAAAAAGATTTGGCGATTACCTTTCTGTACTGTTACTATACTTTGGCAAAAAAATATTTGAATTTGGCAAATAAGTCGGCAAACTTTAAAAAAAGCCAGCGCAACTGCTGTATTTCTTTCACTTTAATTTGTCTTTGGAGAGAAGTGGGTCAAAAGAAGGCCTCTAGTTAGTGAGAAAATGAGAGTTTGCTGAGCTGATATCAAAAGGAGGATGAAAGGATTCTCCACGGACGTATGAGATGTGATCAGATGAAACCTGTTTGTTACATGGTCCGCTGTACATGAAATGGCTCACATGGTATGTGGCATGACAGTCACATTGTGTAGAACAATCGAGAATGGGTTAGTTGTATTCACAGGATGCATGTAAGTTCCAGATGCCTGTAAACATGGCTGGCATTATTCAGAATCTAGCCAAAGGTGACTAGGGTGTAAACCAGTTGAAATTCATCGAAGAATGCTTGTGGTTTATGGTGAGAAATAAGTGTCAAAAACAAGTTACTGATAGGGCATGAATGTTTCAGAAAGGACGTGAAGAAATAAAAGATTTGCCACTTCTAAGTCAAGCATATATTGTTGCAACAGACAAAGCCATAGCCAATATTGGTGAAGCAATGCAGTTGGACCGTCAAAGGAGCTTATGTTTGCTAGCAAACAAATTCAGCATGTCTTTTGGTATAGTATAAAACATGGTTTTTAAACAAGCTAAAGTGTAGGAAGGTGTGTTTCCAGTGGATGTGTCTGTTGACAGACCACCATAAGGAACAACGAATGGGTTTGAATTTGGAACACTTGATGAGCTACCAAGCAGAGGGTGGTGATTTCTTGCTGCGTGTCATGGCCGGTGACAAAATGTGGTGCCACCATTTTGAACCATGTAGCATATCAGTGAATATGCAATGGAAGCGTTCCGGATCGTCAAAACCCAAAAAATTCAAGACGCAAGCTTCTGCCAGTAAGTTATTCTAACTTTTTTTTTTTCCCATGAAGAATCTTTGTTGCTAGAGTTAAAAGAGATGTGCTTAAAATTAATGCCTAGTGCTGCACGCACTTGACCATCTGCATAAAGAATAAGAGACCTAAAATTCTTTTATCTGGAGTGATTATTTTTCATGACAGTGCACCTCCATATGTTGCCAGAAGTGTTCAAAATGCATTCACGAGGAAAAGGTATGAGGTTCTTGTCCTCCTAGCTTACAACCCCAGTCTGTCACCATGTGACTTTCATTTGTTTCAACCCTTAAAAAAAAAGCTCTGAAGGGGGACAGATGATGAAGTAAAAGGCTACAATGTTAAATTAGTTCAAGGAACAGCCTAAGTTGTTTTTCTTGGACAGTATCAAACACTTTCCCATGCTGTGGGATGCTGTCTGAACGCTTATGAAGACTTATAATGAAACCTAGTGCATTCATGTATCCTTAAACATTGATCTTTCTATTGCTAACACAGTTTTTTTTATGTAACTTTTCATTTGTATTAATAAATCAGCTCAAGCAAGTTTCATATGATCATACAGATCATTCGAATGGACAAACGAAGAGCGGAAGGTTCATTGTCCATGGTAGCATGCATGATCATCGCTCTCTCCGAACCAGGAAACAGGATCTGCTGTTTTCCCCCACTCCTTGCAAACATAGACAAGAGAAGTGAAAAGTATTTACAGGAGATGTCTCGTGCAGGATTTGTGCCAGTCTGGTGGTTGCAAGCACATGTAAATCCCTACGACACTGTTTGAAATCCTCACCACAGACTCAGTGTACACATCAGGATTTGGGTAATAATAGAAGTAAATAATTGGCAATGGCTCGCTCTTGTATTTTTCTTCTTCTGTTTGTGAATGAACCATGGATAAATAATAAAGGATAATCTGCTGATCAAAATTCCTTCGACATGCAAAAGAAATTGTTTGAAGATTGTCGCCACTTTGGGTACACACTCTCTATAAAAGGTTCACTGCCATAGGCTAAGGTGCTATTAATGTAACACAAGAGCTAAAATGATATTGATAATACTTTAAATACCCATGTAGGATAAGCATAACACAATTTCCTGGCATCCTGAATATGGTTGTACTAATTTTTTTTACCTAGGAATGGAATTTGAACCTTCTTTCTTTAGGCTTCACCACACCAGTCTTTTTTTCTGTAGTGTTGAACCCTTCACTCCCACCCTCCCTCAATAATGTTGCTTACATTGTTGCAAATTTTCATTTCTGATGTAAGACTGACTTTAATTAAAATTTTGATGTAGAATTTTAAATGAATGGAACCAGTGTTTTTTTGCTAAGAGCTTGTTTTTCATATTTCAGAAAAATAATGAGTGCATAACAGAAATATATCAGAATACAAATAATTTTTGTGTATATTGTCTTTTAGTCAGTGTTTATGTGCAAAGTTTTTTGAAATGAGACACAGTGAGTTTTGTCTCCATTCACCTGAGCAATTTTTTATTTCAGCATTTGTATCAAGCTGCATTGTACTGGGCAGACAAAATTGTTTCTCTTTCTGGAGGTATGTATTCTATATGCTAGTTTTAATTTTCAATGCTATAACAGTTGTTTTTTTATTTCTTTACAGGTGGTTGTTGAATATTTTTTTCATAGTGTCATGTTTGCAATGAAGTACTATCATTCATAAATCATAACCATATAGCAACATGTTTCAGAAAATATTTCCTTTTATAAAAGAACACTAAAAAAAAAAAAATACCCAACTCATTTGACAATAGATGGCACCACAGAAAATGGGAATCCAGATAGTAACCAATCAATGAATGCCAGCAACAGTGCACCTACTGAAAAGTATTTTTCAGTGTGGAAGATCAGCCAGGCAATTGACATGGTCCAGTCATGCCTTGAGAAACAGGGCATGGTCCAGTCATTTCAGTCATTATCCGAAATGCATTGTCACAACCCACAACCAAATGTCAGCTGGGATCAATTACATTTGTGAATGTAGGTCCGCTGAGTCATTCATACTCTTTTATTCACATTTTTGAACCTCTTTATTTTCAGTTCTTCCATTTTTAAACTTGCACTTCATCTTTTATGTTTGTTTTATCCCTTCATTCATTTCAAACTGCCATTTCATTCTTGTTCTTTGAATCCCTTTTTTTACATATCTTGAATTAATCCTAATTGTCGTGCATGCATCATATAGCATAATGCTGTTGAGAACTGAGCTCTTAGCTTTCTATGTAAATCTCTGCCATCTTAAGTTCTTACCACAATTTTATTGGATTCAAATAAAACAATTGGCAGGTTAAAATAATTTAATGTGATGAAAGGTTAATATTAATATATACAGTAAACATTAGACCTTTTAGGTCCACAGTGGACCCCTCTTCAGATGTTAGTAGCAAATTAGAACTGAGTATGATATTTAAATAATGAGAAGTAATTCCATGATATATATTATATATGAAGGAAAAATTCCTTCATATATAATATTTTAAATACATTCCTTGACATGTACTATATATATACATCGATTGTTCTCAAATCTATTCATGAGATATGATGTCCTTCATGCACATGTGACACTGTCATAGAATTACTTCTCATTATTGTATTTAAATATCATACTCAGTTCTAATTTGCTACTAACATCTGAAGACGGGTCTGTTGCAGACTTGAAAGGCCTAGTGTTTACTGTCTATATTAATATTAACCATCACATTAAATGATTTTAACCTGTCAGTTGTTTTATTTGAATCCAATAAGATCGTGTTAAGATGGCTGAGTTCTTAGGCCTAAACGTTCAGGTTTAAACCTAACATCAAGATTTACACAAGAAAGGAAACTTTAGAATTTATCCCCCTAGAGCAACCGCACCTTAGAAGACCACTGTATTCTAGAACCAACAGAAGTGGAAATCAGGATTTTATACATGCCAGAAAGATTAAGATCTTCAGTTTTATCTCTCTCCTGAAATATTAGCACCATCATTTGGAAATCCTTCAAGTTGTTTGGCAACTACCATAAGGAAGCACTTGAAAATCCTAATCTGTCAACCAGTCTCATTCCAGCTGTTTACAGGTGATGAGATCCTAGCTGGGTTGAATTTTTTTTTATTTATTTTTTATTTTCTTGATGTAATTGTCATGTGTACCTCACTAATTTCATCTGTTTGCTACATGTATATTGTGTACTTCCTATTTCTACATGCCTGCCAACTACTACGAATTGTCCGTAGTTTCTACAGATTTTGTTGTCTTACTACAGAGCTATGGAACTCACTGTCGAAACTACAGATTCTATGAATTTTCATTTTGTTTATTTTTTTTTCTGTTTTGCTATTATTTTGATGTACATGAGATTCTTAAGCGGATTCACAGAATTCTGCCTTTTTTGTCATCATTTAGATCATTATCAAGATCAATGCAAAACTGAAGAGAATTTCGGGGTTGGTATCGTTTTCCGTCCGTCTGACGGACGATATTTCATGTTTCAAACGGTTGTAAAAAGGAGTAAAAAAAATTGCCATAATCATCATTTCTTTTCTCCCGATGTTGTCTTTATGTCCAGTGTTCTTTTTAATATTTTATTGCATAAATTTTCGTATTTCAGCTTGAAACTGTAGGCAACAATTTGCAAAAACGGAAGTTAGACACTGCGAAAAAAATTTCCCGTAATCTTCAGGCATAAAATTATTCCACAAATTCCAGGAATTCCGCCATTTTCGTCATTATTTTTGTCATTTGTGACATCAATGCACAGTTGAACAGAAATTGGGGGGGTTGACTGGGGATGTTAATCGGAGGACGGAATTCCGTCTTTACGAAACTTTCTAAAATGGAAGGTCAACAGAGTTCAGATTTTTTCTGTAATCGTAATTTCTTTTTCTTGTAATGTTGCCTCTGTCCAATATTATTGTTAACTAACATTTTGCTGTATAAATACTTTTATTTTAGCTTGAAAATAGGGGGAAATTTCCAAAACCGGAAATCGAATGGAGCAAAGATTTCTCCCGTAATCCCCCCACCCCTGCGATGTTCCCACCATTCTGCATTGTTAAATATCTTCTGTCCCATAAGTTTTTGCATTTAATAAGGGAGGGGAAATTCCAAAGTTGAAAAATTTGTTAAAATTGATGCATTTTTAAAAAATTTGGATTTTTTGTCTGTCAGGCAGGAATTTAAAATTTGTAAAAAAAATGGAATTTTAAACTCATCTCATTAATTTTACTTACCAGGGGAATCAACTTTGTGTTTCACATGTGTTAAGTTTGTTTCATTAGTGTCCTTGTTTGGTGTAATTTTCTGTTGTGGTGCGTATTTATTTTTCACAAAGAGATAGATCGTTTTGTAAGAAAGTGTCTTTGTGTGCTGCGCAGTAATACTAGTTACTACTGATAAAGTTCTTGCTAATGTTGGCAGATATGTTTCCATAGCCAGTATAGATTTCACAAGGTCCTGGGAAACAGCAGGCAAAAAGTGCTTGGGCAGTAATAATTTTTTTCTTGCTTTCACCATTAGAAATAATTACAAAGGCTCACCTGAAGTGCGATTTGAAAATACTCGTTTTAGAATCTTGAAAGTTTTTATGTAGTAAATTTGGCACTCAACCACAAGTTCGGAATATATGCTGGTACATAATTGACCATCACTGATCTAATTAAACAAGTTAGTAAAATCATGCAATGCATTGATGATATGCTATGCTTTCCAACATACCAGAAATCGTGCAAAGACAAACCCTCCTCCCAACCCTGACTATTGATTCGTTCAGTATACATCCTGAACAACATCCTATTTAAAGTTTTGTCATAATAGAAGCATTTTTACTCAAGTTATGACGACTATGGCTGTGGACTAAATCTTGCTCCTGTGCCCTGACCTTTGACCCCATTTCGATGATATTCAACAGAACCGGTTCAGTATACCTCTGGAACAACATAACGTTTTGTTGCAATCGAAGCATTTTTACGTAAGTTATGAGTACGCATAAGGGTGATGGATCCTACTCCTATGTCCTAACCTTTGACCCCATTTTACCCATTTTTAATAGGGTTCATCCCCAGGTTGTGCCCTACTACATACTAAAATTTCATTGAAATCGAACCATTTTTATGTGAGTTATCATGTGGACAGACAGACAAAGCTGGAGCATATACGCTTCTTCAACCTATGGTTGGAAAGTGTAAAAAATCATCTAAGTATGACATCTTTCTCCAGTTCTGTGGTAATCTTGATGGAGTTGTGTAGTGTATTTATCTTCATAAAAAGTGTTCTGGGGATTGCTTTATCATATTGCTACAGTAATACATGACCTGCATGTGTAAATCATTGCAAAGATCTAGTGTCGTGGATAATAATTATCTTCTATAGGCTGTAAGATGGCCTCTGCTGAAACTGCAGAGGAAAGACAACCCATAGGGTGTCATATTATTTTATATGCATTTCCCTTAAAAGTAAAATCATTGTAATCTGTGACCAAGTTTACAATAATTGTACTGTTCAGTGTTTGAAAAATTAATGCAAGGACTCCAGTGTGTTTATAAGGGTGCCTTTCTTTGGCTTCATCATTTGAGATGGATGTGGATACGAGGAGATTACATTGAAACTTCTAATGCTTTCCATATCTAAAATCATAAGAGTGAAGATCCTGTTAACAATATCCTAGGTGGGGGTTAAAACCAGGGGTAGGCAAATCCAAGGCACTCAGTTGCAGCAATGCATAGAAAGTTTAACCTGGTGCCTGATTTTTCAAGTTTTATTCTGAAAATTCTATTTTTCAAAATTTTGATTTCTATTGTGAAGCTTTCATCTCTTTAATAAACAAACATACAGTACAATGATTTTTATTTTTTTTTTTTGTAGACTACACTACTGCTTACCATAAAATCAGTATAATCAAGTTCCCGATATCATAAAAATATTCTTGAAATCGTCATCACACGTGTGAGTTACATTGAAAAATTATAAGCGGGATGTTTGGGTAGCAACTTCAGGGATCGCATTCCTCCTAAAATTCCTAATATTTTGCGACCCTCCTTAAATTCCTAAAATTATACCTAAAATTTGCTATTCTTCCTAAAATTTTCGTAAGCTTATTTATAAAAAATACAACCGTTATTAACGCCAATAAATTTACCATTACGGTAAGGTAAAAAGACCTGTTATTGTAAAAACACAGCGTATATGCTGTGCTGCTGAAGGGAGGGAAAATGATGCCATCGAGATGCACTTGCTTCAGGGCGGGCGCTCCACTTTTTCCCTTCGGACAGTTTTCGAGAGTAACAAGAGATCTAAGGGAAAAGGGGAGGGGTCATTTTCACCCCTGGTTTGCGCTTTGCAGACGAACTCTGTGGCACGCAGAAGATCGTACTTTATTTTTGTACATGCCTTGTGGAACGTCCTCTTTCTGCTGATGTTTTGTTATTGTAAACCGCAGGTAGGTGGAAGCAAAGAGGAAACATGTGGTCTCCTTCTGTAACCTCCGGTAATGACGATGGGATGGTAGCTGAGTGTTATCGTGGCAGGCAGTAGAGCACGTGATCATTGACCTTCGATCATGCGTCGGCGACAGCGACCTTCGATGCGCAATATATCTTGGATCCGACTCGCTTTGACTGAACTTGCGTGAGATGCGTATGATAGTTTCTGGTTTTGCGTCTTTTATGGTGTTCTCTGTGCTGTGTGCAGGTTCAGTTCTCTAGTGGTGACCTGCTTTTTTTTTTTTTTTTTTTTCTCTACTGACATCCTCGCAGCCAAACTTCGGGAAGTTGTCTGGTTTTGCAATATTGGAACGTGTTTTTGTACTTCCCTTTCATTTTCTGGTTAGTAATACAAGTGTTTAAGATGCCTAAATCCAAAACGAAATTTCAAGATGCGTGGCTCGCCAAAGAATTGGACGGAGTGAAGTTGAAAGAATGGTGTTCTGCAACTGAAGCAATATTTTCTGCTAAGTGTATATTGTGTTCAGAAATTTTCAACATTTCTAATAGTGGCTTTTCACAAGTAAAAGCGCATCATAAAGGAAAAAAACATTTGCAGAAATTTCAAAGTAAATTTCAAAATAAGTCCATCCTGAAAGCCTTTGGAGGACGGGATCTTCAGCCCAAAACAAACATTAGTGAAGTACTGAGTCATGATTTACAGTTGGCTAAAGCCGAAGCATTATGGGCCATGAAAGTTGCTAAGGACAATATGTCTTTTGTTTCATGCACTGAAACAGTTGAACTTTTCAAAGAAATGTTTCCTGATTCTGCTATTGCAGCCAAAATGCAACTTAAAGAAAAAAAAGTTGCTTATGTGATATCACATGGATTGTCAAAATATTTTGAAGAGGATTTGAAAAAGACATTGCATCTAGTAGCCCAGGAAAGGTTACTATAGCATTTGATGAAACTACAAATACACAAGTGAAACGGCAGTTGGATGTGTATCTCAGGTACTGGTCTTCAGAAATAAATTCAGTTTCTTGCCGATACCTAACAAGCGTTTTTCTAGGTCATGCAACAGCAGATATTTTGCTAAAAGAAATTCTTGATGTGTTATCATCCTTCAATATTTCGTTGAACAGAATTATTTGTGTATCCATGGACAGCCCAAATGTAAATAAGTGCTTTTTATGCAAATTCAATGAAGTTGTAAAACAAGAAACAGGCCAGAAATCTTTGGAACTAGGTTTTTGCAACCTGCATGTTGTTAGTAATGCATTTAAAATTTTTTGACAAGCTTAAATATAGATTTTGACGAATTTGCTACTGATATGCATTACTTTTTAAAGAGTAGTTCTGCAAGACGAGAGGATTATAAATCTGTCGAGGATATAACATTGGTCACTGCCAAATTTCTTTTGTGTCATGTCAGCAACAGATGGTTAACCGTTGGTTCTGTAGCCCAGAGGCTCTTGGATCAATGGCTAAATATTACAGAATATTTTTTAAACTTCTTGCCATCTCAAAAAATATTTGAAAAACAACAACGCAATTCGGCATGGTATAAAAGAATTCACTGTTTCCTGAAAAATGAGCTAACTCCTTGCTATTTAGCATTAATTTCATTTTCACACCAAAATTTTGAAAAGTTTTCATTATGTTATCAGAGTGAAGAACCAAAAGTACACCAGTTATATTCTGATTTAAATACTTTAGTGAGGAATGTTATGGCTCAGTTTATCCAAGATGTTATTGCAGGGAAATTTGGAGAAGACCTAAAGAATGTAGATTTTGAAAACAAAAATTCATGGAAAAAACTAGGGGAGTTAGAAGTTGGTATGAAGACAAAAAATCTCCTCAGGAATGTTCAGGAGACCAGGCAGAAATTATTTCTCTTAGATGTAAGATCATCACTAATTGCAACCACAAAATATTTAAAGTCAAATTTGCCATTCTGCAATCAAAAGCTAAGAGACATAGAAGTTTTAAAGGTAAAAGAACCAAAGAAAGAGTCAACTCAACTTTCAGTTACTGAAGGACTTTCAGAAATAACCAGAATTTCAAGTGTTTTGCATCTTTCTGAGGAACAAATTGATAGAGTAAGAGAAGAGTGGAAACTTTTAAATTGTGATAAGCCAACTCTAGATGAACTAGTGAAATTTTCAGAGGAAGGGCATATTCCAGTGCGGATTGATCATTACTGGCGTAATATATTTAGTATTAAAGACTAGCGGAAAAGAAAAATGCTCAAATCTTGCTAAACTCATAAAGTCAATTTTAGTTTTACCTCATGGTAATGCTGATGCAGAAAGGGAATTTTCGGTTAACACTGCTCTGTTAAGGAAGGACAAGGCTAACTTAAAAGACTCAACTATAACATCATTAAGAATAGTTAAAGGGGCCATTAAACACTATGGATGTGTAAGTAAAGTTCCCATAACAAGAAATTTGTTAAATAGTGTTCATGATTCACATAAATTTTATAAAGAGTATGTTGATAAGCTGAAAGAAGAAGAATCAAAAAAGGTAAAAGAAAGGAAGCAGAAAGAGAGGGAAAATAAGGAAAAGCAGCTAGAGAAAAAAAGAAGCTGAGTTTGATTACAAAATAAAAGAAAATGATGCAGAAATAAAAAGGCTTAAAAAAGATAAAGAAGCCTCCCTAGCAGTAATTCAAGAGGGAACAGAAAGAATGAGAAAAGCTGTAGAAAAACAAAATACTGTTGAAATAGCAGTTGCCTCTAACTTGATCATGCAAGGTTCAGCTGAAATAAAGAAAACTGAAAGTAAATTAGTTGTGGTGGAAGCAGAAAAAGATAGGCTAATCAGGAAAAGGTTAAAACAATAATATGAAAAAAGTAATTCAGTGAACAATTGTACATAGTTCTTGGTTTTCAATTACCTTTTAGGATATTATAATTTAATGTGAAACCTGAAAACTTTACTGTGAAAATCGTGAATTGCTTCTGGTTCAACAGCATATTAATGTTCAAAGTGAAACTTTAATGTGGTAAATATACTTGAATATGATAATAACACGTGAAAAGATAAGAACTGAACATTAGAAGTAAATCATACTTAAACTTTAGACATTAGACGTTATGCAAAAAATTTGGGTGTGAACTTCGACCATATATACTAATGGACTGCACATTGGCAATAGCTGCATCAAAGCCGCCATGGCTCAAACATTGGGCACGTCATCATCAGACTCCAAATTTCGTGTAAAAATGCTGTTATGATTACTAATTTACGCTGCAGAACTTCCGTGTTTTCGGTGTATTATGTGAATGCGCCTCATATATAATGAAAACTCTTCAGGTAAGTTTACTTATGAGCTATATACTTGCATGATCGTGTTGTTTACATTTTGTGATTTATAATGTGATGAACATTTGCGAAGAATTTGGAACATGCATTCCATTTTTTTTTCTTAAGTTACTATATTTTTATATCAATAGCTGCAAGTTTCTGGTTAAGTAATTGAACTTTATTGACTTAGGTATTTAATTCGTTTCTTACCCATGAAAAATCATAGAACTTTCTTTACTATATCGCTCAGAGCAACCATAAGCACAGCAGGTGTAACCCATCTTTTTGACTGTTGTCATGTGATTTTATGTTGGAGCCAGAAATTTTGATGTCATGCGCAGTCTATCAGTATATATGGTTAAAGGGTGTGAAGCAAACTCTTTACAATGTATACAAAGTTGTTTTACTAGATGTATACAAATATACATCTAGTTTTTATTGAAATACACTCCTAAAATTTTTCTAAAAAGTCCTAAAATTCCTACCTAAAATTTTCCAGAAGTATGCTATGATCCCTGCGACTTCTACCTTCATCAGCCATGGAATCAATGTTTAAGCTACGGTCGCTATTTTCGTGAAATGCGATGAGTTAATCTAAAATGCGAGAACAAAATTAGTGTCTGGCGCCAAAACCCATCAGTAGATTCTACTCCGGCTATTCTGTTTTTGTGGAAACTAGTTTTCGAAATTCTGGCAACGATTTGCACTCCGCTGTTATTTTCTTAATTATTAAGGTATAATATGTTTCTACTGTGTCCCTAGAGCACCTGCTGAATCACTCCCCACCCCCAACATACACTCTAGAGCACTCCACAAAGGGTGGGGTTGGCTGGCAGGGTAAGATAGAGGCTAGAGGGATTAGACCCCTTCCCCCATTTAAGTCAACTGCAATGTCTACAGCTTCATTCCCATCCCCAAGGCCATAAACAACCCCTGCATTCGTGACCAGACTGACCTTTCAAACTTCTATAGAGAAGAAACACATATAAAGATAAGTGCAAGCTAGGGGTTGCTCTTGAAGGTGCCGTCTGTCACACAATGTGCCGTATTACAATGGATAAATTCATTATTAAGAAATGCAAAGATTGCGAAGATAGTACCGATCAAATAACTGAAAAGGAATGTGAGTTAAAAAATAAAAAAGTAAAACTGCTACTGAATCTAATATATATATGCTCCCTTTATAAATGGGTGCAAGTTAACTGGAGGGATGAAATACCATATTTGAACTGCGAACTGTGCGTTGCAGCAAGAAAAAGCAATGTCCTGACAAGTGATAAATTAAGTGAAGATTCCCAGCTTCCAATTATTTTCATATATTTGTTTTTGCGCATGGCTTCTAACTAATCAAAAAAATTTCCTACGTGGAAGGAGTTCGATTGAAGCATCAAACATTTAGGGCGATTAAAACATCAATCAATTTAGGTTGATCGAAACATCAAAACAATAATATGTGTCAACTCTCTATCGTGCATGACAGTGACAACGCGTATGTGTAACTACAAAAGAAAAAAGTTTTTAATTTCAGTTGTTGCCGAAACCACAGCTTCCCAGCTGGAGAAAAGACCTCAGGAAACAGTTGCTTGTAAACAACTGCTAAGGGTGCACTCTTCTCTTCACCTTAAGATACTGGAAGTGGAAACCCACACAAAGCCGAAATAAAAAAAATAAAAATAAAGAAAGAATCCTGATGGTCTCAATCCCCAGAAAATGTAAACACACTCAACAGTCTGTCAGGCAAGTAAAGTTTCACCACGTGGTTTGTCATCACATATTTTACAAGCTAAGAAGGGGTGGATTACGAGGGGTGGGGGGACATACCAAAAATGGTTGTTGAGTATAATTAACAATCGCAAGGGGTAGGAGGTCATTTTTTTTTCGTTCTTTTTTTTTCCGGCAGTACTGAAAAAGTTAACGCTATTTTTTTTTAATATTTATTTTTGTCTATTGTAATTAATCTTGAATGTTAGCAATTACAAAATTCCATATTCAAAAATATTTAACACTGCTATGTTAACGATTTAAAACAAACAGTTGTGTCTTCTGCAAAAATAGCATGAATTCCATGAAAGCTGAAGGACCGATTGCGAAACAAGTTCTTGCCCGTGATAGGCAGAAATGACATGGAAGAGGTAGGAGTGGGGAAGGGAGGTAGGTCCCAGAGCAAAACGATGAGAAAGCACATTCAAAATTACACGTCCGGAGAAATAGCCGTTACTTTCCGTACTTTGCCCACCCCCTCTTCTATGAGTGAAAAAGCGCGAGCGCAGAGGAACGTTTTCACCACGAGCTTCTTTCTTTTTTTTTTTTACATTTGCAAGTACCTGTAACTAATGTGTGGAATACACATATACTCACACTACAATAATTGTAGGACTAATACTATTTTCATAGCACGTTTTTTTTTTTTTGCCGATTCGCGATATGAACCACTTGTACTTCGTCTTTGTTTGACATTAAAAAATAAATATTTAAAAGGCTCAAATGGTAATATTTTATTATATTGTAATTGAAACAATGGCACACACAACAGCAACTAGGGCCTCTGTGAATCTTGGAGAGGTGCAAGCTAGTTCTGTGTGACATTGGCAAAAAGACCCCAACTCACTGGGTTTTGTTCCAGAATCCTTAGGTTGAATGACCAACTGGAACCCTCAGCTGTGGGCTAATCCCCCACACTGATGTACTTACCTGATTAAAAAGATAAAAAGAAATATTAAGAATGACTCAAGTGTGGGATATGGTGGACCTACCACACACTTGAGAAGGACGGTCCACCACGGAATCGACCTTTCTAAACGGCGTATGAGAAAGCGATCTCGGCTGAGTGAATGTAAGATTGGTATATGGAATACTAGAGGTATAAATGGCAAGATGAGTGAGGTGATTGAGGAGATGAATAAGTATAGATTGGATGTGCTATGTGTTAGTGAAACTAAAAAGAAGGAAATTTAGGTAGAAGAAGTGAATCGCACGGTGAGTGTGTGGTCTGGAGTATTAGATAATGTGAGAGGACAGGCTGGTGTAGGTGTGATTTTAAGTGAAAAGATGAACAACTTGATTCACTGTAGCTGCGTAAGTGAGAGAATTCTCTGGATTCGTTTAAAAGTGAAACTTCAGAGATTAGTAATTGTTGTAGTGCATGCTCCTTGTGACTCGGAACCTTCTGATAAGAAAGAAGATTTCTGGAATGAGCTAAAAGCTGTTTTGAGCCAGTTTGGTGCTAAAGAAAAAGTTATAATAGCAGGGGATTTCAATGCTAGAGTAGGTGTGCAGAATGCAATTTCTGACAATGTTCTGGGTAAATTTAATGATCCTTGTGTGAATGATAATGGTGAAAGATTAATTGAACTCTGCATTGAGAATGATTTGTGTGTATCTAATACATTTTTCAACCACAAGTATATACACACATATACTTGTGAGAATCGTACTCTTGGTCAAAAGAGTGTGATAGATTTTGTTGTTTACGATCAGCGTTTGAAACACTTAGTTGTTGACACCCGTGTGATGAGAAGTGCGGATGTTGGTTCTGATCATTACTTGGTAGTGTCACGAGTGAAACTTAATGTTGGTTGGAGGAAAAGGAATAGGAAGAGACCCAGGATAGAAAGAATAAAGGTTGATAGGCTCCTTGAAGATAATCAGCAGTATTCTGACTTACTCAGAGAACGACTGAAGGATCTGAAATCTTGTGAGAGGGATGTAGAAAAGAAGTGGGAATGTTTTAAGAACTGTGTTGTTACTGCTGCTAAAGAGGTCTGTGGCACCACAATTGTGGGTAACAATAGAGGTGATGCTTGGTGGAATAGTGAGATTGATGAGGCAGTAAAGAAAAAGAAGGAAGCCTATTTGGAGATGTTGCAAGGTAGAGTCTCTGGGGATGAATATCGCTGTAAGAAGTGTGAAGCTGCTAAGCTGGTTCGCCACAGTAAGGCAAAAGATAAGAAAGAGAAAGTGGAAAGGCACGAACTGGCTTTTTGGAAAGATAGAAAGTCCTTCTGGAAGTACATGAAACTCAGGAAAAATAGGAGAAACAAAGTTGTAAGTTGTGTGAAGAATGAGATCGGGAAAATGATATGGGAGCCCAATGAGTTAAGTGACAGATGGGGCGAATACTTCTGTGAGTTATTAGATCAGGAGAGCAAAAATGATTCTGAGACAGATGCAGATGATGTCACAATGAGGGATGAAAGCACAGGAGGGATCTCAAGAGAAGAAGTGTGTAAAGCTCTAAAATCTCTTCAGAATGGTAAGGCTCCAGGAGTTGATGGCATAACTGCAGAGATGTTGAAGTATGGTGGTGACTCTATAATTGACTGGTTAACTGAAATTTGCCAGTTGTGCTGGGAGTTAGGAATAGTCCCTCGGGATTGGAAGGATGCTATCATTGTTCCCTTGTATAAGGGAAAAGGTGATCAGACTGAATGCAAGAACTATCGTGGTGTTAGCCTACTGAGTGTGCCAGGGAAAGTGTTTGGTAAGGTTGTTATTGAAAAAGTACGGGGTCTTACATCATTGAAAGTGTGGGATGTTCAGAGTGGTTTTATGCCTGGTAAAGGTTGCACAAACCAGATTTTTGCATTACGCATTGATGATTGAAAAGTATTTGGCTGTTGGGAAGAAAGTTTTTACTGCCTTCATAGATTTAGAGAAAGCTTACGACCGAGTCAATAGGACACTTTTGTGGAAGGTATTGAATGAATACATGGTGTTACTGGGAATCTACTTAAAAGTGTAAAAGCCATGTATGCTGGTAGTGGAGCTTGTGTATGAGTGAATGGTGTTTTATCAAAATGGTTTTCCATTGGTGCAGGAGTTAGACAAGGTTGTGTAATGTCACCATGGCTGTTTAATATATTTATGGATGCATGCATGCGTGAGGCCAAAATAGATAATAGTGGTTTATGTCTTGGTGATATCCGTGTGTGCAGATTGCTGTATGCTGATGACACTGTCCTGTTGGCAGAGAGCAAAAGTGAGTTGCAGAGTATGTTGACTCGGATGCACGAAGTTTGCATGAAATTCAAACTGAGTATAAATAAGGGAAAAACCAAAGTTATGGTGTTTGAGAGAGGAATATGTAGCACTGAATGTAATGTAAGTATAAATGGCACTGTGATTGACCAGGTGAGTGAGTTTGTGTATTTAGGAAGCATGTTTGACAGAGAGAACAAGTTGGATGGTAAAATCAGTAGGCGAGTGAATTCTTCTTTGAAAGTCATAGCTGCTCTGGGAGGTTTTCACAGGAATGATGGGTTCTCTAGAGAGTCCCGCATGGCTGTGTATGAAACAGTAATTGTTCCTACTCTGATGTATGGCAGTGAAACCTGGGTACTGCAGAAGAAACATAGGAGTCGTTTGTGTGCTGGAGAAATGAGTTATTTACGTGGGGTTTGTGGCAAGACACGATCTGATTGTGTGAGGAATGAAGATGTATTGCAGTTGTGTGATGTAAAGCAAAATGTTGTTAGCAAGGTGGAGACCAATATGCTTCGGTGGTTTGGCCATGTTGAAAGAATGAGTGATGAAATGCTTACTAAGAAAATAATTTCAGCCCAAGTGGCAGGAAGGAAAGGCAAAGGAAGGCCAAGGAAAATATGGGTGGATCAGATTCAGGAGTGTCTGCATGAGAAAAAGATTATGAGTATGAAGTATAATAGATCTTGTGTACGGCGTGTACCGATATTAGTGAAGCACGAGTTGTATGTCAAGATCGCTGTAAATGGCGAAGTTTGATACGACAACAATGAGTAAAAATATCTGGAAGTTTGTATTTCTTTTTGGAGCTAACCTCTGAATCTCAGAGAACAGCTTAGTGATATGTATGTATGTATGAAATAATAGTTGGTTTGGGGAATATATAATAAAAATTTTAATTTAACTGGTTTTAGAAATACTTGGATTGAGTAGGGTTATTGATGCTCAAAGACTTTTTTTTATTTATTTATTTACACTTATATACCCCTTTTTTTTTATTCAACTGTGAACTAGTAAGGAAAGCAATTGAAATCAACCAAAGCCTAAAGACAGCAAAGGGACATCTCAGTAAGGGAAGAAAACAGATTATGGCACTGAGAAAAGAAGATGGTTCTGTAACAAGAAATAGAGGCGAAATTTTGACAAGAGTGAAAGATTTCTACTCCAAGTTATATGAAAGGGATGATGCATGTACTCCAGACATCATGGAAGGTACCAGTACCAGAGTTCTTCCAGTCCTCCCAGCAGAAGTTGCACATGCAATCAAGAACATGAAGTGGGGGGAAAGCTCCAGGAGAAGATGGAATTACTGTAGACATCATACAAGAAGCAAGTGCAGAAATCGAAACAGTACTCGCCCAAATTTTCACTCGATGCCTTAATGAAGGGAAGATTCCTGAGGATTGGAACTACGCTATAATGATCCTGCTACATAAAAAAGGTCACATTAAGGATCTCAGGAACTACAGACCTATCAGCCTCCTATCAGTGGTTTATAAAATCTTCACTAAAGTTCTTTCACACAGTTTGAAAGTAACACTGGACATGGCTCAAACGAGAGAACAAGCTGGATTCAGGAGTGGCTACAGCACAATAGATCATATCCACGTACTGAGAGAACTAATTGAAAGAGCGAGGGAATATGAACTTCCATTGTGCATGGCTTTTATCGATTATGGAAAAGCCTTTGATTCGGTGAAACCATCAGCAGTTACAATGGCTCTGAAATCCTGTGGTATTGAAGATGCATACATTAATATTATTAATAACATCTATGAAAATGCAAGTGCAAAGATTCGACTGTTTGAAAATACAACACACATAAAAATTGGAAAGGGAGTGAGACAATGTGAGACCATATCTCCGAAGCTCTTTAACGCCACATTGGAAAATGTCTTTCAATCACTGAACTGGGAAAACAAAGGGATAAAGATTAATGGAGATTATCTAACCCACCTTCGTTTTGCTGATGACATATTCATTTTTGCAAATACCCCATCAGAGCTGCAGAGTATGATCCAGGAACTTGCTGACAAAAGTAAAGAAGTGGGATTAAAAATGAACTTTCAGAAGACAATAGTAATGTTCAATGCTTTTACACGAAAGGAAGATTTATCGATTGATGGAGAAAAGCTGGAGATAACAGACACGTACGTTTATCTTAGACAGCAGATATCAAGTGAGGGTCACATTGATGAAGAAATTAATCGGCGTACAATACTTGCCTGGAGAGCTTTTGGAAGAAACAGCATAATTTTCAAGAGCAATATGCCATTATATCTTAAAAGAAAAGTGTTTGATCAATGCATCCTTCCAGTGCTTGCGTATGGTGCAGAGATGTGGACCTTAACTAAAAGAGACATACAAATGCTGTAGACAACTCAAAGTAGCATGGAGAGGTGCATGCTTGGTGTAACCAGAAGAGATAAGAAGAGGAACTCATGGATCCGAAAAATGACAAGAGTGGAAGACATCATGATCAGAGTTAAATCCCTGAAATGGCAATGGGCTGGGCATACTGCCAGAAGGACAGACCATCAATGGACAGCCGAAATTTTAGATTGGATTCCAAGGGACAGGAAAAGACCCAGAAGAAGACCACATGGGAGATGGGTGGATGAAATTCGAAAGTATGTGGGAGTGACATGGAGGAGACAGGCACAAGACAGACCGTTGTGGAGGAAACTTGGGGAGACCTTCGTCCAGCAGTGGATTGATAATGGTTGACAATGATGATGATGATATACCTTTTTTTATATATATATTAGTCGTTTTTTAATAAATTTTAACCTAAAATGCGGGTAGATGGGGTACACAGTAAGTTCAATCGCGAAAGCAGCTTATGCCGTAACCCAGGTTTTCTGTGCGTCTCTTGACACCAATTAAATTTTTATTAATAGTAACACTATTGGCATTTTCAATTAAAATTTTATTAATAGTAACAGTATTGGCATTTTACTTATTCAATTCATAGTGGTCATTAATCAAATCATTCTCACAAAGACAATGATGTAACTCACAAAATAAAATTTCAGATTTGGATTTTATGCTTAAATAAGCTTAAAATCCAAATCTGAAATTTGATTTTGTGAGTTACATCATTGTCTTTGTGAAAATGATCATGATTTTAGAAAAATTCCTTATCCTGTTAGGAACTGTATATCAACTTACACTGCCCCATGCAGTTTTTTTTTTAAAATATGTTAGTATCTTCCGAGCTAATTAGTTTTCCACTGCTGTCCAAGGCATTGTTGGAAGAGCGAACAATTCATTTGATATTACAATTTTTCAAGTGACAAAAGCGGCTTACTTTCTTTAATATTTTGCTACAACTTTTTTCCCCATTTTAGCATTTTTTGAGCCAGCTTATACCCTGCGTGGAATGAAACACGTGGTAAAAGTGTCAGTTGTTGCCAGATTTCAAAATCGCTTTCCAAATAATAGGGATGTTAAAAGGTGCATCAGTATTGCAGGTGTTCAGGGTAAGGTAGATTTCAATGCTTTCACGGTATCTGAGGGCATGCCAATTGCTGAATGGTGTGATTCACTTAACATTGTGCCAATCTGGAGCCACAGACGTATCGTTGATGGTTAAAATTGAAAGGGAGGTGGAAGGGCTACCTTTCTTAACATCAGTGATATGCTCCATCAAATGCCGGTTTATGCTGCGGTAAGTACTACCAATATAGTGGGTAACGCCTGTGGAAGTGTTGATAGGGATGGAGTAGACACCTTGAAAATCTAGGGCTTTATTATTATTACAAAGCAGGAATACTTTTCCAAAGAATCAAAACAGTCATAAAGATCTTTGATCAGTTCTCCAAGAAATTATTGGTGCTCCGTTAGGTTTTTTTTTTTTTTTTTATATCTATTACCAACAAAAACAAAGTGTACCTATGGGCTCTCCTCTTTCCCCCTTACTTGCTGAAATTTATTTGCAGAATATTGAAACATTAATTGTTGCCCCATCGTCTATGTGGACGACATCTTCATTATTTGGC
This sequence comes from Macrothele yani, assembly GCA_039090855.1. Lineage (NCBI taxonomy): Eukaryota > Metazoa > Arthropoda > Arachnida > Araneae > Macrothelidae > Macrothele > Macrothele yani. The sequence goes on from CM076991.1 coordinate 94,744,495, forward strand.
CACACCAAAAACACTTTGTTTGAACTCATGTCCTCCATAACTTCAAAATTCCCGCATATAAAATTTTCCTCTCAAGAACAGATTGACAATAATATTAGTTTTCTGGATGTTAACATCAACATCAACCCAGACTTCTCACTTGGCCTCTCTGTTTACAGGGAACCTTCTGCCACCCATAATATCATCCCTTACCGTCCTCGAACTTTTGGGAAATACAAACTGTCTGCTCTAAAGTCATACATTCACCGGGCCAACCTTATTTGCAACAGATAATGTAAACAGAGAGGCCAAGTGAGAAGTCTGGGTTGATGTTGATGTTAACATCCAGAAAACTAATATTATTGTCAATCTGTTCTTGAGAGGAAAATTTTATATGCAGGAATTTTGAAGTTATGGAGGACATGAGTTCAAACAAAGTGTTTTTGGTGTGGCCAAATAATGAAGATGTCGTCCACATAGACGATGGGGCAACAATTAATGTTTCAATATTCTGCAAATAAATTTCAGCAAGTAAGGGGGAAAGAGGAGAGCCCATAGGTACACTTTGTTTTTGTTGGTAATAGATATCAAAAAAAAAAAAAAACCTAACGGAGCACCAAGAATTTCTTGGAGAACTGATCAAAGATCTTTATGACTGTTTTGATTCTTTGGAAAAGTATTCCTGCTTTGTAATAATAATAAAGCCCTAGATTTTCAAGGTGTCTACTCCATCCCTATCAACACTTCCACAGGCGTTACCCACTATATTGGTAGTACTTACCGCAGCATAAACCGGCATTTGATGGAGCATATCACTGATGTTAAGAAAGGTAGCCCTTCCACCTCCCTTTCAATTTTAACCATCAACGATACGTCCACGGCTCCCGATTGGCGCAATGTTAAGTGAATCACACCATTCAGCAATCGGCATGCCCTCAGATACCGTGAAAGCATTGATATCGACCTTACCCCTAACACCTGCAATACTGAAGCACCTTTTAACATCCCTATTATTTGGAAAGCGATTTTGAAATCTGGCAACAACTGACACTTTTACCATGTGTCTCATTCCATGGCTGATGAAGGTAAAAGTCGCTACCGAAACATCCCGCTCATAATTTTTCAGCGTAACTTACGCATGTGATGGCGACGATTTCAAGAATTCTTTTATGTTTTGTGTGTTACGTATTTTCCTGCCAATTCTTCTCACTATGATTCCCGATATCAATTTTTGGGACTATTGCCACCAGAGTTCTGCATTCTACAGCAATATTGGCAGTAATAATTCTGGCAGAAATTCCACAGTGAAACCCAAGAGAGACGTGTCCACATACAGAGTGAGCATCAGAAATGTTTTTAGTCATTGCATTGATTTCACATGGGGTGCTTGTAAGTGTATTCATTAGTGTTTTTATTGAACATTATATACCCGAAGACAAAGCTGAATTTTCTGAAATGAACAGTTATTTTGATATGAGAATATTAATACAAATGTAAAATATAAGATCCTTTTAGTTGTGGATTCTGCTCTGAGTATTGAACAATATGTAAGAAAACATACATATAAAATTTGACTGTTGAAGGCCACAATTTTGTGTGTATAGTTTTTGTTTAGATCAATTGCTGTTTTTTGCTCGTATCTCTTGAACAAAAAGTGTTATGGCTCCTTAAAAAGAGCTGGTGCTTGAAACTTTTGGGATTTTGTCTACCCCTGGTTAAAACACAATCAGGCCAGCAAATGAATTTGTTGAACTGTATTAATCGTTGATTTTGGTGGTGGTGGTGGGGGGGGGGGGTCATTCTATATTTTAAGTAGCTTGAGTGGCAGGAAGGAAAAGCAGAGGAAGGCCAAGGGTCATAGGAGGATCAGATTCTGGAGTGTCTGCACGAGGAAAAGATCATGAGTATGAAGTATAGAAGATCTTGTGTATGTTGTGTGATGGATGTTTGTGAAGCTCAAATTGTGTGCCAAGATCGCTGTAAGTAGAGGAGTTTGATATGGCAACAGTAAGTAAATAATCAGATAAAAATTATCTGGTAGTTTGTCTTTTCTTTGTGGAGCTAACCTCTGAATCTCAGAGAACAGCTTAGTGACATTTATGTATGTATATTTTTATCTGTTTTGTACATGTAACAAATATCACTGAGCTGTTCTGAGATACAGAGGTTAGCTTCTGGGGGAAAATTAATCTGCCAGATTTAAGTTTAAAACTAATGGTGCTATATTTTAGTTACTTCTAATGTATACAAACACCTCTGTTTACAGCAGTTGTAGCATACAACTCGAGCTTTACTGATTTGTATACCTTACAAATAACAGTGCCATTTTGATTAGGCAGTTTTAGTCACATTTTGTGTAATTATTATTGAATAAGTTCACAAGTGATCTGCAGAGTGCTTGTTCATGGAATAATAATCTTGCCTAGGAAAAACCATTAGTTATAGGGTGCTTGTACATTGAATAATAATCTTGCCTGTTACCATTAGTTATTAAAAACATACCTCTCTGTTCTAGTTGAAACTTAAAGGTAATAAGTTTCTCGAAAGTGTCTAGATTGGTATGTCATAGTCAGTACTGGATTTAGGGAATGTTGAGCAAAGTCTCTTGGCATTAAAGAACATTACAGATAGTCATCCAGGAGCTCACTATTTTCAATAATCAAGTCGGCATCAAAAGCAAAGTTGTTTTTATCAACAATGCTCACTATTTTCAATAATCAAGTCTGGCATCAAAAGCAAAGTTGTTTTTGTGTGGGTAAGTCTATGGAATTAACAATTTATCATGGGCAGTTGTGGTTGCGTGTAACTTTGTCCTCAATTATTACTGACTGATGAAAACTGCTTGAACATTTATTTATTTATTTGCTACTTTCTTCCCTTTTCAGCGGACGTGCAAGACATCTTTTGGCTGGCACAGAGTTTATACTTCACTGGACAGTACCATAGAGCTGCCTTTTGTATCCAGTCCAGAAACCTTCACAAAGTAAGTAATGTTTAAAAGAAAGTATGTATGTTCCAAAAGGAGATCTCTGATGTTGTACAAATAGCATTCTGTGTGGAAAAGTGCTTTATCTTGGTTAGTGATGACTGATGAATGTTAGCTGGGCAGTGCTTTCATCTATGCTTTCAGTCAACCCTTTCCAGTCAAAGCTCATGAAATAGAACTGCTGTCAGGGATTGCATGGGACATGGGCAGTCATAGAATTTTGCAGAGATCATGAAAAAGTCAGGAGAAATATCTAAAAGTCGTGAAAAACAACTTACTGTAACTTCTTTTTTAATGCAGAGCTGAAATGGGCGAGGCATTTGCTCCTTACGAAAAGCACTCTTTCCTTTGACAATGGGAAGCTAAATGCTAAGTTGGGGGTACAGAATAAAGCTACTTTTGGCAAGGATGGGGCCCAAGAATCCTTCGTACTATTGAGCTTGCGCGCATGTTTGTGTGTCTAAGAGTTTGAGTTGGGTGATCTATTATGCTGTGAGCAATAATTATTTTGATGTCTCTCACCATCACTTTGTAATCTGTTTACAGCGATGTCACACACATTTTCTTACAATCCTATATGCGTAGGAAGTCTGGATATGCTCACTGGTGGAGTGCAGATGAAAATAAATAAAGCTTGTTGCACATAGTGTGAATAAAGTAACCATTTGTCAAACTTAGTTGTGAAACTTGAGCTCAGAAGTGTTTGATTCATTCAAAAATGGGTTTCATGTGCAATTAAAGGCCATTCATTCAGGTGATGCATTTTTGGGGAGAGGGGGTGTCATATTAGTACTCACCAGTTTTGATGATTAACTTGCAACTTGGGAGATTAAATTTGCTGTAATGGCCACCAATTTTTTTACTATTAAAAATGTTTGGTCACCTAAGGTTGAAAAACCTGTTTTAACATGTGTTTTGCAAGTAATTATTGCATATAATTGAATTGGATTATATCCACCCCCATCTCCCAGAAAAGAGAAGAAATAAGTATTTTCTGGTCATATTGGTATGTTCTGAAAATTTTCTATTCTGATGCTAGTTTAATGTAGGGACTAATGCGTTGTTATGGGTTGAAATAATTATTTCTCACAATTCAATGAAACCATCAAAGGCATTTTTTAGAACACTTTTGACTGTTCCTATACTCAGTTAAATTAAACCTATATTTATTTCAAATAAAGGTAAGTGGTTTTAATTATTTCTAAAAATGTTAGAATTGTTTGTTGTAAGCACAAAAAAATGAATAAAAGTATTGATGAAAAACATGAACATAAAATCATACTTTCAACTGTTTTAGATAGAGGTTTTAAAGTAATTTAAGTGATAGTAATAGGCCAAATCTCTCTGTCCAGAGTAACACAACTGGTTAAAAGCCTTAATCTTTACCCCCACGAAGCTAACTTGTCTTAAAGAAGATATTAGCTAATATTATCACATTTGTTTTGCCAATAAGCAAAAACTGAATTCTATAATTAAAAAATATTAGGAACAACAGAATTAATTATCCCAGTTTAAAAAGAAAACTTCATAATGTTTGTGATCTCAGCAGCTGAGCAGCAAACAGTTTGCTGCTTAAACAAGTTTACAGTAGTCGTACAAAAGACAAATTTTGTCACCTCGCCAACATGTAATTGGGCAAAAGAGAACATCACATAAGTTGCATTTCAGTATACCACAAGTGCTTGAGACCAGTGTTGTAGAAGGGACTTAGCACATCTTAATGGCGCTAAAGAACTAAGGAAAAAAAGCAGGGCAAATGAATTTGTTTAGATGAATACATATGCAAAAATAGGGAACACTGTGTCCTGTATGCAAAGATAGTATCTTAACTGAATGCTCTCATTCTGCAGAGATGGTAGAGTCCAAGCTGGACCCAGGCTCAAGACATGGTTGGTGTGTTTGTTTGATGGCAAAGGATCTGTTCCTGCTCCAGAACCAATGTTCCAAAATAAGGGATGGATGTTTATGATCCTAGTGGTCGTTAAACCCATAAAACAGAAATGTTGTAGAGATGAGACGATGCAGTTGGATCACTTAGTAGTATGGCATCTGTCTCATGACTTAGTAGTAAGGCGGCAAAGAAGACGTGAACTTGTTTGTCTTGACAGTGATCAAAGTAAATTTGTAGGAGGTGGCTACTCAATGGGGGTTAAGAATGCACTGCTCGCAGAGAAAACAACAGAGATAATTTAAACAACGCAAAGGATAAGTGACAAGTGTTTTACGGTAGCAAGTGAAAGTCATTTCTAGTAAACTGCTCGCCGCTGGCTATCGGCTCTAATAAAAGTAATCCCATAAGCTCACCCTAATTCCTTCTGGGTAACACAAAACAAATCTCCTCTTGCCACCTCATAATCTTAGGAAAAGTGGCATATTTGTCACAATGAATTGATCTGACTATGTTAGTTACTTATGCAACTAATGTGCACTATTCGTAGTAGAAAAATCGTGCAAAATGATAGCAGTATTTAAATAAAAAAATTATATTCTTAGCATATGACACTCGTGTAACATTCATGTATTTAAAATTCCTCAAATTAAGCAATTTTTACGTAAATTGATAAAAGCAGTTAGTTATGGCAAAAATTAATAAAAAAAATACTAAATAAAAACAATTTTAAGGATATTTTTCCTGAGTTGTTCACTGCTAAGACACTTTTTTTTTTTTTAAGAACTGCATTGCTGCTTTAGACCATAGAGAGGAAAAGTATACGAAATTTTACGTCGGAAATTCAAGCCACATTCCTGGCACACAAAAAATTGATGTAATTTCATTAATAAAACAGACTATTGCTTCTAAAATATGTTTATTTTAATGCAAACTCAGAAAAGACAGTAACTATTAAAGAAGAAAACTGCAGCACAGAAGAAGAAAAAAGCATGATTTATTACGTTATTTATAGCTGGTAGCAGGTTGTGATTTACAGGCATTTGAGGAGCAGAAATATGTGAGCCTTCTTCATCCCTAACACTCATTTATATAAAGCAGATACCCCATAGGTACCATCTTCGGGTGTTTTAGCAAGGCAGGGAACTATTGTCCAACAAGATTTTTTTACACTGATCAGAAACAGAGTGTCTTTTAGACTAGAAACAGTTGTAATTCAGCAGTCCTTAATTCAGGGATTGCCATTAAAATATTTGCACACACTTACATAAAAAATGAATCATGATGGTGATTAAGACCCACATTTTAATGAGCCACTATTAAGAACCACATTTTTAAAAGTATATGCTCCAAAAGATGTTAAAAATTACTTGAAAAAATATAAACATATTTTTACATTGTGCAAAGTTAGCTTTTGGTATGCTTGTTTAGAACCCGTCCCCCCTCCCCCAAAAAAATATGTATTTGCTATTTGCATAATCAAAAAGATTTACAAAAAGTTTCAAACAAATTACTTGCAAGATGAAGTGCAATGTTTTCACAGGTTTCTAGTGATCTTTTTTCTGTTGTTTTTGAAATAAGTATTGAACTTCATATCTTGGAAAATATCAGGCCTTGAAAGTTATTTTTATACCATGCAGAACGAAATTACCAACTAAAGAAGTTTGCTTTTGGGTAAGAAAAATTTCTTTGTTAATTTTATACCACAATGATCCTCAAGAAAAAGTAATGTTTCTTTAAATGTATGCCATTGCAAAGAATAATTTAAAACCTTTCAGTGTGTTCAGCATAGCTTGTGCACAAAAGTAAGTGCAAGAGGACATTTTCTTTGGGTATGTATAGTGAAATAACATTTCATTTTAACTGTAACAAACATATGTAGACACAAAATTTTATAACTCCACTGCTGTTAAGAGCCCCATATTTGAAACTTTGCATATTGAGCAATGTTCAAGTAATGCCCCCCCCCCCAAGGAAGATAGGATTTTTTTAAATTTAAGATCAGGGTTTATATTTTTGACCTTGCAAATTTGTAAAACCAACTCACGTTGCATAACAAATGAAAGGTCATTTCAGAAGCTTTTAAATGCAATCAAAATTAACTTTCTAATTTCTGTGTGTGTGTGTGTGTGTGTGTGTGTGTGTGTGTGTGCGCGCGCGCGCTTTTCAGTCCCAATATCTTGGGAAAAAATTGTCCGAGAAACCTAATTTTTGGAACCATCATTGTAGTTCAGTGATGTCTGAGTGCTGATGTCTGATGGTTCATCCGACTGGGAGGCATGGGTGGTGCGTTGACTTACAGTACAAGCTCTTCTTTCCTGTAACCTGTAGCCTTGAATTAGAGCATTAGAGTTGAGAAACTGCTTATAACCCTTAGATTTCCTCATTGCGGTCGTTAAACCAGGGGGGACAACAAACAAAATTGGTGCTGTTCATCTTCTCAGCAGACACAAGTTCAAATTCCACCCATATATGTGATAGTTTAGATTATAACTGCACATTGACAAAAAAAAAAGCACTTTGTAGTGCATTTTAATGCTAACAGCCATTGTGCATGGCCCGTGGTGAATAGGTGCTACTGAAAAGAATGTTACTTGCCATCTTGTGATGGTCATAAATGCCAGTTAACATAAATGTTTAGCAATAGAGTATCTGAGTTTTGATTTTTCTTTATACTTGGGTAATATTATAAGAATGTGTTCATTGATTTGAATAAATTGTTTATTTTTATTTTTTTTATGATGTGTTGTGGATTACTTTTTTTGTATGAACAAGGATTGCATTTTTTTCAGACTGATTTAGATTGCAGGCATCTTGCTGCACAGTGTCATGTAAGTAACTGTTTTCTGTATTTTTTGTTCTTTTTTATGGCATTTAAACAGTTGCCACAAATTATTTTTTATGCACTTAATTTGCACATATGTGACTTTGTTTAATTTTGTTGTATAACATATATGTATACTGTTACAAATAAAATATAGTCTGATCATGATTGTTCATGGTGCTCAAAGTAGCTTTCGTGTGTGCAAATTTCCGGAGAGCATGTGAAATTTTAGGATCCATTTCAGTTTAAACAGTGAATTACCATAAATGGGGTGATAAGATTTGAGGTTGTTTCCCTCTGCCTGTCTGGAGGGTTGTTCAGAAATGAAAGGAACACTTACAAGCTATGTCAAAAATTGTAACTGTAGTGACTGATGGGACATTGAGTGACTGCTCAAAAGTCATAGATGGTGGCATGACAGAAAATTAATGATGGATAATGATGCCTGCCCCCATGGTGGAATCGTCTGAGGCTGAGGCTTATAACCATTTGTCTGAGATGGGCCCGGGTTTGAGTCCCAAATGAGACTGTGTTTGTCTAATGGTTCTGGCTCTGTCCCTTTCCTAAGTTGCTCATGGTGGTCTCTAACTCCCCCACTGCCGTTCCCCAGGTATTTCATGCTAATAATTTATTGCCTATAGCTTTAATAATTTATTTTCAGGAAGTTATTTTGTCCACAAATCAGCTTTGGCAACACTGACAGCAAGTTTACACGTGATAGATCTTATTTAGAAGTCTGTTGCTAGAGATTTTGAAATAACTGGAATGTTGAATCCAAATTGCAACATTGTGAGTTTATACAGAGTGGAAGAAATAGTATTCTCATAATACATAGCTAATAGATCATGATAATAAACACAGCAATCAGACATTGCTGAATTGACGGTAATTACTGTTTCACACGTGAAATCAATCACATAAAAAACTTGAAATTTTCATCGCAGTGGAGCAAGATTCGTTTTCCCGCTCCACTGCGATTAAATTTTCAAGTTTTCTGATGTGATTGATTTCACATGTGAAACAGTAATTACAGTCAATTCAGCTATGTCTGATTGCTGTGTTTATTATCATAGTGTCAGTTTAGTAGAATTCCAGAGCTTTTTCTGTAGCACAAGACAGTTTTACTGATAAGTGGAGCAATTCTTTTGTTTTTTATTCCAGTTTGTTGTCCTATTGTGAGCAGGGTATAAAAAAACTAAGTTTTTTTAAAGCCCAGCTCATGTAAGTTTTATTGAGGTTTATGGGGATTTTCCAGGGTTTTTTTCTATAAGTTTAACCTGGTTTTTCAATAAATCAACATTGAAACATTGATAGGAAAGTTACATGTCTTATTCATATAAAATGCTGCAATAACCATGAAATTGAAGCTGTGTTTTTGGACAACATAAAATAGGCACAGAATGTGAAGAGCTGTGTGTCAAGACTAAATTCCTCTATCTACGTAATACCTGTGTTACATTTGTTGGCATATGTGGTATATATGTGAGTGTGTATATCTATCTAAACAAATTGGATGGTGAAATTAGTAGGCGAGTGAATTCTTCATTGAAAGTCATTGCTGCCTTGGGAGGTTTTCACAGGAATGATGGGTTCTCAAGAGAGTCCCACATGGCTGTGTATGAAAGTGTGATTGTTCCTACTCTGATGTATGGCAGTGAAACCTGGGTACTACAGAAGAAACATAGAAGTCGTTTGTGTGCTGGAGAAATGCTTTACTTACGGGGGTTTGTGGCAAGACTCGTTCTGATCGTGTGAAGAACGAAGATGTGTTACAGTTGTGTAATGAGAAGCAAAATGTTGTTAGCAAGGTGGAAACTAATATGCTTTGGTGGTTTGGGCATGTTGAAAGAATGAGTGATGAGATGCTTGTGAACTAAGAAATTTTTTAGCCCAAATGGCAGAAAGGCCAAGGAAGTCATGGGAGGATCAGATTCAGGAGTGTCAAAGATGATGAGTGTGAAGTATAGAAGATCGTGTGTGCATTGTGTGATGGATGTCAGTGAAGCCCGAGCTGTATGTCAAGATCGCTTTAAATGGAGAAGTTTGATACGGCAACAGTAAGTAAATAATCAGTTAAAAATTATCTGGTAGTTTTTTTCTTTGTGGAGCTAACCTCTGAATCCCAGAGAACAGCTTAGTGATATGTATGTATGTGTATATCTTATCTATCTGTCTATCTCTGCATCTATTAGTCCAATCTGAAACATTATTTTTGCATTGGGAAGCTTGAAATGCAAGAATGATGATCCTTGCATCCAGTCCTCCCGCCATAACTTCGCTGCTAGAGAGCGTAAATGCACATGTTAAATTTAAAATACATTTTATTCATATCATCATCATCATCATCATTGTCAACCATTATCAATCCACTGCTGGACAAAGATCTCCCCAAGTTTCCTCCGCAACGGTCTGTCTTGTGCCAGTCTCCTCCATGTCACTCCCGCATACTTTCGAATTTCATCCACCCATCTTCCATGTGGTCTTCTTCTGGGTCTTATCCTGTCCCTTGGAATCCAATCTAAAATTCCGGCTGTCCATCGATGGTCTGTTCTTCTGGCAGTATGTCCAGCCCATTGCCATTTCAGGGATTTAACTCTGATCATGATGTCTTCCACTCTTGTCATTTTTCGGATCCACAAGTTCCTCTTCTTATCTCTCCTGGTTACACCAAGCATGCACCTCTCCATGCTGCTTTGAGTTGTCTGCAGCCTTTGTATGTCTCTTTTAGCTAAGGTCCACGTCTCTGCACCATACGTAAGCACTGGAAGGATGTATTGATCAAACACTTTTCTTTTAAGACATAATGGCATATTGCTCTTGAAAATTATGCTGTTTCTTCCAAAACCTCTCCAGGCAAGTTTTGTACGCCGATTAATTTCTTCACCAATGTGACCCTCACTTGATATCTGCTGTCCAAGATAAACGTATGTGTCTGTTATCTCCAGCTTTTCTCCATCAATCGATAAATCTTCATTTCTTGTAAAAGCATTGAACATCACTTTTGTCTTCTGAAAGTTCATTTTTAATCCCACTTCTTTACTCTTGTCAGCAAGTTCCTGGATCATACTCTGTAGCTCTGATGGGGTAGTTGCAAAAATGACTATGTCATCAGCAAAACGAAGGTGGGTTAGATAATCTCCATTAATCTTTATCCCTTTGTTTTCCCAGTTCAGTGATTGAAAGACATTTTCCAATGTGGCATTAAAGAGCTTCGGAGATATGGTGTCACCTTGTCTCACTCCCTTTCTAATTTTTATGTGTGTTGTATTTTCAAACAGCCGAATCTTTGCACTTGCATTTTCATAGATGTTATTAATAATATTAATGTATGCATCTTCAATACCGCAGGATTTCAGAGCCATTGCAACTGCTGATGGTTTCACCGAATCAAAGGCTTTTTCATAATCGATAAAAGCCATGCACAATGGAAGTTCATATTCCCTCGCTCTTTCAATTAGTTCTCTCAGTACGTGGATATGATCTATTGTGCTGTAGCCACTCCTGAATCCAGCTTGTTCTCTCGGTTGAGCCATGTCCAGTGTCACCTTCAAGCGGTGTGAAAGAACTTTGGTGAAGATTTTATAAACCACTGATAGGAGGCTGATAGGTCTGTAGTTCCTGAGATCCTCAATGTCACCTTTTTTATGTAGCAAGATCATTGTAGCATTGTTCCAATCCTCAGGAATTTTCCCTTCATTAAGGCATCGAGTGAAAATTTGGGCGAGTACTGTTTCGATTTCTTCACTTGCTTCTTGTATGATGTCTACAGTAATTCCATCTTCTCCTGGAGCTTTTCCCCGCTTCATGTTCTTGATTGCATGTGCAACTTCTGCTGGAAGGACTGGAAGAACTCTGGTACTGGTACCTTTCATGATGTCTGGAGTACATGTATCATCCCTTTCATATAATTTGGAGTAGAAATCTTTCACTCTTGTCAAAATTTTGCCTCTATTTCTTGTTACAGAACCATCTTCTTTTCTCAGTGCCATAATCTGTTTTTTTCCTTACTGAGATGTCCCTTTGCTATCTTTAGGCTTTGGTTGTTTTCAATTGCTTTCCTTACTAGTTCACAGTTGAATTTCCTTACGTCTTCAGTGATACTTTTTCATACTGTCTTGCATAGCTCTATATATTCCACTTTGGAAGTCACATCTTCTTTAGTTGTCCTCATCTCTCTTTTTTGCATCAACATTTTGGTTTTTCCTGATAATTTGTTCACATACAATTTGTTCTTAGACCCAGCTAATTTTGTTGCTGTTTCCATAAGAGCTTTATTTACTTTTCTGTTAACTTCAGAAATATCCACTTCTTCCGATGTTAGGCCTTCTAAAGCAGAGAATCTGTTCTTCAGTTCCAATTTGAAGGTATTATGGTGTTTTTTAAGGTTGGTTATGTCGATACATTTTGTTTGTCTTATGAGCTTGCTACGCTCGAGTTTAGTGTTGAGGTGCATCTTACATCTCACCAATCTATGGTCACTGCCTGTGTTAAACTTGTTTAGCACACTGCAGTCTTCTATGATGAATTTTTTGTTACACATAATAAAATCAATTTCGCTTGTCGTCCCATTTGGATATGTCCATTTTCTGTGTAGCTTTTTCTTGAAAAAGGAGTTCAAGATGAAAAACCCTTCTGCCTCTGCAAACTCTATGAGAGTATTTCCACGCTGGTTTCTGTTGCCGTGACCGAATTTACCTACTGAAGTTTCATTCTGTTGCCGTTGCCCTATTTTTGCATTGAAATCTCCCATAATTATTTTCAAGTGCTGCTTACCTTTATTATTTAGATCACGAATTTCCTCATAAAATTCTTCAATTTCTTTTTCAGGATGACTTGTGGTGGGTGCATAAGTTTGAATAATCTGAGCCTGGTATCTTCTCGAGAGTTGGATAACGAGTCGTGCAGCTCTGTCAGAGGAACTTTCAACTTCTACAACTTTATCCTTCAGTTTCTTGTTTATTATAAATCCAACACCACTAGTTCTGCCAGTATCTGTCCCACGATAGTAGAAGAGATGTCCACTTTTCAGTTCAATGAGATCTTCTCCTTTTCTCCTTACCTCACTTAGCCCGACGATGTCCCACTTGATCCTTTGTAGTTCCTCTTCCAATTCAAGAAGCCTTGAATCAGAAGATAGGGAGCGTCCGTTATACGTAGCCAAGGTCAGCATCAGATGGCAGCCTAGTCCGGTCCTCCGGGGATTCTTAGCATCCTCTGCCTTCATGTCCACAGGCCGCTGCCTTGGCCAGGTACATTCCAGCTGCCGGAGACTGAGGGCCAAGATTTAAGTTGTGGAATCATTTTGGAGATGTTTGGCCAAGCGGGTTGGTGAGTGTGGGATAGCATTTCCTCTAATCCCGATGGTATAGTTATACCGCTATTGGCGTTCGTCAGAGCCCCTTTAGTGGGAACAGGATGTACCACGAGAAGGCGGGGTTGACATTTGTCAAGGAGAGGCTGTGATGTTACGCATCACCTGACCTTACATCCCTTTATTCATATATTTGCTCCTAAATATCCGATTGAGAAAAAACATTCCTTTTGATGCCATTTATATCGAAGAGTCTCTTTTTCGAGCAATGCATAAATTTTTCACTAGGAGTGTAAAGGTAAATTGCATTTTCCCGAATATCGCTGCTTCTAAAACTCCTGTTTGAAAAATCCTTCCTGCATTGGATACAACTCCTGATGGAAAATATTTTGCATATAATTTCTAATTTTTGGTAAAGAATGGTTTGGCTACCAGGGAGCGTAAGTGTGTGTTTCTGCCTCTGATCTATTTTCAGCAAAATCTGAACTTCTGAAAACTTGATAATTCTTTTGGGGACCAATATTGCTAACCTCGAAAAAGTTTTTCAGAATACCTTCTTCTTAAAACATTACGTAGTTTTCCGCCGGGAGGTGGGGGGGTGGTGGTAGATGTATATCTTAATATCTTATTTCTGTCAATATCTCTGTTTCTGAGAGTACAATTTCAGGGATCGCATTCCTCCTAAAATTCCTAAAATTCCTAATATTTTGTGACCCTCCTTAAATTCCTAAAATTATACCTAAAATTTGCTATTCATCCTAAAATTTTCGTAAGCTTATTTATTAAAAACACAACCGTTATTAACGCCAATAAATTTACCATTACGCAGGGTGCGCACGCGTGCTTGAAAACCTGGAAAGTCCTGGAAAATCATGATTACGTTTTCAAGGCCTGGAATATCCTGGAAAAACGGTGTTTTTTTAATGCCGTCTTGAAAAGCCTTGAAATTTGAAATTAGTGCTTAAAAAATGCCCTTTTAGGAAATCGTGTTACTGTTACCCCTTCATTTTTTAAAGTTCCTTTTCTCTGTTCTCAAAGAAACCACCGGCAGCGGTTTCCGATGTGCACCAAATCCTAATTTGGCTGGGGGGAAAAAAAGAAAAAAAAGGCACTACTTCCAGTGCAATAAAATTGGATGATTACTAGTAGGTCGAAGGGGAGCTTGATGTCCGTCCGACAATTGAGAACAGAAGGGGAAAGAAGAGGCATTTAGCATTTGCAGGGGGTCGCGTATGTACCAAGTCAGCTGGCATCCACCAGTGAGGAGTATGCCTGAACAACACATTCATCTTCTTCTTGTTTATGTGCATGCCACCCTCCCTCCACTCAAGAGACTTCCACTACTTATGATAAAAAATAAGAAAACTATCTTTGCGAATTTTTCACGAAAGTATCTGAAATTTTTACATTCACTGTAATTGGATTACAGAAGCTCACTTCCAAAATTCCAGTTGAATCGGTTTAAAACTTTGAAAGTTAGCATTGGTAATTTTTATTATGGACAAGTATGTGTGCCTCTTTGGACAGAGTGAGCCTCCAGCAGAAAGGGTGTTACCATAGCAACGGTTGATTGACAGCTGGGAGCGCTGATCTGAAGCCCTTGGTTGGGAAGAAAGCAAACACCTGTTTATCACTTCCACAGCACAAAAGGACTAGGAGAATATTTTCAGAAATCCATTTTTCTGAATTTTGAAAATAACACAGTAAAATTTTTACAGTTGTTAAGATACATCACAATAAAGTTCTAGTGCAAATTTCGCCAAATTCCGTTAGGAACTTTAGCAGATGCAAAAAAACAAAAACAAAAAAAACGTTGCATAATCGGATTGAAAAAAGAAACAGTAATTATAAATTACGGGAAAAGCAAGTGAATTATTTTTTTTAGATGCCATGGTTTATTTAAACAGAGTGATCCTTAAATTTTTTTTCTGTGATGATATGGACTCTATTTGAATTACAAACACGTTTTTATTCAGACGTCTGAGTTACTGTTTTAATAAAAAAATCATCTATAATTAAAAAGTTTTCAATGGATTTAAGCAATATTCAGCAGATAAACAAACGTATTTTAGTAAATTGCAACATCATGACGTAAATTTGGTGATTTAATTTTGTCGAAAATTGGGGAGCATTTTTTTTTTTTACAGTTTCTATTATAGTTAAAGTGAAGGAGGAAGGGTGCAACTTGACAGTTCAGTGAGCTGCAGGTGGTGATTTATGGCGATGTGCCAAATGAAAAGAAGCCATTCCATCAGGTAATTCCAAAGGTTGTGTTGTGTGGACGCGTCCTCCTGCTGTTTGATCTTAATTGGAATGTTTTTGTGCATGGGGGGGGTTCGAGAGAAATATCCGTTTCAGCTTTACAGCTTTCACGGCTCTTTTTTTTTTTTTTCTTGGTAATAAATAAAAATCATAGTTGCTGCATTCACCATTGATCCATGTTTGCATTTCTTGAATATAAACAGCAGACAATCAGAAACATAGTGTTGGGCGGGTCTTGATGATCTTCATTTTGCATATGCTGAATTCAGTTCTGTGGGAATAAGGAATGACTTATACTGTGAATATATACAAAACTACATATTTTTGAGCTGAAAAAATAGGTCTACTTGTACACAGTAGCTAAAGTGTGAACTCAGATGAAGACAATCAGACATACGGACGTCTGATTCCATAAAAAAAAAATCAACATAGTTTTTTTATTTACACTACAGGTAAAAAGCAAAAACATGTTTTTAAACGTTATAAAGGAAAACGGATTTTTGAAACGCATAACTTGATGATCTTAATTTCTGAAAGTTTCTTTTTTCCACATCCTTTTTTTTTCAATTACAATACACTGTAACAGGATACTGTGTGTTATATCACTTAGAGATATGGCAGATTTTCGGTTGCTGATATCCGCGATCGTAAGCGGTAGTTGCATTGCGATTGTTGATGATGACAAGATAAATACTGGAGTGATGTAAAATGTTGCATAAACTAAAAAAATAAAGCCCTCCCCCCACCCCGAACTTTTATGCGGTCATCATAGCTGATCAACCATTTCATTCCATGAACATCAGCACATTTCAATCATTTGAACATTGGGGGTATCTGAAGGAATTCAGCCGTGCTTAAGCGCCCTAGCGCAACGAAAACATGCTAATTTTGGACAGTTCTATTCCCTTCCCCTCTACCATCCCTAATAATTGAGAGTGCATACATTGAGAGTGTTTCAAATATTCTATTTATGAGCTAGTTTTCGCGCTGTTTGTTATGCTTTTATTTTCGAAGAAAGAGAGGGAAAATAAGGAAAAGCAGCTAGAGAAAAAAAGAAAAGCTGAGTTTGATGACAAAATAAAAGAAAATGATGCAGAAATAAATAGGCTTAAAAAAGATAAAGAAGCCTCCCTAGCAGTAATTCAAGAGGGAACAGAAAGAATGAGAAAAGCTGTAGAAAAACAAAATACTGTTGAAATAGCAGTTGCCTCTAACTTGATCATACAAGGTTCAGCTGAAATAAAGAAAACTGAAAGTAAATTGGTTGTGGTGGAAGCAGAAAAAGATAGGCTAATCAGGAAAAGGTTAAAACAATAATATGAAAAAAGTAATTCAGTGAACAATTGTACATAGTTCTTGGTTTTCAATTACCTTTTTAGGATATTATAGTTTAATGTGAAACCTGAAAACTTTACTGTGAAAATCGTGAATTGCTTCTGGTTCAACAGCATATTAATGTTCAAAGTGAAACTTGAATGTGGTAAATATACTTGAATATGATAATAACACGTGAAAAGATAAGAACTGAACATTAGAAGTAAATCATACTTAAACTTTAGACATTAGACGTTATGCAAAAAATTTGGGTGTGAACTTCGACCATATATACTAATGGACTGCGCATTGGCAATAGCTGCATCAAAGCCGCCATGGCTCAAACATTGGGCACGTCATCATCAGACTCCAAATTTCATGTACAAATGCTGTTATGATTACTAATTTACGCTGCAGAACTTCAGTGTTTTCGGTGTATTATGTGAATGCACCTCATATATAATGAAAACTCTTCAGGTAAGTTTACTTATGAGCTATATACATGCATGATCGTGTTGTTTACATTTTGTGATTTATAATGTGATGAACATTTGCGAAGAATTTGGAACATGCATTCCATTTTTTTTTCTTAAGTTACTATATTTTTATATCAATAGCTGCAAGTTTCTGGTTAAGTAATTGAACTTTATTGACTTAGGTATTTAATTCGTTTCTTACCCATGAAAAATCATAGAACTTTCTTTACTATATCGGTCAGAGCAGCAAGTATAAGCACAGCAGGTGTAACCCATCTTTTTGACTGTTGTCATGTGATTTTATGTTGGAGCCAGAAATTTTGATGTCATGCGCAGTCTATCAGTATATATGGTTGAAGGGTGTGAAGCAAACTCTTTACAATGTATACAAAGTTGTTTTACTAGATGTATACAAATATACATCTAGTTTTTATTGAAATACACTCCTAAAATTTTCCTAAAATTTTTCTAAAAATTCCTAAAATTCCTAAAATTCTTACCTAAAATTTTCCAGAAGTATGCTATGATCCCTGCAATTTGAAAAATTATTTCTATGTTGGAGAGTGTTTCTGATGCGAAATGTTTCCCATCTACAGTAAAACCTTCATTAACAGACACCTCCAAACTTAATGGTAACCTCTGAGTAATAGCAAGTTTTAATGGATATGGAAAACAGTTTCCCCCATAGGGCTAACATTAACTATAACCTCCAAACAGTGAAACCTCTTAACAGTGGTCAACGGACACCTTGTTCTATAGGATTTTATGTAGTTCCTTCGGTACTTTGGCAAAAGGAATGAGATAAGAATAAAGAATGCTACTGTGCCTCGAGCTTGATGGGTTGGATTACGGCAGGTACAATGGTTTGATTACTTGAAAAGAAAGGAGCTAAAGGTTAGTTCTACGTGAGAACTGTAGCTCCTGTGTATGTTTCAGTCAGAACCTTTGGGGCTTGGAGGGGGGTGCATGAAATTTTTTCCTTTGGTGGCCGTATGTCTTTGATTGGTTCTTGTGGGTTCTGTTTCTATTTTTCAGCATGCGGCCAGCTAACTGCAGTTCCACTTCATCTAGCATTTTTTTTTTTTTTACTTTCCCTCAGCATACCCTAACTAAATTTAACCTCCTAGCTTGGTATTTCTAAAGGGAAGTTGGAGACAATGGGTCACACACCACTTTCCTAAAATTCTCTACACCATGATTTTATTTTAAATTGTTATATTGAGTTTCATTCAACATTCTACCTTTGGAGAAAGCTCTGAAACTGCTTTCTTTGTGCATATGCTTTGTACAATTCTTTTGTCCCATAGCAACGGACTAGCAATGGTAACCTAGGCCTAACCTCCAAACAGCGGTAACTCTTTCCCGGTTCGAGCAGCGACCATTATTCGGAGGTTTCACTGTAGTTTCAAATGTTTCTTAATGCACAAGTGTGCCACTAGAGGGCGTACACATTTCTGTTTGCTGTGGGACAGTAAACTTACGCAGGAGTAAAACAATTGAGGAAATTCTCTTTCAATCAGATACTTCTAACTATGAAAATTCTTTGTACTTTCTTCCCAAAATAATGCACCTTTTAGGAGGCACAAATGTTTAATCTCTTTTTCTCAATATCTCTGCTTTTTAAGTGTGCTATTTAAAAACTTATTTTAACAACATATACCATTTACCTTTTGGAACACTTTAGGTTTGTATTTGAGGAGTTTTGTAGTTTACAGTTCTGTCACTAGCTGGTGTTTTTATGCTTCTGTTTACAGTGTATCTCTGTTTCTAAAAACCATATTGATTTTTTTTTTTTTTTTTTTTGTATGCCATTTATTACAATAAAGATTGTGAGCATTATCCTCTTTAAATAATGCACAGCTTTCTCGTTTGGGGGCATAAAGGTCAAAACCTTTTTCTCATTATCTCTGCTTCCGGGAAACATCTTTGAAAAATTCTTTTTCTTTAGCATAGCTGTTACATTGAAGAATACTTTTTGCCTATTTTCAACCTTTTCTATATGTAAAATTCTTCCTCTGGAAGGCAGAGAGTTATATCATGTTTCCTTCTATATTTCTTTTTTTAACTGTTCAATTTGAAAATCTCTTTGTCTCTAATACCTTTCTTCTGCTATGAGAAACATTTTGCGTACCAATATTTTAATTTTTGTAACATACTTTTTAGCCGCTGGTGGAAGTTGTGTTTCTGGATGTTTTATCGATTGAAGAAATCCAGTTGATTTCTTTTTCTAATCAGTCCATTGACTTTGAATAACTTTGATAAATTTTATTCACACTAGAAAGGATTCAAAAGATGTGCTCATAACTGAAAATTCTGTGTCTTCTTTCTTGATTTGAATTTGTGTTCCAGTGAACTGTTCTTAACTGCAGCTTGTGCACATTCTGGCTTTTCACTACTAGCAACTTGTTCTTCAATGTTTCCTTTCCTTTTTGTTTCTTCTTGCTTGATTCTTATGAAATCTTTGATAAAATCAATGAAAACATAAATGAAAATTTGCTGGAATATTTTAATATAATTTTACAAGTTTAATTGTGAAAGTTCTCAGCACCAATTACTCACTGGAATTCTTGCCTTACTGCAATCAAATAATATTCAATAAATCTACGTGTTGTTTTGACTGTTCATTTTTGTTAAATGCTGTTTACACTTTACACCTAAGCTCTTCATAAACTGGTTTCAAATGTTAAAAATATTTATAATTGCTCATGTTTGAAATTACTTGAAAGAAAAAGCATATCATACAGAAGCAGTCAACTTCCGTATTTAGGAAAGAAATTACCATGTTGCTTTGAAAATTAAATACAACACACATTGGAGTGGGCTGTATTGTGTTTTTAAAAGAGCATGCTTAAAAAAAAACACCCAAGGTTTTTTTTTTTTTGGGGGGGGGGCAGTAGCAAAAGAGCTGTAGAAGGTGCAAGAGACGCTGGGGTCATTGTTCAATGGCAGCCATAGTTGAGGTAGGGTGGGAATGGTTCAAAGTGGGGAGGCATCCCCCAACATACTGGAAAGTGGTGGCACCCACAGGTTCATTGCTGAGATAAATGCCAGTTAGCCCATGCCACGTGGGATAATAAATGGCTCATGATCCCTCAATTAGTGACAGACTACATACAGGGCACACAGAAAATGTTCAAAGCTCACAATCTAGCAGATGCTCATGCTGATGTGCCTAAGGAGTCTTCAATGTTTCCTTTCCTTTTTGTGGCCTGTCCATGTGACCAAGGTGATCAACTGTCATTGACAGTTCTTACTGCAGTGTGAGTACCATGATTGGACATTGAATTGCTAGGAAAGACTATTGTATTCTGACAAGCTCAGACACCATCTCCAATAGATAGGTCTGCATTCAGTGACACGTAGGTGAACTGCTGCAACTAGATTGCTTGGTTGGATAAATGTAGGCTTGAGGCTGCTGCAACATTGTAGTATCTGGATTGTAATCATGGCTATCACTTGGTCCCCTCATCTCCATTGTACACAACCCTCAGTGCCAGATCCTATCTACACATTGTTTTAGATCGAGCGTTGCCCTACATGGTGATCATGCATCAAACTAGAACTAGCCTATTCCACAAAGACTGACCTGTGTCACAAGACCTGTTCTATACAGAAATGGCTTGAGGATCATGTTCAAATATTTGATTTGCTCCCTTGGCTGGCGTATTCCCCTGACTCAAATCCTATCAAATATATGTGGGATTGCTGGCCCATTCCGGTGTCTCGCTCTGTTGCCAAACTCCAGAACATCATTCTGTCTAGCTGGTGGTACAGGTTATTTGAGGATACCTTTTGCAGTGTAGCAGAATTAATGTCGTACCAGGAGCAAGTCATTATTGCTGTGAAAGATGGTCCAACATGCTTTTAAGTATGTTGTGGTTCATGAATGTGAATGTATAAAAAGAAACTGCCAAAGGTAAAACATATCATCAGCCTTTTTTTTTGCAAAATGGCCATTTAAGGACGTGGCAATAAATGGCCATTTAATTGCCACATACTTTATTTACTTTTGCATTACATGTTTTCTTTATTTACTCTTACTAACTATTTCAAAAATGTTTAAACACAATGGCTCAAGACAGAGTTGTGGAAGAGATTTGGGGTGGTCATCATCTAGAAGTGGATTGAAGATAGTTGTTGATGACCATTTGTGTTTGTGTTGAATTTCAAATGTAGCTTAGAATCCCAAAAAAGATTTCATGCTTGGTAAAGTAGATTTATGCAAAGCATGGCTTTTGATGTCTCATCTCAGTTACTATACTTCAATAATAATAATTAACCAAACTTTTGGTAGTGCAGTAAAATAACCAAGTGAGTTTCCTCTTTTCTGGTCACTGAAGCTTATTCGTGTATTGTTCAGCTTAAAAATGTAGCCATGGCGTGAACATCTACATTTTGGCAGCATTGGAGATGGACAGAGGTTTCACAGTCTTGCATAAAGGTTGCTTTGGAAAAAAAATTTGATGCCGCCGACTTTGATCCTGAAGTTTACCTTTCCGTTTCAAAGTGTGACATTGGAAAGACAGTTGGATTTGAAGATGTACAAAGTGTGTCAATAAAGTTTGGTGAATGCATGGTAAAAATGAACAGACTTTTGGCATCATTCGTACAACTGCTGGAAGCTATGGGAAAAATCCTTCTTTGTTATCATCTGCAGCTGGGTCATCATGTTCAGTTGAATATCTGCAAATCTCTTCCGTTTGAGCCAGGGCTCAATTTCGACTGGTAGTTAGTAGCAAATGCATTTTGCTAGTGATAAAAAGTGGTTCTACCAAAAGTTGCTAGTGGAAAAAATTTGACTGTTTTAGTGTGAACTGTAAAGTGCCATTGTATTGCGCGTGTGGAATATTTTAGACACATACAAAAAGGAACGACTGCTTTCTGGAAATGAATGTTTCTTGAAAAGTACAAACATTATAAAAAGATTTTGGCACTAGTACAAATATCCAGTATATTTTCGTTATCTACTTCTGCATGTGAGGTTGGGTTCAGTTTCATGAAGAGAATCCAGGGTGATTGGACGGGCAGTTTAAACTTACGCACATTGAATGCCCTCATGAGTATTGAGGTTGAAGGTCCATTTGAATACAAGTTTATGGCACGGTGAGTGTGTGGTCTGGAGTATTGGATAATATGAGAGGACAGGCTGGTGTAGGTGTGATTTTAAGTGAAAAGATGAAGAACAACTTGATTCACTATAATTGTGTAAGTGAGAGAATTCTCTGGATTCGTTTGAAAGTAAAACTTCAGAGAACTGTAATTGCTGTAGTGTATGCTCCTTGTGACTCGGAACCTTCTGATAAGAAAGAAGATTTCTGGAATGAGCTAAAAGCTGTTTTGAGCCAGTTTGGTGCTAAAGAAAAAGTTATAATAGCAGGGGATTTCAATGCTAGAGTAGGTGTGCAGAATGCAATTTCTGACAATGTTCTGGGTAAGTTTAATGATTCTTGAGTGAATGAAAATGGTGAAAGATTAATTGAACTCTGCATTGAGAATGGTTTGTGTGTATCTAATACATTTTTCAACCACAAGTATATCCACACATATACTTGGGAAAATCGTACTATTGGTCAAAAGAGTGCGATAGATTTTGTTGTCTACGATCAGCGTTTGAAACACTTAGTTGTTGACACCCGTGTGATGAGAGGTGCGGATGTTGGTTCTGATCATTACTTGGTAGTGTCACGAGTGAAACTTAATGTTGGTAGGAGGAAAAGGAATAGGAAGAAACCCAGGATAGAAAGAATAAAGGTTGATAGGCTCCTTGAAGATCATCAGCGGTATTCTGACTTACTCAGAGAACGACTGAAGGATCTGAAGTCTGGTGAGAGGGATGTAGAAAAGAAGTGGGAATGTTTTAAGAACTGTGTTGTCACTGCTGCTGAAGAGGTCTGTGGCACCACAATAGTGGGTAACAATAGAGGTGATGCTTGGTGAAATAGTGAGATTGAAGAGGCAGTAAAGAGAAAGAAGGAAGCCAATTTGGGGATGTTGCAAGGTAGAGTCTCTGTGGATGAATATCGCTGTAAGAAGCGTGAAGCTGCTAAACTGGTTCGCCACAGTAAGGCAAAAGATAGGAAGGAGAAAGTAGAAAGGCATGAACTGGCTTTTTGGAAAGATAGGAAGTCCTTCTGGAAGTACATGAGACTCAGGAAAAATAGGGGAAACAAAGTTGTAAGTTGTGTGAAGAATGAGATTGGGGAAATGATATGGGAGCCCAATGAGTTAAGTGACAGATGGGGTGAATACTTATGTAAGTTATTAGATCAGGAAAGCAAAGATGGTTCTGAGACAGATGCAGATGATGTCACAATGAGGGATGAAAGCACAGGAGGGATCTCAAGAGAAGAAGTGTGTAAAGCTCTAAAATCTCTTCAGAATGGTAAGGCTCCTGGAGTTGATGGCATAACTGCAGAGATGTTGAAATATGGTGGTGACTCTATAATTGACTGGTTAACTGAAATTTGCCAGTTGTGCTGGGAGTTAGAAATGGTCCCTCGGGATTGGAAGGATGCTATTATTGTTTGTATAAGGGAAAAGGTGATCAGACTGAATGCAAGAACTATCGTGGTATTAGCCTACTGAGTGTGCCAGGGAAAGTGTTTGGTAAGGTTGTTATTGAAAAAGTACGAGGTCTTACATCATTGAAAGTGTGGGATGTTTAGAGTGATTTTATGCCTGGTAAAGGCTGCACTAACCAGATTTTTGCATTACGCACGATGATTGAAAAGTATCTGGCGGTTGGGAAGAAAGTTTTTACTGCCTTCATAGATCTAGAGAAAGCTTACGACTGAGTGAATAGGACACTTTTGTGGAAGGTATTGAATGAATATGGTGTTACTGGGAATCTACTTAATAGTGTAAAAGCCATGTATGCTGGTAGTAGAGCTTGTGTACGAGTGAATGGTGTTTTATCAAAATGGTTTTCCATTGGTGCAGGAGTTAGACAAGGTTGTGTAATGTCACCATGGCTGTTTAATATATTTATGGACGCATGCATGCGTGATGCCAAAATAGATAATAGGGGGTTATGTCTTGGTGATATCCGTGTGTGCAGATTGCTGTATGCTGATGACACTGTCCTGTTGGCAGAGAGCAAAAGTGAGTTGCAGAGTATGTTGACTCGGATGCACGAAGATTTATACTCAATTTGAATTTCATTCATTCAGGTGTGCAGAATGAAATTCAAACTGAGTATAAATAAGGGAAAAACCAAAGTTATGGTGATTGAGAGAGGAACTGGTAGCACTGAATATAATGTAAGTATAAATGGCACTGTAATTGACTAGGTGAGTGAGTTTGTGCATTTAGGAAGCATGTTTGACAAAGAGAACAAGTTGGATGGTGAAATCAGTAGGCGAGTGAATTCTTCTTTGAAAGTCATAGCTGCTCTTGGAGGTTTTCACAGGAATGATGGGTTCTCTAGAGAGTCCCGCATGGCTGTGTATAAAACAGTAATTGTTCCTACTCTGATGTATGGCAGTGAAACCTGGGTACTGCAGAAGAAACATAGGAGTCGTTTGTGTGCTGGAGAAATGCGTTACTTACGTGGGGTTTGTGGCAAGACACTATCTGATTGTGTGAGGAATGATGTATTGCAGTTGTGTGATGTGAAGCAAAATGTTGTTAGCAAGGTGGAGACCAATATGCTTCAGTGGTTTGGCCATGTTGAAAGAATGAGTTATGAAATGCTTACTAAGAAAATCTTTTCAGCCCAAGTGACAGGAAGGAAAGGCAGAGGAAGGCCAAGGAAGACATGGGTGGATCAGATTCAGGAGTGTCTGCATGAGAAAAAGATTATGAGTATGAAGTATAAAAGATCTTGTGTACGGCGTGTAATGGATATCAGTGAAGCACGAGTTGTATGTCAAGATCGCTGTAAATGGCGAGGTTTGATACGACAACAAGAGGTAAAAATATCTGGAAGTGTTTGTATTTCTTTTTGGAGCTAACCTCTGAATCTCAGAGAACAGCTTAGTGATGTGTATGTATTTATGTACGGAAAATAACCTTAGATTTTGAATAGTGCTCTTGAATTTTGCGAAAAAAAAAATGTTTTTTAAATATTTGCGTTTGTATTATCTCTTATGTCATGAAAAGGTGAGTTATATCTAAATATTTGTAATGTTTTCAGCATTACAATGTGGCAGTAACAGGGATGAAATCAAAATTTGTCATGATTGACTAATGGAGGGGAACATGTTAAAGTTTCTTTTGCATAGTTAATAAACTTTCTCTAGTAGATAATGCAATTTGCTAGTGAAAAATGCCACTAGCAAGTGTTGCCTCTGCTAAAAAAAAAAAAAAAATCAAGGCCGTCTTTGAGCACTAATTTCATTCGGGAAAAGAAAAAAAGTCAGTCAGTGCCAAATCAGGTTATTATGGTAGGTGATTCAGTGCAGCAATGGCTCAGTTTCAAGCAGAATTTTATATTAGTTTTTTGCACTATTTTTGCCTGCTAAGAATGTGCACCTACATCAGCTGCCATGGCATGCTCTCCATGCCACTCGCACCCTTTCTCACAGCTCCATGATGGTTGTGAACATCCTCGCCCAAGTTAAAGTACTTTTCACGACCTCTTCGTTTATGTGTTACATCTACATTCACCGAACTTTGTTGACACACCTTGTAGATAAGGTTGATGTGGCCGAGTTACTTTGATCCCACATAAAGAAGCTTCTCAGTGAAGATCTCTTTGAATTGGAGAAGACTGAAATGAAGATGATGATAAACCCTCTGCTGTTGAACCTGTTAAATACCTTTCAACAAAGCAAATGGCTGAATTTTTTAAGGTTAATGCCACTCATTAGCATCATTTAGAATAATGATCTTAAGATGGAGAGAAGCGCCAAAGTTGCTAGAGCAATTCAGAGCTCTTTGGCATCTTACACAAAACTCTGTAGAAAGAAAAAACCTGCTTGTCAACCCCCCCCCCTCTCTATCCCCCAATTTCTTCAACAATGCTGAAAATTGTGAGTTCACAGCTCATGGCCTTCGGCCTTCAAAGAAGCAAGAAACTGATCCTCCACACTCGCCTGTTTCAATTGATTCATTATTCAGTTAAATTTAATTCCATTATGTCAATTAAAGAAGAAAATAAATACTTTTGTTTACAAATTTCAGATAAGTATGTTTATTTTTTTAATTTGGGAATATTTTCCCTATTTCACCCACTTTAAAATGAATTCACTTTTCTCAATTTCATTTTACACTGCAATTTCTTGGAACCAATTTATCACATAATATGAGGGATACCTGTACCAAATTTTGGAATCCAAAATTCAGGGCTCATATTTCTTGTTTATAACTAATTGAAGTTCATAAAAAGATTTAATTCTTGTGTACTGGATCTTGTCAGTTTAATAAGATGAAGCAAAGTTAGTTACACAGAGCTGCTTTCTATTGTAACACCTTGGGAACTATCCCTTTTCTTAAAAAAAGAAAGAAAAGTAAAAATCAGTTTCCAGAGCAACTACAGGCTTTTAAATTTCTGAAGTTTCTGGGCAGCAACTGAGTTATTCTATTTAAAACCTCTGAAAGTAACATAATACCAAAATAAATGAATTTCATTGGTGGTGATTCCAAGCTTCATGCCATTTTTGTATTTCATGTGTAAAAGCAGTTATGTGGAGTTACCTTGTTATTGTAAGTTGTGTTGAGTTTTTGTTTTTTATATTCTGATATGTGTATTTTTCAGTATGCTGGAAAAGAGTATAAGATGGCTTTAGAAATTTTAGATCTTTCTGACATAAATGTAAATTCTGAAGAAACTGACCCTACAAAAATCTCAGATAACAAAAGGGTAAGTAGCTTGTGTATGCACACATTTGATTTGTGCATGTAAAAAAAAAAAAAAAAAAAAAAAAAGTTGGTACTATAATTCCTTGTATAATCAGTGTAGATTTTATTCCTTATCTTTGTGTGGAAAGTAGGTTGTGATAAAAAAAATGAGAATCAAATTAAAAGATGAAATAAAAGTATAAACAAATATACATTATTCAACTGTTTATTTGTTGCAATCTTGTAAATATATTACTTCATATCATCATCATTGTCAACCATTATCAATCCACTGCTGGACGAAGGTCTCCCCAAGTTTCCTCCACAATGGTCTGTCTTGTGCCAGTCTCCTCCATGTCACTCCCGCATACTTCATATATAAAACGCTATATATTCTTGTGTAGAGCAAGTTGTTATTGATTCGTGCTGGTGTTATTTGCATTGTAAATGTTACACTTGCAGAGTGTAACATTTACATTTGCGATATTTACAGGGTGTAAACATTTACATTTGCGAAGTATGGATTTACCAAATTTAATATGTGCCTGAAGATTCTCAGCTGCTTTCACTATTATTGGTGTCTATTTGGTCAGTTTAGAACATCAAAAGTGCAGATCTAGAAAGGTTTGTGATTTCGTGACTTGTCTTTTAGTTTCCGCCAGTCTGAAATAAAGGATTATGTTTGTATTGCATAACTTGTAATTGATTATTAGGAATACTGATCTTTTGGTTCTTACTTAAAGTCTGAATTTTGCTCCACTTGTTCAGGGAGCAGAATTTTCAGATGACTCTCTTTCTCGTTTTGACCTTCCTTGAGAAACATCTTTGCCCTTGCAATTTTCTTTTTCCAGATGGGAGGTGCGAGGAATCACTTACTAACTCGCAATCATCTGCTTAATGTCCATGTCCCTACATGTGGTACCCCACCTTGCAAAGAAGAGTGGCTCTTTCAGACAACAGTGATGACAAAAAAAAAAAAAAAGGTCATAAACTGATTCTGCTGCTGAAGAGAAGGGGGGGGGACAATCCAGCTCCATAAAAACGTCACTGCACAAGCGTTAAGCGATAAAAGCAGCTTTACTAAATCTCACTGTTATCTTATAATTTTGGTTCCTGTTGTAATTGTTCACAGCCATAACAAAAGTTTGCCGTTGATAATCAAAGTCACTGGATAAAAAACATTGTATGAAGTGTATCATGGTGCAGCTGCTGAAAGGTGATTTCATAATTTGATTATTAAATGTTATATTAGTTTTCATTTCATGTCGGAGCTACGCTTTTGCGGCTTTTCTTCGAAAACCCTTAGGAGTTTGTGATGCACATGCAAACCATGTATGCATGCATGGCTTGCCGGTTGGTTGATTTCAGAAGTAATATATTTTCATCTGAATGTCATTAATCTCAAAAAATATGTTGCTAAAACCATCCAAACAATGAACAGTAATTGCATATTTATTCTTCCTAAGTGTATATTCGCAAGCGTTCAGTAACAATAGCAACAGTTCTTGGATGCAGCAGCATCCTGTTCACGTTATGGTGAAACAAATGAATTCAGAAGAAAATCCCTGTTATTAATGTGTTACACTTAAAATATTGCAGGTCATGTAGTTTTTAATAAACTGCAGGTAGTATAATTGTTTTCCCATTTATCTCACTGTAGGAATGACAGAAATGCTGACTAACAGTCGTAAGAGAAGCAGTAAAATGTCAGCAAACCTGAAATATAACATTTTTTCATAGTCTATAAAATAATGGTAATTCAGTATATAAACATAACTTAAAGCACAGCATGGACTGACAACATAATTAAAAATGTTATCATTAGCTGCTCCAAAGTGCAAATTTTCCAGCTCCAAGAATTGCTCCGAATCATGTTATGCCCAGTAACACCCCTTATATTTGTATTTCAATATGAAAATGGAAAGGGAAATTTCCGAAAATATTATGGGTATGCAAAAGTTTCTGTCGTTTTAAGGAGAAAGGAGACGGCAACAATCAGGAAACCAGTACACATTTATTCAACGAAATATTGGACGTCAGCATCAATGACCTTTTGCCATTTTTCAGGCAACAAATGAATGCCCCTGTTATAGATGGACTCGGGTTTTGAGCTGAAGAACGCAGTGACAAAATTTTCCACCTCTGGAATTGTGGTGAACCGCTGTTGGGCTAGGGCATGTTGCATAGAGCGAAACAGATGAAAGTCTGAGGGTGCAATGTCCGGGGAGTAAGCAGTGTGTGCGGTAAAACCTCTCAGTGTAACTGTTCAAGGGTTGATTTCGTGGTGGCACTGACATGTGGTCTGACTAAAGTATTGTTTACCTGATATTGTCAAAGTATTTTGCTCGTTGTTGCTCTGTGAAGCACGTGCTCCTGGCCCGAAAGGTCATTTTGTTACGGGTTTTTTTGGTTAGTTATTTTTTTTTAAAATAAAACAATTAGGTTATATATTTTCAGTTCTATATAATGAATGAATATAGAACTGAAAATATATAACCTAATTGTTTTATTTTAAAAAAAAATAACTAACCAAAAAACCCGTAACAAAATGACCTTTCGGGCCAGGAGCACGTGCTTCACAGAGCAACAACGTGCAAAATACTTTGACAATATCAGGTAAACAATACTTTAGATATTATGTATTTTTAATCAAAAGCACGTTTATAGCATAAGACAACCCTTAAGGTTGCCTCATGAATTGAATATTTCATAATGTGGTCTGACATTATCGTGTAACAGGATGATTGGGTGGCGTTCTTTACCTGTCCATGGGCGTTTTTGCTCGATTGTGGTGTTCAGTTTCATTAGCTGATAGCTATATCGCTGTGCACTGATTCTTTTGCCCGGTTTCAAGAGTTCGAAGTACAGCACTCCATGCATATCCCATGATACACACAACAGCACCTTTTCCCCGTGGTTATCCTGTTTTGCAGTCTATTTTTATGGCTGGCTTGGGTTGAGGATTGCTTGCATATGAAAAATGGGTCTATTGTGTACGGGGTTGTCGCAATAGACCCACGTTAATGGTTGACTTGGGTCAAGGATCGCTTGCGTACGGGGTTGTCACAAATAGACCCAGTTTTCATCCCCGGTGACAACCATCTACAAGAAATTCTCCCCTTAAAACCTCTTCAGCAATGACATGCAGATGCCCAATCATTGACCAATATTACGCTTCGTTAAATATTGAACCTACTTACCAATCTTCTGGATCTTCCCCAAAGCCTGTAGTCACTATATCACCGTCGATTGAGCCACTTTCAAATGTTTCGCCAGTTGCATGGTCGATTGTGTGGCATCCTCTTGCAACAATGATTCCAACTCCTCGTCTGCGAGTTACTGTGATCTACCTGCATGTGGCTTGTCTTCCAAGCTTAGATCACCTTTCTTAAACCTGGCAAACCATTCTCGACACGTCCGCTCACCCATAACCGTTTCACCATACGCCTGACATATTGAACCGTATGCTTCACTCGCACTTTTTCCTAAATTAAACATGAATAACAAACAGTGCCGCAAATGAACTTTATAGACCGCCATGCTTGGCTTTATGTACGAACTGACAGCACGGGTCACCTGCCGGTTAGACTCCTACAGTGCCGCTAGCAGGGCGGCGGAAACTTTTGCCTACCCCTAATAGAATTTAGACTGAACGAAGATTTCTCCCATAATTGTAACCCCCTCTTGCAATGTTCCCACTATCCTATGTTGATATTAAATGTTATTTTTTTCTATAAATGTCTGCATTTAAGCTTGATAAGGAATGGGGAGTTTTTGAAATTGGAAGTGATGAAGTTAGAAAATTAGTAATAATTGGTGCAGTAAATAACTCACAAGAAATAATACCCAAATTATTCTATAGTTCTGGGAAGTTTCTATCTATCCACAGATGTTTCATGTCCCTAGATGACCATCAGATCACATTATCAATGCTGAACTGTGAACATTTATAGGGGAAAAGTTATTCATTTAACGACAGCATAGCATAATGGGAATATTTCATCATCGATAACATGGCCCGATGGTGATCTAGGTTTTGTGTGAATTGTCTACTCTGGGTAAGTCAACATTTTAGTTATTGTAAAATTCATGTGGGTGCTGAAAAGTATTTATATTATCAAAGTTACACCATTTATCTAAAATAATGAATGCTTTGATATCATACATTCATGGTCTTCAGGTTGAATGTTGTTTCAGCATGATGGATGGAATTATAGTCATCTAAGGGCATAAAAAGAAAGTGACCGAAGAAATAGGAAGGGAAGGTATCGGCAGGAAGAAAAATCAAACAATGGAAGCTGTACAGCTGCAGAGTCAACAAAATATTAATATCGCTATGGATATACCGTGTGGAAGAAATATTCTTCTCATAATACGTGGAAAATATATCACTATAATTTACACAGCAACAAGACATTTCTGAATTGCCGGTATTTTCTGTTCCTCACATAATATCAATCACATCAGAAAACTTGATAATTATTTCCACTCCAGGGCAATGAAATTTTCAAGTTTTCTGAAGTGATTGATATTACTAGTATGTGAGAAATAGCAGACACTGGCAATTCAAAGATATATGATTGCTGTATGAATTATAGTGTCACTGTGGAACTTTCTGACAAGGCTTTTTTTGCAAGAGGAAACTTGAGTTGATGCCCTAAAGCAAATATAACAACAAAAATAAAATAAAATTAAAAAAGCAAGAACAAAACTGAAACAATATCTCAAAATAGTATAACTATACTAAAAATCCAAAATTTCTTGGCATAGAATAAAGATAAAATTTTCCAAGCTTTTGCACATCAACCAGATGGAGGAAGGTAGACAGCAGTTAGTTGTCTACCTTCCTTGAGAAAGCCATCTGGTTGATGTGCGTTTGGAAAATTTTATCTTTATTCTATGCCAAGAATTTTCGGATTTTTAGTATAGTTATACTATGTATTTTGAGTGTAAGTTCCTACGTTTTGAAACAATATCTTTTAAAACCCTTTTATTTTGTTTTGAGTTCAGTAATTTTATATTGTGAATACAGTGGCAGGCTCCAGTTTAATATTTACTTAAATTACAGTGAACAACTCTGTTTTGCTCACACAGTATTATATTTACACTTTTTCATCACACATTCTGTTTTTTCACCTGGTTTAAAGGTTCAGATTTTTTTTTCATTCATCAGTCTCATGTATAACATGCTATGGATTAAATTTTCTGTATGGAACCAAGTAATTTCATTTTATTTTTCTGAACCGGAGGTACAACATGGAAAGAAACATGGTGAGAGAAAGTGCAATATTCTCTTCAACAAGTGAGTGCCTGAGGTATTGCTTACTGGGTAATGCAATACTGACTGCAGAAAATGTATAAATTTATGCTCGCACTAAGAGCAGAATTCCTCCCAGATTGCATTACTTATTGGCCCAATTAGTGCCATATGACAAGGTACTGTAACTAAGTATAAGTAACCACCTGTATTGACATTTAACCAGTTCATTTATTCATTTAAGTGTTTTTGAGTATGTTATATCTGTGAATCCAATTGAATTATCTGACTAATGTACAGATCTCACTGAAGTAATGGCACTCCAATTATGTCTTTCTAGTATCTTGATGCTGTGCATCCAGTGATCCAAACTTCTGCATTCAGTCAGAAAGTGAACTATGTTAGTATTTGCTGATTTCTGCTGAAGTCAAGTTTCTGATAGTGTCTGTCTGATGTTGTACAGGGTTGCCAGCCAACCGGGAAAAATCAGGGAATCCGAAAATAAGGCTAAAAATCAGGGAAAACTCGGGAAGAAATATATATATATATATATATATATATATATATATATATATATATATATTTTTTTTTTTTTTTTTTTGCAAAAATCTGGAAAAGTCAGGGAAAATTAAACTGATATTTTTTTGCATAATGCATATGCAGTTACCAGGGATGTGAATTCTGTGGCAGAGTGTGCGCCAAAATAAAAAATTTGCGCCATCTTGCTACAAAAGGCAGGTTTTGCGCCATTGCGCGCCAGAACCACCATGCCCCGTCGTCATCGCCGGTACTTCCGCACACTGAATTCTCCGTGTGCACAGAGTTCCGCTTGAAGCTGAATAAGACCATGGGGTGGGAAGAAAGATTCGGCGATTCCAAGTACCAGGGGTTTTATGTAGTTACTACGGAAATTGTCTGTCCGTTTCGGACGACGGAAAACATCGAGTATGATATGGAAATCGTCGGTCCGCTACTGATGACGGAAAATATCCAGTATGCTATGGAAATTGTCGATCCGCTACGGATGATGGAAAATATCGAGTATGCTATGGAAATCGTCGGTCTGCTACGGACGAAGGAAAATATCTTGGTATGCTATGGAAATCGTTGGTCCGCTACGGACGACGGAAAACATCGAGTATGCTACGTAAATCGTCGGTCCGCTGCGGACAACGAAAAACGTTTAGTAGGCAATGGAAATCGAAAATTTCAGCCAGCAATAAATAAAAAAGCCAGCAAATAATTTAAGGGTACAATAATAGCTTTTTTAGCACGTCTTTTATAAAAAAAGATTGTGCTTGTTATCGGTTTGTCCGTCCGTCCATCTGTAGACACCATATCTCTGGCAACTATTAGTCCGATTTGAAAAATTCTTTTTGCATTGGGAAGCTTGAAATATGCAAATGATGATTTTTTTATTGATTTTTTTACGATGTCCAATTTTGCCGCTAGAGGGCGTAAATGCAGATGATGTCGAATTCAAAATACATTTTATTCCATATATTTGCTTCTAAACGTCCAATTGAAAAAATTCTTTTATCTTTTGATTCCATTTATGTCGAATAGTATTTTAGGTATAGTTACTTTCTCAAGTTACGCATAGATTTTTCACTAGGGGGTGTAAAAGTAAATTACGTTTTCCCCGACATCTCTTCTAAAACTCCAATTTGAAAAATCTTTTCTTCTGCGGATACAGCTCCTGATGGGAAATCTTTTGCATATAATTTCTAATTTTTGGTAAAGAATACTTTGACCACCAGGGGGCATAAGTGTTAATTTTTGTTTCTGATGTATTTGCTATAAAATCTGAGCTTCTAAAATCTTGATTGAAAAAAATCGTTCGTGGACCGATGCTACTCATGTCAATAAACCTTTTCGGAATTTTTCTTTTTAAAATATTGCATAGTTTCACCGCTAAGGGGCGTAGATGTATATCTTATTTTTGTCAATATCTCTGCTTCTAATGGTCCGATTTGAAAAAATTATTTCTTCATTGGATATAGTTTCTGGTGTGACATGCTTTTTAAATAATTTCAAAATTTTCAAGTAATTCATAGACTTTCCGCTTTGGGGCGCAAAGGTAAATTGCGTTTTTCCCAATATTTTTGCTTCTGAAACTCTGATTTAAAAAATTCTTCCTGTACCGCATACAGTTCCTGTTGGAAAATATTTTTCATATAATTTCTAATATTTTGTAAAGAATGGTTTGCCCACCAGGGGGCATAAGTTTTAATTTCTGCTTCTGGTGTATTTGCAGCAAAATCTGAGCTCCTTAAAACTCAATTAATTTTTTTTTTTTTGTTTTTCTTGGACCAATACGCTCACATCAAAAAACCTTTCGTGAATACTTTCTTCCTAAAACGCATGTTTTTCCCACCTGGGGGCGTAGATGCGTATCTTATATTTGTCCATATCTCTGCTTCTAAGAGTCTGATTTGAAAAATTCCTTCTTTGTTGAAGAACGTTTCTGCTGCAAAATGTTTCTCATATAAATTCCAATTTTTCTTAATGCACAAGTCTGCAAGCAAAAAGGACGCCACCCTGGTGGCGCAGTGGTCTAAGCGATGGCTTCTGATCATTCGTCCAAGATGGGTCCAGGTTTGAATCCCGGTGAGGCATGGATGTTGTGTTTCGCTTACACAACTGGCTCTCTCCCTT
Source organism: Macrothele yani (assembly GCA_039090855.1). NCBI lineage: Eukaryota > Metazoa > Arthropoda > Arachnida > Araneae > Macrothelidae > Macrothele > Macrothele yani. Next base: position 94,779,230 of record CM076991.1, read on the forward strand.
CCCTTGTGTCAGTTACCCTAAATTAGGGACGGGCTACTGCCCTCAGCCCAATGAGTTGCTGATGGTGGTCGTTAAACCTCCAATAAAAACAACAACCACCACCAGAGGATGTAAGTTCAGGATTCTGTTTACAGCAATATCTGCGGGATTAAAAACCCGATCGAAAAACTTCTTTCTTCGGTCAGATGCTATTGTTTTCCATACCGGTTCCATTGACTTTGAATAGCTTTGATAATATGAGTGGCAACCCTTGTTGTATTCTAGGAATTATTTTCATTGTGGCTGCCCTATTTCTTAGAGGCAGTGTTTTGGGATCCCAGACAATGGGCCCATATTTACATTTGATGTCAGAATACTTGGAACATTTGGTTTTCAGAAGTAGAATTTGTATCCCAATGACCCCAGAGGGTGGTGGGGATGTTCTGTAAAAATATGTATTTCTGAAAATGACATTTATACTTTCTCTTGTTATTAGTAGTTGTTTGCATGGTTTATCAAAGATGAATTATATTATTTCATCCATCAGACCCATTATTTCTATTTGACTTAGTGTTTAAGCCACATGTGCACAATGCAGAAATGGGTTTTCAGAATTGTTTTGTGTATATAAACACCTTCATGTGTACATATGCAACAGTACTTGATTTGGTTATCCTGTGAGTGAATATGGGCAGTGAAGCGTGGTTTGCTTAAAAGAAACCTTATAAAAATGCACTATTATAAGTACATTAAGTTGTAAATGCCCATTATTTTAACTGGATTACAAGCAATTATCTTACAGTGGGGCAGGATTTGCTTAAAGATTTTTTAACTCTTCTATCACAAGTTCATTAAAATCCTATCTTCTGTCCATGAATTCAGTAAAATTTGCCTTTGTCTATTTGGTAATGTAGGTGAAATTTTTGTTAATCTGTATCCAAAGATGTAGTAGATCACAAATAAGCACCATAAACTTAGTGTTATGTAAGATTATCAGCTTACAGTTTCAGAAACAAACTCCTGGTTATTGTAATTTTGATGACATATAATTGTTTTAGTAATAAAATGTGAAGAAATTTCCTGGAATTCAGCTGTAGTTGTTTTAAATGCTTCAAGACTTTTGAGTAAGAAAGTTTTAAATACAAAGTATAAGCCATTACACTCTATGGTGATTATTTCTCTGCAAGTAGTTTGGTTTCTTTACACAATACCAGTCTCTATTTTAGCCATCCTGTCTGTTTGCAGCTTTTTCTGTGGTAACCATTTTTATCTTACACTAAATAAACTGCAACGAAAGTCTATTGAGTTCTGTAACTATCTAAAGGCAAATAGTGAACAATACAGACAAAATCATAGTGAGCAAGGCAAAAATTTTGCTAGGAGTCAACCTCATTAGATGTAAGGGTGAAAATATGTATGAATGTTTTAAATGGAATGTGTCGTACCTTAAATGGTAGAACTTGTTTATGCTCTACACTTTTCTTATTTGATATCTTACTATTTCATGCATGCTCTGCCCAGAATGCTACATCATTTTGGGGAAAAACTCACATGGTAGAGGTAAACTAAAATTGTATTTGTAATCAGCTGTGTAACATCTATCTAAAGAACATGGATTTTGGTATGTAACATTTTGTTGACTTGTGTTATTGCTACATTTTACTGATACAGTTAGTGTCCAAATTATGGCTTGAAATAAATTTACAATATCTGTGGCATTCCTCTGGACGAGTGAGTGAAATCATTTTAATATTCCAGGTCAAAAGTGCCATAGCACTGTTAAAAGGACAAGTTTATGAAGCTATGGATAATAGAAGCCTTGCTGCTGACTGTTTCAGAGAAGCATTGCAGAAAGATGTATTCTGTTATGATGCGTTTATGCCTTGGTTCAACATCAGATGCTGTCGAAAGAAGAAGGTACAAAACTCGTTCATATATTGTTTAATGTACATACATGCTTGCATGCAAACAAGAGATTATTAGTAGCACAAAATAAGTGGAATTATTGGTGTTATCACTTACTGTTAAATGAAGACTTAAACAAGAGTGAAGTACACTGAGATGACACTTATTAGGAACACCTGCCCTCTTTACACAAATGACTCATTCCAACATGTAAGATGTCACATGAGCATGGTGTGTGGTATAAATCAGACAGACCAGTTCATTGCGCATCAAGTAGTGCTTGATTGAGGATCAGAATGGGCAAAATGAGTGATCTGAGTTACTTTGAATGTGGCATGGGTATTGACACCAGGTGTGCCTGTTCAAGGATTTCTCAAACAGCTGTCCTCCTGAGCTTTTCATGCACAAAAACAAGGGTTTACCATGAAATGGTTTCCATTCGTCAGTAATCCTGTAGGCAAAAACAGCAGGTAGACAAGAGGGGCCAAAAAAAAAAAAAAAATACTGGTAAGAATCACACCAGCAAACAGGTTGGCTTACAACCTGGCAGATCACTGGACAATTTGACAGTAGTTGTGCTGAGGGTCATCTCCCACCACACTGCATTTTAGATCAGTTGGATTACCTTTGTACAGCAGTATTTCCAGTACAGGCTCAAAACTTATAAATACTAGATGGTGTGTAATATATAATATATACAGGCCTGCCAACTCTCCGGGTTTAGGCCAGCAATGCCGGATTTCATTACATTTCCCGGAATTCCGGATTATAAATTAATATTGCCAGATTCCATCATGATTTCCGTAGCGTAAATTAAAAAATAATGAAGAGAAAAGTTTGAAGTTCTCCAAAGAATAGGAGAACTTCAATGATTATCGTAGCGCAGATTAAAAAGTAACAAGGGGAAAGTTCGAAGTTCTCCGAGTCATCGGTTCATTAGTGGAGAAGCGACCTTTCCCCTCTGAGTCAGCAGTTGACAGCGATGTTTACTCCTCTGTCCGCTAATGATCTCTGGCGCTGCATGCACAGAGCAGTAACAGGCTTGGCGTTGACCATATGTACTGACACAGATTTCTCGCCTGTTGATGGCATCGGAAGCGTGTTTTGGTTTGTTTGATGCACTTCGTCTCTCTTCACAGGAATTTGTCTGTTTTTAAGAAGTGTTGTACGACAGATTGCCAGTGTATAATTGAATCAAGGAAGGGCCAACAATTTGCCTTTTGCTCTATTTGTAGATGTGATTTTTCCGTTGTCCACTAGGGCAAAGGAGATATCGTTAATCACATTTGTATGCAAAAACACGTGGACAATTCTAAGTGCGTAGAAAATAACAAAATATTAAATTTTGCTCGAGATAGTTCCTCTTCCGATGCCATTATCTGTGCTGAGTGCTTAACATAACTTACCTTTAAGCTGTGCTGACCATGCAAGTGTGCTTTTTAAGAAAATGTTCCCAGAGTAACATTCCAAAAAAATATGCATGTGACAGGACAAAAACATTGTGCGTTGTTGTTGAAATGGGGAAATCTTCAAAAATGGACTTGCATACTTGCCAACTTTTACGGATTATCCGTAAAAAATACAGATTTCTGCTTATTTTTATGGATAGAGGTATTTTTTCACAGATTTTTTAATATTTCGATTGCTCAATCGAAATATTTCAACCCCTACAACCATCCACTTAGATTTTCTACCGGACCTTACGAGCGCTGTGTCACACGATGTCATCTTTGATTCGCTGGTTTTGTGACATCGTGCGGTAGCTCTCTCTCTCTCCACGGGAGTGCTCAAGTGACGTGCCGACCAGAGTTTACCAAAACGCGTAATTACGCATTTAATACGCATCAAAATTTTACCAACGTGTAAAAATATGCATCAGGAATTTTTCTCGATGCATAAAAATATGCATCAGAATTTTTTTCCACACGTAAAACTACGCATCGAATAATTTTACCAATTCGTAAAAATATGCATCAGGGCGGTACTTTGTCGTTCAGAAACGGAAGCAAACGAAATAAAGATTTTTTCTGTAATCATAATTTCTTTTTCCTGTGATGTGTTGCCTCTGTCCAGTATTGTTGTTATATATCATTTTATTCCATAAATATTAGTATTTCAGTTTAAAAATGGAGGAATAATTTCCGAAATCAGAAATTCGTCAGCGAAAAATTTTGCTGTAATCTTTAGGCATGAGAGTATGACGGCTTCGAGGAATTCCTCCTTTTTCGTCATTGTTTGGATTATCCTCGAGATCGATGCATAACTGAACAGAAATTTTTAAAATATTTTTTAACAGAATTTTTTTTTTTACATTTTTTATATACTTTAACGTAACAATAGTGCTTCAAATTATGTCCATTGATATTTCAAACATACGCAAGTATACTTGCAGGATTTTCATAGAAAATTGCAGGATTTTTCTCTTAAGGTTGACAAGTCTGTATATATATACCCACGCAGTGGACAAAACATTAGAGATATCTACCTAATAGTGTGCTGATCCTTCTCTAGCACGAATAACAGCCTGTACATGCCGAGGCATGGACTCCACCAGATGCCGGAGGTGGTGCCAACCTTGCCTTTTGCAGAATTGTCCACAACTCTGCCCGAGACGTTGGTCCAGGATCCATGGATCTGATGTTCCGCTCTAGGACATTCCAGATGGCTTCCACAGGGTTTTAATCCAAGGACCTTGGGAGCAACTGAATTGTTCCAAACTCAGATGAGTGTTCTGCAAGCCAATGCCTGGGTGGTTGTGCCCTGGTGAGGTGGCACATTGTTCTGCTGAAACAGAACATTGGCCACACGATGCGTGAAGGCCATGAAAGTGTGTAGGTGATCAACCAGCACATGCTGGTAGTGTGCAGCGGTTAAGGACCTCTCCAGTCACACTAAGGGACCTAATGTGTCCCATGAAAAGGCTCCCCAAATCATCACAGAGCCAGCACCGCCTTGAACAGAGCCGACCTGGCATAACAGGGCCATGGTGTCAGATTGTTGACCCCACACGTGCACCCTCCTGTCAGTTCGGTGCAGCTGAAAACGGGATTCATCTGACCACACGACACGGCAGCATTCTGCAGATGTCCAGTTTCGATGTTTCCCAGACTAGGCAAGATGTAATTTCCAATGACAAGCAATCCCCAGTGGCATGCAAATAGCATGTCTGCTCTTGTACCCCAGGGTAGGCAGCATGCACCGTATTATTCGCTCTGATGCTGATGGGACCTTCGGCATTTAACCTAAATGTGATTTGTGCCGCCATTGGCAAGTGGTCAGTGTGTACAAGACTGGATAGACTGTGTCAATTCTGGTCATTAATCAGGGTTCCCACAGTGCTTATAAATCCTTAAAAGTCCTTAAAAAGTGCTTATATTTTTTTTCGGGTGCTTAAAAGTCCTTATATTTTCCCAAAAAGAGCAAAAAGTGCTTAAGTGCTTATTTTTTATTTTGTTGGGAGTGCTTAAAGGTGCTTATTTTTTATTTTGTTCGGACTTTTTTTTTCAATTTTTCCACATTTGCCCATAAACTCTCGATCAGTTGTTTTCGTGGAGCACGTGAGTTCATATGAAATGCTATACCTAATAAATATTTGGAGCCTAGACACTGAGAAAAAAAAGTTGGCGTCTTTATACACTGAGTGGCCACTTTATTATGACCACCCTCTCAGTACTTCGTTGGGCCACCTTTCGCCTTTAATACTGCGTCTATTCTTTGTGGCATAGACTCCACGAGATGTTGATAAGTGGTTTGGGAAATCTGAGATCATGCTTGATGAATAGCACTTCCCAGGAGTGTGAGATTGCAGGGTTGTGGATCCAGCTGTCTGATGGCTCGTTCAACTTCATCCCACAAATTCTCAGTGGGGTTGAGATCTGGAGATTGTGGGGGCCACCTAAGCAAAGTAAACTCACCGGCATGTTCCTGAAACCAATCCTGTGCAATACAAGCACTATTGCAGGACGCATTATCTTGTTGAAAGTAGCCATCGCCATTGGGATAAACCATCCACATGACAGGATGCACTTGGTCCGCAACGATGTTTAGATATGATGTGCCAGTCAGACGTTTATCAACACGAATTAAAGGGCCCAAAGCATGCCTGGAAAACATTCCCCAAACTATAACATTGCCTCCACCAGCTTGAAGGGTTGTAGCAATGCATTTGGGGTTCATGCTTTCGTGCTGTTTTCGCCATATTCTCACTCGGCCATCGGCATGATGCAACTGAAAACGTGATTCATTGGAGCACATAATTTGTTTCCAATTATCGACTGTCCAATCCTTGTGCTCCTGTGCCAACTGGAGACGTTTTCTCTTGTAAACTACAGACAGCAAAGGTGTTCGAACAGGGGTCATTCCAGCCAAATCAACCAAAAAATTTCAATATTCAACCTGACCATCTCAGATTTCAGTGAAACCTTCAGGGATCATTCTCCCTAATGACATAAATGAGAACATATTTTTAAATTTTTTATCTCATTGGATTTTCGTGTAATTAATTTTTAAAATTTTGAAAAATCATTTTTTGGCTTGCCTAAACTTTTTCAATGGTGAATTTCTTAAGTTCTATAAAGCCTAGAGAGTTGTTTGACTCCTCATTTTAAAGAGAATTTCATAAATTTTAATTTGATATGCAACCTGACTATGCTTGGTGAAAAAACATTAATTAAAAAAATTATAATACATCATACTAATATACATAGTCAAACATAAAACAAGGGAAGGACAGTCCCAACTGTAAAATTAATAAAAAGTTTTACCCTGTAAAATTAATAACAATTTTTTTAGTTAGCACTAGGAGTTGTAGTTACACCAAAATAGCGACCTCTTAGTTCTTTAATTTAACAAATAAGTTCTTGTTTTCCTTTTTGGTTTCTGAGTCTGTAAGTAGATAAACTCTTCCTGTAGCTGTTGTAGGATCAACTTTTGTTAAAACCTCACTTTTATGCACAACTAGTATTTCAGTAAATTGTGGGTATTTGGAAGATGGAGAAGGGCCATGTGGTTCAAAAAGTACTTATTTTTACTTCCTCTCCTTCTATTCCTAACACACAACCTAACCACCACTTGTCTGAGTATTGGCATGTAACAAAGCCAACAATGTCATTAATGTCCAGATCATCATCACTGTATCAGCTGAAACTATTTCTACACTTGATTCCTCTGAAAATGAGTAGCTTTTCACTAAAACTCTAGTCTCATTCACAGGACTGTAAATGTGAAATTGTTGAGTACCCTTTATTGTTGTTGATGTTTCAAACCTACTCTTCAAGGTTTTTTCCTCTGCCTCATATTCATCTGTAGTGGAATACAAAAAAAACTGATGTTGACAGTATTGTCTTTAGCCCAATCATAAAGTTGACGAGGGGTCATAATTTGATCATTGTAGACCATTCATAGACTGGCCAATGCCGCTAATCGTGTAACAGTTCCTCCGACACCACCACATGCATTATTTCCATGTGACGATGCAAAGAAGTTCCATTCCGAAAGTCTTGATGCCAAAATCTTTCTCGTGATTGCAGAGATTGAGAAAGTTTGATTTGTTTTTGTACTGTGATGATGCTCCATCTGAAAAGTAATTTAGCTTTTCGGGTTTATGGGGCAGATTCTGTTTAAGAAAGTCAATCATGAGGCGTTGAAACAAATGAACAGCAACCGTATCATGCACCATACAATCATAAAGAATAACTAAGCTCAGGTGCGCCAACTTTTTGGTTTCCTCGTCAACGTAGTGTATAACAAACGGATGTATTGTTGTTTGAGCATTGTTCCAATGAAAGCCTTGTGCAAAATCTTGAAGCACAAATGCTTAATTTTCAGCAAAGTCACAAAGTACAATGCATTGGTTTTGGGGTAGATTTTCTTTCAAGTGTCGCAAATAGAAAGACTGTTGAGTAGCAATGAAAGAGTGTCTTGAAAGTTTTGGCAAACTCTGAAACATACATACATACATACATACATACATACATACATATCACTAAGCTGTTCTCTGAGATTCCGAGGTTAGCTCCAAAAAGAAATACAAACTTACAGATATTTTTACCTATTGTTGTCGTATCAAACTTCACCATTTACAGCGATCTTGACATACAACTCGTGCTTCACTGATATCCATTACACGTCGTACACAAGATCTTTTATACTTCATACTCATAATCTTTTTCTCATGCAGACACTCCTGAATCTGATCCACCCATGTCTTCCTTGGCCTTCCTCTGCCTTTCCTTCCTGCCACTTGGGCTGAAAATATTTTCTTAGTAAGCATTTCATCACTCATTCTTTCAACATGGCCAAACCATCGAAGCATATTGGTCTCCACCTTGCTAACAACATTTTGCTTTACATCACACAACTGCAATACATCTTCATTCCTCACAGAATCAGATCGTGTCTTGCCACAAACCCCACGTAAGTAACGCATTTCTCCAGCACACAAACGACTCCTATGTTTTTTCTGCAGTACCCAGGTTTCACTGCCATACATCAGAGTAGGAACAAGTACTGTTTCATACACAGCCATGCGGGACTCTTTAGAGAACCCATCATTCCTATGAAAACCTCGCAGAGCAGCTATGACTTTCAAAGAAGAATTCACTCGCCTACTGATTTCACCATCCAACTTGTTCTCTCTGTCAAACATGCTTCCTAAATACACAAACTCACTCACCTGGTCAATCACAGTGCCATTTATACTTACATTACATTCAGTGCTACCCATTCCTCTCTCAAACACCATAACTTTGGTTTTTCCCTTATTTATACTCAGTTTGAATTTCATGCAAACTTCGTGCATCCGAGTCAACATACTCTGCAACTCACTTTTGCTCTCTGCCAACAGGACAGTTTCATCAGCATACAGCAATCTGCACACACGGATATCACCAAGACATAAACCCCTATTATCTATTTTATCCTCACGCATGCATGCATCCATAAATATATTAAACAGCCATGGTGACATTACACAACCTTGTCTAACTCCTGCACCAATGGAAAACCATTTTGATAAAACACCATGCACTCGTACACAAGCTCTACTACCAGCATACATGGGTTTTACACTATTAAGTAGATTCCCAGTAACACCATGTATTCATTCAATACCTTCCACAAAAGTGTCCTATTGACTCGGTCGTAAGCTTTCTCTAAATCTATGAAGGCAGTAAAAACTTTCTTCCCAACAGCCAGATACTTTTCAATCATCATGCGTAATGCAAAAATCTGGTTAGTGCAGCCTTTACCAGGCATAAAACCACTCTAAACATCCCACACTTTCTCTGATGTAAGACCCCGTACTTTTTCAATAACAACCATACCAAACACTTTCCGTGGCACATTCAATAGGCTAATACCACGATAGTTCTTGCATTCAGTCTGATCACCTTTTCCCTTATACAAGGGAACAATGATAGCATCCTTCCAATCCCGAGGGACCATTCCTAACTCCCAGCACAACTGGCAAATTTCAGTTAACCAGTCAATTATAGAGTCACCACCATACTTCAACATCTCTGCAGTTATGCCATCAACTCCTGGAGCCTTACCATTCTGAAGAGATTTTAGAGCTTTACACACTTCTTCTCTTGAGATTCCTCCTGTGCTTTCATCCCTCATTGTGACATCATCTGCATCTGTCTCAGAATCATTTTTGCTCTCCTGATCTAATAACTCACAGAAGTATTTGCCCCATCTGTAACTTAACTCATTGGGCTCCCATATCATTTCCCCAATCTCATTCTTCACACAACTTACAACTTTGTTTCCCCTATTTTTCCTGAGTCTCGTGTACTTCCAGAAGGACTTTCTATCTTTCCAAAAAGCCAGTTCATGCCTTTCTACTTTCTCTTTCGTATCTTTTGCCTTACTGTGGCGAACCAGCTTAGCAGCTTCACGCTTCTTACAGCGATATTCATCCACAGAGACTCTACCTTGCAACATCCCCAAATAGGCTTCCTTCTTTTTCTTTACTGCCTCATCAATCTCACTATTCCACCAAGCATCACCTCTATTGTTACCCACTATTGTGGTGCCACAGACCTCTTTAGCAGCAGTAACAACACAGTTCTTAAAACATTCCCACTTCTTTTCTACATCCCTCTCACATGATTTCAGATCCTTCAGTCGTTCTCTGAGTAAGTCAGAATACCGCTGATGATCTTCAAGGAGCCTATCAACCTTTATTCCTTCTATCCTGGGTCTCTTCCTATTCCTTTTCCTCCAACCAACATTAAGTTTCACTCGTGACACTACCAAGTAATGATCAGAACCAACATCTGCACCTCTCATCACACGGGTGTCAACAACTAAGTGTTTCAAACGCTGATCGTAAACAACAAAATCTATCACACTCTTTTGACCAAGAGTATGATTTTTCCAAGTATATGTGTGTATATACTTGTGGTTGAAAAATGTATTAGATACACCCAGATCATTCTCAATGTAGAGTTCAATTAATCTTTCACCATTATCATTCACACAAGGATCATTAAACTTACCCAGAACATTGTCAGAAATTGCATTCTGCACACCTACTCTAGTATTGAAATCCCCTGCTATTATAACTTTTTCTTTAGCACCAAACTGGCTCAAAACAGCTTTTAGCTCATTCCAGAAATATTCTTTCTTATCAGAAGGTTCCGAGTCACAAGGAGCACACACTACAACAATTACAATTCTCTGAAGTTTCACTTTTACACGAATCCAGAGAATTCTCTCACTTATGCAACTATAGTGAATCAAGTTGTTCTTCATCTTTTCACTTAAAATCACACCTACACCATCCTGTCCTCTCATATTATCCAATACTCCAGACCACACACTCACCGTGCCATTTACTTCTACCCCAATTTCCTTCTTTTTAGTTTCACTTACACACAGCACATCCAGTCTATACTTATTCATCTCCTCGATCACCTCACTCATCTTGCCATTTATACCTCTAGTATTCCATACACCAATCTTACATTCACTCAGCCGAGATCGCTTTCTCATACGCCGTTTAGAAAGTCCAGGTCGATTCCGTGGTGGACCGTCCTTCTCAAGAGTGGTAGGTCCACCATATCCCACACTTGAGTCATTCTTAATATTTCTTTTTGTCTTTTTAATCAGGTAAGTACATCAGTGTGGGGGATTAGCCCACAGCTGAGGGTTCCAGTTGGTCATTCAACCTAAGGATTCTGGAACAAAACCCAGTGAGTTGGGGTCTTTTCGCCAATGTCACACAGAACTAGCTTGCACCTCTCCAAGATTCACACAGGCCCTAGTTGCTGTTGTGTGTGCCATTGTTACCACGGAGCGCCCCGAGGAGGCAAACCCATCGCTCACTATGACCGCCCGCACTCTGAAACAAATAATGCAAAAACTCATCTGTCGGTTTTATAATAGTATCCAGGACACACTTGTTATCAATCTGCATCCATTGTTTGAAACTCACATTTTCAATGCTATTAAGCTCAAAAGCTTCTTCAAACCAAGCCTTCAAATCATCACTTCCTGGGCAATTAACACAATTTGCGAAGTAACATTTAGATGTTGGCGTTTTGCAAATTATATGCTTTCTACATCTTTGTATGTTTTAATCGGGAGTTCACCATTTGTCAATTCAGGTATTTTACACTGAGCCATCATTAATTTGGCATTCTGATGTATTGTGCAAACGCACACAGAATGTGTCCCACTGTACCCAGGAAGAACACAATGCTTGGGACGAAGCTCACAAAATTTAGAAATTCCAATTCTCTGATCAAGGTAATGCTCCTTAAACAGTAGATATGATTCTTTTAATGTACTTAGAATTAAATACTTTTGAACATGTACACGCATTTGCCATCATTTTTGACTGAAACAAAGTCGTTTTTACCAGGCATTTGATGACTAACCACATCATTTTGATAGAATTCTTTGACTAGGGCTACGGTTGCAGGGTTTAGTAAATCATTATCTGTAATAGACCCCAATATAAATTGGTTACCTTATAGCCAATGTTTTTGTTTTTTCCTTACAAAAGTTAAAGGTAGCAATGTAGCCCTAACTGGTATTTAAAACAATACCATTGGTACCATAACTCCTGATCCCATTGAGATCCCGCTCTAAAAGTTTCAGGATTTAAAGCTTATATTACAAAAAATATATTTATTTTTTTCAAAATTTTTAATTTTTTTTTTCACCAAGCATAGTCAAGTTGCATATCAAATTAAAACTTATGAAATTCTCTTTAAAATGAGGAGTCAAATAACTCTCTAGGCCTTATAGAACTTGAGAAATTCAAGATTGAAAAAGTTTATGCAAGCCAAAAAATGATGATTTTTCAAAATTTTAAGAATTAATTACATGAAAACCCAATGAGATAAAAAAATTTTAAAAATATATTCTCATTTATATCACTAGGTAGAATGATCCCTGAAGGTTTCGTTGAAATCTGAAATGGTCAGGTTGAGTGACTGGTTGATTTGGCATGGAATCACCCACAGGCCTTCAGCTGCCATATCCCATCCGATGCAGTGTACGGTGAACAGTGTGTGCAGAGGTAATTTGAGGGATCCTTGATTAAGATGGTCTGTAATTTGCTGCCCTGTTGCCCTTCTATTGTTTGTTACCAGTCTGGACAATCTCCGGTTCCGCCCGAGCAGTCACTAGTCGATGACAACCACACGTTGCATGTAGAGACCCAGTTTTTTGGCTGACAGTCCAGTCTTTAAACACTTTCAACAACTGCTCTGGAACATTTCACGAATGCGGCGGTTTTGGTGATACTCGCTCCATGGCTCCGAGCTCCTACAACCATCCCACATTGAAAGTCCGTCAAATCGCATTTTTTAACCCATCTCGTCATCCAAAAATCACTTCTACTGTCGCAAGCGCTAAGCTTTCCCTTTTTATACTAGCCTCGCCCTCTGGCGGCAACAGCGTGCAGCCATAGCTCATTTACTGTTTTTGCTTATGGTTTTTATGATGCAGAGTTCTGTATATCTATTTGCAATTGTATTACGGCTTCTAAAAAAAAAAAAAAACTTGCTTTTTGCACTGTATGTCATTTGCTGTGGTGTATATTTTGAACTTTTTCCACTGTAAGTGTATTTTCCCACAATGGGGGCCATATGTTTGTTTGACCATTATTCATGGTATCTCTGCTTCTAAAAGTCTTATTTGAAAAATTCTTTTTGCACTGCATAGCTCCTACTATGGAACATATTTTTCATATATTTTCTGCTTTTGATAATGCAGGTCTGCTAGAGGTGTCAGTCAGCCTGTATTTCTAATTTGTAAAATAATCTCTGATTGTAAAAATCCTCAATTGATAGGATACCCTCTTTTCACTATGAAGAACAGTATGTGCCTGTTTTCTTCAAGTAATGGAGTTTTCCTGCTGGAGGATATAAAGATACATTGCATTTTTTTCCATGTAACTGCATCTTAACAGTTCAGTTTGAAAAATTCTTTCTACTATCTTCTGTTATAAGGAAGATTTTGTGTACAATTTGTGAATTTTTATAATGTACATTTCTGCTGTTAGTGGGCATTAATAGCCAATTCTGCATGTATATGGTGTATTAATTCTAAGAATCTAGTTGAAAAAATATTTCTGTATCTCATTCCATTCACTATGAAGAACCACTGCACACATTGTGTATTTTAAATAATGCTCAGTTTTTCCATTAGAAGCTTAAATGCCCTTTTCATTTCTATGATTTTCTATTTCCAGAAAAAATTCTTTTTGTGTTGGAAAGAATGCAGATGTGCTCATTACATATGAGAATGTGGTGTCATGGGCATCTCTTTTCAGTTCATATTTTTAAAATGAAATCAGGGAGGCAGTCTGTTTTATATACTTCCTGATTTGAATAATGAGCCTTAGGAACAAGTTAGCATTTTTTTTTCTCTCTCATTTCAGAAATTGAAGTTTTGCAGTCTTTACCTTTCAATGAAGAGGACCCAGATGAGGAAGCGAATCTTGCAAAATTTTTATACGAAACCCAGTTAAAGAAAGTAAGTTTTTTTTTTTTTTTTTTTATGTTTGGGGTTATTTTTCATGTGGCTTATAGATAACCCTGATGAAAGTGTTCAGTTTTTCTGCTCTGACTAGTAGGGTCTAAATTCTGCTGGCCAAATGAGAAAAGGTACTGGTTGCTGAGCACTGGGAAACTGCAGGGAGTAGAAACAAGAACAGAGCAAGTACCATAATGCAAAGGAATTTACTCGCTGTGTCTTCATATCATCCCTGATGCAAATGTCACTTTCTGTGCAATGTTCTGGAAATAACCATTAGTAACCATGGCTTTTTAATATATGTTTTTAAAAAAGGAACAACAACAACAAAAAAGACTACTATGTTATATCACAATGTCTGTCCGTCAATCCACTTGTGAGCATGGACAGTTAGTTATTGGGTAAAGTGGATCATCAATCAGGATAATGCCTTTCACAGCAAAAACAACAATAAAAAAAATGTGCACTAAAAATTGGATTGTTTATCAAGATAATGAATCCAACAGTGTAACATTGCGTAGGTGGCAGCTGTTTTTTCCGCACAGACTGCCATGGTGTGAAAATGAGGTATGGAAAAAGCAGCAAGAGTGCATAAAAACTCCACTTCCACTATTGAAACTGAAAGGAGAAGAAAAAATTAAATATTATGGAGATTAAGCAATCTAAGAAAAAATAAATCCCTTTAATACTAAGAGAAAGACAAAAAATTTCCTTGGGTACTACGTAGCAGAACTGGGAAATAGAAACAATGATAAAAAAAATGAACAAAGTTTTCAATTCTGTATTCCGAAATTGTAAGAAAACAGTAAACCTGATCAAGCTTAAGTTGTTTGAAAAAAGGAATTATTAAGAATTGCATCCATGAGGCCCGGTAACAATCACAATTTTTATTTACTTATTTTTTTGACAGAAAAAGTTAGAAAACAAATGGGGAAATGTAAAATACTTTATTGCAACAGTTTTATTCCAAGAGAAAATTACTGCAACTGTTTACCGATGAATAATTTTTCCTTTTGCTGAAATACCAAGACGATTTTCTATAATTTCATTGTATTTGTAATGCCATTGAAAAATTACATGGTCTTTACTTAACAGCATCTGTGCTAATTTCCCTATTTTCATTGTCAGGAGGTTCATCAACATCTTTTTGTTTTATTCCTCAAAATTCTGATAGTTTTTTTTTTTTTTTTTTCTTATTTGTTTATTTGGTGCTGCATCTTAGAGAATAAAAAATGCAAGCACCTAAAAATTAAGCACTGCAAAGAAGGATACACTTTGCTGTATATCACCTGCCTGGAATAGGCTTACAGAGTGTAATGGGCTAACTTACTTCACCCTTGACCTTTCTGCGGGATTAAAAGGTCCAGTTCAAAAGAATGCTAGCAGTGATTGTCGTCTGAAATCTTCCACCCCTTCCCTGGCCTTTTTTCTCTCCATGTATAACCACAGGAATTTTGACCTCACCCGAATTACTTACACCTGCACCATTGGATAGTGGGAAAATTATTAGTTCCATTTGATTTAGCATGTTCTCAATAATTCAGGTTGGTAACCACTGAGAGCGCATTGGCAAATTGGTGGGGTTACTGATTTACCAGATTTCGTGGTGGAATGCGCACGAGAGAGAGAGAGAGAGAGAGAGAGAGAGAGAGAGAGAAGTGATTTTATATATCTTCCCATTCTCCATAAAATTGCCTACATCTGTAACAAAATCTATTCACCAATTTTGTGATCACATTTAAAAATTTGCATGCCAGTGCAAAACATCTGATCGCCAATTGGCAATCACAAGGGCAGCAGTCGGCACTCACAAATTTAAAGACATTATATCATGAACTTTCATAACCTGAAATATGCCATGCTGTATATCCTTGTGGAACACTCTATTCAGTGTTTCTTTACTTTTTAATGTACAAGGGACATCCTGAAAGTAATGCCTCCTTAATAACTTTTGACAATTTGAAGGTATTTTAATGAAACTGCACTGACATGTACTATGATATGTATAACACAGAAAAGCAGCAAGCCGTAATTGAATTCCTGGAAAAAGAGGGATGTGGGGCTCCAGTAATCCGCAGAAGACTCCTGGCAGTGTATGGAGCTGCCACAAATGATATCAGTAATGTCCGAAGATGGATAAAGATGTTTCGAGAGAGAGAAAGTTCAGTGTCAGACAAACAACAGAGTGGAAGACCCCCAACTGCAGTGACAGATGCCAATAGGCAACGAGTGAAAGACTTCTCACAGCTGATCGTCGTGCCACCATCCAGGAGTTGTGTGATGCAATTCATTGTGGTCATAGTGCTATGAAAACATTAGTTAGGGATCTGGCATGCAGAAAAATGTGTTCGAAGTGGATCCCAAGAAACCTAACTTGTGAACAATGTAAGCAAAAAATGGACATGTGCTGGAACCTCTTAGACTGTTAAGAGAGGTAGAGTGAGGTGTTTTTCTCTAATGTTGTGACGGGGGATAAAACCTGGGTGTTTTTTCATGACCCAGAAACAAAACGCGTGCCAATGGAATGGCACCGCACATCTTTACCTCGACAGAAAAAGGTGAAAACAACTCATTCTGCAGGGAAAGTATTTGCAACAATTTTCTGGGACAAATGTGGTGTCATTTTGACTGATTTTCTTGAACGGGGTGCAAATATAAACAGTGCTCACAATGTGCAGACATTGAAGAAGCTATCAGAAGGAAAAGACGTGACATTCCACTTTACAGTGTTATTTTACACCATGATAACGCACGTCCCCACACCTCAATGGAGACTTCACAGGCTATTGCCAAAATGAGGTGGACAGTGATGCCCCAAACCCCCTACAGTCCTGATTTGGCTCCCTCAGACTTTTTCCTGTTTGCCCCTTTGAAAAACACCCTTCGTGGGGAATGTTTCGACGATGTGGCAAATGTTAAACTGGCTGTGAACTCATGGGTGAAACGACAGCCTCGAAAAATTTTTCAAAATGAATTTTACCAATGGGTTCAAAGATGGCGGAAATGTATAGAAAGTGATGGACAATAATACTTTGAATAGGCTAGCATTGTTAACAATATGTGTAAGTATTTTGCCATCAAGTTTCACTCATTTTTGCTGCTGCAAATAAAAATCTTATGAGGCACGAGGCATTACTTTCAATGTCTTTTGCATGTGAAGAAGTCTTCAGTCAGCTTGTGTGGAGACCTAGAAAAGATCTGGTAAAAAAAAAAAAAATTGACAATTTTTGTTTATTAGAAGGCATGAAATATCAAATAAATTAATAAATAATTCCACATATCTCAATCCAAAGCAGATTGCTTCCTTTCAACAATTTCGTCTTAGTCTTTACATTGGTTCTTCGTTCCACACTTGCACTACATCATTCCTCGCTGCTGCAATTCCCTTTAATCAGGGAGTTTAACAGAATTTTCCAATGCCCAGCAACTCTTTGCAATCACTTTTGAGCCACTTTTAATTAACCTCTGTGCCAAGACCTCCATTCAGTTTCCCAGCACTCTACATCTAAACCTCATTTTACCTGTTCATGCCAATGATTTGACAGTGTTATCCACTCTCAAGAATATGATTAACATTTACAGGAAATTTACTACATTTAGGTCAAAATGATTGGTGCATATTGGATGTTGCCAAAAGCACCAGACTGTGGACTACTGTTTGTAGCTCTTACACAGTCACCCCCTGGTAAGCCAATTGGAACAACACTCATCAAGAGCATCTCAGAATCTTTTTTGGTGATCCAGCTGAAACACAGAATACGAGGAGATACTAAAAAGTTTTCGGCCTAACCCACTTCCTGTAATTGTAGCATTATGTTGTCACTGCAGCTCAAGAGAGTGTTCTTTTGTATTGTAAAGTGCCAATTTTCAGACTAATAGCTCTCTCTTTTTTTTTTTTTTTCAGGTGTTTGGTGTTCTGAACTGAATCATGTCAATGCTAAGTGTTGAATTTTCGAATGTAGAACTCCAGGCTGTCATGAAATTTCTGTTCCTGCAGAAAAAATATGCAAAGGAAGTCTATGAGTGATTGACTCAAACATTAAGTGACAAGTGGCCTTTTATATTCCACTGTGAAGAAATGGTGTGCCAACTTTCAGCGTGGAGACTTTGAGACTAAAGATGCAGCAAGATCTGGGAGGCCTTCAACAGTGACAACACCAGAAATTGTTGCTCATGTTCATGACATGATTTTGTCAGATCGGCGAATCTCAGCTAAAACAATAGCTGAGATACTGGAGATATCCAGGGAACGTGTTGGGTTCATAATTCATGAGCGCTTGGATATGCAGAAGATGTAAGCGAAGTGGGTGCCCAAATGTTTGAATGCTGATGAGAAACAAAAATGAGTGGACACTTCCAAATAGGTTTTGCAGCATTTTGAGCAATCAGGTGATAATTTTTTGCAGCAACTTTGTCACTGTTGATGAAACTTGGTTACATCACTACGATCCAGAGATGAAACAACAGTCCCTACAGTGGTGGCACTCAGGTTCTCCACGGTGAAAGAAATTAAAGACTCGAAGGTCTGCAGGAAAGGCCATGGCAATGATTTTTTGGAATTTGGAAGGCGTTTTATTGACTATCTCCCGAAGGGCCAAACAATAAATGCTGAATTCTATTCCTACTTACTGTGACAATTAAAGGAGGCGTTGAAGGAAAAAAAGCGAGGAAAACTGTGGAAAGGTGTTCTCTTTTTGCTGGTCAATGTGGTCTCACAAGGCTGGCAAGACAATGGATGTTTTGAGGGATCTGGGGTTTAAGTGCATAGACTACTCACCCTACTCACCAGGTCTTGCTCCGTCGGGCTATTTCCTGTTCTCAAACCTTAAAAAAGTTTGAAAGGAAACATTTTTCGAATTATTCGGAGGTGATACTAGCAGTGCAGTATTTGAGTGATCAGACTTCAAATTTTTTTTTTTTTTTTTTTTTTTTGGAAGGGTTAAGGAACTCCAGAAACACTGTGCCAAGTGTGTTGAACTTCCAGGTGAATATGTGGAATAGTCTGTAAGTTTCATGGCTCTAGCCCATTTCCTTCTTGGTGAGGTCGAGAACTTATTAGCATCCCCTCGTACCTGGCCAAATCTTCAGCACTGAATCTCGCGTATTCTTTCTCAATGGCCTCGGACAAAATTCTTTTCATCTTTTAAAGGCAGAGCTAGTATTGCAAATAACTTGATTCTACTCCATGCATAGAAAGCACAATCAGCTCCGCCTGTTCTTCAAAATGTCACCAGAGCTGTTGTCAAATTTATACACAACCCATACGATGTCCAAAGATATGCTTTCTCTTCCATATGACTGTTAAGGTCTAAATCGCCTCTCCATTCCAACATAAATACAAAGCCCTTTGTCTTATTAATTTCCTTCATTCCTTCATCATCATCACAACTTTCCTCGTCATACCACAGTTGCTATTTATGTTCTTGTCTCGCCACTCAATCATCATCTTACTATGAACCTGCTTATACATATGGATTGGTATTTGCTCATCCCACCTGACCTGCTTGCTATTTGTTGGGAAGCTATCATTCTCTGTAAATGGCTACATTGCTCATTTTGCTCTTACTTGTACTCTGAATATGCTGAATGACCCATTATTTTATTATTTTATTCTTCATTTCAGTTTCTTTTTGCTAGTCAACATGGATTGCGGTGGGTGTTGTGAAGATTTCTCAGATTGTTCACCATAATCTTGAATGGAAAACTCTAAATGAAATCACCTCTGCTCTTATTAAAGAGAACACGGCAAAACTCTACATACTCCAAAATCTGAAACACCATTATCTCACTCTTGCTAAAGACACTGGTCTTTTAATGTCTTCAGCTTCTTTCCCACTACCAGTTTTGGGCACTCTTGGTGATCACACCTTCCTCGCACATACCTTACCTGCTACACTTCTGCACTGCAACCTTCTGCACTATTCTTATAAGCTGCAGCCTATTACAGATATTTCTTCAACCAATGTTCGTCAGATCTGGCGTACTGCTTATGACTCAAGCGACTATGTGAAGAAGAACGAGATTCAATGGCAATATCTTCACATCCACTTGCCAGTACCTGTCAAACTTCACCAATTGAAATTGCACCACTGCTGCTGTGTCTGTATTGCAGTACAGTTGGAGATGTTGCACATATCTTCACACTGTGATTTCTTCAGCCTTTGTTTCCTTTTCTGCCTTTCATCTCAGTTTTGCACAGTTTCTCATGATCTAATGGATTATTGCTTTTTTGCACATGCAAGTTTGTCTCTGGCACATCCTAACCATGTTTGCCATATCTCCTCTTATAATGCTTACCAGATACTCAATCTAAATCTTTCACCTGGATCTTCAGTCTGCCAGTCAACTCAGCAAACTTGAAATATTTTACTTGCTCAATTTTGGTGCTGCTTCATGTCACATTTTCAGATTTAGTTCAATGCTACTGCACAGGCTAACACTAAACAAGCTTTATTTAATGTCTAGGCTCTGAGTCTCTGTTGGTTTGCTGTCACCATTGACTGCATTTGACTTGCTTTCTACTGACCTTACTCACTTTGCCCTAACAGACTCTTTTGGAAGACTTTTCTTTTCTTCTATTTATTTATTTTATGTGCTCTTTGGCATGTTCCTTCATTTGACCTTTCTACATACATACATACATAACACTAAGATGTTCTCTGAGATTCAGAGATTAGCTCCACAAAAAAATACCAACTACCAGATAAATTTTGAACTGATTATTTACTTACTGTTGCCGTATCAAACTTCTCCATTTACAGCGATCTTTACACACAATTCGGGCTTCACTGACATCCATCACTCGACGTACACAAGACTTTCTATACTTCATACTCATAATCTTTTTCTCATTCAGACACTCCTAAATCTAATCCTCCCATGACTACCTTGGCCTTCCTCTACCCATCCTTCCTGCCACTTGGGCTAAAAAAAATTTCTTAGTAAGCATCTCATCACTCATTCTTTCAACATGGCCAAACCACTGAAGCATATTAGTCTTCACCTTGCTAACAACATTTTGCTTCTCATTACACAACTGTAACACATCTTCGTTCTTCACACGATCAGAACGAGTCTTGCCACAAACCCCTGTAAGTAAAGCATTTCTCCAGCACACAAACTACTTCTATGTTTCTTCAGTAGTACCCAGGTTTCACTGCCATACATCAGAGTAGGAACAATCACACTTTCATACACAGCCATGTGGGACTCTCTTGAGAACCCATCATTCCTGTGAAAACCTCCCAAAGCAGCCATGACTTTCAATGAAGAATTCACTCGCCTTCTAATTTCACCTTCCAATTTGTTCTCTCTGTCAAACATGCGTCCTTAAATACATAAACTCATTCACTTGGTCAGTCACTGTGCTATTTAAACTTATATTACTTGACCTTCGTGTTTTTAAGAAAGGGCTTCATCCTCAATCATCGCATATGATCAATCTGCTTCCATTATGCTATTTTTGACTGCCAGCAACTGATCTGTATATTTTGTAAATAGCTATATCTTGTGTTAATTTTTCCTTTGTATCTTTTGCACCTCTGTTTGTGTTATTAAAAAAATCTTGATCTAAAAGAGGGATTGGGGGAGGGGGTGCTATCACCCAGGCTGGCTTTGCTGTTTACAACATAGTGAGCCACTGGTTTCTCTTGAAGAAAGTATAGGAATCAGTTGGGAACTATTAATTTACTCATCTAATTATTGATGCCAAAAATTAATCAATTCTTTTTTGCTTTTTCAAATGGGGGGGTAGATAAGAGGTAAGTGTCTTGACCCTTTACTCCCAATGTTTATAAACACTAAGAACCAACCAGTGTACCAAACAAACAAGAAGCTTTTCATATGCTGATGAATTAATTGTTGCAAGCAAATACATCTGATGATGCCATTTGAAATGACATAGTAATGTTGCAAAACTAACACGTTAAGAGGTAAGCCAAATAAAATTCAGTTGGGGCTTTTTAATTTTAATAACAGAAAGGTTAACTGTAAATTGCATGTCAACCACAATGAAGGGACTTATTGGGCCTTGTAGCGTGGATCAAGATTCATTCCTAGAGCATTCAGCTCAGTATCACGAGCTCACTCATGGGAGATGTTGAATGTTGCGTCAATGTTATTTTACGGTCTTGCATGATCAAATCATGAATGGCAACCACATTTGGAGTTGTTGACACAATAACAGATCTCCACAGAAGGATGCATCTTCAACACTCTCCCTTTTATGCTTAAACTCTGCAACACAGTTTTTGACTGTGGTTTACAAAGGACAAGATTCCCCTAATGTTGTTTGTTGCATGTCGTCATGAATTTCATTTGCTTAGATTCCTATTAATGGAGATACTTGGTGACTGCATGGTGCTTGATTCTCTCAGCAGTCAAATCTTCATTTTTCTTTCTCAATTCAATGCCTTCTATGAAGGAAAACAAAAATAGTGACAAACCTGAATTTTTCTATGACATAAGGCAAATTGACCGCGGCCAGGGAGTTGGGGCCCGGAGGACAAGTGTCAGTATTTCAGAAACAGCCACACTTGTTATCTGCTCCGATACTACTGTTTACCAGGATTGGATTAACCATGCCCAGACATCCAGCGGAAGGGCTCACATTGGTCAGCCATGTGCGATTAATCCTAGAGGTGAGTGTCGGGTGTCACGTCTGGTGTCTCTGCACCGACATGTAGCAGTCTACCCAGCTCGCCCACCAGTACAACAGTGATTCTGTTCGACCTATTCCCACATCCACCATGCCTTGTTTTTTCTAGGGTTCAACAGCCAGAGACCCAGTCATTGCAAACAATGCCTCACATGGCCCAAGAAACATTAGCAATGGACTAGAGATGAGCTCGGACAGGCTCAGAATTCATTAACTACCGAAAACCCCGGGCTCGGAATTACACGTCTTTTTGTTACCATGGTGGAAGGATTTTCAATTTCCTTAGCTAGCTGCCATTGCAAGACAAATTTTGTTTAGTGAGACTTGCATTATGCATTGTCCAAAGCTATGGCCCAAACAAGGATTAGTTTAAGGAGGTCTGGTATCGAAAAACTGGGAAAAAATCACATTCCCATTTTTTGTATTTTATTAAAATCAGGAATCTTATCTTTAAAAATGGTGTATTAATTTCCAAAATTATGCAGTTAGAAGTATTGTTATTTATTTTTTTAAATTTCCTCACTCCCACGAATTTTGGGGGATGTTGGTTTTTAGTGCAGCAGTTTGAGTTTTAGAGAAAAGAAGATCAAGTTGAAGTGCTGAGACACGAGATGCAATTCTCTCTCTCTCTCTCTCTCTCTGCATGATGAAACTGCACACACATATGATAATATTGTGATTATTATGCTATTAAGTGCAAAGCTTTGTTAATGTTACAAAATGCAGAATAATCTGGTCTGGAATGCTTTTACGTTCTTTTTTTTTTTTTTTTTTTTTGAAAATTTACCTACATGCTTTTTTTACATTCTACTACATCACTCTCAACTACCTTTACCAATTAGCATAAATGATGTAAATTATATTGCAAAGATTAGTTTTCTAGAGTCAAAATTTCAAACACTTGCAACTGTCTGTACAATGAATAGAAGTTCTCGAAACTGTTTTTGCACGATAAAAAATGTAGTTAAAAGCTGATGATAAATTAAAAGACTTTACTAAGCACAATTAAAACATCACAGTTAAAAAACATAAGACCTTTCGGAACCGCATCGGTCCCATCCTCAGATGTAACACAATCACACACAATACATGACGGAACAATGATATAAGTACATCAGGAAATTAGTCACGTGATGAGGTGGCGTAGTTTATATGCGCAGATGAACCGAAAAAAAGGGGGGGCTTAATTGATGTTATTTACAAATGTTAAATTTCAGAATGGAGTTGTTTCTGGCTGTCAATGCGAGTTTCCATGCGTTCGGAATAATAGTAGGGTAATCATCATTACAGCACGCAGACCCAAATTCGTAAATAATTAAGCTTTCAGCAAACAGAGTATTAGGCTTCGAAGTTAGGGTGGTTAGAATGCGTGTTTCGTCCCAGTAAGGCTGGTGAGACCCTTTCGAAGTAAGTCGAGATAGTGCAGTATTTTGGGAACCCATTTTGACTGTATATTTGTGTTCTTTCAATCTGGTGTGTAATGAGCGCATGGTAGATCCCACATAGACAGTGTTAGCAGGAGGTGAGCTCGTTGAAACTATTGGAACACAGTAAACACCGTACCTTTGGTCCTTATCTTTAGGTGGTCTTTCGTTTCTGACCAATGAAAAAATGCTTTTTGTCCGAATGCCGAAGTCAATATTAAGAGGTCGGCAACAGTTTTTCAAAACATTAACCAAATCAGGTACATAATCCAAGGCTCCAACATATCTAGTATTATTATGTTCCCTCCTAAGAGAGGACATAAATTGTCTCTTAACTTTGTTTAAAACACAGTTAATAATGGTACCGGGGAATCCGTGGGCTGAGGCAATATCAAGAATCCTAGAAATTTCAAGGTTTCTGAATTTTAATGTAGAAGAGTGCATAAATGCTCGTCGAAAAAGGAAATAAAACGCTGAAAGCTTGTAGTTAAGGGGGTGGGTGGATTCCATAGGGATAATAGTGGAAGTTGAAGTAGGTTTACAATAAACTGAAAAAGAGATGGACTGTGAGAGTGGGTTACGAACTAATAAGAAATCCAAAAATGGGACGCTGAAATTAGATTCTAGATCGATAGTGAATTTGATAGTGGGGAATTCGGAAGATAATCGATCAGCAAAGTGAGAAAGTTTGTCTTGGGTTGAGTCCCAAAAGACTAGAACATCATCAACATAACGAAGATAAAGGATAGGGTGAACTGGAGAATTATGTAGAACTTTATCTTTCAAGGTACTGCAGAAGCAGCTCTGCAAGGATAGGGGACAGAGGGGAGCCCATAGGTGCACCCTCCAGTTGACGATAGATTTGATTATTGAAGGTAAAAAAAGAACAATTGAAAACTAGTCGAAGAGCACTCATGACAGCATGAACTTCTTGAACGGATATATGGCCAAGGGAAAGGAGTTTGGTCTCGATAAGGTTGTGAACTGTAGCTACCGGAATATTAGGGAAAAGAGCAACAACATCTAGAGACGCCATAAAAAAGGGGGCGCCATAAGAGTTGAAACGTTTAATCTTGGAAAGGGCTTGAACAGAGCTAGATATGGAAAAAACAGAGTCCGAAATAAGAGGTTTAAGGAATTTGGAAAGAGCTTTCTCAAGAGAACGAATAGGGTTACAGTGGCCTGAGACCAGAGGTCGAATAGGTTGGCCAGGTTTATGTAATTTTAATTTACCAAAGAGATTAGGGACACTAGGTCCAAAAGGGGGTGGATACAAGAAGAAATACAAAGCGGAAGTGAACCAGATAGTCGAAGCCTACTTAGGGCTGAAATAATAGCTGCAACAGGGTTATTTTTGACTTCCAGATGAGGGATATCGACAAGCGCATCATACATTTTAGAAAGATAATCAGTTTTATTTAAAATGACTATTTGCGAAGATTTATCAGCGCAGACTATGGATACATTAGGGTTACAATGAAGGAGATTTAATTGTATTTTTCCTCCTTGAAAAGGGCAAAATGTTGTTGATTGGTTTTAACACTGTAGGATTTTAAGGCATGAACAGAGTTAAATCTAGCATGGTCCCGAATGGGAGAAGGAAGAGATTTAATAATATTTTCAGATTGTGGAATTAATTGGAACTTATTGATGCGAGTGACTGGATAACAAAATTTAGCACCTCGGTTTAAAGCAGAAGTTTGAAGTGGATTAAGTGAAACATTACTAAGATTAAGAAATGCCGAAGGGTTGGGCGTCTGCTTAGGTTTTGAACGAAGTTTTGCAGAAGGCAGTCTTGTCAAGAGTTCGTCTGAAACAAGATATCTGAGTTTTTTAATATGGGTTGACCTTAAGTGTTCAGAAGTTGAGTAAGAGGTAGCTGATATAGAAATAAGCAGTCGGTCCAAAATAAGATAAGGTACACGTGCAGCCAGGTGTGAGTAAGCAAGATACGACTTACTTTGTAGAAAATCAATGAGGCCTCTTTTTGTCCGGATTTCATTGATAAGTCTTTTTCGTTCTGCTGTATGCAGAATGTTGGAATCCCGTAAAGAGGTGGGGGTGCACTTGATTCTAAGGAACTTAGGGATGACCTCTAAACTTCTACAGTTCAACAAAAACGATAGATGAACTGTGTTTTAAACAAAGTTAAGAGACAATTTATGTCCTCTCTTAGGAGGGAACATAATAATACTAGATATGTTGGAGCCTTGGATTATGTACCTGATTTGGTTAATGTTTGGAAAAACTGTTGCCGACCTCTTAATATTGACTTCGGCATTCGGACAAAAAGCATTTTTTCATTGGTCAGAAACGAAAGACCACCTAAAGATAAGGACCAAAGGTACTGTGTTTACTGTGTTCCACTAGTTTCAACGAGCTCACCTCCTGCTAACACTGTCTATGTGGGATCTACCATGCGCTCATTACACACCAGATTGAAAGAACACAAATATACAGTCAAAATGGGTTCCCAAAATACTGCACTATCTCGACTTACTTCGAAAGGGTCTCACCAGCCTTACTGGGACGAAACACGCATTCTAACCACCCTAACTTCGAAGCCTAATACTCTGTTTGCTGAAAGCTTAATTATTTACGAATTTGGGTCTGCGTGCTGTAATGATGATTACCCTACTATTATTCCGAACGCATGGAAACTCGCATTGACAGCCAGAAACAACTCCATTCTGAAATTTAACATTTGTAAATAACATCAATTAAGCCCCCCCCCCCCTTTTTTTCGGTTCATCTGCGCATATAAACTACGCCACCTCATCACGTGACTAATATCCTGATGTACTTATATCATTGTTCCGTCATGTATTGTGTGTGATTGTGTTACATCTGAGGATGGGACCGATGCGGTTCCGAAAGGTCTTATGTTTTTTAACTGTGATGTTTTAATTGTGCTTAGTAAAGTCTTTTAATTTATCATCAGCTTTTAACTACATTTTTTATCGTGCAAAAACAGTTTCGAGAACTTCTATTCATTGTCTTGCTCAGCACGAATGTTTTTCGATATCTTAACTGTCTGTATGGCATTGTACATTTTATAATGCAATTTATTCAAAATAAAAGTAAATTTAGAAATAAGAAATGGAATTTTTTGTTTCTAAACGATTTTCTTTTCTTCAGCTTTTACCAAAATTACTGATTCCCCTGATACGGTCAAAGGGTACGTTGATTATTTATTGATTTTCAAATCCACATTTTAGAACATTTGGCTTTATGCGTAGTATTTCTAAAAACATATTAATATTGTGAAGTGGATTAACTGAACTAAACTTTTTAAACTAATGATTTTTAAACTAATCCTTGCTTGGGCCATATCTTCGGCCAGTGTATAATGCATAAATGCAAGCCTTGATGAGCAAAATTTTCCAACAATGCGGGCCCGGGCTCATAAAATTAAGCCCGAACTCTTCTCTACAATGGACCCTTGACAGGTTGAAGCAGTTAAGTGATGAGTCCCATATCAGCAACCAGAGACCAACAAGAGTACCCATGATGATGCCCAGTCATTGCAAACAACGCCTCACATGGCCCAAGGAACATTGGCAATAGATCCTTGACAGATTAAAGCAGTTGAGTGACGAGTCCCGTTTCCTGCTGCACCATGCTGATGAATGGGTTTGCATTTCACCAGACCTGTAGAGGTGGTGTTCTCATCTGGGGAGCTTTTCCTTGGCAGACTAGGTCCATTGATTATTCCATAAGCACTGAATGGTGGACACTACAGGAACCTGTTTGCCGGCCATCTCCGTTTATATCTGCAGGAAGTTTACCTGGATCACAGAGTAATTTTTCAACAGGACAATGCACCATGTCATCGGGCTCATAACTACTGAGTGTTTGGAGGAACACAGCAAGGGGGTGTGTTTAGAAGGGGCAAGGGGGCCTTGGCCCCCTGAAAGTGTTTATTTATTTTTTGGTTAAAATGAGACTTAGAAAAGATTTCCTTAATTTAATAAAAATGCATCAAACTTACATTAGAAAAAAATGCTTAACTTTTTTCTTGTATTTTTCATTAACTTTTATTGCATTCTGGTGGATTTCAAAAGCTTCCATTTTTCACCATCCTCGCCCTTGCCTTCACAGAAAAAAAAAAAAAAAAAAAAAAAAATGTATATGCCTCTGACAACAAAAAATTCACCACATTGCCTTGGCTGCCAAACTCCCCTGACTGTAACCCAATTGAACATTTGTGGGATATTCTAGAACAGGGTGTGATAACTGCTGATCCTCCTCCATGCAATGAATGTGAACTGACGGAACTGCTGCAGTGGACATGGGTGAAGTTACACATGGAGGATGCTCGACACCTTGTAGAATCTGTTCCTAGGCATCTGCAAGTCGTGATTGCACAGAAAGTTGGACCAACTCGTCATTAGGTAGGTGTTCCTGAAGCTAACTTGGTGTATATTGACAACATAGTCTTTCATGAAAATCTTCAGGATCTGTATTAGGCTAAAAACTTTTCAACCACACTTTGTATGAGTTTGCAGTTCATATTTGCATTTAACATTACACAAGCCATTCATGCAGGATGGCTGCATGCTAGCAGCTTCTTAAGTTTCATGCTGTGATAGCACTTCATAATTTGTCACATCATTCAAGGTTACCAGGTATATGTAGGATGCAATAGAATTTAATTTGATGTTGGCATCAGGTTGTAATATTATACTTTTAAGCTCATGGTTTAATTGGCAATATAGTATCTAGTTTCTTGCTGTTTTAAAATTTATTTTGATAAAGATATGCTTGTGATTAAATAGAAAATGTCTCAGGACACAGAAATTCATGGTGTGATCAATAATATAATAGACTGATTTTATTTTCTCCCTTAGTATGACAAACCATGTGATCTTGTTATTCCTAAACAATTAGCGTCGTTGCAAGGTAATCTTGACATTGCAACTGTTTTAGCTGAGAGAAGTTACTACAACTGTGATTATCAGCAATGCTATGTGATCACATCATCGTAAGTATTTTGCTGACATTCAGTTTTGAAACATGCTCATCATCGCTTGTAGTTATTCTTTTGTAGGATATAATATAGTTGCTTCCTTTGTAATAATAATGTGTACGTTACTTTTCACAAAATATGATTTGTTCTCACATAATTTAGTCCTAGAGTTTTTTTACAGCTGGGTGGCAAGAAATTTTAGCTAGGTGGTACTTTAAACGACCCCTTCCTCAATCGAAAAAAAAAAAAAGAAAGGATGTTTTGCTTAACATGACTGTACTTATTAAATACTTACTGATAAATGATCATGTTCAACACAGATTTCAGTCATTTTCACCAATATTTATGGTGTATGTGGGAGAAAGTTTTTCACTCTTACTATTATGTGTGTTCTGAAAACATTCATTACAGAAACTTTAGCTGGGCGGCAGAGAAAATTAGCTAAGTGGGCCGCCCAGTAAAAAGGCTCTAGGGAGAACACTATAATTAGGATGGCAGTTTTTTTTTCTTGCATGTATGCATGTTCAGTAGACTTACAACAAAATTTAAAGATCTTCTGCCACAAGATGTCCAGTGTTTTCCTTTTCATCTGTGAAATCCCACTTTGTGTGTGTATGTACGCGCTGTAAACATGGTTAATATTAACGAAAGTGCAATAAAGCTAGTAGAGTTCAGAACGTACTTACCAAAAAATCAGGTATCTGAACAAAATGCAGTAACGAACAAATTAATCTAAACACTTATATTTTAATTTCACAAGAAAATAAGTACAAAAATTAAACTCCAACTTTACCTAATAATTTATATACGCACTTCTGTTCCTAGGCATGGACTCTCCTACGTAGAATACGTTTTTCTTATTTCTGCACCTCTAAACCATATTTTTATAATGGATTGCAAGGGTCGCGCTGCCGATCGCCATCTTCGCAATTTGCGAAAAAGAAATCGTTTTGGTGAAGGAAAAAGACCTTTGGCGATTACCTTTTTGTACTGTTGTAAAACTTTAGCGATACAAAATTTAATTTGGTGAATAAATCGGCAAAAACTTTAAGAGCCAGCACGGCCCCTGGATTGTATTAAGTAATCCTTCGCATCACAATTAAGTTTTCAAAGTCTCTTTTTCACTATGGCTCACAAATTTTGGGTTAATGTCAGGAGAGTTACCTAGCCACTGAAGCATTTGGATGTTGTAATTTTTGAAGAATTCGTTTTTTTTTTTTTTTTTTTTTTTTTTTAATTATGCATGATGTGAGATCCTGTTGGGAAAAATGAATTCTTTGTCTTTCTGGATCTGTGGAACCAATCTTTTCTCCAATATTTTGTGTACTGGACACTTCTCATCATACCGTCAACAGAGGCGCAATTGATCCTGGACCATCATGTGTAAAACAACCCCAGAGTATCTGTTTAGCTGGGTGTTTAGGAGCTTGTTGAAGTCAGTCAGGAAAAGTCTTCTCAGCCACTGATTTGTGGACGTAGGGTACTTGCTCTCCTTGGACAAAGGAATGGCTCTTATCTAAGAATATGACCTTCTTCCACGTCTAACAGAACAGTCCAGTCTGTGTGCACTTTTGCCCACTTGAGCCTCTTTTTCTGCATAGCCTCCTCTGTCAACAGTTTCTTGTTTGGTCTGTGGGCAGTACTCCCTGCTTCCAACAATCTTCAATGGACATTCATGCCAGAAACATTAATCCCACTGGCTGCCAAAGCTCTGTTTAAGTCTATAGCAGACATTCTTGGATTCATTTTGCTTCTCTTAACTAGTAAGTGATCTTGAGTTAAGTGTAGTTTTCCTTTTTTTGCCCACATTTTCCTTTTCTGTCAAGAGAAAAGGTACCTGTTACCCAGACCTCTTTAAAATTGTATTAACAGTACCCAAACCAACACCACACTCATTGGCAATTTGTCTTTGAGTCATGGATATGTGCTGCAAAAGAGTAGGTATTTTTGAACACTTCCATGGAGATGTATCCATTTTGTGCCCCTTGTTCACACTAGAAAAAATTTACCTCAAATGAAACTAGTAAACTGAAACCAAAACTAACATTATTGTGAACTAAAACACGAACTAGTAAACTGGAACCAAAACCAACATTATTGTGAATTAAAACGAAAACCAAACCCAACCAAAAACACTTGTTCAGATTAATTTGTTCGCTACTGTAACATACATAGCAAGACTGCATACTGTGTGAACCAGTATATAGCATTTGAATATTTTAACTCTAATCTTCATCCCTGTGTAACAGTGTGGAATTGAATTTTCTGCCTAACATTTTTTATTTTAACTGCGTAACAGTGAGGTTAATGGTAAATTTTATGTTTTTATTTCCAGCCACATATTACCCCTCCTATTTAAATACTGAATTGAGATATTACAGGATTATAAACAAAATTTTACAATTTTAGATGTTTGATCTAAAGTATATTGTCTTTAATTTATAATTTACCTTGTTTGAGTGCATGTGTGTCTGTCTGTTCAGGATTTGCTTATGGATGATGTGCACTTGTATTATAACATTTCACTTATGCTAAATTAATAGTTCACTTTCTCAATACAATATTTTTCATGTCTTTGATAATTATGATTGATAATCTGCAATTACATTTGATCCATAGGCAATAAAAGTTTAACTTGCCAACCACTCAATATTTCACAAGTTCCAGATCACATGGCAAATACAGTACACTGAAGAGCAATTGAATTAGATATACCTGTCTAGTAACGTGTAGCACTCCCTTTCGTGCACGATTCGTCTCGGCATGGACTCGACAAGACACAGAAAGCGTTGGGAAGCCATATGGTATCCACGACCCTGAACAAGCTCCCACAGTTCACGAAGATTTGATGGAGGGGGGTCAGAGCCTTGAACATCTCTCTCGGTGGCATCCTGGATGCGCTCGATGGGATTGAGGTCAGGTGACCTAGCTAGCCAAGGAAGCGAGGTCACGTCGGTGGAGTGTTCATCCAACCATTCAGATACAATTTGGGAGCGATGGCACGGTGCATTGTCTTGTTGCAGGATGAGGTCCCCAGTGGAATGTTGAAGACGCACAAACGGGAGCAAATGGTCGTCCAGGATATCCAGGTAACATTGGCCTGTGAGGGACGATGTCACATATACCAGGGGTCCCATTTCAGTCCACGTAATGCCACCCCTCCAGCTTGAAGAGTACCCTGCTGGCAAGAAGGATCCATCGCTTCATGTGGTTTGCGCCATACTCGTATCGTGCCATCTGCATGTACCAATGTGAATCTCGGCTCATCAGTCCAGGCAACATTTTTCCACATGTCTAGGGTCCAGTGGGGATGTTCACGCTCCCATGCTAATCTTTGCACCCTGTGATATGCGGTCAGCAGCGGTACCCTCATGGGACAATGGCTTCTGTACCCCATAGGGAGGAGATGGTTCTGGATGGTGTGGCTGCTTACATGTTTTTGTGCACCAGCGTTAGATTGCCGAGTGATTTCTTGCACTGTTGCCCGTCTATCCGCTGTTACAATGCGAGCTAGCCGACGATGACCCCTCTCATCCACATGCTTTTGTCCACCGCAGTTTGCCCTTGCAAGGATGGTTTTACCGGATTCGATGTACTCACAGTGCACCCGTGACACAGTGGCTCGTGAAAATCCCAGTGCCTGCACGACTTCCGAGATGGAGTGACCTATTCGTCGGGCCCCGACAATTTGCCCACGATCAAATGCGCCTAGATCCTTCGTCTTACCCATACTGCGTCCGACTCTTACTAATTCCCGTCGCATCACTTACATTGTCGGATCGCTGCATACATCGTGTCATTTCCGTTTACAGAGCCGCCCACAGCGCCACATTTGCATAATGCCAGCTGTCTCTGGGGGAAACCTATTTTCTAATAACTAATGTTGTATAATTTGTTGAATGTTAGAATGTCGGTAGAGAAAATTTATACTGCTTGTAGCTGTTGATTCAACACAAAGGCAACTCTTCAGTATTTAATAACTTGAGTAGGATTTGGTATGCATTATTCACAATATTTTTCTTTGAAAAGAATTGTTTACAAAGTTATGTACTACTGAAAAGATTGTCATTCATGTATTCTGAGCACTAGATACTTATCAGTAGGTTTAAACAACCAATTTAAGCTGCAGATAAGCTTGCCACAAAATTTTCATTTAGCGACCATTGCGACCCTCCCCCTGCAGATATGGTAGTAGAGTATGTTGTATGTCTTTCATCAGAGATAAATGACGCACTTAGAAAAACTTTATTTTTTATACACCTTGATTAACCAGTGCTTCTCACATCTACTGAAATCAGAGGTGAAAGAGCTATAGGTGTGTGGAAAGTTACACCTTAAATGTCAGTTATCACCACTGTTTCGTTGCTGTACTTGTGTAACTCTTCCTCCTCCTAATGAATAAAAGATCTTTCACACTCCACTTACGGAAATGGGGAGGGGTGTGAAAGACAGTAAATGTTTTACAGGTGCACGTTTGTTATCAATCCCAGGCGATGAAATGTGAATGTTGTTTAGCCTATGATTGACTCCTACAGTTTTTCATATATTTAAAAACAGGAAGACTCCACTCTTAATCTCGTGTGTGAAGAAGTGTGTAATTGTGGAAGCACGTACAATTTTGTGATTTTCCGTGTGGCTAGCTTATTGATTGTGAGAGACTGAAAAGAAATCCACAGGGTTTTTTTGTTTTGTTTCTTTCCCTCCCTAGCACAAAACAGGAAACAAAATTGACTTAAAGACGGCAGAAAAGAAGCTGCTAGAATATAATATAATATTAAATAAATCATGAAAGAAATACGGGATTACACCATATAATACAAATTTTGAAGATGACAATCCGATTTTTTGGTGTAAATGTGACAAGGATGGTAAGTCAGATAATATCCAGAAACTTGAAAATTTTCATCATTCTGGAGCGGGACTCGAACCCACATCTCCCAGATAGGGCCCGGGTATGCTAATCACTACACCACCCAGAACAACCAAGTCTCACGTTTCCAATTAATTTGAATATAACCATCACAGAATTCGCTAGTCGAGGCAACCGGCATTCATGTTTAGCGAATCTGGAGGTTAAGAATCCTGTCCCGTGATTGCCCGAAGGAGCAGATAAGTCATGAAAGAAATATGGGATTATACCATATAATACAAATTTTGAAGATAACAATCATAAATTTTGATTTTTGAATTCAATAGAAATTTTCTAATTTTGAAGATGACAATCGTAAATTTTGATTTTTGAATTCAATAGAAACTTTCTAATTTTGAAGATGACAATCATAAATTTTGATTTTTGAATTCAATAGAAATTTTCTAATTTTGAAGATGATAATCAGAAATACGGGATTACACCATATAATACACATTTTGAAGATGACAATCTGATTTTTTTTCAAGTTTTCAGATATTATCTGACTTACCATCCTTGTCACATTTACACCAAAAATCGGATTGTCATCTTCAAAATTTTTATTATATGGCGTAATCCCATATTCCATTCATAATTCATCTGCTCCTCCGGGCAATCACGAGATAGGATTCTTAACCTCCAGATTCGCTAAACATGAATGCCAGTTGCTTCGACTAGCGAATCCTGTGATGGTTATACTCAAATTAATTGGTAATTTGAGACTTGGTTGTTCTGGGGGGTGTAGTGGTTAGCATACCCGGGCACTATCTGGGAGGACGCGGGTTCGAGTCCCGCTCCAGGACAATGAAAATTTTCAAGTTTTCGGATAGTATCTGACTTACCATCCTTGTCACATTTACACCAAAAATTGGATTGTCATCTTCAAAATTTATAATAAATAAAGATTTTCAAACAATAAATAATTAACCACTTGCACGCAAAATGAAAGGCCAGTCTGAATCCTTGCCATTCTCCAAATTACGTATTCACATATAATCATGCAGGTTTCAAGACTTCGTTTGCATGACTGCTAGGCTCCCATGTTAACAATCAATGAAGAGTTGGCACTCCAAATTCTTTATAGCTCAGTGTCTGCCATGAACAATTCACAAAACGATTTGTTTTTACTATCACGAACAATGGTTGAAATTTGTTATTGAAAATGGTTATAAGCCACGTGCCACATTTCAGAGATGCCCATTTGTTAAATAAAGTTTAGCAACGTGGATTTATAATAAGAAAATATATTCTTTTCCCTCTGTCTGAATTTAACTGTCATATCTAAATTCTCACAAATAGAAACCACCTCCTCAGAACTAGACCCTGTTGCTGATCCATGGACTGCTACAATTTTTGAATCTACTTCCTATAAGCTGCTCACACAGTGTGTTCCTGAACATTCATTTAATGTGGAAGCCATTCTATTGCTAATGTCACTCTAACTTGTGTTTGCTGTTTTTCTTTACACTAAAATACACCATACTAGACCTGCCACCAAGAACACCTTCCATTGACATACATTTGGTCTCACTGATTGATGTCTACTGCAGTTCAGAGAGCACTCACTGAATTTATGTAATAGACTTTGCATTATGCTATGATTTTTTGAGTGAGGAATTGTTAGTACCAAATGCAGGATCAGTCTAAATGGTACAGAGGTAGACCAGGTGAATGAATTTTTATATTCAAGAAGCATGTTTGTCAGGGGAAAACAGATTAAATGGTAAAATTAGTAGGTGAGTGAATTCATCTTTGAAAACCATAGGCGCCGTAGGAAGATTTCTCAAGATTGTTGGATTCCTCAAAAGGTCCCAAATGGTGGTATATGAAAATATAATTGTTTCTACTCTGATGTATGGCAGTAAAACCTGGTTACTGCAGAGGAAGCATAGGAGTCATTTGCATGCTGGAGGTATGTGTTACTTGTGGGGGATTTGAAAAAACACACATCTTTGTGTAACGTGAAGCAAAATGTTCTTATTAAGGTGGAAATAAATATTTTTAGGTCGTTTGGCCATGTTGAAAGAATGAATGGTGAGATGCTAATCAAGAGAATTTATTTAGCCCAAGTGGCAGGGAAGGAAAGGTAGAGGAAGGTCAAGAAAATCAGAGGAGGACCAGATTCAAGAATGTCTGCATGAGAAAAAGATAATGGGTATGAAGTACAAAAGGTCTTGTTTGAGATATATAACAGATGTCAGCAGAGCTCAAGTTGTGTGCCAAGATTGCTGTAAATGGAGATGTCTGATACATCAACAGTAAGTAAAATCTTACATAATCAGTATTAAACTTTTATTTTGTAGATGAGCTTTCTTTGAGAAGCTAACCTCTTAGTCTCGGAGAACTGCTATTATGTGTATACAAATTTGCTATTCGGAAATGGGGGTCTTAAAAGGAGTTGACTGAGAACTGTCATGAAATACATACAGTATTACTTGAATTCTGACACCTGTTCGTATAATGCTTGTCTGTCCTGCAGTAAGTGGTTATGGTTTATGTGTATCAAAACCATTGTGTTAGACTGTACCAACATTTGTGTTCAGTCTAAACTGACCTTGTGGAGCCTTAGTGTTTACACTTAAAGCAGTATTTTGCATTTTTGTCTGTCTGGAAGTTTATTTCTTTATTATTTTATATAGTTATTACGTTTGGTTAATTTTATTACTAATAATTAAAGAAATGAATCCTTTAGTGATAGCTGTTATGAAAAATATTTAATGTTTGATCTTGACCTGTTACGATAAAGATCAAGCAACTGCATGTTTCAAAGGAATTTAACAAATCAGTTTGTTTTCCTGAAACTTTTTTCTTAATTTTTTGTAAGCAGTACAAGTATTAAGAATTACGTGATTTTATTGGAGCTGTTAACTGTCAATAAACATCTGATGAAATAAATTATCTTTTTTGATTATATTAATCTTCAGGTGTGGTTTTTTTTTCTTGTTTTTTTTTTTTTACCAGGGTCTTAAATAAGGATCCATTTCATAGCCATTGTCTGCCAATACATGTTTCGTGTCTCATGGAACTTAAAAAGTCAAATAGTAAGTGGATTTTTGTTTTAAACTTTTTCATTACAAGAAAAGCTGCATATCTTAAGGTTGTAAAACCATGAGTAAATGTACTGGTATATTTTATGAATATTGAATGCTTTCAGTTGTTAAATCACAGCAATTTTCATAGCAAAAGGCAACTTTATTAGTTCTGTGTCTATTAAGGCTTTCCCACTTACCATAACATCACTAAGCAACAATTTGGAATTCAATCTGGTACAGTGGTCATATAAACACTTGTGGATAACTTAGAACTGGTCTGCTTGATATTTTTTGCCATCTACATTTTATGTGCATGTCATGATGTGGTACTAATTAATGAACCTAAATAATACCTTTGGCAGGATGTACTGTGTCACTGAAAAAGTTTTGGGATGCCATATGATTTCAAGGCATACGTGTGATCATGTGTAATGTATTTAATAGTTGAACACTTTTGATCAATTGATTAATCAGACCTTAGCTAACATGTTGAGCATAAAACACTCTTGGTAACTAATTAAAAATAAACAGCTAGGGTGAAAAGAATCGGCACTCAAGTCAAAAGGGAAATTGGTCTTTATTTTCCATGAAGTAATAACTTGCTGGAAGCTTGTTGACGGTTCACTTTAATTTGATAACCATCAAATTGTAATTTATCAGAAGACACTTAACAGCCAGTATATGTATAAACTGCATGTTTCAAAGGAATTTAAAATTTTAGTTTGTTTTCCTGATGAAAGTGTTTTTAAGGTTAATGGAGATTATTTAACTCACCTTCATTTTGTTGATGACGTAGTCATTTTGGCAACTGCACCTTCAGAGCTGCAGGGTATAGCTGACAAAGAGTAAAGATGCGGGATTAAAAATAAACTTTCGGAAGACGAAACTGATGTACAATGCTTTTACAAGAAAAGAGGATTTATCGATTGATGGGGAAAAGCTGGAGATAACTGATGCCTTCATTTACCTTGGACAGTAGATATCAAGCTAAGGTCACATTGATGAAAAAATTAATCGACATATGAAACTTGGTTGGAGAGCTTTTGGAAGAAACAGTACAATTTTTAAGAGCAATGTGCCATTACGTCTTAAAAGAAAAGAGTTTAATCAATGTATCCTTCCAGTGCTTACATACGGAGCAGAGATGTGGACATTAACTAAAAAAGACATACAAAGACTGCAGGCAACTGAAAGAAGCATGGAGAGATGCATGATTGGTGTGACCAGGAGAGATAAGAGGAACTTATGGATAAGGAAAATGACAAGAGTGGAAAACATCATGGTCAAGAGTAAAATTCCTGAAATGGCAATGGGCTGGACATGTTGGCAGAAGAACGGACCACCAATGGACAACTGAAATTCTAGACTGGATTCCAAGGGACAGGAAAAAACCCAGAAGACAACCACATTGGAAATGGATGGATGAAATTCAAAAGCATGCAGGAGTGACATGGAGGAGAGTGGCACAAGATAGACTGTTGTGGAAAAACCTTGAGTAGACCTTCATCCAGCATGGATGGATAATGGTTGATAGTGGTGATATGTGTAAATGTAGAAATCTCAACCACATAACTACAGCACATTATTCATTTATCCACATAAATTTACAAACTTCCTCTTGTTTCACTTATTCTGCCACCACACTTTTTCGTTCAACATACACTTTGTGTTTACTTTTGACTCACTGTCAGTGTTGCAAAATGTTCAAGGAAGTAATGTGGAGTTAAGTAAAAAAATCGTTAACCTAGAAGTAACAAATTCAAAAGAAACGTTAAATTAGTGGTATATGTCACAGATGATAAATTCAAATACATTGGTCTATGAAAATAGCAGTATGTTGATCAGAAGTCAAATATCAGGTAAGACAGAATGTTAAAAACACAGAAGAATGTTGACAGAATTTCAAAGTAAAATAATGTTGGAATGACATATTGGGGAAAATGTTATTGTGCAAGACTGCAGCAATATTAGACATTTCCAATCCTTCATTGGTAGCGAAAAGCGAAATCAAAGTGCAGTGGTTTAACTGCACCTAATTAAGAAACAACCAGGTAGGCCAAAAATACTGCCAAGCAGTAGCGAATTACTCTGATGAGTGATTTTGTCTTAGCAACTACAGTATCTAAGTTTGGAAATGTGATAAAATGTGTTTGAGTATGGGCAATGCTTATTATATGTGTAATGTGTTGTAACAACTTTGA
Organism: Macrothele yani; assembly: GCA_039090855.1. Classification (NCBI taxonomy): domain Eukaryota; kingdom Metazoa; phylum Arthropoda; class Arachnida; order Araneae; family Macrothelidae; genus Macrothele; species Macrothele yani. The sequence continues at coordinate 94,818,296 of CM076991.1, forward strand.
AATTATTTCTTCTTGGCACACATAGCAATATATAAAACATCGTATAGCAATATGTAAAACAGTGACTGCTGCACTGTGCATTGAAGTTCTTAACAATTTTGCACGAACTGCTATGTTACAGCTGTGTAAAACTGAGCATTATGCCATCCAACACAACAGCTCGCCAGGTACATTGTACTGATACAAATATGTGGTTTGAAGTTAGTCATTTTGGAACTTTGCAGTATCTGCATACCTGCCAACAGCTACGGAATGTCTGTAGTTTCTACGGATTTAGTTGTTTGACTACGAAACTCACTGTTGAAACTACCGATTCTACGAATTTTCATTTTTTAATTTTTTTTATTTGGCTATTATTTTATGATGCACATGAGATTCTTAATTTTTTGTTTTTTGTCATCATTTAGATAATTCTCAAGATTGATGCAAAACTGAAGAGAATTGGGAGAAGGGGTCGTTTTCTGTCTGGGGATGGTATTTCGTGTTACAAAACTTTCGAAAACAGTAGTTAAACGGAGTAAAATTTTTTGCTGTAATCGTAATATTTTTGTTTTCTGATGTACTTACCTGTTTAAAAAAACACAAAGAAATGTAAAAACTGACTCAAGTGTGGGATATGGTGGACCTACCACACTTGAGAAGGATGGTCCACTACGAAATCGACCTGGAATTTCCAAAGGGCATACAAGAAAGAGATCTCGGCTGAGTGAGTGTAAGATTGGTGTATTGAATACTAAAGGTATAAATGGCAAGATGAACGAGATGATTGAAGAGATTAATAAGTATATATTGGATGTGCTGTGTGTAAGTGAAACCAAAAAGAAGGAAATTCGGATAGAAAGAAGTGAATGGAACCGTGAGTGTGTGGTCTGGAATATTGAATAATGTGAGAGGGCAGGCTGGTGTAGGTGTGATTTTAAGTGAAAAGATGAAGAACAACTTGATTCACTATAGCTGCATAAGTGAGAGAATTCTTCTGGATTTGTTTGAAAGTGAAACTTCAGAGAATTACAATTGTTGTAGTGTATGCTTCTTGTGACTCGGAATCTTCCGATAGGAAGGAAGATTTCTGGAATGAGCTAAATGCTGTTTTGAGCCAGTTTGGTGCTAAACAGATAGTTATAATAGCAGGGGATTTCAATGCTAGAGTAGGTGTTCAGAATGCAATTTCTGACAATGTTCTGGGTAAGTTTAATGACCCTTGTGTGAATGAT